>OX352726.1:7500-1207500 GCA_947095575.1 Electrophaes corylata | reverse complement strand
CAAGCTTACGGGCCACCTGATGGAAAGCAGTTACCGTAGCCTATGGACGCCTGCAACACCAGAGGAATCACAGGCGCGTTGCCGACCCTTTAAAAATTTTAAAACGCCCTTTTTTAAGAACCCCATACTAGTCCTTAGAGAAAACCTTAGAGGTTGCAAGCCTATCGCCGCATCCTTACTTAATACTTAATATTATTACCTACTCTCTTTTAACCAAATACCCAAATCTATACCGTTTTTTTAATATAACCCATAATATTCAAATTAAAAGTAGGTACGCAGACGAAGTCGCGGGTACCAGCTAGTTTAAATATAATTTAAAGATTACAAAAAAATCATTCGTTGAAAGAATCGCATGGTCAAAAATACGAACTGTCTAAAAATAAATCTTTTATAATATAAAAGAAAGAGGTGTTAGTTACACCACAAATAACTCAATAACGGCTGAACCAATTTTTATGATTTTTGTGTTTTTAGATTCATCTTCGTCCGGAATAGGATAGTTACAGTAGTAGTAGCACAGTAGATCATCATTATCATCATCAATAGCCAATTGAAGTACACTGCTCTACATAGGCCTCCCTAATATATATTCAGGAAGAATTGAGGCATACTTTGTAACAGGATCATACAAAAAAACGGTAGGAACCAAGCCGTAAGTTTCTTGCCGGTTCTTCTAGGCTTGGCCGCGAGGAACTGGCGCTTAGATTCACATAGATTTAAGACGTTTCAAGATGATCCCTGCGGATATTACTGAATAAATGATTTTTGACTTTGACTTTGATACCCCGGACGGAGGTACGGAACCCTTCGTGCGCGAGTCCGACTCGCACTTGGTCAGTTTTTGAACTTACCTCTCTAGTCCAGCGTGTAGAAGGAAGGTAACTAGTCCAAAGGCAGCTGGTGCCTTATGAAGCATTATAGCTAAGAAGACAATTAGTTCCACGTCAGCGTGGGATGTCGTCGCTGCTGCCCCCAGGGCAATGCCATCAGCTGTAACACCACCAGAGATCAGAAAATGCACTTTTTTTATACCATTATAAATAAATATTTTTACACAACATCACCTATAATAATAATAATGCTGGACAATCCACACAGCATCATCTAGCCCCAAGCTAAGCAGAGCTTGTGTTATGGGTACTACATGACTGATATACTTAATACAATACATTACATACATAGATATTTTTTTATTAAGTATACATATAAAATACCCAGAACACCCGAAATAAATATTTGCAGATCGTACAAAATTTAACCCAAGGCGGGAATCGACCGCAACCTCCTGCGTCGAAATTGGTTCACGATCGGATTTGAACCCACGACCTTAGGGTAAGGCGAGGTGACTTCCTCATAGCCCACCGGTAAGTATTTTCTCGGTCAGAAATTTAATTTAGAAAAAAATCTAACATTTGTCATTCAGTCAGGAATCCTGTCGGGTTAAGATGTACAACGCGAGATATGTAAAGAAAGAAAGAAAGAAATACGTTTATTTGACGCACACAAATACATACACGGAACTTAAATTGTAGTGCCCTAATGGGGCTCACATGAGATTCTAGCACTATATATAAGTGAATTTTGTACACCCTAACCCACCATGTGATGACAATAAATGTATTGAGTATTGAGTATTAAATACAGAAAACAAAAAACAAAATATTTACCCACTCCACTTACTTACTAAAATAAAACTAAAACAGTTGATAGAAGGGTATTGTAAAAGGTCAGTAGGTGCAGAGTAGTTCCTATATGCTGAGTGCGACAAACGGGCCTCGTCTCAGCGAGATGCTGCTATCTATAGATATGTCGCGCTTGACACGAGATACTTTTTCTATCGATGGACATTTTAGAATTTATAGATAAAAGACCCACAAATAAGCTAAACATTAGAGACATAGAGATATATTTTTGGCACTGGCATGTTAGCACAGGAAGATATAAAGAGATATCTCTATTTTGCACAAGATAACGAGTAGACAACATTTTATCGCGTTGCACATCTTAGCCGGGCAGGTGACATATAAAGAAAAATTTTGATTCGTTTTCTGTCATCTTTGGAAGCAACATTGCATTTTCATTTTAATTGTTTTTCTAGTGTTATTTTAAGTTCTGATGGGTTTTTTAACCATCATTACTTGAGGTGTTAGCACAAGTGTGAACAATTGAAATGAAAGTGTGTTATGAGGCATCCTGATTTGAACGAAAATGTTTCCGTTTGGTTTTGAAGAAAAACGCCATCTTTTTCTTCAAAACCGATGACGGCTGACTTTACTTTTTTTACCGACTCGACTTGACTAAAAAGAATTTATTCAACCCACTTGACATTGTCAAAATTGTCCGCAAGACGGACAGGTGCCACAAAAAAAAAAAAAAAAAAAAAAATTAAGAGGATTTTTGTTTTGGTGCATAGAGGTGAAATATGAAAGAAAGTCTCGAAACTCACTCAACCCCTAAACTGATACAGCAGGGGTTGAAGTTTGTATGAAAATAACTCTTTCGGAAGTCTACAGTAAGTCCTATTTTCTTTTACGCATTTTCCATGTTATCAAACCATAATGTGGCCAGGTAATTGATTTTCTACGTTGCACATACATTAGTAAATGATTACCTAAGTTGTTATAACATTCTTATCTTATGTCACAAGCATGCGATAAGGTTCTTAATTACAAAATTTTGTTTTCAGTGTAAATGATTTTATGATAAACTAGCTGACCCGTGTCCATTTCATTGGACGGTAAACATTTTTCTTTTCCATTTTTCGGGTTAATATAGCCTATGAGTCTCGCAAATACGTGGTAAAAATATATATATTAAGTTAAGTATTCTATCAGTCATCTGGTTTCCATAGTACAAGCTAGGCTTCGTTTAGGGATGTTGTGTAAAAATATCCAGAGATATTTATAAAAAAAACTTTTCATTGAGCTTACTCCCTAAAAAGGGGGATGAATTTTGTATGAAAACACAACCGATGTGGCGCAGCGGGGGAATGTCCGCCTGCGACGCAGGAGGTTGCGTGTTCGATTCCCGCCTTAGGATAAATGTTTGTACGATCTGCAAATGTTTATTCAGGGTGCACTGCGTGTTCGCTATGTATAATAAAAAATATCTATATATGTAATGTATTGTAATAAGTATATCAGTCATCTAGTACCCATAACACAAACTCTGCTGAGCTTGGGGCTAGATGATGCTGTGTGAATTGTCCAGCATTATTATTATTATCAAAAACTACAATAACCACATGGACGAAGATGTGAGCGAGTTAGCTAGTAAAAACATTTGTTTCAATTTCAACTCTGTTTCAACTTACCGGCAGCGTGGACAACGAGTCCAACGGTTGCTGTTACATTCTTCTCCACAGGGTTACTGGCATCATTGTATCTTGATGATACTTGGTCTACCAACAGCATGAAGACAAACCCTGAAGAAATAAATGTTTATAATAATAATAAATAATAATAAATAAATAATGCCGGACGATCCACACAGCATCATCTAGCCCCAAGCTAAGCAGAGCTTGTGTTATGGGTACTAGATGACTGATATACTTAATACAATATTATATAACATACATAGATATTTTTTTATTATACATAGAAAATACCCAGAACACCCGGAATAAATATTTGCAGATCGTACATCGTTTATAAATATGCGGCGGGCGAATGTCCGTCTGCGACGCAGGAGGTTGCGGGTTCGATTCCCGCCTTGAGATAAGTGTTTGTACATTTTGCAAACATTTATTCCGGGTGTTCTGGGTATTTTCTATGTATAATAAAAAATATCTATATATGTAGTGTATTGTATTACGTATATCAGTCATCTAGTACCCATAACACAAGCTCTGCTTAGCTTGGGGCTAGATGTTGTCCAGCATTATAAAAAAAAAATCCCTGCCATTTATATGAAAGTATGTAGGATATGTACAGTAGTAGTTCTTAATGAAGGGCTCATTCGGGGAACTACTACAATCATGCCTATTCCTGCTGTCAACAGCTGTGTTGTGGTTTGAAGGGTGTGGATGCCGGTGACAGTACAGGCACATGAGACAACACCTGTATGCCTTAGATCGATGGACGCGTGCATGACAGAGCAGTGCATTGTAGCACTGAGCGTGCCCTGCAGGGCAATGCTTTTCATAGGTGATGGTTACCACTTAACATCAGGTGCATCTTCTGCCAGTTAGATCAGTAACTCTCATAAAAGAATGCAATATTAATTATTTATAGAGATTGGTTCAGCAACCAATCTCACTGCTTGTACATAGAAAGTTGTCTTAAAAAACTATCAGTGCCCCTTTAAAGGTTGCCTGGAAGAAATCGCTTTCAGTCATAAGGCCGCCCTTTGTCCTCTGTTAAATCTAGATTTATAAGCTATCCTTGTGTACAATAAAGTGTTATCTATCTATCTATCTATCAAATGAAACAGAAATGCTGGTTTGGCAACAGAAATAAATGTTGTGGTAGTATTTCATTGGATAAGCTTTGTTACTAAAATGTTAAATATATCCCCCTTAGATCGTAGTTTTTTTCATGAATGTTTAAGTGAAATGTAGATAGACACAATTTGCATAGATTAGTATAGATTTGCATTAAAAGTGTATTATCTGTAGGCACTTACAGAATACTAACTAATGTATGTGTATAATATATTTTATCCTACGACTTGAGGCATACGTGTTAAGCCTCATGTGCCTGTAATGTCACCAGCACATCCTTCAAACCAGAACACAGAAAGCTCCTTAGCGGCAGAAATAGGTATGGTATTAGTACTCACAGATGAATCCTTCACTAAGAGCTCTACTACTTTATACATACCTAGGACCAAAGATATCCCAATAACTGAATGTAAATCATCATCATGGCTCGGAGGCTCCACAGTAAATTCCTTTGTCCCCGGAGTTGGTGCTACTCGTTCACTAAAGAGAGCTCTAACACCTTCAGGAATTATAACGGCTAGGGCAGTACCAACAAGTAAGCCAGCCCCAAATACTGTGACTTTCTTCAGTTTGTCCTGTAACAGAAGGTGGTTTTAGAACTGGTCTAGGATATGCCATAGAATCAAAACACATTGGTTGTTCTAAAAGTGATGTTAGAACATCGTCTAGTTGCAAAACTATGTCGTAAAGTTTGAAAAATAGGCTATTGCGTGGCGAACAGATGGATCGTTTTAGATGGTGATTTTTAAGTAAGTTTGACTGTATTTGGAGTTAAATTAAAAGGAATACTTACTTCAGACATGCTCACGTTCAATGGAATGCTCCCAGCCACATAGGAGCCCACCAACATCACCAAAACCAACAAAATAAGCATCCAAGTCCCCTCCATTTTGCTTACGGTTTTACGTAGATTTTAACAAAAATATAACACACACAGTACTGCTCTAACTAAGAATTCGGTCTAAATTAATGCCTACAATTTATATTTCATGATTTATTGGTGCAATTGTGCCGCAATTAAATTATTTCAATAAAAATGCAATTTCGTCAATACTGCATCCGAAAAGTTTACAAAGAATTTTGACAGGTGTCAACGTGACTTTGTAATGACACGAAGAATAAAATGTGACAGTGACTTTACGTGTTGCTTTTTTTTTTAATCATGGCTGTGGTAACCGGTAAACTATTTGTCTACGTGGTACCAATTTAGGAGAAATAGGCTCTAACTGCGCTAAGTATCTGTCTGTCTTTTTACATAAACTTACCTAAATCAAAGTTGTTTGGTTTAAGTCTAATGAAAAATCGATATTTTTGAAAATTTACTTGGGTATATGCGCGAGGCCCCTGCAAGAGCGAGGCTCCGGGCTATTGCCCCGTTCGCCACCCCCTAAAACCGCCACTGCTTTGGCTATAAACTTCGGCTTCCCTCACTCAGTAGGTATTACTGGCTTCTTAAGCACCAGTTTATTACCTTAGGATATCAGATACAAAAGTAAGTAATAAAAAACACCATTGCTTTTCTGTTTCTACTTTTATTTAAATACTAAGAATATCCTTTTCATGGAACAGAGGTAAACCTTCCACAGCAACGGTAGCATCAGGTGGAGTATATACGCTCCGGTACGTAGGGTTGAGGGGATGAAGAGGCCCGATGGCAGTTACTGTTGACCTGCCTTCATCACTGCCGAAGATGTGGTGTGTTCTATCACCCGTTCTGATGATGCGTTTTTCGATCTGAAATTTATTTGTAAAGTGAAACTTTGGCTGGCGTACAGTTCGGTTGGCATAAGCTCTGCCTACTCTACTACTAGGTTGTAGGTTCGATCTTCATCAAGACATAATATCAAACATTTGTGTGATATTATGTCTCTGTATATCCTTATTAAAAACTGACTAGTCGCCTAGTCTAGGAGTCAGCACTAAATCTGTATGAGAACAAATACATTAGTACATTAGTATTTGAATAACATGACGACTTTAATCCTTAAGCACGGTAGATATCCCCTCCGATCTCTTAGTACTAAGTACCTACCTACTCAAGGTTCTTCGAGGGTGCGTAAGGGTTTAACTGATAAATACCTCATCTTATCAACACTACGAGCATTGATATATCAATAGGTAAAACTTTACATAAATTCTCGATATAACGGGGTTTTATCGAAATTTGTCGAGATTGGTAGCATGAAACTTTTTAATCGCTAAATTCGGACCTTTCGATAAGCTGTCAACAAGGAAATAACTCGATAAAATATGTCAAGGTTAGTTCTGTGCTTGCTGGTATAGATTCGGTAGATAAAATCAGTTTATCGAATATATATATATGTTTTTATGTTTGTCGGCCGAAGTTCCATGATCGCAACCCCGTATTGTGAAGACCAGAAGACTATTGTGTCTTTATTAATTCATGCCTAGAACTTACCGTTTCAGGAGTAGCAGTCTTCAGGTCCCAAGCGAGGCCTACCCTCTCACACAGCCTGATGAAGGCTGCGCTGATATTAAAATGCGTGCCCAGTTCAGATGCCTTGTAGTCCCAAGGGAACACGTGGTGGTAGTTATGCCAGCCTTCACCCAAAGTTACGAGGGACACCAACCAGCCTTCGACTGGCCGGAAATTTCTGAAACCAAATTGAATATAAAAAAAACTTACGGTACTTTACGACTTCGACATAAATTCTCTAAAACTAGGTTTAATCCAAATTTATCAAGTTTAGTAACTTGAAACTTAGTTTTACCGAATTTATCGAAAAGCTGTCCACAGGGAAATCACTCGATAAAAAAGTCGAGACTAGTTCAGTGCTAGCGGGTAGACAAAATTCGTAAATTCAGTTTGTCGGCCAAAGTTTAATGATAGCACCTCTGAGTCGTGCAGCGGTGACGCAGTATACCATTATTTTTTCCTCTAAAATAATTCCCAGGACTTTATGTAAGAGAGTGAGAGAGAGAGAAAGAGAGATAGAGAGTAGAAAAGATTTTGAGTAGGTTTTAATAAAAAAATCAGCTTACTTGTCGTAAGGTCGGATTCCGTAAAAATGTGCAGCACTATTTATTAGCCATGTTATATGCAGTCCAAGGACATATCGGTAAAAACCACAGAATAGGATAGCGTTGGTCCAACTCTCGCCGAAGTATACAGGAAGATAGACGGGAAAACATATGCCAAGCAGGAAAAATAACTCGTTGAAATACCTGAAAAATTCAACCAAATCAATATAGCCATTGAGTGTCCCCAAGACAATGACTGTATTTGCACACTAAATGGCAAAGCTACAGTGAAACAGACAGAAGAATCATGGGCCGAATTGGCCGCATAGCTTTGTCTTCTGCGCTGTAGGTTGTGAAGTCGATCCCCACCAAAGACAAACAATTGTATATTTTTATTTATATAGGTATGTATAATACTGAATACATACTTACAATACAATATTATAACACAGCCACAAAACAAATATCTATCCTCATCATCAGTAGTATAAGAGCTCTTAGTGAAGGACTCGTCCGGGGAAATACTACCACCATATCTACCTCTACCACCAAGCTGCTTGCTGTGTCCCCGTTTGAAGGGTGTGGGAGCCAGTGACATTACAGGCACATGAGGCTTAATATCAGTATACCTCAGGTTTTGTTACAGAGCAGTGTCTTGTAAAGCACGTCTTTAATGAGCGTGGCCTGCGATTAAATGCTTTGTGATGCAACCACTTAACATCAGGTGGGCCATCTGCATGCTCCATTAGCAATCACATAAAAAAAAAGTTCTTGTAACTATCTGAACTTGGTACATGGGCTCCTGAAATAGTACCAGGGGGTTAGAAGTAGCAAAGATATATCTGGAACTTACCTGTACTGCCACATGACCATAGGATCTGCCTTCAGATCGCTCATATCGATCTTTCTTCCCAGCTCTATAACGTAAGGGTGCTTCTTCGTCATCAGCCATCCAATGTGGCTGAAGAAGAACCCTCGATTGGAGTTGTGAGGGTCTCCATCAGTATCACTGTAGCGATGGTGTAGGCGATGGTCACGGGCCCAGATGAAAATGGAATTCTGTAAATTTGTATTTCGTTATCAGCATAAATAAGGGTACAAAGTCAAAGTCAATAATCATTTATTCAGTAATATCCGCAGGGATCATCTTGAAACATCTTAAATCTAGGTGAATCTAAGCGCCAGTTCCTCGCGACTAAGCCTAGAAGAACAAAGAAACTTACGGCTTGGTTTCCACCGTTTTTTTGTATTATCCTTTTGCAAAGCAATAATAATGTAAATAATGAAACTCCTGTGTGGTACCAATCTAGATTAATAAGGTGATTGCATCGCAAGACAGACTGCTGAGGGGTAGCCTTGGGCTTGATAGTTTGTCATGCCTGCACCGCAAGCATGCATCGATAGATTCAATTCTTGATAAAACGTATCGACAAACTGATTTTATCTAAGTATCGAATTTTTTCTACACCGTCTAGTACCTACAGAACTAGCCTTGACATAATATGTCAAGGCTAGTTCTGTACTAGACGGTGTAGATCTACTACATGATTATGTTATCGATAAATTCGGCAAAACTTCTAGCATTAATCGACCTAGCGTGTATCTTTGTTCCATGCTACCTATCTCGATAAATTTCGATAAAACCCCGTTTTATCATCATTCACACATTCACACAACGTCTTCTAGCCCCAAACTAAGCAAAGCATGGGAACCAGATAGCTGATAGAATACTTATTATATACTTACCTTTCTTTCGTAAATACATAATTAGAATACATTATAACACCTAGACACAGAACAATCATCTATGTTCATCACACAAATGTTTGTTCTTGGTGGGAATCGAACCCACACAGTGCAGAAGGCAGAGCTACTACTGAGTTGTATTATGGTTAAACGTACCTGTCCAGCCATGGTGAAAAATATAGTATAGTATAACCGTAGTATAGCATGGGCTTTGTAGGACTTGTGTGAAAAATATCTGTGCGTTCCAGATGTTACACTTTCTCCAATCGCCAAATACATAAAATTAACTGAAATTATGCAAAATAATAATTTATTAACTGCTGTGAACTGTGACGGCTGCCAAATCGTTTATTTTATGATTAAATAAAATAAATTAATATAAATAATGTTGGACAATCCACACAGCATCATTTGGCCCCAAGCTAAGCAGAGCTTGTAATATGGGTAATAGATGACTGATAATACTTAATACAATAGTATATTACATACATAGATATTTTTTATTAGACATAGAAAATACCCAGAACACCTGGAATCAATATTTGCAGATCGTACAAACATTTATCCCAAGGCGGGAATCGAACCCGCAACCTCCTGCGTCGCAGGCGGACATACGCCCGCCGCGCCACATCGGTCGTCAGTTTTCTAAGTGGTGACAAAAAAAGAAAAAAACTTACACCATAAAATTGTTTTAAAGTTCAATGCTCCCATTAAAAGCTTTATAAATCCAAAAAGACCAAAAATATGAAGTATTACGAACACAAGGACATTCTTCCACACAATTTCATGTTTAAAAGTATAGTCTGTCCCTATAACCTTTCGGTTTGCAAGTGTATCGTCTTCATTTTCATTTTTATCCGAAACTTCTTCACGACACATTTTTAACACATACCAAACCCGATTCACGGCTTCTCGGTTTCGGCTCTGGTATTTATCAACTTTAAAAAATATTTTGGACAATGATATAAATTATTGTACAGAGTGTCAAAGTATATGTTATGAAAACGGACTTTTTACTTTTGTAAAAACTTATAACAAAGCTTATACGCAGGTAGCGCAAGATGGGACATGACAGACGATAAAATATAAAAAAATACTTGTGGACATTTTTACTCAAGCCCTAAACTAAGCAAATGTGACTATGGGAACTAGATGACTAAATTTTTTGTAAACACATCCATAGAATACAATTGTTACATACCTTGTATGTACCTAACCCGCTGACCAAGAGTTGCAAGCTTGCATTATGAACGTGTGGCAACCGATTAACAATGGTGGATGGTGGTTCTTCTAGGCTTGGTCGCGAGGAACTGACGCTTAGATTCACCTAGATTTAAGACGTTTCAAGATGATCCCGGCGGATAAGTCAAAGTCAAAAATAATTTATTCAGTAATATCCGCAGGGATCATCTTGAAACGTCTTAAATCTAGGTGAATCTAAGCGCCAGTTCCTCGCGACCAAGCCTAGAAGAACAGATATTACTGAATAAATGATCTTTGACTTTGACAATTACCGCTGATTCAGCAGTGCTGTGTTTTATCTAGATTCTGGTATTATTGTAATTGAGGCCGATGTCGTCATTCTATATTTGGTACTTGCATCGCCCAGACGTAGTCTGTTAAGTTTAATATAGATTTTTAACTAAAGTTACTTTCTCAAATCTTTTGGTTTTTTTTAAAACCATCGGCGTAGGCGGTAGAATACTTCGAAGCAGTGAGTGTCTCGTCCAGATTCCACCACATCGGATTCGGACGAACGGACCCCTGTTCGTTCTTTCAAGGACTTCATCGAGGTATTCAGAATCTACGGGCACACGGCCAAGGGCGCACTCAGCAATCAGTGCAGAGCTATTTGGTGGCTAACGGTACTGAAAACGGCATTACAAACTATCGAGCTCACGGTTTTCCCTTCAAGTAGCTAAAGTCTTGATTTTCTACTATTTTCTTGCCGCAGAATTCTTGTTACACCCTGATGATGATGTGAATGTCCCTTTTCCAGATAGTGTTCGTTTCCGTAACTATTTTCGTGACACCTTGTAAATATTTGTGATTCGTAAATAAAATTCTGAGCTATTTATTTTCATTGTATGGTAATTAATTTTATTTTCAATAATTACTTTACATTATGCTTTACAAAATGATTCTTTACATAACGGTTGAGTATTTTGGGTCAGTTTAAAGCCGTTACACACAGTAGGTACTTTTAATACAAGAGAACGTCTGTAAGCTTAGTATAATAATAATAATAATGCTGGACAATCCACACAGCATCATCTAGCCCCAAGCTAAGCAGAGCTTGTGTTATGGGTACTAGATGACTGATATATTTAATACAATACATTACATACATGATATTTTTTATTATACTTACATAGAAAATACCCAGAAGACTAAATAAATATTTGCAGATCGTACAAACATTTATCCCAAGGCGGGAATCGAACTCGCGACCTGCGTCGCAGGCGGACATTCACCCGCCGCGCCACATCAGTCGTCGCAGGATTGGATTCATTTTCTGTCATTTTTGAGAGCAACATAAGTATTTTCATTTATAATGTTTTCCTAGTGTTATTTTTAGTCTTGCTGCGTAATTTTAGAGTGTGAACAGTTGAAATGAAATGAAATTTATTGTAGAAGCTGTGTACAAAAAACAGTTTATCCATTAATTAATGGACGTACAATATTTAACTTACAAAACTACGTAATTAATTGAATATAAAAATTATTTCATGTCTTAAATACATTTATCTAAGAGAGACCGATGTGGCGCGGCGGGCGAATGTCCGCTTGCGACGCAAGAGGTTGCGGGTTCGATTCCCGCCTTGGGATAAATGTTTGTACGATTTGAAAATATTTATTCTGGGTGTTCTGGGTGTTTTCTAAGTATAATAAAAAATATCTATACATGTAATGTACTGTATTAAGTATATCAGTCATCTAGTACTCATAACACAAGCTCTGCTTAGCTTGGGGCTAGATGATGTTGTGTGGACTGTCCAGCATTGTTTGTTGTTGTTTGTTACGTTTGTCTTAAATTTACTAGTAGGCAGTTCTCTTATATCTCTTGGAATTTTATTAAAGATTTTTTACAGTCATGGTAGAGCAATTTTTCGAATTTTTCCCACCGAGTGTAGTTTTGTGAGTGAGTTGAGATAAAAATGTATTTTTTGCATTTAGGATTGAAAAAAGGATCCCTTGGGTTAGTTAGATCCAGCCTTTTGGATAACTCTAGGAATGAAAGCCGTTATATTTATTTATATATTTAATTTATTTAAATATTTAATTTATTTAAACTGTTTGACAACTGTTTCATAATTTAGTGTTTTATAGTGCTTACCTGCGCTTAAGGAGATCACAAAGATTTTATATCATCCCAAAAATGATATTATTGGTTATCGCATCCCTGTATCAAGAGGAAGGTCGTGGGTTCAAATCCTACTCGAGGAAATAATTTTGATATAAAATCTTTGTTTCATATATATTTTGTACATACTAATTATAAAACTATTGGCTTGACAGAGCTAAGGACAGAGAAGGATGGCATGCCTTGGGGGAGGCTTTTACCCGAACGGGGTCCATACATTAATTAATTAGATAAGTTACCAATTCTTAGCATTTAATGTATACATGCATGGAATTAAATAAAGCTTTATTATTATTATTTTATTATAATTATAAAAACCTGAATTAGCTATAATTTTCTTTGTAAATAAATATTTATTTAATACCTATAAAGTGTTCTAAGTATCCTTATTTACATAAATAAGTTTAAGATATGTATGTAATAGGTGTGTAAAATAAAACAGAACACTTATTTTAATTGATACACAAAGTTGTACCTTAATTATTATTTTTTTCATGCACGTTAAGTATGTGCCCTACGATGCACTACCCTGCGTCTACCAACTTGAGGCATACAGGTGTTAAGCCTCATGTGCCTGTAATTACACCGGGGCGCCCACACCCTTCAAACCGGAACACAGCAAGCTGCTTGGCGGCAGAAATAGGCATGGTGGTAGTACTTCCTCGAACGAGCACTTTCACAAAGAGTTCTACTACTAGAAATTTAAATAAAGACTAAATTACTCTAACCAATAAATAAAATATTACAAAAATACTAAATTAGAAAGTAGGAAACCTCAAATTACAACGCCATGGTACTATAATCTCGACGTAACATGTGACGTCTTTTGTCTCTGGAAAACATCCTGTCAATGCAAAAGACAAAACATACGCTTAAGTTTTAGGGTTCCGTACCCAAAGGGAACCCTATTACTCAGACTCCGCTGTCTGTCTGTCTGTCACCAGGCTGTATCTCATGAACCGTGATGATGTATTTATGTTTCCGCTATAGCTATAATAATAATAATGCTGGATAATCCACACAGCATCATCTAGTCTCTTCCTGTCAATTGAAGTATTTCGTCTATGCAGAGAACTTTGGCGTCTGCATGTCAATATTATATCAACTGCATAATTGTATAATTATTCATATTTATTTGTACATTTAATGATCTGATTCCAACATTATCTGCACTTATATACTGTCGGGGTCTTCAGCGCCATCTTTGTTTATATCACTGTCAGTATTGACATGTCTGTTTCTGGGTGGTAAAGATTGATCTACCCTTTTGCCTTTATCAATATTATACCTACTGCATAATTGTATAATTTATCTAATTTATTTGTAAATTTAATGATCTAATTCGAACATTATCTGCACTTATATACGCTGAATTAACTACGTCAATACTGTCGGGGTCTTCAGCGCCATCTTTGTTTATATCACTGTCAGTATTGACATGTCTGTTTCTGGGTGGTAAAGATTGATCTACCCCTTTTGCCTTTATCAATATTATACCTACTGCATAATTGTATAATTATTCATATTTATTTGTAAATTTAATGATCTCATTCGAACATTATCTGCACTTATATACGCTGTATTAACTACGTCCATACTGTCGGGATCTTCAGCGCCATCTTTGTTTATGTCACTGTTAGTATTGACATGTCCGTTTCTGGGTGGTAAAGTTGGTTTTCGCGTTCGCATTACCCCTATGATTTGAGTGTACGGGTTTTCTTCCCGATTGGGAATAGGTCCCTGATTTTGCAGTTCAATCTCAGTGTATTGGGGCTCCTTCTAAAAATAGAAGATAAATAGCAAATTTAAAATTAATCCTAGCAGAATTTAATAATAATAATAATTTTGGACAATCCACACAGCATCATCTAGCCCCAAGCTAAGCAGAGCTTGTGTTATGGGTACTAGATGACTAATATACTTAAGTAATACAATACATTACATACACATTTTTTATTATGCATAGAAAATACCTGAACACCCGGAATAAATATTTGCAGATCGTACAAACATTTATCCCGAGGCGGGAATCGAACCCGCAACCTCCTGCGTCGCAGGCGGACATTCGCCCGCCGCGCCACATCGGTCGTCGTAATTCTCAAGCACGGTAGATATCCCCGATATAGATATCAGATATCTTAGATCTCACGCTAGGAACGTGCCTACGATGCTCTGCTCAGCGTCCATATATTGTACTAGCGGCCGCTCGCAGGTTCGCCAGCGTGACAGTTTTTTCCCGTCCCGTTATTTTTTCGGGATAAAAAGTAAATTATGAACTATTCCAGGTTACAACCTATATTTATTCCAAATTTCATCCAAATCGGTCCACTGGTTAGAGCGACTGCTTGGCAAAAATCGGTACGGTGGCAGTATGCGCCCGAACGAGCCCTCCACAAAGAGCTCTTCTAATCTCTAAGTGAAGGGCTCGTCTGGGGAAGTACTAACACCACACCTATCTCTGCTGCCAAGCAGCTTGCTATGTTTCAAGGGTTTCAAGGGTGCGGGTACAGGAGAAATTACAGGCAAATAATGCTTAACACTTATATGCCTCGGATTGATGGACGCTGAGAAGAGCATCGTAGGGCACGTTCCTACCGTGACCTAAGAGGCGATTTTTGTTATAAGCGATGGTAACCACGTATCATCAGGTGTAACATAGTAAAAGCTTTACTTAGTTTAGGGCTAGATGGTGTGACGTCAAATGTATGTCAGTATAATTATAATTATTGTTTAAAAAGTTTATGGTAAGATACTTACATAAATATTTACGAGAAGTTTATCATCCACCCTCTTGCTTTTGAACTTATAGACTATTATAGTAATTATTATAAGTACTGCTAGAAAAGCAATTACTCCGACAGCAATATATATAGCAATATCTATAGAAAATGGCGTTTCTGTAATAATAATAATAATAATAAATGTTTATTTCGGAACTTTAACAGTGGTTTAGTATGTATGGGAAAACGATGATAACTACAGTAGTCGTTAGACTGTGTCGCAGTTATCAACGCCCGCCTCCTTAAACTAGGTACAATTGTTCCTTAATACACTAGAGCACGTTGCCTACGTTAACATAAAAAAAAAAATACAATACAATTAACCTTTAGAATTCATCATCTTCCTGTCCTCTCACGTTAAGAGGGCGCTTTTCGCCGGCTTGAACTCGGCGATCAGCGAGGCAAATATATATATGCTATTTCACCTCGCATCATGCGAGAAAAGGTTAGAATTATTGATGAGCAGTACGAAGCTATTATTCGCACACATGGATATTCTCCGGCATAATAGGTTTTCTTCTTCCACTCTCTTGTATCAGTCGTCATAATAATATAATAATGCTGGACAATCCACACAGCATCATCTAGCCCCAAGCTAAGCAGAGCTTGTGTTATGGGCAGTGGCGGATTTGCAGTCTGGGCCGCCCTAGGCCCCAAGCCATCAGCCGCCCCTTTCTCAGCATCCACCATATACTGCCTTACTAAGCGCAAATCTGATCGCCCTAGGCCCGGGCCTAGGGTGGCTTTAGGGTAAATCCGCCACTGGTTATGGGTACTAGATGACAGATATACTTAATACATTACGACGCAGGAGGTTGCGGGTTCGATTCCCGCCTTGGGATAAATGTTTCTACGATCTGCAAATATTTATTCCGGGTGTTCTGGGTATTTTCTATGTAGGTATAATAAAAAATATCTATGTATGTAATATAGTATTGTATAAAGTATATCAGTCATCTAGTACCCATAACACAAGCTCTACTTAGCTTGGGGCTAGATGATGCTGTGTGGGTTGTCCAGCATTATTTATTTATTTATCACATACATATATATTTTTTATTATACGTAGAAAATATCCAGAACACCCGGAATAAATATTTGTAATGTGTAATTTTGTGTAAGTGTAATAGACGGTATAATTTTGACGTATTCACTTTGAAAGGTAAAAACTAACGTAAGCGTTACAAACTCGCCCAGCGTAATTACAATTCAACGGTAAAAGACTTTTTTAACCTTAGGCTCGAAATCCATTTTTCTCAGTACATAGAAATTTGAGAAGTGGACAGGAGTTTTTATAATGGTACTGATCTTAAAGTATTGTCACTAATACTATTAATAAGACTACAAAGTTGTGTCACAAATCAATGGTACTATTGACGCAAAGGCTTTTAAGATGACGGCTATCAGAGAAGTGTAGGGATCTAGAGAGGTGAAGAAATTCACATTTGGAGGCACAGGTTATTAATCAAGCAAACAGCCGAGTTCGGACTGAGCTATTTGTTGCTTCACAGTACAGATAATCGGATGACAAA
The DNA here is from genome assembly GCA_947095575.1 of Electrophaes corylata. NCBI lineage: Eukaryota > Metazoa > Arthropoda > Insecta > Lepidoptera > Geometridae > Electrophaes > Electrophaes corylata. The sequence continues at coordinate 1,190,652 of OX352726.1, read as the reverse complement.
CTGTAAAACAAACTATTGCGCTCACTGTTACCCTCTGATCTGTTGTATTTAATATTTTTAATAGAGTTATGACCCTTTTAGGTCAATTTATTTATTGAACAATTTAATTTTTCCTTACTGTTATGACTCAATTGGTATTGAGTCACTGAAAGCCAAACAAATTGGATTCAGATTAATTTGGATATTGAATATTTTAGTTTTTAATATGTTATCCGCCCGAATTTTATGCAGTAAAGCAATTTGAATTAGTTTGGAATCATACCTTTGTATAGGTTTTCTATGGAATTAGTATCTTCAATAGAATTATTCTTATGTGGTTTCTCAGTAACATTTTTAATATCAAGCTTATCTGGACGCTCTGTGGAAGTGTGTTCTGTGACGTCATCGTTTATCTTGACAGTGGTAGCAAAGTCAACGTCTTTTGTGTTAGAATCATTCTTGAAGTCATTTCCATCGGATTGGTGTGTTTCATTTGTTTCTTGAGTTGGACCGTTTGTGAATTTTGTTACATTAACCAACCATTGAAAGAATTCCATTTTGAAGTTCATAAACTTTCCGGCATTTTTGAAAATCTGAAATCAAATTTAAGTAATAATAATGCTGGACAATCTACACAGCATCATCTAGCCCCAAGCCAAGCATTCTTTTCATGTATCAATAGATATCTAATAACTTATAGTCGTGTTTGTATTATTGTGTTGTCGTTGTCGTTGGTCGTCGTTGTTGTTGTCGTTGACTAAATATATAATAGTTGGTTAGGGATAACACCGGTTGAAGATATGAGTATTGGAATGATAGAAACCTTTTCAAGCCTCCACATCCAGTATATCTCATTTTTCAGTTCTATATTATTATTATATGTATAAAGTACTAGAGGCCACTCGCAGCTTTGCCCGCGTGGCAGTTTTTTCCCGTTCCCGTTATTTTTTCGAGATAAAAAGTAGCCTATTCCAGATTACAATTATCCATCCATCCAAACATTCGCATCCTACTAATATTATAAATGTTTGTTCCTCTTTCACGCTCTAACCAGTGGACCGATATGGATGAAATTTGGAATAAATATAGATTGTAATCTGGAATAGGACATAGTTTACTTTTTATCTCGAAAAATAACGGGAACGGGAAAAAACTGCCACGCGGGCGAAGCTGCGAGTGGCCTCTAGTTTATAATATTAGTAGGATTATATAAAGTACCTATCTGTATAAACTTATATATACCGGAGCAGTGGTACTGGGTTTGAGATTAGCACAGAACACGCTAGATCCATCTTGATCCATGCTGATATTTCGTATCGTAGTACCTGATAGGTACACACGTTTTGCTGATTTCTTTTGCACCAATATGCAGTGATAGCCGCCTATAGCTAAAAAAACAACAAAATAAATATGTAACGTTATAGTGGCATCAAGGCATATACGCATAGGCATTACCTGTACGAATGTGGTCACACACAGACACATTCTTAGCGTGTAGTGATTTACCACTTAACATCAGGTTGGCCATAGGCCATAGGCTTGTTCCATCAGCAAATTGTATAAAAAAAACCTGAGGCTTAACACTAGTATATCTCAGGTCGGTGGATGTAGCGGCGTCGTCGGGCACGTAGCTACGTGCCCTACGACGCTGCCTACTGACGTGCGTGACCTACTAGGTAATGCTTTGCTATACGTAATGTTTAACATGTAACAGCAGGTAGAATAATAAGTTTTCTTCCTACACTCATCTCTTCTATCAGTTGTCTATCAGACGACCTATGTGGCGCGGCGGAAGAATATCTGCCTGCGACGCAGGTTGCGGGTTCGATTACCGCCTCGGGATAAATGTTTGTACGATCTGCAAATATTTATTCCGGGTGTTCTGATTGTCTTTGCATAATTAATAATATCTATGTATGTAATGTATTGTATTAAGTATATCAGTCATCTAGTACCCATAACACAAGCTCGGCTTAGCTTGAGGCTAGATGATGCTGTGTGGATTGTCCAGCATTATTATTATTATTTCTGGTTTACTCCTCTCATCGTTCTATACACAATCCATCCATCATTTTTTTGCCTTTATTTACTTTTTTTATAAAATATTATTAAATTAAAATATTCTTACGTGAATCTAAAGCTTCTCCAACTTGTTTATTAATTATTATTGTGGAAGGCTCTGTAATAATAAAAAAGTCGCGTTAAACGTTTAACACTACCATGGAGGGGGTATGAAAGCACTGTTCTTTCTCTCTTTCTCTCATAGCCAATTACGTTTTGTATATTAAAGAAGTTTTACTTCAGTCGTGTGGTCTAAAGCACACTCGTTTTTTTTTATTTGTGAAAATGAATGTTTAAATAGTTTTTCATGCAAACTCCATTCCCTTTTTACATCCGTTTTAGGTGTGATAGCTTAATAAACCCATGCTAAGTTTTAAGTTGGATTATAAGCTAACTAATTCTGCAAATCGTATCAATATTCATTCAGTAGTTTTTGCGTGATGCGTGTGCAAACAATTGAACAAACAGACAATAATTTTTTTAAAGTTGTTTTCGTCTTTTTACCTTTTTTTAAGTACTAGTAGAAAGAATTTAAAAAAAAATCTTTATTGTACAGACATTTTGACTCCTACAGTTTTATATAGAATACTAACGAAACGCGCGCGACTTCGTCCGCGTGAATCTATTTTCATACAAACTTCAACCCCCGCTGTTTGACGTTTGGGGGTTGAATTTCGGGAATTCCTTTCTTAGTACAAAATTTAGTAGTAAAAATTGGTTTCCTCACAATGTCTCTTTCACCATGTGAGAGTACCTACTGGTAATGTGCACATAATTTTTTCGAAGCGAAAAATCTATTGGTGCTCGACCAGATTCGAACCCACGATTTTATGATCAGAAAGCGGGGTCACACCCAATAAACCACAGGTGCTCTAAATAAATATATTAATACAGTAAAATGTCTGCAACTGCAAGGAAAGACTCAGCTTTTATCTCTTTGACGACCGATGTGGCGCGGCAGTTGAATGTCCGCCTGCGACAGGAGGTTGCGGGTTCAATTCCCGCCTTGGGATAAATATTTGTACGATCTGCAAATATTTATTAGTTGTTCTGGATATTTTCTATGCATAATAAAAAATATCTTTGCATGTAATGTATTTTTTTTTTTGAAATGTATCAATTTATTTATTTTATAACGGAAGTAATTTAGTGTATACAAATATTTTACATCTAATATTTAACCTATCTATCTTATATCTACATATTTTATCATAACTTTTTCTACCTATAGTAAAAAGCGGGTCTTTACTATTATAGGTAGAAAACAGAATTTATGTAATGTATTGTATTAAGTATATCAGTCATCTAGTACCCATAACACAAGCTCTGCTTAGCTTGGGGCTAGATGATGCTGTGTGGATTGTCCAGCATTATTATTTTATATCTCTGAAAGACAAGACGCTGTTTTTCAGTCTTACCTAAGAAGAGGAGGGGGAATGGGGTGGGGGAAAGGGAGGTAAGTATACTTACCTATATTCAGTGTTTTCTTCTTATCATGACGAAATGTAAGTGTTTTTGTTATATATTTATGGTTATAGGTCCAAAACAATAATTGTTCAAAAATGTCCCCAACACATGACACTTTTAAACCATCAAAATCTCTGAAAAAATAGAAAAATATAAGTTCGTTTTTTCGGGCTATTTTTCTCAACCCAACAGGAACTATAAAAATAGGTAGTTAATAAGTACAAAAAAGTCGTATAGAAAAAGGTTGTTAGTTGCATAGTAATATTACACGCCAAAAATATAATTATGATCCGTTGGCACAAAATTAAATTCAAAAAAGCAGTTGCATCTGATCAATGATCTGATGGGAACTTTTTGTTTGATCAGATGCAACCACAATCTGATCATATGATCAGATGGGAATAACCCGAAAGCACTGTTCTTTCTCTCTTTCTCTCATAGCCAGTTACGTTTCGTATATTTTCTTCAGTCGCGTGGTCTAAAGCACGCTTGTTTTTTTTTATACAATTTGCTGATGGAACAAGTATATGGCCCACCTGATGTTAAGTGGTTACCATCGCCTATAACAAAGCATTGTTTTTTAGGTTACGTTCGTTAGCGAGGTAAACTACAATACAATGCTCTGCGTTCATCAACCTGAGGCATACAGATGTTAAGCCTCATGTGCCTGTAATCACACCGGCACCCACACTCTTCAAACTGGAACACGCTGCGCTATTTGGCGGCAGGATTAGGCATGGTGGTAGTACTTCTAAAAAATATTATTTACTAGGTGACATAATATGGTTGTAATTAGTTTAGTAGTAGTAGAGCTCTTAGTAAAGGGCTCGTTCGGGGAAGTACTACCACCATGCCTATTTCTACCGCCAAGCAGTTTGTGTGTGTTCCGGTTTGAAGGGTGTGGGTGCTGGTGTAATTACAGGCACATAAGGCCTTATCCTTATCCTTTATTTTGTAAACGTTGTACGTTTTGTCAATAAACGTTTTCATTTTCATGAGGCTTAACACCTGTATGCCTTAGGTTGATGGACGCAGAGCGGTGTATTGTAGGGCACGTTCTTAACTAACGTACCCTACAAGGTAATGTTTTGTTATAGGCGATGGTAACCACTTAACATCAGGTGGGCCATATGCTTGTTCCATCAGTAAATTGTATAAAAAAAGGTTGAACTTAACCATTTTTTTCTCAGTTAGTAAACAAATACTGTCTTAGGTATATGTTCACGCATTTTGTATGTGACCCGTCATCTAGAGGTATCATTGATCGAAGATTGTTTTAGATTATTTGTATTAAAAGACAATAATTTCTTAACATGGATTTTCAGTAACGGATTCCGCAGTTGTACAAACCTTTCTTCTAGGCTTGGTCGCGAAGAACTGGCGCTTAGATTCACCTAGATTTAAGACGTTTCAAAATGATCTCTGCGGATATTACTGAATAAATGATTTTTGACTTTGGCTTTGACCTTTATATCCATTGTTCGAGCAAATACGTGTGGAGCTAACTAAAAGTTTTCTCACGATATTTTCTATCACCATTTGAGGGCACTAAAATTGCGCACATACATTTGTTAAATAGAAAAATCCATAAAAGAATCTGTAAGGTAATGCAATAGTTACAGGCAGTGATACCGCTCAACAACAGGTGGACCAGCGACAGGTTTTATCACTGTTTCATATTGAAGTAAGTAGTTTTATGAGCTTTAGTGCTTACCTAAGAAGTGTTAGCGCCATAGATATGTTTTGATAACTGGAACTGAATTCCGTTTCCATTTTATACTGATCAACTAAAAAAATATTAATTTTAAACATGCTGGTAGTTGTAAGGTGCAAATTAAAATAAAGTATTTAAAACAAGCGTTTGTGGCATAGCTCGTATAGTAAAAAGTAGCCTAAAATATCATATTTCCATCAAAATAGGTTTGCAAATATATAAAACAAGCGTCTATGACATAGCTCGTACAGTAAAAAGTAGCCTAAAATATCATATTTCCATCAAAATAGGTTGTGAGGTGCAAATTAAAATAAAATATCTAAAACAAGCGTCTATGACATAGCTCGTATAGTAAAAAGTAGCCTAAAATATCATATTTCCATCAAAATAGGTTGTAAGGTGCAAATTAAAATAAAATATCTAAAACAAGCGTCTATGACATACCTAGCTCGTACAGTAAAAAGTAGCCTAAAATATCATATTTCCATCAAAATAGGTTGTAAGGTGCAAATTAAAATAAAATATCTAAAACAAGCGTCTATGACATAGCTCGTATAGTAAAAAGTAGCTTAAAATATCATATTTCCATCAAAATAGGTTGCAAGGTGCAAATTAAAATAAAATATTTAAAACGCGTTTGTGGCATAGCTCGGGTAAAGTAAAAATATCGATGGGAGCGGCATGACTGACTTTTCTAGATGACTTTTCAGTTTATTCGGGTTTTTTTAAGGGTTCGTCTGGGGAAGTTTTTTTTTATCATTGATAGACCGTCCTTTGGCTTCAATCTCACCTGATGGTAAGTGACGTTAAAGCCGACGATGAAGCAGGACGGTCTAGAAGACACCTATTGCCTTAAAGAGATTTAGATTATAGTGTTCAGGAAAAACAGACGCTGGCAATGAATTCCATTGCTTAGCGGCATGATAAAAGTGGAACCAAAACGCTTTGCCAACATAGTTATTTCTACCGCCAAGCAGATTGCTTTGTTCCGGTTTGAAGGATGTGGGTGCAGAGCACCGCTGAGCCGAGAAAGCACCGAAATTAATCATAGAAGTTAGTTATAGTTTAGTGTAGAGCTCTTAGTGAAGGGCTCGTCCGGGGCAGTACTACCACCATGCCTATTTCTGCCGCCAAGCAGCGCAGCGTGTTCCGGTTTGAAGGGTGTGTGTGGGGTGCCGGTGTAATTACAGGCACATGAGGCTTAACACCTGTATGCCTCAGGTTGATGGACGCTGAGTAGTGCATCGTAGGTGACGTTCCTAACGAGCGTGAGCTGCGAGGCATTGCTTATAGGTGATGGTAACCACTTAACATCAGGTGGGCCATCTGCTTGTTTCATCAATAAGTTGTATAAAAAAAAAGTTTGCTTTGTTCCGGTTTGATGGAGGTGGGTGCTGAGCACCGCTGAGCCGGGAAAGCACCGAAATGAATAATAGAAGTGGAAGAGTGACATGATGAAGGCAGGAAGATGATGATGATTACGTTAGTATGTACCTTTCCATTGCAGCTTGAAGTATGGTTTTGTTTGGTTTAAGGAACAAGTCAAGGTTAAGTTTTCTCCGTCTTCAAACTCTATTATTTCTTCTTCAATGCCTGGAAAATAGTTATTTTATTTACATAGTTTTAGAGAAACTTAAAAATAAATAAATAATGCCGGACAATCCACACAGCATCATCTAGCCCCAAGCTAAGCAGAGCTTGTGTTATGGGTACTAGATAACTGATATACTTAATACAATACTATATTACATACATAGATATTTTTTTATTATACATAGAAAATACCCAGAACACCCGGAATAAATATTTGCAGATCGTACAAACATTTATCCCAAGGCGGGAATCGAACTCGCAACCTCCTGCGTCGCAGGCGGACATTCGCCCGCCGCGCCACATCGGTCGTCGGTCGGCCACATGGACGTTCATGTTTGCTGAAGACTAATTATAAGTTTCCGTAGATAGGTGTATTTAAAATTAGCTCTAATAAGAAGTAAGTTCACGACTTATTGAAATTAACAAAAAAATTAGTAATTTTCAAAAATAAAGCTGAAAGAATTAGACATAGACATAGACATACAAAACAGATCAAAAAGTAGAAAAAAAGACAAAAAGAAGGACATAAGCAGTTGGTGCCTGTGTGCTACAGTACAGCAGCAAAAGGGTCTCGACTCAGCGTATGCCTCACCACTATTTTTGCCTAGTGGTTAGGCGCTGGTATTCTGTCGAAACCAATTATGTTAAATAGGTAACATATGTAGTTAGCATTTATAATTTTAGTAGGATGGTAACCACAACATCAGATGGGCAAAACACCATAAATCTTTGAGTACATACCCTGACCGTAGTTAGTGGACCTTTCAAAGTAAGCCTGAACTCTTAATTGCTCATTAGAATCGGCTTTGCCTTGAACAGAAGTAATATCTAAAAAAAAACAAACTTTAGTTCTAGATAGACCCGAACATAGATCCGACATAGCTCTCAGAATCAGCAAGTTGAAGTGGCAGTGGGCAGGCCATAATAGCTCGTAGAACCGACAACCGCTGGGGAATAAAGGTTCTCGAATGGCGACCACGAACCGGAAGACGAAGCTCTGACGACATTGTTAGGATCGCGGGAAGTCGATGGATGGAAAGGGCTCAGAATCGTTCTTCCTGGAAACGTGTGGGGGAGGTCTATGTCCAGTAATGGTCTTCTATGGGTTGATGATGATGACGATGATGAGTTCTAGATACAAAAGATGTACAAGATTCATTAAGGATTTACTAGGACCTTAGATTGATAAATCTGCGTGGCCAGATGTTCTGATTGCTTTACCCTTCGATCAATGATTCCCCTAGATAACGGGTCAAAGTCAAAGTCAAAAAGCATTTATTTAGTAAAATCCAGGGATCATCTTGAAACGTCTTAAATCGTAATAATTAAAGAGATCGGAGGGGATATCTACAGTGCTTGGGAATTACGGGGAAAACCGTGATGCTATTTTAGAATAGTAATTCGGATTAGACAAATCCAACAAATTAGATATCATCAAAAACGGTCCATCCGTTCTTGAGTTATACATAGTGTAAATAACCCGAATATGTTTTATTTGTATACTAGCGGCCGCTCGCAGCTTCGCCTGCGTGGCAGTTTTTTCCGTTCCCGTTATTTTTTCGGGATAAAATCATAGTAGCTTTATGCATGCAGTCTCAGCCCGATCGGTTTAAAATTGACAAAGTTTCATACAAACTTTCATCCCCTATTTTATCCCCTTGGGGGTAGAATTAATCAAAATCCTTTCTTAGCGGATGCCTACGTCATAACATCTACCTGCATGCCAAATTTCAGCCCGATCCGTCCATTGGTTTGGGCTGTGCGTTGATAGATCACTATGTCAGTCAGTCACCTTTGAGTTATATTGGTTATATATATTTAAAAAGATATATTTTACTTACCTGGGGAGAAAAACAACAAATCGGCTAAAGGAATACCATAAAAACATGAAACATATTTAAATAAAAGAAAAATACATAAAACCAACATTTTGTCTTCACACACAGTTATTAAATGTATGTCACTTAAAATATTAAACACAATTAACTGTAGAAGGATGAGTATAAACCGGAAAATACTATAAATTTTGCCAATGACACTTATATACCATGTTGCTGGTTAAATGCGAAAACGTTACAACCCAAAATATTTTTTTTTTCAGCAGTATTTTTCTATCGTTTTTTATAAATACTGATTTACATTTAACGCCATCTAGCCTAAAATAATGTCATCCAAGCAAACGTTGAATTCAATTTTAAAAGTTTTTTAAATTTTATGAATGTATTATGTATTAATTCTAAGCTAGCTTATAAAATTAACCGATTTGTATCAGTAGAAACAAGAAAAAATTGCATGACGTCTTTTTTTAACCAGGCATGTTCAATATCCCTTGTTAGTCATTGTTATTCTAATATTATTTGAGAATGTTTAATAGGGGAAGTTAGAGGTAGTTATGTCCAATCATTTCATTTGGTACACACCCACATTTTGCAGTAGTTGGTATTCAAATCGTGATAAGTTACAAACCCATGACCACTGTTAGAATATTGGTTTTCTCACGATGCTGTCAACAAAATTTGCTCAATAAATATGAATGAATGAAAATTCTTTATTGTGCACCTTACAAGCTAGAGAATAAAACAAAAAACAATGTAGTCAACAACAGATAATGTACAATGGGCGGTCTTATCGTTAAAAAGCGATCTCTTCCAGACAAGTAAGTACCTACATGACAAGACTTTCAAAAGTATCTAAATTGATTGTGTATAAGTGAGTGTGTTAATTAAAGTGTGCCTACCTAATAATGTGAATAATTAGTATGTGTGAGAGAAAGGTGAATAATCATATTAGGATTCTCCTGATAGCACAAGGTCTCTTAAGGGTGCTGGTTTCACAGAATGACCCGGTAAAATAAAAAAAAAAAACTGCAGTTAACCCGGGGTTACATTTCACACTTACACATGTAAATGTGAAATGTTTGTGTGTATGTGTGGTGAAAGGAGAGGCAGGGAGGGTTGGGTACAAAACTTTGCAGCTATGGATGATTGATTAATTTTTATAACGTCAGAGGCGATATTTTCAATCGTGTCTCTATTTACTGGATGCTGTAGTTTCGGGGAGAGAATTTTAGATGAAATAAGCTTGTAGCACCTATCCCATTCCACAGAAAAGACACGGTCAATACGTGCGGAGCTAACTAAGCCACTAGTTTCCTCATGATGTTTTCCTTCACCGTTTAAGAGCACTGGTATTATGCATAATACATTTTTGCTAATAGAAAAATCTATTGTTGCATTAAAAAAATGATTTACTTCATTTTTGCAATTTTACACTTAGGTAAATTTGGTATTACCATCTCATAATAACTATGGTAATTAATTATGCATGTCAGTTTTCCCTTTGATTCATTTAATTATGAATAGACCTCCATAATTAGTCGTTTTGACTCATCAGGAGCCTACACAATTTCGTCGGCACATCACCTGGAAAATAGTGACCAATGTGGTGCATTGGGCGAATGTCCGCCTGCGACGCCAGAGGTTGCGGGTTCGATTCCCGCCTTGGGATAAATATTTGTACGATCTGAAATGTATTCCAGGTGTTCTTAAGGTTTGTATAATAAAAAATATCTATGCATGTAATGTATTGTATTGAGTATATCAGTCATCTAGTACCCATAACACAAGCTCTGCTTAGCTTTGGGCTAGATGATGCTATGTGGATTGTCCAGCATTTATTACTATAATTATTATAAAAATACTTATGATTCTTTCAACATATATTTCACGCAATTAATAAATAAATAAATAAGTAAATAAGTAATAAATAAATAAATAAATAATTCACGCGGACAGATTCTAGCTATGATTTTGTATGAGAACCGCCATCTAGAGGTATCATTGATCAAAGCCTTCATTATGGAAAATTATTTACTTACCTGGGGTCTCATGGCAAAAATAATTAATGATGATACACAAAAATCCTGTAAACACGATTTTGCATTGCTGCTTCAAAACTATATTAAATAGAAAGTTTCATAATAGTTACTGATATTATCAGAATAAGGAAAAAATTATTTAGAACTAGCGGCTGCCTGCAGCTTCGCCCGCGTGGCAGTTTTTTCCCGTTCCCGTTAAACTTTCACCTCCTATTTTATCCCCTTGGGGGTAGAATCCTTTCTTAGCGGATGCCTACGTCATAACATCTACCTGCATGCCACGTCCAGTGGTTTAGGCTGTGCGTTCATAGATCACTATCACTGTCAGTCAGTCAGTCAGTCAGTCACCTTTGAGTAATAACAATATATATTTAGATAGCGGCCGCCCGCAGCTTCGCTCACGTGGCAGTTTTTTCCCGTTCCCGTTATTTTTTCGGGATAAAAAGTAGCCTATATTTTAATCCAAGTTTTAATCTATGTTTATTCCAGATCATCCAAATCGGTCTACTAGTTAGAGCGTGAAAGAGTAACAAACATCCATCCATCCATCCATACTTACAAACTTTCGCGTTTATAATATTAGTAGGATAAAAGGATAGGATAATATTATAAAGAGGAAAGATTTAATTAATGATAGCAACCATGAGATAATGACGACCGATGGCGGTTGCGAGTTCGATTCCCGCCTTCGGATAAATGTTTGTACGATCTGCAAGTATTTATTCCGGGTTTTCTGGGTATTTTCTATGTATAATAAAAAATATCTATGTATGTAATGTATTATTTAAGTATATCAGTCATCTAGTTAGGTCACGCACGTTAGATATGAGCCCTACGACCATCACGACCCTTAAAAAAATAAATAAAATAAAAAAAATAAATAAATAAATAAAAAAATAAATAGTATTAGTGTTCAGTATTAGTGCAGTAGTTAGTATTCTATACGTGACAGGTTGCAAGCCTATCGCCGCTGCTACCTTAAAAACCTTACGATGTTTTCCTTCACAGTTTGAGAACACTCATTGCGCACATACATTTGTCGAACAGAAAAATCCATTGGTGCACAACCGGATTTGAACCCACGACCTTAGGATCCGACACTACTGCTCTATATAGGTCGTTGTATAATAAATAAAACTACGTCACAGGAAAACCTATACGCTTGAAATATGTTTCGTGATAATTTACATGCGTCAATAACATATGAGTAAGAAGTAAATTATAAAGCCTACATGTCCTTATACAGCATTTAAATAAATATTTGTGAACATTTTTACACAAAATAATGTACAAGGGTGGAAGTCTCGACATAGATAGATAGATAGATAGAAAATACTTTATTGCACACCACAACTTAAGGATAAACAATGGGCGGTCTTATCGCTAAACAGCGATCTCTGCCAGACAACCTTTTTGATGAAATGGACTAATGAAGTTAACAAGGGGTGCTTTGTGTAATAGAAGATACAAACAATAAAAAAATAAATAAATAATGAATAGATAGTTAAATGCAAAATTACACAATAATATAATTTTAAACAAAACAAAAGTAACGAGAAAGAATGGAATAGCAAACAAGATACTTACATAGTTAACGATTTAAATTAAAAAATCGAATGATAAGTCATAGCGATCGCTAAGTAATGCTCGGTTGTCTCTACAATCTTTACCTTTACACGACTAATGTCCAAAATACATAATGCCCAACTAGGATGAATGTCTAACACGGTTTTGTCTAATACGAATTGTGACTAACACCAATTTTGTCCAACACAAATTTTGTCCAAAATGATATAGACATAGACATAAATTTATTTGCTGCTTAAGGCGGTGGTACTCGCCAACGACCTTGAGGAGTCTGTCCAGTCTGAGTTGCACTGCCGCCCGTCGCCCGCACAGGGACCCGCGCGCATTCCATTTCATATCGCATTCAAGAAATAATTATTTGTAGCCTATTAGTTCGAACTGCCAATTGTTCACTTTGTGATAAATACTTTGACAGATATTTGTGTGAAAAAAAAAATACTAATAATCAATACCGTTTAGAAGAAATAACCAAATTTAAAATAAAAATTGCTTCACTTTGGATATTTTTTTCATATAGAAATAATATAGTTAGAATTATTTCAATTGTTCAAATTAAAATTTTGTCTTTAATAAGCAATATATATATTTTTTGGACATTTATACTCACTCATCAAAGAGAAATAACACGGAGAAAACCTCTCGGTAGACCTAACCAGACCAGACCTAACATAAACCTATAGGTAGAAAAAATATGATAAAATATGTAGATAATAATAATAATAATATTGCTGGACAATTCACACAGCGTCATATATAAGGTAGATAGGTTAAATATTAGATGTAAAATATTTGTATATACTAAATTACTTCCATTATAGCGATCGCTTAGTAACAATGTTCGGTAGTTTCTACAATCTTTAGAAAGAAAGAAAGAAAGAAACATTTATAAATTTAAAACTCCATAAGAGTTTTTTATTTTTTTTTAGTTTAAGTAGTAGGTAAATTTCATAGTTTTCGTGCTATGAATTGTGTCGTGCGTGACCTACAAAGCAAGCCTTGTTTGTTTTACTTCATGTAGGCCATATACTTGTTACACTAGCAGTAGCATGAAAAATAATAATTAGGCAAACAAACTATCTAACGGTTACCGCTCGGTATTTATTTTATCAAATGCTCGTAAAGTAGCAACTTTAGACACTTTCCTGTTTGTAACTGTTTGAGGTTTTCCCAGGATTTTAACTATTGGTCTCTTACACAAGCTTAAAGTCACATAACGGGCTATGAAGAGAGCACACAAGCTCAAAGTCACACAACGGGCTATGAAGAAAGAAAGAAAGAAAGAAGAAAGAAAGAAAATATATTTATTTTTCCCCAAACCACACAAATTACAAACATGAATGAATATCAACAAGGCAAATACTGTAGTACACTACCTACACTAGGTTTACTAAGTAAAAAACGTAAGAACAAAAGTAAGAAAAAACTACATATAACCTAGTTAGCCTACTTAGCAGTAAGGTTTGTGTTGCTTGGGGTTAAATAGGTCCCTGCCTCAGCTGAAGAGCTGAAGAGAGCATTGCTGGGAGTTTCACTGCGAGATAGAACCAGAGGAAATCCGTAGAAGAACCAAGGTTACCGCCATAGCTCTCAGAATCTGCAAGCTGAAGTAGCAATAGGCAGGCCATATAGCTCGTAGAACCAACAACCGTCATGGAATAATAATAATAATGCTGGGCAATCCACACAGCATCATCTAGCCCCAAGCTAAGCAGAGCTTGTGTTATGGGTACTAGATGACTGATATACTTAATACAATACATCACATACATATTATATATTTTTTATTATACATAGAATATACCCAGAACACCCGGAATAAATATTTACAGATTGTACAAACACTTACCCCAAGGCGGGAATTGAACCCGCAACCTCCCGCGTCACGCTCGTTAGGAACGTCACCTACGATGCACTACTCAGCGTCCATCAACCTGAGACATTCAGGTATTAAGCCTCATGTGCCTGTAATTTCACCGGTACCCAAACCCTTCGACCCGGAACACGCTGCGCTGCTTGGCGGCAGGAATATGCATGGTGGTAGTACTGCCCCGGACGAGCCCTTCACTAAGACCTCTACTACTACTACTGTCCAGCAGTGGACTTCTACAGGCTGATGATGATGGTGATACCATCGGCGCTTAGATTCACCTAGATTTAAGATTTTCAAGATGATCCCTGCGGATATTACTGAATAAATGATTTTTGACTTTGACTTTGACTTCGGCCCAATCAAGTACCTAATCAGCACAGTGAAGCTTACGATCCCAGGACTCTACCTATAAGGAAAGATGATTTAAAAAAACTATTTCCTTGTATTGTTACTACTAAAACAAGCGCGACTTTGCCCGCGGTAAAATAAGTTTATACAAACTTCAACCCCTTTTAAAATCGTTCAGGGGTTACATTACGGAAATTCCTTAGGAAGTCAAATCGAATATACCATATACATTTTGTGGCATCTGTCCGTCTTGCGGACAATTTTGCCAATGTCAAGTGGGTTGAATAAATTCTTTTTAGTCAAGTCGAGTCGGTAAAAAAAGTAAAGTCAACTGTCATTGGTTTTGAAGAAAAAGATGTCGTTTTCCTTCAAAACCAAAAGAAAACATTTTCGTTCAAATCAGGATGCCACAACACACTTTCATTTCAACTGTTCACACTTGTGCTAAGACCTCAAGTAATGATGGTTAAAATACCACCGAAATTACCCATCAGAACTTAAAATAACACTCGAAAAACAATTAAAATGAAAATACAATATTGCTTCCAAAGATGACAGAAAACGAATCTGTCTACAAGTTTAGGTTGTGTGTTGTTTATATGTTACTCAGCAAGTCAGTCAGACAGGTCAAAGATTTTTATATTGTAGTGTATTATTATGAGTAAAATATTACCTATTTAAGTATAATGTTCTTTATTGTAATGATTCAGTTCAATTTTGAAGCAACAATGTGTAATACGCTTAGTTTTTTTTTGAGTTCTTTGGTTATAATATTGTTTTGCAATGAGGCCTCTGGTAAGTAAAATCTTTAGCACTTAGAATCTTTGTCAAATGTTTGTTAGAAGAGGTGCAACGTGAGATCTTGTGAGATATGTCGCGCTTGACACGAGATATTTTTTGTATTGGTGCATGTTTTTTTTTATACAACTTGCTTATGGAACAAGCAGATGGCCCACACCCATAACAAAGCATTGCCTCGTAGGTCACGCTCGTTAGGAACATCACCTACAATACAATGCATTACTCAGCGTCCATTAACCTGAGGCATACCTACAGGTGTTGAGCCTCATGTTCATGTAATTTCCTGTTCACATCCTTCAAACCGGAACACAGCAAGCTGCTTGGCGGCAGAAATAGGCATGGTGGTAGTACTGCTCCGGACGAGCCATTCACTAAGAGCTCTACTACTACTAAAAAAAACTACTACCTATATGTTAAAAATTATAAGTTTGCTAAACATGTGTTATTATTTCAGGGTCAGTGGTTTTTCTTCAATACAAAATGCATGGAAATTATTGTAAGTACTCAAGTTTCAGAACTATAATAATAAAAATAATAATTCAGGACAATCCACACAGCATCATCTAGCCCCAAGCTAAGCAGAGCTTGTGTTATGGGTACTAGATGACTGATATACTTAATATACAATACATTACATACTTAGATATTTTTGCTAAACATAGAAAATACACAGAAAAACCTTAATAAATATTTGCAGATCGTTTAAACAGATTTATCCCAAGGCGGAAATCGAACCCACAACCTCCTGCGTCGCAGGCGGACATTCACCCGCCGCGCTATATCAGCTGTCGTATTCTATTAATCATCTGGTTCCCATAGTACAAGCTATATTCAGTTTGGGGCTAGGTGTGTAAAAAAAATCCACAAATACTTCTAAATATATATAACTCAAAGGTGACTGACTGACTGACATAGTGATCTATCAACGCACAGCCCAAACCACTGGACGGATCGGGCTGAAATTTGGCATGCAGGTAGATGTTATGACGTAGGCATCTGCTAAGAAAGGATTTTGATTAATTCTACCCCCAAGGCCCCAAGGGGATAAAATAGGGGATGAAAGTTTGCATGAAACTTTGTCAATTTTAAACAGATCGGACTGAGAACATGCATAAAGCTACTATGATTTTATCCAGAAAAAATAACGGGAACGGGAAAAAACTGCCATGCAAGCGAAGCTGCGAGCGGCCGCTAGTATTTTATAAAGATTGTGGCTAACTTCTCCTGTGTCTGGTTTTACAGCAAAAGTATTTGGTGACACGGACACGTTGACAATAGAATACAAAGAAGGGGATGAAGTGGAGATAATTTGCAGTTATGCGATCGACGCTATACAGAATGGAAACAATCCTACTATGTTTTGGATCGATGGTTTGTAACTAACACTAGTGTAGGCCTAATGAATGTCCGCCTGCGACGCAGGAGGTTGCGGGTTCGATTCCCGCCTTGGGATAAATGTTTGTACGATCTGCAAATATTTATTCCGGGAGTTCTGGGTATTTTCTATGTACCTATAATAAAAAATATCTATGTACGTAATATATTGTATTAAATATATCAGTCATTTAGTACCCATAACACAAGCTCTGCTTAGCTTGGGGCTAGATGATGCTGTGTGGATTGTCCAGCAATATAAAAAAAAAAAAAATTAACACTGCATTAAACTTTTCTGCTTTTCGCTCCTATTTTCTTTTTGATTAGGGGATAAATCGCGATCGACAAAAAGTTTTGATTAATCAAGGAACTTGTGTGCCAAATTTCGTCAGAATCAGTTAGTAAATAGGCGCACAGCTCAGTACCACCCTTACATGGTTAGCATACCACCCATTCGCACCAAGCGTTTCGGTTCCACCTTCATTATACGAACCGCTAAGGAACTCATTGCCAGCTTCTGTTTTTCCTGACCACTATAATCTGGATCTCTTTAAGGCAAGAGTGAATAGGTGTCTTCTAGATCGTTATGCTTCATCGTCGGCTTCATCGTCACTTACCATCTGGTGAGATTGAAGCCAAAGGATTGTCTATTAACGTTAAAAAAAAGGAATGCGACCTGTAGGCGAGATCAGACAGACGGACCAAAGTATTTTTGGGCAATCTCGCAACTCATACGCTTCGCTCGCTCGGTCAATTATTAGTGGTACATCTAATCTGTGGTGGTAAACAGTGATCTCTTTGCATAGGCTTCATCCGAGAAAGTCGTACCTAGGTACGTAGTCCTAGTCTTCCAAAGTAGTAACCTTTTTTTTATGTGACTTGTTGATTGAACTAGCAGACGGCTCACCTAATGTCAAGTGGTTACCATTACCTATACAAATCATTGCCTAGCAGGTCACGCTCGTCATGAACGTGCCCTACAATGCACTACTCTGCGTCCATCAACCTGAAGCATAGAGGTGTTAAGCCTCGTGTGCCTGTAATTACACTGGCACCCACACCCTTCAAACCGGTGCTTGGCGGCAGAAATAGGCATGGTGGTAGTAGGTACTTCCCCGAACGAGCCCTTCACTAATACTTTTGAATACCATTTGTTGTTTTTGTTGTTCCTAATGTGACCTACAAAGTAATGCTTTGTTATAGGCTATGGTAACTACTTAACATCAGGGCTATAATATAAATGCTTGTTCCATCGGCAAATTGTATAAAAAAATTAAAAAGCATAAAAAAAATATTAATTTTCAGGTGGAAAAAAATCTGATCCGGTTCTAGTACAAAGTATTCACCGAATCAAGAAACTTTCCAAGGATGATGATGGAACTGAGCTGGAATGCAAAGTTCTAGCAGCTGATCAGAAGCAGACATGGGGCAAAAGCGCTTACTTTGTCCTCTTCAAGTTAACTAAACCAACAAGTAAGTTAAAAAGTATATAACCACTAGAGGCCACTCGCAGCTTCGCCCGCATGGCAGTTTTTTCCCGTTCCTGTTATTTTTTCGAGATAAAAAGTAGCCTATTTCCTATTCCAGACTACAATCTATATTTATTCCAAATTTCATCCTAATCGGTCCACTGGTTAGAGCGTGAAAGAGGAACAAACATCCATCCATCCATCCATCCATCCAAACATTCGCATTTATAATATTAGTAGGATTTACCAACAGATCTAAAAGAGCTAAATGGAAATTTGTTTAAACTTAAATATTGTAGTTTTTATTTATTTATTTTATAACGGAAGTAATTTAGCATATAGAAATATTTTACATCTAATATTTAACCTATCTACCAACTCAAAAAAAAAAATTATACTTATAGTAAACTGCGGGTCTTTACTATAGGTAGAAAACAGAATTTAAATCACTGACCGCAGGAAGTGTGCCCAAAAGGCTGGCAACGTTACCTCTTTGGATATCTAACTTAAATTAAAAAAAAATGGCTGATTGACAAAGTTTACTGCAGCCTACAGGAATACTATGAGACCTAGTTTAGGCTGTAATTAGTTTAAAAAAATAATAAACTCATTTAAAATTGATTTCAAATGTCAGCGCTCAAGAATATGGCTATACTGGACCGATTTGAAAAATTCTTCCACCGTTGGGAAGCTATCCTATCCCCGGATGGCATAGGCTTGACATTTTCAAAAAAATTAGGGATCCTTACTAAAACCCGTGCGAAGCTGCGAACCCCGCTTAATAAATGTTAATTTCAGATGTATTTCTCATACTGCTGATTGGGGCAGGAGGGTTGATTTTAGCAGCTATAGTGTTGTTAATAACGTACGGGCTGATTCAAAGATGTAGAAACAAGAAACGCAACACAGATGGTACAGACGGAGATGCAACAGTAAGTATTATAATTAACATTTTATGAACCTGTAGCGCCATCTAGCTGAGTTTTATAATAACTGTGATATAGCGCCATCTAGTGAGCTTAATAAGAACTATCCTGAATCTGATTCTGATTAGGCGGCTGATCACGCAACTTCTGTTAGCATCAAAACCTTGTCTGTCGCATGTGTCAAATATGACAGATTGGTCGTGGGTTCGAATCGAATCGTAGCGCAATGAATAGAATAGAATAGAATAGAATAGAATATACCTTTATTCAGCACATGTAACACAAGGAGACAGAACCACACTAAATTATCTACAATACACACTTAATCTAAAACCTACCTACCCACTTAGCTCACAAGTTTATCGAGTAGATGTAAAATACTATAAGCCTAACTAACACTGTGAGGAGGCAAGGTACGCGGCGCCACACTGTGTCAAGTCCCCCTGAGTGAGCATGGGCTGAAAAGGGTCCCATCTCAGCATAATGCCGCTCCACATCGCATGCCAATGTGAGGCGGCGCTGGTTTTCAGATGGGGCCTGAGTGCGGGTGACTTCACGAACGTACGGAGCTAAACTTAGATTTAAACAACAAGTATATAAGTGAAAGAAAAAATAAGACAAGTGAAAACCTTAATTCTATACATATGTACCAAGGTACCTAAAACTACACAGAATATTGATATACTTAAGTACTAAACTAAGCTTAACATACTAAATAAATTTACTAAAATCTACAGCTACCTACAATGAACCAACAATGTAAAATTAATCAATGCCAGTTGTCTTAAACGGTGAAGGAACACATCGTGAGGAAATTAGGTAGTAGTTCGTATTCCAGGAGCGGCAATGGGCTTGCAACGTGTAGAATATAAATTACTGCAAAATGTGGGTAAGTATGTACTAAATATAATATTTGGACGTACATCTGACTACTTCCATTAGACATTCTTAAAAAATTAGGTACTTGGTAAAGATCTGAGGGATATTTATCGTACTTGGGGTTTAAATATATATCACTTACTAGCGACCCGCCCCGGCTTCGCACGGGTGGAAATGTGCAATGCTGATACTAAATATACCTACCTACTACAGAATGTCCTTATAAACAACGTTTACAGCTTTTTTGTCATTAGACAATACAAACATGTTTTGTTTAGAGGTTACTCTTGAAAGAGCGACATATAATTGACCAGTAGAAAAACACTCAACTAATATTGAAATACTATTATACAATTTCTATTATAATTTTTTTTATTTATCGTAACGTAAGTTGTCGCGCCGAAAAGCACGTTTTTATCAATTATTATTTTATTTGCTAGAGAGCTCCGATAAACGCGTCCGATCTCTGCGAATTATAAAATGCGAATTTTTTTCTTCAGCGACTTCGTTTCATTTGTATCTACTATCACTATAGTACCTAATGGTATAAGTTTATTTTTTGAGTGTAACAAAATATTTTTGATTAGCAGGAAAATCAAGAACAATGTGAAATAATGAAAAGACAGGAAAGAAGCGTTCCTACGCCTAATCAAGAAGAGACTGATTTGGGAATTGTCAATTTGAGCTGTAATAGTAATACACCAAGTTACGTCAAATTTGACAGCCCTGACAGGAAAGATATTTGTGAACAGATTACAAATGCTATCAACAACAGAAATGAAAATGGCGGTCGAATAAGTGCAAGGAATCTATCTTCAAGTGAATGTTAGAGCAATTTGTTTCAAATAACATATTTTTTAATTTGAATTGTTTTTCAAGTGTTGTTTTTCAAGACGATCGATGTGGCGCGGCGGGTGAACGTCTGCCTGCGACGCAGGAGGTAGCGGGTTCGATTCCCGCCTTGGGATAAATGAGTAGCCCAGTTGCAAAACTGGCTAGTTAGCTAAAACCTAAAACCGAGAAAATCGCAAAAAACTATAGCGCTTTATTTATGTTTGTTAGCGTTGGGTTATTGTCATAGATGGATTGAATTGTATATTAGTACTATGTTCTAAATAACAAAAAGTTGATTTGACTTACGTATCTTTAATTATTAAGGATAAAGAAATTGAAGTAACCACTTTTGCAAGTGAACTAGCAAACTAGGTAGTTTTGCACCAGTATCAAATCAATATAGTCACTTTTGCAACGATATAATGCTACAATCCGAAAATAATCATTATTTTTAATCACATTTTCATACAGTTATCGTTGCAGTGAGTCCTAAATTATTCAATCTCTTCCACTAGAGTACTTTTGCCATCGGTTTCTTCTTTGAAACTAGCCTCGTTGTTGGCAGGAACACTTATTTAAGAGAAGGCAGGAGCTCATTAGTTTCCTTGCTCATTAATATCTAGTTGATTAGGATTTGTTTTTTAGTTATTAAAATTCTTTACGATTATGAACTTAAGGCATTGGAAGCTGTGCCATTGGTACTTTACAAAAATGTTTTTCTAGCAAGTTTTTAACATCGCTTTATTTCATTACTTAGTTCATCTTAGTCAGTCAAGTAGTGAGTGATGAACAGCACATATTCGGTTTTTTGTTTACTATCCACGGTAACAACTGGGTTTCTTGGATAAAAGTTAAGTTTGGTGCCTGCATTTAGAAAACAACTCAATAAGTTAAGAATTGAGGAATGGAGGTACTTTACTTTACAAAATTCGAAAAATTCTAGCAAAAACATTGTTGGTATAGAATGAAAGGTAAACATTAAAAACACACGGAAACAGTTTAGCGTAGGTATTGCAAAACTACCCACATTTTGACCTGCATTAATAACGTAACACACAGTCTTTTGCAAAAGTAATCAGAATGAGCAACTTTTGCAAGTGACAGACTCTATAGAGCAAGTTTTGCAGGTGGATTTAGTTTTCGATGCTAATTTGTACGCAAACTAATCACTTTAAAAGGTTTATTTCAAATCTGTCATGTAGCCATAAAAACGATCTTTCAAGTTCTGTCACTAGCTCAAAAAATACAAAAATTGACATAGCAGTGTTTGTAAGTGGACTACTCAAATGTTTGTACGATCTGCAAATATTTATTTCGGGTGTTCTGGGTATTTTCTATGCATAATAAAAATATGTTTATGTATGTAATGTATTGCATTAAGTATATAAGTCATCTAGCACCCATAACACAAGCTCTGCTTAGCTTGGGGCTAGATGATGCTGTGTGGATTGCCCATCATTATTATTATTAATATGTATAGTAATATACTGTTATGTCTGAAATAATAAATTAAAAGAAGTAGTCTATTAATTATTTTATTAGGTTTAAAAAATTTACAACATAAAATGTTCCATGCACTTACGTTATATTAACTAGTTTTTACATTATTTTGTAAGTTAAAGAGTAGGTAGGTAATAAGTGCGAAAAATCTATACCAATTATAAGAATCTTTGTATTGCGACTTGATTTGATTGGCTGCCGCGACAAACATACAAATAGCACCTAGTAAAATTATTTTCATACAAACTTCCACTCTATACCCGTTTATTTATTTATTTTAGGGGTTGAATTTCAAGTCGAATGGCGCTTAGATTCACCTAGATTTAAAACGTTTCAAGATGATCCCTGCGGATATTACAGAATAAATGATTTTTGACTTTGACTTTGACTTAGACTTAGTCAGTCAGTCAGTCAGGACAAAGAATCTTATAATTGGTATAGATAGATAAGACAAAATGTTCACACATTATGTGCGAAATATGTGTAAAATAAGTCAGATATTTTGATTATTGTTACTATCTAATGTGTCAGGTTAAAAAAATTGAGATTATATGAAAATGTCGTTTATTATTTATTTATGATTAACTAATAAACTAAAAAAAAATATTAAAATAAAACCTTAAAAATTAAACGTAATAAAAACCAAGCAATAAGTAAATACAACATAGCGATAGTGTAGTTTCCTAGCTTAAGCCATTTCTGTCTCTCTATAGCTTGGTTAGTGTTCTTCAAGCCATCTTTTATGATATACTTCCTCACGCCAAGACACCACATCATGGTGTACCAGTCCCAATCAATACTCTTCATTTCAAAGTTGTATATCTGTCTGTCTGCCGCAGACATACGGTTCCACATGCAGGTTAACTTTGTATCTTGAAAATTCCATCCGTTCACAAGAAAAAATTCGAAGATTTTTCCTAGCTTATCATATTTCTCGTAAACGTGGACGAACCTGAGGAAAAAAACGAGTGTGCTTTAGACCACACGACTGAAGTAAAACTTCTTTAACCCTTAATCTAGTTTTGGGAAGAATACGGGACATCATCTTTAAAAAAATCTAGCGTCTAAAATAATGAGTTTATTTGTCTTATTATGATATGAGAATATTTCGTATATAAACTAAATTTATGTAAAAAATCGGTGAGACTATTCGTTTCTGGAATTTCCGTTGGTGGCCATTATAACATTGAGGAAGGAGGACCTGTCGCACGCGCTCACGGTAAGTATTTTTTTTTATTATGTTCTTCTTAGACACCCTTATTAGATATTTTAGTATTATATAGTGCTTGAATAAATTGTCAAGCGTACGAAAACGTTATGCCAATTATTTGCTTTATTTTCATTTTACATAGGTCTCAATTCACACGTCCCCTATTCTTCCCATTTCCTATTACGTAGCGTTCTGACCATACTTTACAACGTGCCGTATACTTCACATTTCTTGAAACGTAGAGTTCAAGAAATGGAACATTAGTTGCAAATTTTTATTATAACTTTTTAAATATTGATTATATATCACAAAAAATACATAATATTCAAATATATGAGTTAGAATACAGAATTAGAACTGGTTTTTCCTTTTACGAAAGGTGTAGTAAAATGTTTATGTGCTTCATTTATGTTTTTTTCTTGTTTTCAGAACAGAATTTTCAATTTTCAGGAGAATGGAAGCTTGTGGTGCTAGTTACTGCTGAAGATACCCCATTGGACGATAGTATCTTAGTTCAATAAAAGCAAAAACGAGCAATATTGTCCCTCCTTAGGAGCTCCATCGATTAATTCATCGATAGAGAGGCTGGATTTACTAGACGAGAATCAAAATTCAGATGACATTAAGATAACGACGGCAAAGATACTATTACCTATTATAATAAGATGTGTTTTTTATAAAACAAACCACATATATTTTTCAAATACCTATCCCTATTACGCATCCGTGATCCGTGATCTGTCCGGCATCTCATCTTTGGTGTCTCAAAGAATTCAATATTATTATCTCAGATCCTGTCTCAAATTCGCCTGTTGTGTTTTCAACTACGACACCTGTATATGCTGTATTGTTTTCTGCTGCACAGTATCATATACTGTCTAACACGAGGTGCGAAAAAAAGGTTAGCTACTGCTGATATTGTAGTAAACACGCTGACAAAAAAGTGCAAGAACACAGTTCCTAGGCACAGGTGCATGCAAAAGGCAAGACAGGAAGAAAGGAAGATTTTGATTCAAAATTTATGTAACAGGTCTTTATTATTGATAAAAATATACCTTTGGCGAGTTTTAGAAAATATCTGTGATAGAACTCACGTCCTCACGTCCTCACGTGGAGCATCCTCATATTCAGAGGAGGGGTCCTCTGAATATGAGGATGCTCCAACCAACTGCGTCGTCGGAGCTTAGCCCCATCCGCTCAAATCCCACTCTGTGCATTACGTTTGAGATATAATAAAACCTTTGTAGTTTTCCATAGTGTAGGTTACCACTATAAAAACTAATAAATATAAAAGATATTACTTCAGTTATTTTAGTCATAGGAATAAGAAAAATGCCGTCGTATATGAACCAGATTTCTGGACTTTCAGATAATCTAAGACCAAAAAAATTGTATTAAATAAGTTTTATTTACCAAATAAACCTAAAAATGCAATGTAGATTTTGATTATTATAATAAAACAGATTTTTCGACATCATTTTTAAAGTTTTTGTTTAATTTCTTAGCCGTTCTAAATCTCTACATCTTAGGAAATGTGTAGTATACGGGACGCCTCGAACGACTACTACTTCTTTGCAAACCGAGAAACGTCCCGTATAGGGGACGTCCATTATCTAAAAAAGTAATAAAGTTAGATTTTTTTTTCTTTTTGTTTCCTCTTCTTTTTGCATCTGACATCCCAAAAACCAATAGTAATTAAGGAAAAACCAAAAAAATGTGCTTGGGTAAATTAAGGGTTAATATACGAAACGTAACTGGCTATGAGAGAAAGAGAGAAAGAACAGTGCTTTCATAGCCCCTCCATGGTAGTGTTAAACGTTTAAAGCAACCTTGTTGGAAGTCGCATTAGAAGTATTACTTTAATTAGTTGTTTCAGGACCCGTAGTTTTATTATATGACTTGCTGGAGCAAGCTCTGGTCCACATGATGTTAAGTGGTAACCATCACCTATAAGAAAGCATTGTCTTGTATTTCACGTTCGTTGCCCTACGATGTACTGCTCTGCGTCTTACGACCTGAGGCATACAGGTGTTAAGCCTTATGTGCCTGTAATTACGCCGGCACCCACACCCTTCAAACCGGAACACA
The DNA here is from genome assembly GCA_947095575.1 of Electrophaes corylata. Taxonomy (NCBI): domain Eukaryota; kingdom Metazoa; phylum Arthropoda; class Insecta; order Lepidoptera; family Geometridae; genus Electrophaes; species Electrophaes corylata. The sequence continues at coordinate 1,165,075 of OX352726.1, read as the reverse complement.
GCAAGTTGTTTGGCGGCAGAAATGAGCACAGTGGTAGTACTTTCTCTGACGAGCCCTTCACATAGAGCTCTACTACTACTAAAAAACGAAGCGCATGAAGGGTTCCGTACCATTATCTATAATAAAAACAACAAAAAAATCACGTTTGTTGTATGAAAGCTCCCTTAAATATTTATTTTATTCTGTTTTTTAGTATTTTTAGCGGCAACAGAAATACATCATATGTGAAAATTTTAACTCTCTAACTATCACGGTTCATGTAATACAGCCTGGTGACAGATGGGCAGACAGACAGCGGAGTCTTAATAATAGGGTCCCATTTTACCCTTTGGCTATGGAACCCTAAGTTCCTCGCGTCCATGTTCTTCAGTTGTATGCTTACGATTTCAACTCCTTAGGTTTCTTCAATCCAAACACCTTGATGACTCCATCGACAGTATATGCAGGAATGTAATGAAGAAGCCACGATAAAATCCAGTAGACAGCGCGATTGCTCGTCTCAATGAGATATAAGTACCATAGGGCACGGGGAGAGACTATAGTACGGCATTTTTCTCTCATAGGCTTTGAGATATGTCCTGGAATGAAAATGAGAATGAGAATATTTTATTTGTAACTCAAACAACGAAAAATATTATATAAGTATCTATACAAATAAATAAAATTGAGGTGTCTGTTTGTAATATTAAAATAACCGCTTTTTACTACATGCATAGGAATGTATATACGATACATATACCAAAATAGCATTTTTTGAAATTTTTGTCTGTCTATCTGTTTGTTCCGGGTAATCTCTGGAACGACTGGACCGATTTCGACGGGACTTTCACTGGCAGATAGCTGATGTAACAAGGAGGAACTTAGGCTACTTTTTATCCCAAAAAAATAACGGGAATGGGATAAAACTGCCACGCGGGCGAAACTGCGAACGACCGCTATTTTATGCCGTATTAACGCCATCTGTTGGCGACATCGAGTACTACTTCAGTTAAGATTTGTAAGTAAAAATGTTTACCGCCCAACGAAATGGGCACGGATTAGCTAGTTAAAAACAAAAGACAAATTTTGAGCCACAAAGCGGTCTTTGTCTCAGCATGAGCTAGTTGTAAGCACGTTACAACCAACGCTGGTCTTCCGACAGAGCGGTTCGGTGGTATTGATGGAAAGAAGTGTCAGGGTTAGAAGCCTTTTTGTTTAACTTTCTGATAGAGCACCGGTAGTGGACCGTCTTCTAAGTGTCGTGATAAATCCGGTCGAGCACCAATGGATTTTTCCGTTCGATAAATGTATGTGTGCAATACCAGTGCTCCCAAACGGTGGAGGAAAACATCGTGAGGAAACCAGTTAGTATTCAAGCAGCAGCGATGGGCTTGTGTGTAAAATGTGTTTACAATCGTTCTTCCTGGAAACGTTGGGGACTTATGTCCAGTTCTGGACTTCTACAGACGGTACAGACAATGCAGCGTGTCCAAAGCTGACAAAGCGCCACATGACGACCGATGTGGCGCGGCGGGTGAATGTCCGCCTGCGACGCGGAGGTTGCGGGTTCGATTCCCGCCTCGGGATAAATGTTTGTACGATCTGCAAATATTTATTCCGGGTGTTCAGGGTGTTTTCTATGTATAATAAGAAATATCTATATATGTAATGTATAGTATTATGTATATCAGTCATCTAGTACCCATAACACAAGCTCTGCTTAGCTTGGGGCTAGATGATGCTGTGTGGATTGTCCAGCATTATTATTATTATTATTAAATCGTTTTTCCTGGAAACGTTGGGGGAGGCTTATGTCCAGTTCTGGACTTCTACAGACGGTACAGACAATGCAGCGTGTCCAAAGCTAACTTACTGAAGGTAACACCACAGTTAGTGGTGCTCAAGTTGAGTATGTTAATATCCTGGTTTGGTCTGGTTGCTGCTTCCCAGCCGGCTGCTATGGTCGCATTGTTTACATAGTCCACAGGTACGAACGAGAGTTTGCTCGTATTGTCGACGTAAAACACTCGGATTACGCCCATGCCCACACCTATCACGATCTGGAACACAGTTTGATACCAATAGCGTTATTAGTGCATATGAAAGAAGCAGAAGCAGAAGGTTATAAAAGCAGAGGAAGACCAAAGAAAAGATGGATGGATTGCGTGAAAGATGATATGAGTAAGAAAGGAGTGAACGCTGAGATGACGACTGATAGAAGAGAGTGGAAGGAAAAAACCTGTTGTGCCGACCCCACTTAGTGTGGGATGAGGGCAGTGCATATGAAAGAATTAGCTTTTTTTTTAGTTTAACAATAATAGACCATCCTTTGGCTTCAATCTCACCTGATGGTAAGTGACGATGAAGCCGACGATGAAGTAGAACGATCTAGAAGACAACTATTCACTCTTGCCTTAAAGAGATCCAGATTATTGTGGTCAGGAATAAACAGAAGCTGGTAATGAGTTATATTAATAATAATTATATTGGCCTTCGAAAAGTTAAAAGTTTATTAATTTTTTTGACGACCGATGTGGCGCGGCGGGCGAATGTCCTACTACGACGCAGGAGGTTGCGGATTGGATTCCCGCCATGGGATTAATATTTTTACGATCTGCAAATATTTATTCTGGGAGTTCTGGGTATTTTCTATGTGTAATAAAAAATATGTATGTATGTAATGTATTGTATTAAGTGTATCAGTCATCTAGTACCCATAACACAAGCTGCTTAGCTTGGGGCTAGATGATGCTGTGTAGATTGTCCAGCATTATTATTATATAATTAACAACTGTTTTCTTACCCCGCTGGGTCCATACATGCAACTTCTGTCCAACCACCCTGGAGTAGGTTCGATGTACGAACACAATACTGAAAAAAATGATAAAACCAGTTAATAACTATTTTGGATAGAAACGGAATATTTACCATGATTTTTGAGTTTGATTGTTTCCCGATATTTCGGCACAGTTGCATGCGCTATGATCACAACAACAAAAAAAACAATTAATAACTATTGAGAATGGATTGAAAAGGGCGGATGGCCTACCTGATGTTAAGTGGTTACCATCACCTATAACAGTCACGCTCATTATAAACAAGCCCATACGATGCACTATTCTGCGTTCATCAACCTGAAGCATACAGGTGTTAAGCCTCGTGTGTCTGTAATGTCACCGGCACCCACACCCTTCAAACCGGAACACAGCAAGCTGCTTGGCGGCAGGAATAGACATGGTGGTAGTACTTTTTGTTTCTTCATTTCATATTGATAATCATGTTTTTTTTTTATTTACAAAGAAAATTATAGCTGATACAGGTATTTATAATTGGTATGTACAAAATACTTATGAAACAGTTGAGCTATCTACAGACCGTTGCAAACGATCTAAAGGTAGCTCGACTGATCCAGATCAGTGCCAATCGGAAGCGTTCCCAAAACACTGAATGGCAATGCTGATATTCATTTGATATGTATATTCTTTTTACTATCCTTTTGTTTGTTTTTCCTTACCAATAGAAGGTCTGACGATTGTCACCCGCATGTCGCCACTCTCAGTACGCACCACCTCTTCGGCGATTGCTTTCGTGAAAGTGTAGGTATTGGGCCAGTCCCTTATCAAACTGAAAGATTAAATACTATACTAAAACTTATATACTATATGACTTTAATAAAATTGCCCCCTTAAATATTAATTTTATTCTGATTTTTAGTATTTGTTATAGCGGTAACCGAAATACAGAAATACATCATCTATGAAAATTTCAACTTTCTAACTATCACGATTCATAAGATACAGCCTGGTGACAGACGGACAGACTGCGGAGTCTTATAGGGTCCTGTTTTACTCTTCGGGTACGGCCTATAAAAGGTCATGACTACTAGAGCTGAACGTACCTAGCAGTTAAAGTATCCAGCTGATGATCATCATCCATCTCAGCCAGTTGTATCATCATGTCAGGAGATGCTGGACACTCGTAGAACTTCTCCATCAGAACTCCCCCAACTCTACGTGTCGTGGTGTGACTGTAGGCTGTCGATACATGGATAAATGACCTGGAAGAACAATTATCATGTTTTCTGTCTTGCATTCAGTTAGATTGGCACCACACTGGAGCTTCACTAATAACATGTTAAGTGTTAATAACACATTATGTGGATACCATAGCCTGTAAGAATTGCCTTGCACAATCGTTAAGAACGGGCCCTACAATGCACTGCTTTGCGTCCATTAACCTAAGGCATACAGGTGCCTCATGTGCCAGTAATTTCAGCGGCACCCTTCAACCCCCCCCCCCCCCCCCCCTCCTCAAACAGGAACACAGCAAGCTTCACGATGATTTCCTTCATTCCTTCACCGTTTGAAAGCACTGGCCTCAGCAACGCGACAAAATTTTGTATATTTGCTGTCTCCTATACGCTGTACCCTAAGCAAGTATAAAGAATATTATGAGAGGGAATAAAGCAAGTAAGGTAGGTATGTCAGGATCGTAGTAAGTGGAAATCCGTGGTCTCTGCTTAAGGCGGTTGTTAGCGACGCACAGACAACAACCTAATTAGGAACCTACCTACCTAAAATATTATTAATTCTTGTATGCCAATATATTATTGTTTGTTATTAGAGAAACGTACATACATACTTTCTAATAATCTGTGCCTAACTGTGTGACGTCTACTTTTGTAGGTAGATTTAGGATTTTTTAAATGTAAAAACATAAGGTAGTTTCGTGGAATGTAGTCTAGGCCGAACATCCACACTGAGTGCCACGAATTTATATGAAATAAATCTTTTTCGCAAGTTTAACGCCGTTTTTGTTCTAAACACAGTCCGCAACAGTAACAAAGTCCTTCAGAGCCGGATTTGATGTTTAGAACACCTACCGCGCCACGTAATATGGTGAATACACGAAGTTCAGTGCAACGTGAATGTGTTCGCCACGGGGCGGATAACCGCGTTCCGGATGGTGACTTGCGCCGTGAAATACTCCCGGACCCTACTTCTTCGGCTTTGATAACTACATTGGATAGAAGTAGTGAAGCAACTAAGCTTCCTATTTTACGCCGAGCAGCGATGCTACCTAGCAGTATCAAGTCGGAGCAGCCGCCGCCACCGCCACCCGCGTCACAAAGAGATGAACGTCGGAGCTTGAAGTCTAAGAAAGGTTCCACTTCTTCAATGCGAGTGAAAAGGCAGCAGCTTATCCTGGAGGCAGAAAGACAAAAGGCACAAATACGTATGGAACTTATTAATAAAAAGCTAGATGCTGATCTAGCTAGCCTAGACGAAGAATACAGTTCACACAACGGTAGCGAAAGCCGTAGCCGCGTTGAAGAATGGATGGAGCGCAGCTATCTGGAACTAAACAAAGGCCTGCCTGCCCCCGAAGATGGTCATTATACGGGTAAGCAGGGTCTACATGCTGGAACGCCGGCGGCGTCCTTACAACCGCCACCGGCACTGGGGGCGCAGGCGCCATGCTTGGCACCGCCCGCGCTGACCCCGGCTGGCCCGCCCGCGCCGCCCCAGGCGCTGGCCGCCGCCGCCAGCACTGATGGTACAGTCCAGATGCTAGCCAGCGCGCTGAGAGACCTCGCCGCTGCTTCCACCAGTCAAGCGCCGGGCGCGAACCTACTCAGCCGCATTTGCACGCCCCGGGAGCTCCCAGAGTTCTCCGGCGAACCTTTGGAGTGGCTGCAGTTCAAACACGCGTTCGAGGAGTCTACGGAACTGTGTAGTTTTACACCCAAGGAAAATATGTGGAGATTGCGGAAATGTCTCCGTGGAGCTGCCAAGGAAGCCGTCTCAGCTCTGCTCGTGAGTGCGTCATCTCCTGAAACTATAATGTCAACATTGAAGTTGAGATTCGGTAATCCTGAGTACATTCTATCGAAGCTCGTGTACGACATCAAAAAGGTACAACCTATGTCTCAAGATTACCACAAAGAAATTGTGCCCTTCTCGGTCAAAATACAGAACTTCATGGAAGCTGTGCGTGCCGTCGGCCGAGAGGAATACCTACAAGGAATGAGTATTGTGTCTGATATTTTATTGAAACTGCCTACGGTACTATTGTCTAGATGGACAGATTACAGTTTCACATTGATTACAGAAGGCAAGAAATCACGTCTGGTAATATTATCTGATTTCTTGAAGGAAGAAGCTGTGAAAGTTTCTACTACGTCGAATACCTACTTTGTACCTACGCGCAGCGATAATCAACGCGACCGATACAAGCATAAAAATAGTGAGTATACACAACCTCACTCACAAAAGGTATTTATGCACACAGCTGATCGAGATCTAACAAAGTGCCTATTCTGTAAGACGAGCGCACATACACAGATAACAGCTTGTAATAAATTTAAAAAGGTTCTTCGCAAAGTACGATGGCAATTTGTGAAACGTAGTGGCCTATGTTTTAAATGCCTACTACAACGTCACGACCGAGACATCTGCCCGGCCCCAGTCTGCGACAAGGATGGATGCGGCCAGGCGCATCACCCACTGCTGCATTACCCCGTGGCACCCGAGCAACAGCGCAGCGAGCCCCAGCACGCGCCGGCGCCCGCGCCGCAGGAGCGGCAGCCGGCGCCGGCGACGCCGTCTCCCGGCACCGGCTCCAGTTCGGACATAGTGTCACACATCAACGCGAGTGATGCCGAGTGCAAAGTACTGTTAAAAGTCGTGCCTATACGTATACATAGTCCTAACGGTATTATAAACACTAGCGCGTTACTCGACGACGGGTCGACGATTTCGTTGATAAGCGAAGGACTCGCCGAGCGCGCGGGTCTCCGCGGTCGGCCCGAGATGCTACACATCCGAGGCGCCTTGAATGAGGAACTTTGCTGTGAATCGATCGTCACGAATTTGGATCTTTCTGGTATGGACAATAAAGTTTATTCAATAAGAGCTCGTACAGTAAAAAGGTTAAACTTACCTGTGCTTAGTATGTCTATAGTTGATTGCGATAGGTATAAAAGTTTGTCAGATATAAAACATTTGTTGTGTACCACAGATTTGCAACCTGAAATGTTAATTGGTCAGGATAATTATCACCTGTTAATACCTTCTGAAATTAACTTAGGTAGTTCTACTGAGCCGTTCGCTACACTTACCCCTCTAGGTTGGTGTGTCCATGGTAAGTGGCACGTGCCGCGGAGCGCAGCCAGGTGCGCGCCGGTCCCGCACTCGACGCTGCTCGTGTCGGTGGTAGCGACACCCGCACCCGCACTCGCACCCGCACCCGCACCCGCACCCGCACTCGCACCCGCACCCGCACCCGCACCCGCACCCGCACCCGCAACCGCATCCGCATCCGCAGCCGTAGCCGCACCTGCACACGCATACGCACCCGCAGACGCACACGCGCCATGCACTGCGTGCCAGCCGGAACTACCGCAGGGTCTTCACAATGAGGCGAGGCACTTCTTCGCCTTGGACTCGATGGGTACATACGGTAAGCCTCGTCATAATAAAAATAACTTACTTGCTGTAGCTAAGCTGGAGAAGACCGCTGAACTGGTCGACGGTCGCTGGTGGGTTGGATGGCCGTGGAAGAACGAAGACTGCCGAATGCCGAATTCCTATCTGACCACTCTGGAAAGGCTGAGAAGCATCAAGCGGAAGATAGAAAAGGGCAAAGGTTTCTCTGAAAGGTATCGAGATAGGGTCAAGCATTTGTTAAAAAAAATATTTTGCTCACATAGGCATACCTAGGTGCTACCGCATGAGTTCGCGCGGAAGCGAGACCGAGAGAGAAGAAGCAGATACAGCGGCCGCACGCTCCGCTCACCCGCTTTCCCCGCTGCCCGCTCGCAACGCGATAACAGCTGCGAGTTCACCTCCCTGTTATAGCTACCTACAATTGCATTTCTATAGTGATGCCTACTCAAACGTTATAAGCGCCGTAGCGTATTGGCGCTGGATATGTAAGAACATTATTTGTGTATTATTTATAGCTAGCAAGTACCGAGTGGTACCTGTGAAGCCGCTTACAAAACCTCGAGCGGAACTACAGGTTGTGCTGCTAGCTGCTAGATTAGCGGTGTTTGTATTCAATGACAGTTTTGCACCTGTCAATGCTTGCCAAGGTCACACCAGCTTCGTAGACTGTCACGCACTGGAGAGGGCGGAGCGTCTTCTTCTGCGTCAGGCCCAAGTCGAGTCGTTCGCCGAGGAAGTAGCTGCAATAAAAAACGGTACATGTTTAAGTAAGTCTAGCAAGCTACTTACCTTGTCCCCGTGCCCCGACGAACACGGTGTTCTCCGCGCCGGCGGTCGCATTTACGCTGCCCTCGACGTGAACCTGGAAGTGAAGAGACCGGTGATCCTCTATGGCAGGAACCCTATAGCTCACCTGATTGTTCGACATCATCATGTCAAGGTACCTAGCAGCGCATGGTGATCAGGAGAGTAGTCAGCGAGCTGAAACAAAAATAAAATATTAGTTAATCAGGCTTAGGCCTACAGTTGAGTATGTTACTTACCAATGAGGAACGGCTTACCTCATCATCATCAGCGCTTCACCACTTTCTGTCACAGCTGATACCTAGAAAAACATGGAGTGAGGAGCAGAATCGTCTATAGGTACGTGACCTAGTGTTGGTGGTCAATCCTGACTCTCCCCGGAATGGAAGGCGTCGTACAACAGGTCTTCGCAGGCAAAGATCATCGCATACGTCAGGTCGTCGGTGTGAAGACTAAAACAGGTACTTGGCAGTGCTCTACGGCACGCGTCGCTCTTATTCCAATGGGTGATGAGTGCTGCGTCAGCACTAGGGGTGGGTGTTAGCGACGCACAGACAACAACCTAATTAGGAACCTACCTACCTAAAATATTATTAATTCTTGTATGCCAATATATTATTGTTTGTTATTAGAGAAACGTACATACATACTTTCTAATAATCTGTGCCTAACTGTGTGACGTCTACTTTTGTAGGTAGATTTAGGATTTTTTAAATGTAAAAACATAAGGTAGTTTCGTGGAATGTAGTCTAGGCCGAACATCCACACTGAGTGCCACGAATTTATATGAAATAAATCTTTTTCGCAAGTTTAACGCCGTTTTTGTTCTAAACACAGTCCGCAACAGTAACAGCGGTGGTACTCGCCAACGACCTTGAGGAGTCTGTCCATACTGAGTTGCACTGCCGCCCGTCGCCCGCACAGGGACCCGCGCGCATTCCATTTCATATCGCATTCAAGAAATAATTATTTGTAGCCTAATGAATTATTAGTTCGAACTGCCAATTGTTCACTTTGTGATAAATACTTTGACAAATATTTGTGTGAAAAAAAAATACTAAAAATCAATACCGTTTAGAAGAAATAACCAAATTTAAAATAAAAATTGCTTCACTTTGGATATTTTTTTCATATAGTAATAATATAGTTAGAATTATTTCAATTGTTCAAATTAAAATTTAGTCTTTAATAAGCAATATATATTTTTTTTGGACATTTTTACTCACTCATCAAAGAGAAATAACACGGAGAAAACCTCTCGTTGGCGGATACCACCTCCTTAACCCATGAGAGTCAGGCGTGTTTAATAAATATCTCGTGTCAATCACGACATATCTCACGTTGCACATCTTAGCCTGGCTGGTTAGAAACAGTAGTATTAAAAAATCTTACTCATAGGTAGAAACTTACTTGAGTTTTTGACAAGCTTTACCAAGCTTAAGAGTTTCCCTGGTACCTCTGATGTTGGTAAGTGTGGCTAGGCGAATAGCTTCATCAAATCTTATAGTAGCTGCTACATGGAACAAAATATCTACCTGAAAACAAGGTTTGAGTAGTAGTAGAGCTCTTAAAGGGCGCGTCCGGGGAGGTACTTTTTTTTATTTTTTTATTTAAAGGTTCACAAATTGAAACATGCGCGATTCTTACATCTAAAATTGTCTTAAAAATTTTCATTTTTGGCGCAGTGAACACATTTGAACACAGTGCATGCATTTACGAAACGTGCAAAACTATTTTTTAAGTAAGCTGACGTTAAATTAACAAAAATAATATTAAACATTAAACTATTGTAAGTATCTAAAATAAACTGCACCACCATGCCTATTGCAGCCGCCAAGCAGCTTACTGTATTCCGGTTTGAAGGGTGTGGGTGCCGGTGAAATTATGAATTAAAAAGAAAGTATATAAGTATTCTATTAGTCATCTGGTTCCCATAGTAAAAGTTATACCACTTGCTGAGGGAACAAGCAGATAGCCCACCATAAGTTAAGTGGTTACCATCGCCTATAACAAAGTATTTCCTCGTAGGTCACACTCGTTAGGAACAAACCCTACAATGCACTGCTCAGCGTCCATCAACCTGAGGAATACAGTGCCTGTAATTACACCGGCACCCACACCCTTCAAACCGGAACACGCTGCGCTGCTTGGCGGCAGGAATAGGCATGGTGATAGTACTGCCCTGGACGAGCCCTTCACTAAGAGCTCTACTACTACTAATAGTATGCTTAGCTTGGGGTTAGACGATGTGGTGTAAAAATGTCCACAAATATTTATTTTTATTTATTTAATGAGCTAAAGCTTTAAATAAAACTTATTGCTTAGTTGTCGACCGATGTGGCGCGGCGAGCAAATGTCCGCCTGCGGCGCAGGAGGTTGCGGGTTCGATTCCCGCCTTGGAATAAATGTTTGTACGATCTGCAAATATTTATTCCGGGTGTTCTGGGTGTTTCCTATGTATAATAAAAAGTATCTAAGTATGTAATGTATTGTATTAAGTATATCAGTCATCTAGTACCCATAACACAAGCTCTGCTTAGCTTGGGGCTAGATGATGCTGTGTAGATTGTCCAAAATTATTATTATTACTATAGTTACCCATAACACAAGCTCTGCTTAACTAGGGGCTAGATGATGCTGTGTGGAATGTCCAGCATTATTTATTATTATTATTATTATTATAGTTACTATTGTTTTACCTCATGAGTAATGGTTCTCCAGTCTTTCTCGCTCATAGCAAGACCTATCTCAGCGACATCCCCTTGTACTGCCACTATTCTTTCATCCAAGTAAGGTTTCTTCTTGCGAACAGGTTCAAACACCTTAAAGAATATTTGATTTAGGTATTACTACAGTCTACAATAGAATATATAATAGGAACTAGAATGTATACAATTCGTAACTTCCAAACAGTATCAAAACCTTACATAAACTCAGACAGTAAAAACCCAAAAATTGTGAGATTAGCTGATAAGTTAAACTCGCTTATTTTTTGATTTTTGCCCTGTAAATATTAACTGTAACGCTTTAAAACCATTCTGTAAGTTACAAATTGTATACATTCTAGCGCAGCTGACTGTACCACTAAAAGGAATCTGTACTGACTGACTAACTGACATATACGAGTAGACAACAAACTGTTAAAGCACTGGAAATAAATTCTCGAAATTCAACCCCTAAACGGAAACAGCGGGTTGAAGTTTGTATGAAAATATTCACGGATGAAGTTAAAGAAAAATTAATGCCTAGAAGAGAGTTCTATTTATTTAATTAGGATAAACGAAGCTTCGTATTGGGGTTTTGAGTTACACTACGCGGCATGTCAGGCAGCGACAACTTGACTGCGAAATAGTTCGAGATTCGACCCGCAATGACAAAACGACAATATGAAACTTCGTAAATCGTTTCTAAGAGTAGACCTGTTGGACATAAGACCTATTTTACAGCATGAAGTAATAAATAAATAAATGTTAAGTAATAAATAATAGATAGGTGATAGAAGATTGACTAAGCAGATGCATCAGGCGAGTGTAAATTGGACTGTTGGGAGAAGATCTCGGCGTACGTATCTCAATCAGATTCATTCCGGTCATTCGACTGACATGATCCGCCCGGTCCCATTTGAACTTGGCCGTTTTTCTCTCGACGTCGGCAATTCCAGTAATATAGGTTTGTGTATTATAAATAAATAAAGGGTCTTACTGGATCACTTAGCATTTCTTGAAGTCTTTCTTCTATAGGTATGCCTTTCTTTGGGCGTAGTAGCACAAACACTTTTTTAATTTCACATGATCTGAAACGTATAGTAATATAAAATGCATACTTAGGTACATAAAATATCTTTTTAATATTTGAGGTTCCGTACCCAATGGGTAAAACGGGACTCAATTACTAAGACTCTGCTGCCTGTCTGCCTGTCTGTCCGTCTGTCACCAGGCTGTATCTCATGAACCGTCATAGTTAGAGAGTTGAAATTTTCACACATGATGTAGGTATTTCTGTTGTCGCTATGAGAACAAATACTAAAAAATAGAATAAAATAAATATTTAAGGGGTCTCTCATACAACAAACGTGATTATTTTGCAGTTTTTATTATAAATATTGGTACGAAACCCTTTGTGCGCGATTCCGACTCGCACTTGGCCGGTTTTTTCATTATGGAATCAGATGGGTTACTGTCATCTCGGTTGTTTGGTAAGCCTCTAATATCATGTAATAGGAGGGTCACGGTACGGGTGTTTCACATTTATCTATCGGATCGGAGGGGATATCTACCGTAAATTTAATTCAAAGTTAAAACCAAATAGCTTTTACTCGGTAATATCCATCTAGGTGAATCTAAGCGCCAGTTCCAAAGAACACGAGAGAAACTTACGGCTTGGTTCCTACCGTGTTTTTGTAGAAAAATATATGATAAAATATGTAGATATAAGGTAGATAGGTTAAATATTAGATGTAAAATATTTGTATATACTAAATTACTTCTGTTAATAGTCAAGTGTCTAATAAAATAAAATCTTTTTGATTGTTTAAAAAAAAAGACCATTAATTACCTAAACAGCTTTTCAATCAGCTGTTTGCCAATAAACCCCGAGCCCCCAGTCAGAAATATCGTCAGTCCGTTGTAGAACCTCTGGATTTCCGAATCCCCACGGGCCATAACTTCATTCATACTCATCTGGTAAGTGAGACCTTGAATCTCGGCTGCCACTGCCGGATCCATCTTGAAATGTTACTGCACAGAAAATTAGAAATCTTTAAGAAATTTCATTAAGGTGGAACAAGTCGTTACTATTTCCATACAAACGCTGTAACTGAATATCTCTACTATTTATTAACGCGAAGTTAAGTTTGATATTAGTCATAGACATAGTCATTTATTCATAAGATTTCAGGCACATAAGGGTCTTAAAAATTAAAGTGAAAGTCTTCTTGTAACTTTCAAGGTAATCTGATTTTACTGTAGAATATAGGGTAACGAGCCTAGATAACGGCAAGATAATTCAGTATCAAACTAAACTTCGGACGCACGATAATAACTAGTAGAGATATTCAGTTACAGCGTTTGTATGGAAATAGTAACGACTTGTTCCACTTCAAGGAAATTTCATTAAAAAGATAGGATGCGAAAGAAATAAGTACACTAACATAGCTCTCAAAATCAGCAACTTGCCTTGAAAATGGGCTGGTGGTTCAGCTCGTAGAACCGACAACCGCTGGAGAAGAAGGTTCTCGAATGGCGACCACGAACCGAAAGACGAATCGATGGACTGACGACATTTTTTGAATTGTGGAAAGTTGGTGGATGGAAATGACCTAAGAATGTTCTTTTTGGAATTAAGCAGTAGGTTTCTATAGGCTGATGATGATATAAATACAAAGGAGCCACCAGTACACAATCACACACGCATGTTTCATACGAGAAAATCTAGAGGAATAAAACAGAAGGATTTTAGTAGTAGTAGAACTCGTGAATGGCTCGTCGGAGTAAGTACTACCACCATGCCTATTCCTGCCGCCAAGCAGCTTGCTGTGTTCCGGTTTGAAGGGTGCCGGTGATATTGCCACATGAGGTATAACACCTGTATGCCTCAGGTTGATGAACGCAGAACATCTTTTCCTAACAAGCATGATGTACAAAGCAACACCTGTATACCTCAGAATGATAAACGTGACTTACGAATCAATGCAATAAAAAATATAGTTAATATAACTTACAATAGCTTCGTTAGATGAAATAATTGTCGTAGTAAAAGTAGAAAGTAAAGCAATCTTTTTCAATCAACCCTTCTTTATCACAGTTTTGATTATGACTGGTTCCATTAGCCAAAAGTTTTAAGTTACAGTTTGTTTGGTATGTTAATTATTCTTGTCACCTTATGACTTTAAATTTAAAATGCGTGTTTCGTCACTATGACGGTAATACGGGTGCACCTTTAGGTGTCGGGTCTTTGTAGGTTATAGCCTGTTTAACATTAAACGCTGTGGAGGGATCATGACACGGTAAACAAATTTATCATATCGACAAACTGATTTTATCTAAGTATCGGATTTTATCTACACCAAAAGTAGTAGAGCTCTAAGTGAAGGGCTCGTCCGAGGAATTACTACCACCATGCCTATTTCTGCCACCAAGCAGCTTGCTGTGTTCCGGTTTGAAGGGTGTGGGTGCCGGTGTAATTACAGCCACATGAGGCTTAACCCGTATGCCTCAGGTTGATGGATGCTGAGTATTAGTGCATCGTCGGTGACGTTCCTAACGAGCGTGACCTACGAGGCAATGCTTTGTTATAGGTGATGGTAACCACTTAACATCAGATGGGCCATCTGCTTGTTTCATCAGCAAGTTGAATAAAAAAAAAATCTTGAAACCTTATTCCCCAGCGGTTGTCGGTTCTTTTGTATCAATTGTAGATAATTTGTTCTGCGACGAATCACCTTTGTTCCTTTAGACTTTGTGCTATGGTGCTTCTATTCTCGGGACGCTGTAGCGCCTGAGACAGTTTTAGAAAGAGGACGTTTGTACCAGATACCATCCTTACAGCTAAGTCAGTCTCCACAAGAAAGATATGGTCAATAAGTCATTGGTTTCCTCACGATGTTTTCCATCATTTGACGACAAATGTGGCGCGGCGGGCGAATGTCCGCCTGCGGCGCAGGAAGTTGCGGGTTCGATGCCCGCCTTGGGATAAATGTTTGTACAATCTGAAAATATTTATTCCGAGTGTTCTGGGTATTTTCTATGTATAACAAAAAAATATCTATCCATGTAATGTATTGTATTAAGTCTATCAGTCATCTAGTACCCATAACACAAGCTCTGCTTAGCTTGGGGCTAGATGATGCTGTGTGGATTGTCCAGCATTATTATTATTATTATTACTGTTTGAGAGTACTGACATTACGCATTTAAGCTGTATTTTACCTACGTATATAAAAAGAATTAATTAATGTTAATTGTGCTGTGACCTATGGTATCAATGAATAAAATTAAAATGGTAAATATAACGATTAACACACTGAAATATACTTATTGATTATGAAAGAAATAACACACTTCAATCTTCAGGCATGGTGGATATCCCCTCAGATCTCATAAGAAGACACCACTTGCTGATGTAACAAGCAGATGCCCAACCTGATGTTAAGTGGTCTGTCAGGTTGGCGGACGCCGGGTAGTGCATAGTAGGCCACGTAGCTAACGTGCGTGACCTACAAATGCTTTATTACAGGTTACCACTCAATATGCTTATCTACCAGCAGTCGCTTATAAAAAAATAGTGGTTACAATCGCCTAGGTGCTAGGCAAAACCTTTTAGAAATTACGTATTAATAAACGCGTCCTCCTACCCGATGGACTGACGACATTTTTAGGATCGCGGGAAGTCTATGGATGGAAAGGGCTCAGAATCGTTCTTCCTGGAAACGAATGGGGGAGGCTTATGTCCAGCTGTGGACTTCTACAGGCTGTTCATGACGTCATCATCACACAGCATCATCTAGCCCCAAGCTAAGCAGAGCTTGTATTATGGGCACTAGATAACTGATATACTTAGTACAATACATTACATACACAGATATTTTTTATTATACATAGACAATACCCAGAACACCCGGAATAAATATTTGCAGATCTTACAAACATTTATCCCAAGGCGGGAATCGAACCTCCGCCGCGCCACATCGGTCGTAGAACAGCAAGGAACAAGTCGAAACAAGTTATAAGTCAAGTGACGATTGATAAGAGATGGCAATACTTTTAGCATGATATAATATGATGGCATTATATTTTATTTGATTGTAATCTGTTTTGTGAATTGAATAAAATAAAATAAGCATTAAGATTTTTATATTATCCCAAAAATTATTTTCCTCGAGTAGGATTTGAACCCACGACCTTCCCCTTGAAACGGGGATGCGATACTTCGCCACCGAGGATTCAAATGCCTCGACGAAAATAAGATTTGGAATGTTTCTAATACAGACGGTTTTTGGGATAATATAAAAATCTTTGTGATTTCCTTAAGTGCAAGTGCAGGTAAGCACTATAAAAACAAATAAACTATGAAAATAAGCATTGTTATGTGTTGACAGATTTTTATAAGTAAGGCGATAAAGAGTCATCATGACGGATACAAAAAACATACCTGCAACTTAGTATGGTGTATCAATATTTACTAGAATCATTTGCATTGTTTATACAATCAATTAGTACTTAGGGTAAAGGAAAGGTTTGTTTGTATAAAACAATTTATTGAAGTAATACTTCTAATGCGACTTCCAAGGTTGCGTTAAACGTTTAACACTACCATAAAAAAAACGAGTGTGCTCTAGACCACACGACTGAAATAAAACTTCTTTAATATACAAAACGTATGTGGCTATGAGAGAAAGAGAGAAAGAACAGCGCTTTCATACCCCCTCCATAATAATATAATAAATAAATATTTGTGGACATTTTAACACCAACCTAAGCATAGCTTGTACTATGGGAACCAGATGACTCATAGAATACTTATATACTTTTTTTTTTGTAAATACATACTTAGAATACAATATAACACCCAGACACAGAACAAACATCTATATTCATCATACAAATGTTTGTTCTCGGTGGGAATCGAACCCACCACCTACAGCACAGAAGGCAGGGCTACTACAAACTGAGCTGTGACGGCTGTCAATGTTTTTATTTTAAAGCTGCAAATAAACATTATATTTTTTCATATATTTTTTCCTATGGCGGACCGGAGAGAATGTCATTTTAAAAAGGAGGCATGGGCTAAATAGATAGAAAATAGTTATTTGTTATACAAGAGTGCAAAGTTGCTTTTTAACCGCGTGTTCAATTTTGATGACCGAGCAATCGAAGGATTCTAAAATTGAATCACGAGCGCAGCGAGTGATTCAAAATTAGAATCCTGAGCGTTAGCGAGGGAATCAAAAGAGCACGAGGTGAAAAATCTTTGCACTCGAGTGCAACACGTAACTTTTCATTCCACCTCAGCGAGGAAATGACTAAATGCAAATGCCGCGTAAAGAACCGCGTACAAAACAAATTGAAAAAAGAACACCAAGAAGGTTCCGAGTCTGAGTTTTTAACAAATTAAAAAAAAGTTGTATGATATATTCGGCACCATAGAGGTAGCAGTAAATAGGTTTAATGTTTTTTTTCATTCACAAACTTAGTGCACACGATGTTCTAAATTCAATTTACTTTATCCTCTAGAGAATAAAAACGGCTTTTCCACTCAGATATTGAAGATTAAAAATACTCTTTCCGAGATGGTGGGATGAAAATTATACTGAAGTTTCAGGTTGAGGAAAGTAAGGTAGAAGCTAGTATTATTATAATTTGCTATCCATTGTGTTGTAGGTATTATGTAAATCCACGTTATTAATGTTAAGTCATCGGAAGGGTGCGTAGTTTCTGCAAGTGCATGGTAAATACTTCCAGAAAGAAAATACATAGGTAAGTATGACCTTTTTTTATGCTACTGGTTGAACCGGCAGTCTTGAACAGGTAACCACTTAACATCAGGTGGGTTACATGATAAGTGGTAACCGTCACCTAGCAAAGCGTTGCAAGTCACTTTAAGAACGTGCCTAATAATGCACTACTCTGCGTCCATCAACCTGAGGCATACAGGTGTTAAGCCTCATGCGCCTGTAATTACATCCACACCCTTGAAACTAGAATATAGCAAGCTGCTTGGCGGCAGAAATAGGCGTAGTGGTAGTACTTCCCCGGACGAGCCTTTTCACAAAGAATCCTACCATACCAGTACTTTAAAAATGTAAGGGTGGGTAGTACTTTCAACTAAAACAAATTAGGGTGTTTAAATACCTACCTACTAGCGAAATTATGATAAAACTATTTTTCTAGACTCAACCCCCGCTGAAGATGCACTCGTTAGAAAAAATTGTGAACATTTTTACACAAACTAAGCATAGCTTGTAATATGGGAACACAGACGACTGATAGAATACTTAATTATATACGTTTTTTTGTAAATACATAATTATATAATACAATACCTATAACACCCAGACAGAGAACAAACATCTGTGTTCATAACACAAATGTTTGTTCTTAGTGGGGATTGGACCCACCACTATTATTCGGATTTACGTACGTTACCCTTCTGCAGTGGTCTGACATACTTCCAGATGCAGCATGGAGCAGGCTTTGGAAATAGAACATGAAGCTAAGAACAACCTGCGTCGTATCAATGAGGCTATATCTCCCGGAACTTCTGATATCCAGAGGTTCTACTGTGATGCTGTGGTGCTTATTACCGGGGGGTCAGGGTACATGGGGAAACAGTTACTGGAGAAACTTTTCCGGTATGTTTTTATTTTATTTACAAGTTGCTATGCCGGCATATCTTTAAGCCGGAACGGGATTCGTTTCCTGTCATCTTTGGAAGCGGCATTGTATTTTCATTTTAATTGTTTTTCTAGTGTTATTTTAAGTTCTGATGGGTAATTTTGGTGGTATTTTAACCATCATTACTTGAGGTCTTAGCACAAGTGTGAACAATTGAAATGAAAGTGTGTTGTGGCATCCTGATTTGAACGAAAATGTTTCCCTTTGGTTTTGGAGAAAAACGCCATCTTTTTCTTCAAAACCAATGACAGCCGACTTTACTTTTTTTACCGACTCGACTTGACTAAGAAGTATTTTATTCAACCCACTTGACATTGGCAAAATTGTCCAAATGACATATACATGCCACAAAAAAAAAACTAGTACTGTCAATTTTAGTTTTTTTTTAATAATAATGCTAGACAATCCACACAGCATTATCTAGCACCAAGCTAAGCAGAGCTTGTGGTATGAATACTAGATGACTGATATACTTAATACAATACATTACATACGTAGATATTTTTTATCATACATAGGAAATACCCAGAACACCCGGAATACATATCAGATCGTACAAACAGTTATCCCAAGGCTGGAATCGAACCCGCAACCTTATGCGTCGCAACCGGACACTCGCCCGCTGCGCCACATCGGTTATATCAACCATCTGGTTCTAATAATACAAGCTATGCTTAGTTTGGTTTTGGGTTGCGACGAACGTCTGCAAATACTTATTTGTTTTAGATCGTGTGAAATAAGAAAAACTTACTTACTACTGCGTCCAAAGAGAGGCAAGTCCGTTGAAGACAGGTTCAATGACATACTGAAAGATCCTGTAAGTACCTGGACCTAGTAACTAGTTAGAATAGTCTGTAGGTTGAATTTCGGGAATTCCTTTCTTAGTACACCTCTACGCACCAAGACGAATATACTCTGAATTTCAAGTCTCTACGAGCAGTGGTTTAGGCTGTGTGTTGTCTATATTCCAGTTCCATTCAGTCAGTCAATCAGTGCCAGGCGTAAGTGTAAAATGTTAGTGTCGCAAAACTGGACTCTTTCTCTCTCTCTGTCTCAGCTCTCTCTGTCACACTGGGCAATACTTAGATAAATATTTGTGTTATAATGTTTTATACTTTCCAGGCATACGATTATCTTCACGAACACCAGTCAGACTTCAAACAACGAATAGTAACGGTAGAAGGAGAAATAGGAAGACTAAAACTTGGCATTTCTGAGGAAAACTGGCAGGATATTACAGAAAACGTGAGTTTAATCATTACTTTTTTAGGGCTCCGTAACCAAAGGGTAAAACGGGACCCTATTACTGAGACTCCGCTGTCTGTTCGCTGTCGCAGGCGAACATTCGCCCGCCGCGCCACATCGGTCGTCAATGTCGGTCAATGCAATGCATGCATTACTTTCATATTATGTTCTAGGTAACAATGATATTCCACGTAGCAGCTACAGTAAAGTTTGACGAAGCGCTGAAAACTGCAGTTCGGACCAACGTGCAAGGCACCAGAGAAGTTTTGCAGCTGGCGAAGGAATGTAAACTACTGAAGTATGTTTTTCTCGTAATCTTTTCCTTCTTCTTTGCAAGGAGAACACTGGTGGTCTAGTTTAAGTAAACATCTTGAGGAAACCAGTTGGTATTCAAAGTAATATCCGCAAAGATCATCTTGAAATTTCTTAAATCTAGTTGAATCTAAGCGCCAGTTCCTCGCGACCAAGCCGACCAAGAACCGGCAAGAAACTTACGGCTTGGTTCCTACCGTTCTCTTGTATAATCCTTTTATAAAGTAATAATAATGTAAATAATGAAGCTCCAGTGTGGTGCCAATCTATCTGAATGCAAGACAGAAAAATCATGATTAAAATAAAAATGTTTGCCTAGGATTTGAATAAAACGCAATTATTTTATTCATTCATTTTTTATACAACTTGCCGATGGAACAAACAGATGGACCACCTAATGATAAGTGGTTACCATCGCCTATAACAAAGTATTGCCACGTAGGTCGCGCTCGTTAGGAACGTCACCTACGACGCAATACTCAGCATCCATCAACCTGAGACAAATAGGTGTTAAGCCTCATGTGCCTGTAATTTTACCGTCACCTACACTATTCAAACCGAAATACAGCAAGCTGCCTGCCGGCAGGAATAGGCATGGTGGTAGTACTTCCCCGGACGAGCCCTTCACTAAGAGCTCTACTACTACTGAATGAAACTGATACTTCAAGTTCATAATTGAGTAATGAGTACTTTTCCAGATCGTTTGTGTATGTTTCCACGGCATACTCGAATGTGACGCGAGCACGGTTGGGCACTGTAATTGAGGAGCAGTTTTATCCAACACCAGTGGTCCCTGATGTGCTGATAGACATCGTTGGCAGCATGCCTGATGAGCGACTAATAGAAATGACATCCAAGTATGTAGTATACCTGTATAGTAGTAGTAGTATGGGAATCTCGCTACGTTTCTTACGCTGCCCTACCCATTGTCCATCAACCTGAGGCATACAGGTATTAAGCCTCATGTGCCTGTAATTTCACTGGCTATCCACACACTTCAAACTTCAGATTCTTCAGAGATAGAATCGGAAATGAGAAAATTTGAAGAAGAACCACCGATATAGCTCTTAGATTTACCAAGTTTAAGTTGCGATAGACAGGCCATTATGGTACCCACAATTGCTGAGGAAAAAAGGTTCTCAAATGGCAACCACGAACCATAACACGAAGCGTAAGACGTTTTTCTTCTCGGTTGACTGACGACATTGCTAGGATCCGGGTAGTCGGTAGATAGAAAGGGCTCAAAGTCGTTCTTCTTGGAAACGTATAGGAGCAGCCCATGTCCAGCAGTAGACTTCTAGGTGTAAAAGCTGTTATTGATGATGATGAAGATGGGGGATCTTAGAAAAAGTAAAAAAATGTATCAAAAAAAATTTAAGAAAAGTTCCTGATAGATTTATATCTAGAACTGCATAAAGAAAATATAACAAAGATTTCAGTTAGGTAACCGGTTTCTTTTTAAGGCTAACAGAAGGCTGGCCAAACACCTATGCATTTACAAAGGCAGTGGCAGAAGAGGTTGTCCGCACATATGGCTCTGGTTTACCAATTTGTATTATCAGACCTGCTATAGGTAAGCTATATACCTCTTTTCCATTCAGAGTCTTAATGTCACTCAATTTCTTTTGATTATCGGACCACTATTGTAGGAATACCCAGATATGAAAGAAATATTTGATTACTGATGAAACACATGCCTAGAATATTGTGCTAACTTCATCTAAACTACCTTGATAGGCACTGAAACAATAGTTCATCTTGGTGGGTAATGACTTGGGAAATCTAGATTTATAAGCTATCCTTGTGTACAATAAGTGTTATCTAACTTATCTATCTATCTATCTATCTGATTAGGAAACTGGCCAGTGGTGCATTAACTGTCTTAATTGTTTTCAGTTCTTGGGGCGTATGAAGAACCGTTGCCAGGGTGGATTGACCGTCGCTGTATATACGCTACCAGTGGGGTTAGTAAAACTACTTACTCTTCGTTCAAGGAGGTAGTTTTTAAGAGGAACAACTGAGAAGTAATGCATCAGTTACACCGACCAGATGCCCAATTCTTGTAGTTTTAGGAGCTGAGATGAATTTGAACTAGAGTTTGGTTGTCGAAATTGGGCCTATCTGAAATGACAGTTTAGAAGAATACAATTTGGAGATTGATTGAATTTGAATTTGACAACCGATGTGGCGCAGCGGGCGAATGTACGCCTGCGACGCAAGAGGTTCGGGTTCGATTTCCGCCTTGGGATAAATGTCTGTACGATTTGCAAATATTTATTCCGGGAGTTCTGGGTATTTTCTATGTATAACAAAAAATATCTATGTAATGTATTGTATTAAGTATATCAGTCATCTAGTACCCATAACATAAGCTCTGCTTAGCTTGGGGCTAGATGATGTTGTGTGGATTGTGTTGGCTTGGTTTTACGAAGTTTTAATACATACCCGGCTAACAGATATAATCCTTGTGGTAGCAAGGAAGAAGTGGAAATGGGCAGGTCTCATTATGCCGAAGATCATATGACAGATGAGGCAAAAAGTTTTGGAGTTCAGCATTGGGTGGAAATAGGTTGAAAATCCATGAGATTTTTGAAAATGCACATTTTGATTGTGATAAATGCACATTTTGATTGTGATAAATGAATGACCAAAAGTTAGTGGACAAACATTTTTACTTAATTTAACCCAGCTTTCTAGCAACTATTATATTTGTCGTGATCTCATTCTCCCCCACGTGAGATTGGGTGAGGTTCGGCTTGACCCCTTCCCCCTTAAATTCCTCAAGACCAAGGGGCTGTCCAATTACCCCTTACCGCCGATGGTGGGCACTAAGTGTAAAAAAATATTTTTCATCCCACCATCTCGGAAAGAGTATTTTTTATCTTCAATATCTGAGTGGAAAAGCCGTTTTTATTCTCTAGAGGATAAAGTAAATTGAATTTACTTTACACGTGATTCAATTTTAGAATCCTTCGATTGCTCGGTCATCAAAATTGAACACGCGGTTAAAAAGCAACTTTGCACTCTTGTATAACAAATAACTATTCTTTCAGATGGGACTCTCGTGCATCATGGGGCTCCTTCATGTTATGGTCTGCAAAGGTGACGTCACAGCTAACCTCATTCCAGTTGATTACGTCAACAACGCGATCATAGCATCGGCTAAAGCTGCTAATGAGAGACAGCGCAAGGGAAAGAAAGAGATAATGATATACAATGTGACCAATGACAGGAGTTTTCTCTGGGGTATGTGATACACTAAGAATATGGACTAAAGTAGTGATACAGTTCTAGCCCTGTCTGTTTAGTGAACTCTAAGTTTCATTTCATTTCAGTCTACTGTCAGTTACTATTTTTTGTTTCATCATTATCATCAACCTGTAGCCTGTAGCCTGTTCTGTCCCTGGTTTCAGCTGAAAATCAGCGTTGAGTGGTGGTACACCCAACATTAATGCTGAGCTGAACACCATTTTAGCATAGGGACCTACTGCTGACACATGAGCCGATGGGATACGTTCCTTTTTTCTATTTTACTAATGTTATGTAATAGAATCTGCCTACCTATACCTGTTTATCAAGTCGGGCTCGTGTGTGTTTGCTATTGCTAAATATTGTGAATTTGCCTATGCCAAATAAACGTATATTCTATTCTATTCTATTCTATTCTGTAGAAGTTCACTACTAGCCATAGGCCGTTCAATATCGGTATTGAATAAAAAAATTGCGTTTTTATTTTTGGCGAGAGCCCACCTTGACAAAATATCACTGGCTTAAAAAACTAGACAAAAGAAATTAAAAATGTAAAGCAGCCCAACTTGGCGATATTTTACTGACTTAAAATACTAGACAAAACCAATTAAAATATTACCTATGTTAAGTACTGACTGCATTCATTTTACAGCGGACTGCATGGAATACTTCAATAATAAGCTGAGCAAGATTCCTTCTCCGAAGATAGTCGGAGACTGTTTTACAGTATCTGTTAGTAACAAGTACTTGTACTATGTACTGGTATTACTGTTGCATTACATACCTGCTGGAATCGTTGATGTATTGACTGTTTTGATTGGGAGAAAACCATGGTAAGAACCAATTTTTTTTGACAGCTGTCTTGACAGCCGTTACAACTCAGTTTGTAGTAGCCCGGCCTTCTGAGCTGTAGGTGGTGGGTTCGATCCCAACCGAGAACAAACATTTGTGCGATGAATATAGATGTTTGTTCTGTGTCTGGGTGTTATATTGTATTCTATGTATGTATTTACAAAAAAAAAAGTACTTAAGTATTCTATCAGTCATCTGGTTCCCATAGTACAAGCTATGCTTAGTTTGGGGCTAGATGATGTTGTGTAAAAATGTCCTGTCCTGAAAATATTTAGCTGAGGAGGTGGATTCTGTGTGTTTTTTTTCGGATTTCGGTTTGCGAGCTCGAATTTTTTCAAATCAAATAAGGAAGAGAAAGAGGTATTTTGTTAAAAATAGTAGTGTATTAGGTGCCATCCTACTAATATTATAAATGCAAATGTTTGGATGGATTATGCCTCAGGTTGATGGACGCTGAGTAGTGCATCGTCGGTGACGTTCCTAACGAGCGTGACCTACGAGGCAATGCTTTGTTATAGGTGATGGTAACCACTTAACATCGGGTGGGCCATCTGCTTGTTCCATCAACAAGTTGTATTTATAAAAAAAAAAATGAGACCTATGACTTCTACAAGCTCACGAGTCACGATGATGATGATTGAACTCTATATCTTATTATTTTCTTTCAGGCTGACTGCAGTGTACAATCGTATACACAAATTGACACAAGTCTGTAAATATTTTACAGTGAACAACTGGATATTCGTAGACAAAAACACTCAGGAACTTTTTCATGAATTGTCAAATTCTGACAAACTTATCTACCACTTTGACAGAACTTCTTTGGAAGTGCCTAAAATGATGACGCTTTGGGCTTTGGGGCTAAGAAGATTTGTAATAAAAGATGAACTAAAAGGTACTGCAATCGGGAGAAGAAAACAATTGATGTTCAAATTTATAAGCCTAGGCATTTTGCTCATTTATTTTAATGTTTTTGTATTTATTATTAACATGATATTTGGATTATTTTAAATAAAAAACATATTTATGAAATGTATAATGTATTCATAATCTGTTAATTAGACTTATTTCTATAATAAATTACTTCATTAACGACCGATGTGGCACAGAGCGCAAATATGGGTTCGATTCCCGCCTTGGGATAACATAGAAAACACCCAGAACACCCGGAATAAATATTTGCAGATCGTACAAACATTTATCCCAAGGCGGGGATCGAACCCGCAACCTCCTGCGTCGCAGGCGGACAATCGCCCGCCGCGCCACATCGGTCGTCAATTTTAAATGATGTTTAAATATCTTGATCCAGTTAATCTACTCTTAGTTTCCGAGACTAAACTCGCTGACGACGATAAAAACTTGCTTAGTATGATTATGTTAAATGGTAGAATAATGCATATAATTTTTAATAACTTAATGTTAAACAAACTTAAAATCTACCTATTTAAAAAAAATATTAATGAAATTACATTTCATTTGTTAAAATAATCTAAAGACGGCTTTATAAAGACTAGATGTTATAACCCAAAATATATAACCGTAAATACCTAGAAATACATAATTTATCATACTATACCAAAACTGTTTTTGTATCGCCTTTTCTGTATCTTTTAGTCCATCTTTTAAGATATACTTCCTCACTCCTATACACCAGATTTGGACAAATTCTTGCCAATCGATAGGAGTCATGTCAAAATTGAAGATTTTTCTGTCAGCATCCGATAGTTTCTGTTTTAGTTTAGTTATATTTCTGTCGTCCATTTTGTGTAGATTATTCATGAAATATGATAGTGATATTGAGAGTTTGTGAATCTTCTTGTAGAGCTTTGTAAATCTGCAACAAAAATTGATACTTAATTTATATTTTTCTCATCACTGTTACTGCAAAGTCTCAAAACGAAAGTCTATAAGCAGTGTGTGTTACCAGAGATGACTTATGGAACTAAGACGTAGTCGCTAACTCACAATAGGCTATGGAGAGAGCGATGCTGGGAGTTTCATTGCGGAATAGAATCAGAAATCTTCAAGGCTTGGTCGCGAGGAACTGGCACTTAGATTCACCTAGATTTAAGACGTTTCAAGATGATCCCTGCAGATATTACTGAATAAATGCTTTTCAACTTTGACTTTGAAATGAGGAAATCCGTAAGGTCACCGACATAGCTCTCAAAATCAGCGAGTTGAAGTGGCAATGGGCAGGCCATATTGCTCGTAAAACCGATAACCGCTGGGGAATAAAGGTTCTCAAATAGCGATCTCAAATGAGATGACAAAGCGTTAGACGTCCTTTTAACCGATGGACTGACGACTCTCACGCATTTTCACACATTCACTTTTCAAATGCTTAATAACATTTTTGTCGTGTTTTTTATTTATCTTCTAATTATACTATGATATAAACTTTTCTGCTATGCATAGTCTGTCATAGAATGATTCATAACTTGAAGGATGTCATTATTATATATAAAAAATAAGAGCGGTCCTAAAACACTTCCTTAGAGAACACCACGGCATACTCTTCTAGCATTTGATTCAAACGCTGTTAAACATTCCAAGTTAATGTTAACATTCACTTTTTACAATTACCTTGGTTCTTTTCCAACTACAAATAGAGCTCCATCCACAACCAGCGCTGGTATAAAATGTAGCAACAAACTCAGCAATAAAAATATATAGTAGTATGGAGTTGTTATAACAAAACTTTTCCAAATCGCCTTCGGAGTAGGGCAGACTCTACTAGCATGTAATAAGTATTCTTCTAGTTGCCCTGGAAATAACATTTAATAAAAATTTTAAATAGAATGTAATAGAATATTTATTTATTGCCAAACAGAGTCACATGATAACAATTAGATAGTAATAAGATACGATAGTTTTGAGTATGATATGTATAGTGTATGTATTGCACTGATTAAAGCCTTCGATAAACGGTTCACCAACCGAATCTTAGCGCTCAGCAAGAGCAACCTACGAACCATGGTAAGGGCTCTGACTGGACACTGTCGCCTCAACAAGCACATGTTCAAGTTGAAGCTCTCCGAAACACGAACCTGTAAGCTCTGCGGAGAGGCGGACGAATCGCCTCTTCACCTACTAGGAGAGTGTGGACCACTAATCCAAAAGCGTAGTATCCATCTGGGAAAACATACCCTGAGCCCGGATGAGCTACAAGAACTCACCCCCAAGAAAATCCTCCAGTTCCTAACAGCTGCAGGGTTCAGTGGTGAACTATGAACGCCCTAATGAGGGGTGATACCTTAACAAGTGGCGATCACAATAGGCCATATGGCTGCAGTGATACCAAAGCCGCAAAAAAATATAATAAAAAAAAAACAAAAATGATATGTATGCATTAACGGCGAGGCCTAAACTAGGCGAAAAGCCTGTATCTTGGGTCTCAGGAGAACGAGTTACAGTAAGTGATAGATATTATTACATTGATAAGTGACAGCGAAACATTGTGTATGGCGAAAATATAGTAGTTTAGCATCACGACTTTAATCCCTAAGCACTGTAGATATCCTCTTTGATCTCTTAGTACCAAGAACCTACTCGAGATTCTTCGAGGATGTCTAAGGGAGGTAGTCAGATGTATGTCCAGATGGGTGTTATATTGTATTCTAAGTATGTATTTACAAAAAAAAAGTAGATATATAAGTATTCTATTACTCATCTGGTTCCCATAGTACAAGCTATGCTTAGTTTGGGGCTAGATGATGTTGTGTAAAAAAATGTCCACAAAAATATTTAGATAGTAGATTTGGTACATACATACATTTTGCAGTAGTTAGTATTCCATAAATTACAATGGGAATGTACCAAATGTAATATCTACACGTACCTGTACATGACAGGTTGCAAGCGCATCGCCGCTGCTAGAATAAAAACTAATTTCCTTACGATATTTTCCTTCACGGCTTGAGTGCACTGGTATTGTGCATTAAAATTTTTTGATCAGATAAATTCATTGGTGCAGGAACGATTGGTATTCGAACCCACGCCTTAGGATGAGGAGGCAGGGTCACACCCACTAAACCACTGGTGCTCTTAGTAATCCTAAAAACCACTTTAAATCCACCAGTTCATGTTAACATTTATAATTTTAATACTTTCACAGTAACATACCCCAAAGAATCTTATTTTCTGAAGACGTAACCATGTTGTATATGACTGACTCCGTCAGTCCATCGTGTTGTCTCGTTCCCACCTCCCACCCAGCGGTTATCAGAGCGTTGTTTACAAAATCTACTGGCACAAGACTCATGTCTGTATCTTTGACTGTTTGCATCACGTGATTAAGGCCGATGCCTGAACCGATTATGATCTAAAAAAAACAAACTCAATTCATCATTTTCCTGCCCTTATCTGCACAACAGGTTTTTTCCTCCATATGCCTCTAGTCCGGTCAAATTAGACCAAAAAATAAGAGTAGAGTTACATTAATTCCCACCAAGCTGAAAATCAGTATGATTGTTTAAAATATGATTAAAAATAAAATTTGAAAGTTCCCCATCTTTCCCCTGTATGGAATTTTTTTATTCAAGGTCAAAGGTCAAAAAAATTAGTTTTTCACAATTTTCACCAAAATGGTGAGTTTTATCATAAAAATACTCAGACAAAAATTGTAGATCATTAAATTATCTACAAAAAATGTATCAATATTTTTTTTCTACGAGCCACCGTTTTTGAGATATAACGATTCAAAAAGTTGTAAAAGTTGTTATGTTAAAGTGGCCATATCCTACAACCACATTGGTGGGGTACTAACGTGTCCTAAACGCGCTCGTACCTTTGTGAACAGAGGGCAGAACATCGAAGCCCTCAGAATTTATCATGATTTTTGAGTTTGATTGTTTCCCGATATTTTGGCACAGTTGCATGCGACATGACACAAATGTTTGTTCTCGGTGGGGATCGAACCTACACCTACATCGCAGAAGGCAGGACTACCACTGAGTTATGAATCTGCTTTTACCACTTATAACAACTTACCCCACTCGCAGAAAAAGCACAACTCAAATCCAACCAAGCTGGAAACGGTTCTCGATATGATGAAATTACTGAAACAAAGAAAGAAAGAATACTGTAGGCGACACGCGCCGTAGTTATTTCATTTCATGCTCGCAGCTTCGCCTGCGTGGCAGTTTTTTCCCGTTCCCATTATTTTTTCGGGATAAACTCATAGTAGCTTTATGCATGCAAAGTCTCAGCCCGATCGGCTTAAAATTGACAAAGTTTCATACAAACTTTCATCTCCTATTTTATCCCCTTGGGGGTAGAATTAATCAAAATCCTTTCTTAGCGGATGCCTACGTCATAACATCTACCTGCATGCCAAATTTCAGCCCGATCCGTCCAGTGGTTTGGGCTGTGCGTTGATAGATAAATGTTCGTACGATCTGCAAATATTTATTCCGGGTGTTCTGGGTATTACATGCATAATAAAAAATATGTATGTAATGTATTGCATTAAGTATATAGTACCCATAACACAAGCTCTGCTTAGCTTGGGGCTAGATGATGCTGTGTGGTTTGTCCAGCATTATTATTGTTGTTAGGCGAAATGGTATAGATATAGATATACTTACCAATAGAAGGTCTGACGATACAAGCAGGTAATTCTGTTGACATAAGTCGTACTTGCTCTTCGGCTACGGCTTTGGTGAATGTGTAGGTGTTTGGCCATCCTTTGATAAATCTGAAATATTTGGAAGATTTATTAAAACTTGTTCTGTGAGAACAGTAATAATAAAAATAATAATAATGCTGGACAATCCACACAGCATCATGTAGCCCCAAGCTAAGCAGAGCTTGTGTTATGGGTACTAGATGACTGTTACATACATAGATATTTTTTATTATACATAGACAATACCCAGAACACCCGGAATAAATATTTGCAGATCGTACGAACATTAATTATTATCCCAAGGCGGGAATCGAACCCGAACCTCCTGCGTCGCAGGTGGACATCCACCCGCCGCGCCACTTCGATCGCCACATCATAACAGTCGGTTAGTAGGTATTTATAAGAAAGTATATAAGTATTATATTAGCTATCTGGTTTCCATAGTACCTTTGCTTAGTTTGGGGCTATAGGGCGCTGTGTGAATGCGTGTCATTTTTTCTTAACTAATAGATTTTCAGTTTTCTGATAAAACTTACGTAGGTGTGATATCATCCAGTCTGCTCCTGTCAATGCTTTCAGCCATATGGATCAAGGTCTCCGGGGGAAGTGGACTGTTATGGAACTGCTCCAGGACTTCTCCACCCCTGGTCATTGATGTCGCGTGGGAGTAGGCAGTGGATACGTGGACAAATGATCTGAAAAGTAAAATTGAAAACATTTGAGAAAAAAATAAAAAACGTGATTTTTTTGCCGTTTTTATCATATAGATCTCTAGCGGGCCGCTCGCAGCTTCGCCTGCGTGGCAGTTTTTTCCCGTTCCCGTTAAACTTTCATCCCCTATTTTATGCCCTTGGGGGTAGAATTAATCAAAATCCTTTCTTAGCGGATGCCTACGTCATAACATCTACCTGCATGCCAAATTTCAGCCCGATCCGTCCAGTGGTTTGGGCTGTGCGTTGATAGATCAATATGTCAGTCACTTTGAGTTATATATATTTAGATTTATAATTTTTTGTATGAAAGTCCCCTTAAATATTTATTTTATTGTTTTTTAGTATTCGTTGTTATAGCGGCAACAGAAATACATCATCTGTGATAATTTTTACCCTCTAACTATTACGGTTCATGAGATACAGCTTTGTCACTGACTGACAGACAGACAGACAGCGGAGTCTTAGTAACCGGTTCCCGTTTTACCCTTTAGGTACGAACCCCTAAAAAAAGCTTTGGCTGTAATAACTTACCTCAATTTTTTACAAGATTTGCCGAGTCTCAGCGCTTCCCTTGTTCCCCTTACGTTGATAAAAGTAGCTTCTCGAATGTTCTCGTCAAATCTAGTGGTAGCTGCTACATGGTAGATTATCTCCACCTGGAAGACCACAATACTCAAACAGAAAGAAATACCTTCATAGCTTTAATAAGGCATGGTAGAATAGAATAGAATATACGTTTATTTAGCATAGACAAATTCACAATATTTAGCAATGGCAAACACACACAAGCCCGACTTGATAAACAGGTAGGTAGGCAGATTCTATTACACAACATTAGTAAAATAGAAAAAAGGAACGTATCCCATCGGCTCATGTGTCAGCAGTAGGTCCCTATGCTAAAATGGTGTTCAGCTTAGCATTAATGTTGGGTGTACTACCACTCAACGCTGATTTTCAGCTGAAACCAGGGAGAGAGTAAAAAAAAAACAACAACACGTTTATATAAAGAAAGAAAATTAAAAATAAAGTAAAGTAGGTATCAGAGAAAACTGTTTAAATGTTAGATAAGATGTAGGTTAGATGTAGGGTAGGTTGATGGTAGAAATCCTTTCAGTAGTAGTAGAGCTCTAAGTGAAGGGCTCGTCCGGGGCAGTACTACCACAATGCCTATTCCTGCCGCCAAGCAGCGCAGCGTGTTCTGGTTTGAAGGGTGTGGGTGCCGGTGTAATTACAGGCACATGAGGCTTAACACCTGTATTCCTCAGGCTGATGGACGCAGAGTAGCGCATCGTAAGGGCACGCTTATAATGAGCGTGACCTGCGAAGCAATGCTCTGTGAAGCAATGCACCACTTAGCACCAGGTGGGCCATTTGCTTGTTCCATCAACAGTTACATAAAAAAGAAAAAATAAAATATCTCTAGTCAAGTCAAAAGTCAAAGTCAAAAAGCATTTATTCAGTAATATCCGCAGGGATCATCTTGAAACGTCTTAAATCTAGATCTAAGCGGCAGTTCCTCGCGACCAAGCCGACCAAGAACCGGCAAGAAACTTACGGCTTTGTAATAATAATGTAAATAATGAAGCTCCAGTGTGGTGCCAATCTAACTGAATGTAAGACAGAAAACATGCTAAGGCAATTATACCAAGAACTTAATATACAACAGAAGTTCAAAAGGCAGCACACGCTACGCTTCAACTAATAGTAATGCTTACAATCTAATAAATTCAAATAAGAGAATAGTACAGACATTGCAAAATTATATCCTAACTGTCGAACAAAACTGTCCAAACAAAAACAAATTACTTCACAGCTTTAAGATCGTACAAACATTAATCCTAAGGCGGGAATCGAACCCGCAACCTCCAAGGTCGTTCCACTACGTTGTAGGCGGCAATCACGTCAATCTCCAGCCTGAATGAGCTCCCGTACCAAGTCGGAAAATGCATATATTATCTATGTAATGGTGTTCCTTTTACTCGTTTAGGTACGATACTTTTTAAATCATTGAAATCGTTCCATTGGTTGCGAAGATATTACACATTTTGTACCAGTCAACCGCGGGGCGGCCGAATAGCTCATGTGACGTCACGAAATCTTTTCCGCCCGCGGGCGCGCTCTCCGCAATTCATTTATTAGAGTTCACTCGATCTGCGCGGGTCGTGTTGTGGTTTTTACGTGAATATGCCGAACTATAAGTACTGTATAGTACCGAAGTGTACTAATACTTCAGTTAGTACACCTAAAAAACTATTTTTCAATGTGCCAAAGGTCCCGAAAGTGCGCAAAAAATGGTGCACTATCATGAAGAGGGATGACAAAATTCCGCTTTCGTGCCAAACTTCAAGATTTTGTTGCGAGGATCATTTTGATGTAAGTAGGTAGGTACCTCCATAATATACCAACTATTATCATAGTTGGTATATTATGGAGGTACCTACTTACATCAAAATGATCCTCAATCATTACTCGTGTGGTAAACAGGTGCGTAGGTAGCTTAGTAAAGCTTGTTTACGAATGTTAAAGAAAAATACAGGGTCGTACCTACTAGGTATATTTCAATGAGTAAGTAAATGATAAAAAATGTAAGTAGTGAAGTTTCTAATAACCCTTCCTCGGTAGTCGGGTTAAAACCAGGGTCGTACTCAGGTCTAACTACAATAAAATGTGCCGTTCCCGGTAATATTCCCCAATGCGGGAATATCCCACAAGTTTCCCGGGATATCGGGGATCATTTTGGGATTATAGTTATAGATTCTATCTCATCATCATCATCATCAGCCTGTAGAAGTCCACTGCTGGACATAGGCCTCCCCCACACGTTTCCAGGAAGAACGATTCTGAGCCCTTTCCATCCATCGACTTCCCGCGGTTCTAACAATGTCGTCAGTCCATCGGGTAGGAGGACGTCCTACGCTTCGTCTTCCGGTTCGTGGTCGCAGTCCAAGTGACGAGAAGATGTGCCGTAATTTCCCGAACGCTGCCCATCCGAGTTGGATTCGTCGGCTGACCTCCAACATATACCGGTACGGGTGCGACATGAGCATTTGACATAAGTTTCGTCTTACTCATGTTCATTTTAAGACCCACCTGTTGGGAGACAATATTGAGGTCTCTAAGCCTTGTTTCTAGGTCTTCCAGTGATTCCGCCATTATGACTATATCGTCGGCAAATCGAAGGTGACTTAAGTGTTCGCCATTGATATTGATGCCATACCTATTCCAGGACACGAGCTTGAACATATCCTCCAGTGCAGACGTGAACAGTTTCGGAGAAATTACATCTCCCTGTCTCACTCCTTTTTGCAACTGGATAGGATTTGTACTCTGGTCCTGGAGTCGGATAGTCATGGTGGCATTACTATATAGGCCTTTCAACACTTCGATGTACCGATAGTCAATTTGACACCGCTGGAGTGACCGTAACACTGCCCAGGTTTCGACTGAATCGAAGGCTTTTTCATAGTCCACAAACGCTAAACAAAGTGGCTGGTTATACTCTTCGGTCTTCTGTATAACCTGCCGGAGCGTATGAATGTGGTCTATGGTACTGAAGCCTTTTCGGGACCCGGCTTGTTCGGGAGGCTGGAAGTCGTCTAGCCTACGAGCGAGACGATTAGTAACTACTCTCCTTCAAAAGGGTGTTATCACCTTTCTTAAAGAACAGTACCACCACACTCCTGCTCCATGCCTCTGGCGTCGTACCCTCGAGGATGAGGATATCTATCTATACATGTAATAAAACTGTAGCCAAAGTGAATGAAAAAGAAGTACGTAAATCTAAGCGCGAACGAAGTTGCGAGCAAAAGTGATATATAATAAAAAAGAAAAAATATATACCTGAATTTATTATATTTTTAGGTAGAAGCTGATAATAATAATAATAATGCTGAACAATCCACACAGCATCATCTAGCCCCAAGCTAAGCAGAGCTTGTGTTATGGGTACTAGATGACTGATATACTTAATACAATACATTACATGCATACATATTTTTTATTATACATAGAAAACACCCAGAACACCCGGAATAAATATTAGCAGATCGTACAAACATTTATCCCAAGGCGGGAATCGAACCCGCAACCTCCGCGTCGCAGGCGGACATTCGCCAGCCGCGCCACATCGGTCGTCATATGGAGAACTACGTCAAGTATAGGCTTGTGGGAGGAATGCTTAGATTGAAGAAGGAAGTATTGCATTCCTGTATTGTATTCCTGACCTTGATTATTTATTGTATAATTTTTAAATAAATCTGGGTATAACCTACGACAAAATATAATTTAAATTCTTAGGGCTTATTTTAAACTTAACATACCTAACGCTTTCGTTTATTCATAGCTCTAAATTACGTGTCCAAAGAACTTAGGTAGGTACATTCCTGTCAAATTAAGTATTTAAGTCTAATTTTATTTATTTTATACCTACATAATATTTTTCTTTAAACCTTTTAGTTTCTACATACTTATCTACATACCAATGTTGAAAATAACAGCGTAGGTAGTTACAACAACAAACACAACTTCCCTGGCTGACTAACCTAAAACTTTTAGGTATTTTATAGGCCAGTCCAAGTATGTGTACCTACCTACATATTATCCTGTTATTCTGATTAGGTTGATAATGAGATTTGTTTACCTCTGAAGTTTCCAACCATGAATTTCAGCGCTTGTGTAATTTAAATGATTACTAAGATAATCAAATACCATGAAGGTATCAACTTTAGGTAGATTATCGGATTGCGCTTGCTCAAAACCGATATCTACCTTATTTCTAATACTCATTTGTTATATTAAAATAACAACCTTCTAATAAAAACCTAATCAAATCACTTGGTGACGTTACGTTCCGTGTCGGACGAGTATCGCGAACAGAAACGCGGGGCGCGCAGTGGTTTGGCGGCTAGCGCTGGGCCATTGTGACGTCATCGCTTCCGTTCGCGCGGTCAGTGAATCTCGTTCGGTATTTTGCCCATAACTTAGTCAGTTTTGGCCGTAGAAAAAAAATTTTTGCATTTTTTGTTTTAGTTTCTCAAGGCCTATAAAACTGCATTCATAGAAAAAACTGTGACGGGTCCCCATTATAAAAGTGTTAAGCATCATGCGTCATTATTAGTTATTATCGGCCGCTCGCAGCTTCGTCCGCGTCGCAGTTTTTTCCCGTTCCCGTTATTTTTTCGGGATAAAAAGTAGCCTATATGTTAATTCAAGTTATAATCTATGCTCATTTCAAATTTCATCCAAATCGGTTTACTGGTTAGAGCGTGAAAGAGTAACAAACATCCATCCATACT
Organism: Electrophaes corylata; assembly: GCA_947095575.1. NCBI lineage: Eukaryota > Metazoa > Arthropoda > Insecta > Lepidoptera > Geometridae > Electrophaes > Electrophaes corylata. Next base: position 1,129,159 of record OX352726.1, on the reverse strand, counting down.
TACAAACTTTCGCGTTTATAATATTAGTAGGATTCTATCAAAGGGTTGAACTTACCTCATCCGATAGACGTTTCCAATCTGTATCACAAATTCCCAGTCTAAGCTCTGAGATGTCTCCTTCAACACCAACAATGTAGTTTCCAAAATCTGGCTTCTGTCTTCTAACTGAACCAAATACCTAAAACATATTAATATTATGAATGGAAGAAGAACATAAGTAAGACGACCGAAATGGCGCGACGGGCGAATGTCCGTCTGCGACGCAGGAGGTTGCGGATTCGATTCCTGCCTTAGGATAAATGGATGGATGGAAAGGGCTCAGAATCGTTCTTCCTGGAAACGTATGGGGAGGCCTTTGTCTATCAGTGGACTTCTACAGGCTGATGATGATGGATCACTTAACATCAGGTGGACCATCTGCTTGTTACATCAGCAAGTCACAAAAATACCGTGTTTAATAATTACCACCAACACCGGGCGAACACCAGTACACCTTGGGTTTCTGACGGACGGCTAACTCGGGGTCGCCCGAGAAAACGTTGGCGAGACAATCTGGACGCCTTTGAAAGGACGTGGTGGGAATAGGGTCGGGAACTAGAGAACTGGAAGTCTTTCTGGAATCCTTTGCCAAAATAGGCTAGGAAAAAGAAAATTACCGGGTCTTTCAATAGCTCTATCATTCTCTCTTGCATGCTTTTTTCTTTCTTCGCTCGAAGTAGCATGTACACTTTCTTGATGTTGCAAGACCTGTAATGAAAAGAAACAGCTTCACGACGTATCCTTAGGCACGGTAGATATCCACTCTTAGTACCAAGCAGTGCCGACTCAAGATATTTCTGAGGATGTCTGTCAGATACGTTCTTGTGTTACCTTTGGCAGATACCCGCATTTTTGTAGTAGTTAGTATTTTATCCGTGATAAGTTGCAAATCCATCGCCGCTGCTAGAATACTAACTAGTTTTCTCACGGTGTTTTTCTTCACCTTTTGCACATAGTATAGAAAATAGAGAACTTAAGACCTTTTTTATAGTTACCACTTAACTTCAGGTGGTCATAACATTTGTTCCAAGCAACAAGCACAAAAAATAGTATTACTATTAGTACTGTTACAGATAAGGTAGTTAGTTACCTTTGAGTTATACTGACACATGACTGACATAGTGATCTATCAACGCACAGCCCAAACCACTGGACGGATCGGGCTGAAATTTGGCATGCAGGTAGATGTTATGACGTAGGCATCCGCTAAGAAGGGATTTTTATTAATTCTACCCCCAAGGGAATAAAATAGGGGATGAAAGTTTGCATGAAACTTTGTCAATTTTAAACCGATCGGGCCGAGACTTTGCATGCATAAAGCTACTATGATTTTATCCCGAAAAACGGGAACGGGGAACGGGAAAAAACTGCCACGCGGGCGAAGTTGCGAGCGGCTGCTAGTTAGGTACATAAAGAACTGGTACTGCGAAGATTTACCTGAACAACTTTTCCACCAGCTGCTTCCCAATAAATCCAGAACCTCCAGTGAGGAACACAGTAGAGTTGCTGTAGAACTTCTGGATGTCGGAGTCGCCAGGAGCTGAGGCTGCGTCTATAGTCTCCAAATGAGTCATAGCAGTCCTCTCGACCAGTTCTGCTGGGTCCATATTAACTGTTAAAAATAGCATCACGACTTTAATTCATAGGCACGGGTGATATCCTTCTACGGGTCACGGGTACTTTTCTCTTATTTGAATTCATTACATTGTAAGCAGTGTGGCAACATGCTGTGGCATTAAGCTGAGCTGAGGACCTTTTCGCCACCACATCATTATGTATGTTATACCATGTTAATTGTGTAGTTATGTTATGTTACTTTTGTGTTATCTTTTAAGTGTTACTGTTATGTTTACTGTTTTGTGGTGGTCTGAATAAATGTTTCTATCTATCTGTCTATTAGTTGAAGCGTGTGCTGTCTTTTGAACTTCTGTTGCATATTAAGTTCTTGGTATGATTGCCTCATGTTTTCTGTCTTGCATTAAGTTAGATTGGCACCACACTGGAGCTTTATTATTTACATTATTATTACTTTGTAAAAGGATCATACAAAAATACGGTAGGAACCAAGCCGTAAGTTTCTTGCCGGTTCTTCTAGGCTTGGTCGTGAGGAACTGGCGCTTAGATTCACCTAGATTTAAGACGTTTCAAGACGATCCCTGCGGATATTACTGAATAAATGATTTACGGTTACGATAAATTCTGCTAATAGAGTGTTCTGCTTGTATGTCTTTTTGATACAACACGGTATAAAGTACCTACTCTGGATTCTTCGAGGAATTTAATGAGGGGTAGCGAGAGGTATGTCGAGATATAGATGTTTGGTTTTTGGTTTTTTTATGTAGACTACTTTGGCATTTTGTATTTTATCTTTTACTTTGTTTTAGTTTTATTTTATTTTTTATTTTATTATTTGTATTAAATTTTACTGATTATGTGAAGGTTGTCCGTGGCATTACCTACACGGCTCTAACGGAAGACCAGCGTTAGTTGACTGTAACGTCAACTAACTTCATGCTGAGCTAGGGACCGTTTTGCGACTCTTGCTTGGCCCCTTTTGTTGTTCTTTTATACATTGTTTTGTGTTGTGTCAGTGTCAGCAAATAAATATGTTTTCTTTCTTTCTTTCTTTCTAGATATAACATTTGGTACAAGCCCATATTTTGCAGTATTTAGTTTTCCATAGGTGGTAGGTTATTATTACATGAATTATTTCCAAAATTCAACCCCTAAATGAGTACCGCGGGGGTTGAAATTTGTATAAGAATAACTCCGTGAGGACTTGGCGCACGTTTCGCTAGCACAACATTAGAAGGAATTGTTTACGCGTCATTAAAACAGGCACTTTAGTTTAATTGTTCTTACACGATTTTTTTATGTATTTTGTTGGTTGTAATTTCCATAAAGGCACGTAGAAATGAAAGTAATATATTTTTATCTGTTTCTTTTTTCAAAATATTTCAGGGTAGTATGCAAGGCCTAACACCTGCATACCTCAGGTTAATAAATAAAATATTATAAATTAATATTGCTGGACAATCCACACAGCATCATCTAGCCCCAAGCTAAGCAGAGCTTGTGTTATGGGTACTAGATGACTGATATACTTAATACAATACATTACATGCATAGATATTTTTTATTATGCATAGAAAATACCCAGAACACCCAGAATAAATATTTGCAGATCGTACAAACATTTATCCCAAGGCGGGAATCGAACCCGCAACCTTCTGCCTCGCAGACGGAGATTGGCCCGCCGCGCCACATCGGCCGTCAAATATTTCTCTATAATATTTCTAAAAATATTAAAATCTTTGAACTTACGCGATTTAATTTTACACTTTACCGCGCAACATTACAGCTTGTACAAAAGTAGGTGATAGACTGTCGTTACAACATTAACAGCTGATTTGTGAAACTGTCAAGCGCGAGCTGTGGAAAGCGAGCTGAGTTCCGTACACACATATACTTTTTTTTAATTTTTTTTTTTTATGTTTATTTGGGTAAACAAACAGTAACACAATATACATAGCTAACATAGCAATACATAGCTAACATAGTAATCTTAATAATAAATAATCTTAAATAATACTTGAAAGTATGATATTTTATAGTAGCGTTGTCGTCGAAAGCGATTACGCAACTATAGCTAGTTCCAACAGGTTTTATTCATTTATACTTTTTGTAATGATATCCATTTATTATGAAACTTTTTAGTGGTAGTAGAGCTCTTAGAAAAGGCTCGTCCGGGGAAGTATTACGCCATGCCTAATTCTGCCGCCAAGCAGCGTAGCGTGTTCCGATTTGAAGGGTGTACCCACACCCTTCAAATCGGTGAAAGGCTGGTGAAATTACAGTCACACGAGGCTAAACACCTGTATGCCTCAGGTTGATAGATGCAGAGTAGTGCATCGTAACTTCGTAAGGCACGTTAACGAGCGTGACCTGCGAGGCAATGCTTTGTAGGTAACCATTAAATATCTGATGGGCCATCTCCTTGTTCCATCAGGTCACCTAAAAAAAATATTATATCAATCTTAAAATTACCACCCTCCCCATATTATGAAACCCCACCGAATGTCAGGATGACGGCCTTCGATTCCTCTCCATTCACTGGGTTTCTCGTCTCCATAATTAAACCAATCTCTTTTTCACATTCTATACGTAACCCTAAAGAAGTACTGTCGAAGAAATAAGAAGAAACTTTGTAAAATATTTTGATAAAATTTTATAAGGTTTTTTCTTTCTACAACTTGCTGTTGGCTTAAACAGACGGTCTACCTGATGTTAAGTGTAATCACATCGAGCATTTGCATAAAAAAAAAACTTGAGAGGTGTCAAGGGACACCCGGATGGAACGAAGTTCAATCCGAAATAGAAATGAAAATATCTGGCTTGCTTTCTATAAGAGAGAGAGAGAGACAGACAGAGAAACATGCGACGCCGCACAGCTTACAATAGCTTACTATAGCAAAAAGTGTCGTGACAACTTTTCGTAAGAATTTTTTCCGTCTAGGCCCCTTTCACAACGCGCGATAAGGAACTTCGTTCCAACAATGCCACGTCGTTATGAACGTGCCCTACGATGCACTGTTCTACGTCTATCAACCTAAGGTATACAGTTGCCTCGTGTGCCTGTCATACCACCGGCGGCACCCACACCCTTCAAACTCCGGTTTGGTTCTATGTTCCGCACAGCAAGTTACTTGGTGGCAGAAATAGGTATAGTGATAGTACTTTCACGGACGAGCCCTTCACCAAGAGCTCTACAACTAAAATGATGCTGATGATTCGAATTTTTTAATGATTTGTGTACATTTCTTGTACACAACATTATCTAGCCTTGTACTATAAAAACCAGATGACTGATAGAATAATTATTTTTATGTGATGCAATTTTTGTTCACATACGAGTAAAACCTACTCTGAATTAATTAAATACAAGCGGCCGCTCGCAGTTTCACCCGCGTAGCAGTTTTTTCCCGTTATTTTTTCGGGATAATAAGTAGCCTAAATGATAATCTAGGTTACAATCTAGGTATATCTATTCCAAATTTAATCCAAATCGGTCCACTGGTTAGAGCGTGAAAGAACAAACATCCATCCATATTTACAAACTTTCGCGTTTATAATATTAGTAGGATGACTTGAAACACTTTTTCTTCGATTGTATTTAATATCAGCATTTTTATTCTACCGACATTCTTTATTTTGTCTACGTTTCAAATACATGGCGAGTAGATTAAAATTATCACGTGTAGGTAGATAATAACAATACATACCTAAACTCATATACAGGCTAAACCATCTGTTACGTTTTTGAGATGCTTCCGGTACTGATTTGGATCAGCTGAGCTATCTCTAGATCGTTTGCAACGGTATTAATAATACTGGACAATACACACAGCATCATTTAGCCCCAAGCTAAGCAGAGCTTGTGTTATGGGTACTAGATGACTGATATACTTAATCTATACCAATTTTAAGAATCTTTATTCTGACTGACTTAAAATTTTCAGAGTATATCCGACTTGGTGTACTAAGAAAGAAATTCCCGAAATTCAACTCCTAAACGTGTACAGAGGGGGTTGAATTTTGTATGAAAATAACTTTACGCGGACGAAGTCGCGAAGTCCCTAGCACTACATGCATAGTTACTTTTGGTTATACATAGAAAATACTCAGAACACCCGGAATAAATATCTTGGCTTGGTCGCGAGGAACTGGCGCTTAGATTCACCTAGATTTAAGACGTTTTAAGATGATCCCTGCGGATATTACTGAATAAATGATTTTTGACTTTGACTTTGCAGATCGTAGGTACAAACATATATTCCAAGGCGGGAATCGAACACATTTGAACACAGAGAGCTCTTAGTGAAAGGCTCGTCCGGGGAAGTACCTACTAGCACCATGTCTATTTCTGCCGTCAAGTAGCGCAGCGTGTTCCGGTTTGAAGGGTGTGAATATATGTGTATTAAAAGGTAATTAGCACAAAACTTACATTTCTCTTTGTTGCAGACGACTGAAAATTAAGCTATCTATGCCAATACAACCAGGGGAGTGGACACCGAAAACGCGCCAAATCACAATCTCGCACCGTACGCACAGATTATAGGCGTGCTTTTTTCAAAAAGACAAATAATACACAGATAAAACACGACTTGATTTGTTTATTTTTCATCTTTTATCAACCCCACTCTTAGGCATCTCTATAAAAATTCAATGCGTGTGAAATTTATAATAATGAACAAAGATATTTTTTATGTGTGTCCTTTGTTGTGGCCATGAAAATTTTGCCTAATAAAAATGGTTAGTTAACTTAAGTATTAATTTATGTGCATTTTTAGGCTTCCGAAAAAAAAACGTAGGTTTTATAGATCTATAGTTTTCATGTTTGTTATTTTTGTACGTAAGTACGTAGGTACAGCTGCAGGTCACACTCATTATAAACGCTCTTACGATGCACTCCGCGCCCATCAACCTGAGGCATACTCGTGTGCCTGTTGTTACACCGGCACTCACTCCCTTCAAACCGTAACACGCTCCGCTTAGGCATGGTGGCAGTACTTTCCCGGACGAGCCCTTCACTAAGAGCTTTACTACCTACAGTTACCTACTGAAATGTATAGGCAGCAGTCACTATAACAGCTATCAATCTGCCTACCAAGCGTGTGTGATAAACAGCAAATGCCCTCAAATATATGGATAGGCTTATGTCCAGCAGTGGACTTACCTCCGAATGATGAAGATTGGTAAGCCAAAAAAATAACGGTTTTCTAGTCTACTTTGAACATCTGCTAAAAAAAGATTGACAAATCAGTTAAACATTTCTAATGTAGGCGATTTAAAAATTATGTAGCCCTGAGAGGCATTTTCTGTTCTAGGAAACAACAGAACTTTTTTTTGTCTAGCTGCCTTTCAAGTTCCTTCTAATGATTAATTTCGTTGGTATTCTAATCATCATTACCTTCCATACTTGATTTAAAAACTATTTAATAAAATCCTCCACTTGACATTGTTGGCAAAATTGTTGGCAGGTTCCGCAAAGAAAGCAAAAAATGTACCTACCTACCTGCCCAAACACAATCGACATCAATAGGATGACTGGCAAAAGTTGACAAACGCGAGAAACGTATGTCGTGTAGACCTAACTTTCATCATAATGACTTAATTATTTTTAAAAATATTACAAATCAAAGGCAGTAAAACGGAGGTCTAAGTGAAATAAAAGTTGATCGAGTTGATTGTTGATTATTTTTAAATCTCTGTGGTCTCCACCCATTCAAGTCAAAGTGACATTGACATCTGCGAAACTGACAATTACTTTATTAACAATTTTGTGTCTGTGCTTGTTTATCGCACGCGGAAGTGGATTGATCAATTTCCTTTTCCTATTTCTTTCCATTTGAAATCTCTAAACTTTTGCAAAACTTGGAAATTATTGATAAAGGTATGGAGGTGACCGATTTTGGTGATATATTGAATGTGCGTGGTATAAAAATGGAAGCTGGCGACGTAGCTTTTGAGGAAAATGCTGTGGACTCTTCAGATCCTTACCCAATACCACAATATGTGTCTGAATCTGATTTAGGTATGTTACTACTTTTAATTGCTATTATATTTATTTTCGACTGTCATAAGCACCTCGTAGTTTGTGTCAATCGAATCTGTTCATGTTACTACTCTTATTACACACACAAGAAAAATAATCAACAATTTCCTGTTTGCTGTATCAAGGTTTTCTCGTTTATAGAACAGTGAATCTTTCTGGTAGGTACTTACATGAATGTTTCTTGAACTTGAAGACTTTAGCAAGGTTTCCGTGGGAAACTATTAATTATATTTCTCAGAGTTATCTGTCAATTGTTTTGTGTACTTCAAGGTGTTATATTTAGTGAATAGATTTAGACCTGCCAGTGGATTAAGTATTTTTTTATACTATTTGCTGATGGAACAAGCATATGGCCCACTTGATGTTATGGTTACCATAGCCTATAGCAAAGCATTTTCTTGTGAGTCATGTTAGTTAGGAACGTGCCCTACAATACACTGCTCTGCGTCCATCAACCTGAGGCATACAGGTGTTAAGCCTCATGTGCCTGTAATTACACCGGCACCCACACCCTTCAAACTGGAACACAGCAAGCTGCTTGGCGGCAAAAATAGGTATGGTGGTAGTACTTCCCCGGACGAGCCCTTCACTAATGTATGTACTTATAACACTATGTTAAGCTTAAAGTAAGTATTACAAAGTTTAAAGTATTCTAAAAGCTCTACTACTACTAAAAGGGGATTAAAAGGGGAGTGGGTTTTTAGCACTTGGTGATATACGACCAAGACACAGAACTAACTTCTATGTTCACAACACAAATGTTTGTCCTTGGTGGAGATCGAACCAACAACCTACAGCCTACAGCACAGACAGAGCTACTACTAACTGAGGTGTGAGGCCTGTAGTATATAATAAATATTTGTGGACATTTTTACACAACATCATCTAGCCCCAAACTAAGCATAGCTGGTACTATGGCAACCATATGACTGATAGAATACTTATATACTTTTTTGTAAATACATACTTAGAATCCTACTAACAGCTGCGAGCGGACGCTAGTACAGTATAAAGAATAGAATATAGTATAACATCTTTAAATATTTCAGGTCTCATTCAGTCTAATGAGATCCTACAAGCACCGATGGCCATATTCTCTGGAGCTGATGATGAAGACACAATGCAAAGCAATGAAAGTGGTGGTGAGTAACACTAAAGACAAAAAAATGGAGAATTTCACCGAACACAAAAAAAAGTTTGTATAAGTGTGAGGCTTCAAGATCCGAGATCCGGGGGTTTTTCCGAGATTAGATGAATAAACCACTTTGGTTTGGTACTTGGTACTTGGTGAGCGGACTGGTTTCTGCAACTGGGCCCTTATTGCATGACGGGTGGTGGTTGCTAATCTAGCCACCAGATGTCCTCCAGGAAGGCTAGCAGCTCACTGATGCTGGCGCAGGCCTCCCTAGGTGTACACCATAGGTGCATACCGCCGGTGTTCCGAGGTGGTATGCACGTGAAGTCGCCACCACACAACCAAATTGGTTAATTCTGAGCTTCTGGGCCTCTAGCCTGTTTTTATACAGATAACCCAGACCAATGGCCCGTGAGATATGTCGCGCTTGACACGAGATGCTTTTTCTATTGATGGATTTTTTAGAAATTATAGATAAAATACTCACAGATAAGCTAAACATTAGCATTATAGACGACCGATGTGGCACGGCGGGCGAATGTCCGCCTGCGACGCAGGAGGTTGCGGGTTCGATTTCTGCCTTGGGATAAATGTTTGTACGATCTACAAATATTTATTTCGGGTGTTCTGGTTTATGTATAGTGAAAATATTGTATGTAATGTAATGTATAAATACAGTATATTAAGTATATCGGTCATCTAGTACCCATAACACAAGCTCTGCTTAGCTTGGGGTTAGATGATGGATTGTCCACCATTATTTTTTGTTTTAGAGGAAGTAATAATACAGTTAATGGATATAAGGACAAAGTTATCGAAGTTACGCTCTATGTTGGAACGGAGACTTGGTACAGACCTTACAGAATTCACCTTCTGGCTACAGGACGCTAAACAGGTAATGTGGATTGGCTATAGACACCTGCCGGGCTAAGATGTGCAACGCGAGATATGTCGCGCTTGATACGAGATACATTTTCTATTGATGGACATTTTAGACATTATAGATAAAAGATCCACAGATAAGTAAACATTAGCATTAAGTCTTAATTTGACAGAATGAGATAGATTTTTAGCACTGACATGCTAGCGCAGGAAGATATAAAGAGATCTCTATTTTGCACGAAATAACGAGGAGACAAAAATTTGTCGCGTTGCACATCTTAGCCGGGCTGACCTGCCGGGCTAAGATGTGCAACGTGAGATATGTCGCTTAGATGTATGATTAAATTCACCTAGATTTAAGACGTTTCATGATGATCTCTGCGGATATTACTGAATAAATGCTTTTTGACTTTGTCGCACTTGACATGAGATATTTTTTCTATTGGTGCACATATTAAAAAACCGGCCAAGTTCGAGTCGGACTCGCACACGAAGGGTTCCGTACCAATATCTATAATAAAAACGGCAAAAAATCACGTTTGTTGTATGAAAGCCCCCTTAAATATTTATTTTATTCTGTTTTTTAGTATTTGTTGTTAGCGGCAACAGAAATACATAATCTGTGAAAATTTCAACTCTAACTTATCTGTAGCTGTAAAAATATCCACAAATATTTATTATTTATTTTTATGGTTTTTATTTCAGCTAGAAAACCACAAGACGCTAGTAGAACAATGCATAAGAGGCGAAGGGGTGGTGCAAGTAAATATCCAGATAAGGAATCTGGATAAGAAGATCAATATCCTGGATGTACTGAAGCCGGATGAGGAGGGACAGGTTCCACCGCGCATTGATGATGATGATGATGATGAAGAGTGTAAGTGAAATTAGTTTTTATTGTTCTGTACCCAAAGGGTAAACGGGAGCCTATTACTAAGACTCCGCTGTCTGTCTGTCTGTCTGTCACCAGGCTGTATCTCATAAACCGTGATAGTTAGAGTTGAAATTTTCACAGATTATGTATTTCTGTAGCCGCTATAATAAAAAATACTAAACAACAGAATAAAATAAATATTTACGGGAGCTCTTATACAACAAACGACTCTCATACGGTTCATGAGATACAGCCTGATGACAGACGGACAGACAGACAGACAAACAGCGGAGTCTAAGTAATAGGGTCCTGTTTTACTCTTTGGGTACGGAACCCGTAAAAAACTTTGACTTTGATAACTTACCTCAAGTTTTTACATGATTTGCCGAGTCTCAGGGCTTCACTTGTTCCCCTTACGTTTAAGTAGCTTCTCGAATGTTCTCGTCGAATCTAGTGGTAGCTGCTACATGGTAGATAAATAAATAAATAAATAATGCCGGACGATCCACACAGCATCATCTAGCCCCAAGCTAAGCAAAGCTTGTGTTATGGGTACTAGATGACTGATATACTTAATACAATATTATATTACATACATAGATATTTTTTATTATACATAGAAAATACCCAGAACACCCGGAATAAATATTTGCAGATCGTACAAACATTTATCCCGAGGCGGGAATCGAACCCGCAACCTCTGCGTCGCAGGCGGACATTCGCCCGCCGCGCCACATCGGTCGTCAAAAAGATTTGAAGGGATATCTACCGGCATAGGGATTAAAGTCGTGACGCTATATTTTTCAGATTTGGAGTTAGAAGATACTATATCAACTCGTACAGCTGAGCCCACAGCTAAAGAATCAAAGCATGCAGCCACGGTTAAGTGGGTAGTGGACCCTACCTACAGCGAGCTGCGGCCTAGGACGCCTACTGACCCGGCACAATGGTAAGATTGTACACACAATGGTAAGAGGTATGACGACCGATGTGGCGCGGCGGGCGAATGTCCGCCTGCGACGCAGGAGGTTGCGGGTTCGATTCCCGCCTCGGGATAAATGATTGTACGATCTGCTAATATTTATTCTGGGCTTTTTTTATGTATAATAAAAAATATCTATGTATGTAATGTATTGTATTAAGTATATCAGTCATCTAGTACCCATAACACAAGCTCTGCTTAGCTTGGGGCTAGATGATGCTGTGTGGATTGTCCAGCATTATTATTATAACTCCCGCTGAGCCCGTTTAGAGGTTGAATTTCGGGAATTCCTTTAGTACACCTCTACGCACCAAGACGAATGTAGTGAAAATGCTATGTCTCTAAGAGCAGTGGTTTAGGCTGTGCGTTGTCTATATGTAAGTCAGTCAGGACAAAGGTTCTTATAATAAACAATTAAAAATTGATAAAATTTAGAAAAAAATCACGTGACTATAAACGCGCCATGATTGATCACCATAGTTCGTGACGTCATTATGTTATAGCCATAGAATTCCATATTCTTTGGTTATAGCTTTCAGCGTTTACGGCTATTGCAATGAGTGAAAACTAATGTTACACGCGCTCGGGTTTGTTCGGGAGCTGTCGTCGGCGTGTTTTCGGTACTGGATTCAAAAATTATTTCTATTTTGATTGCGCAAAAAAAATTAAAAAAATAGTTTTGTTATAAAACTTATATATGATCTTTCCATTTACCGCAAAAAAAAAATTCAAAACCCCAATTGGTATAGATGGGTGGGGCATCTTGTTCCAAAAAAAGTATTTATAAGTACCGTATGAAACATTCCAAATCTTATTTTCATCGAGTCATTTGAATCCTCGATAGCGAAGTTGGTTATCGCATCCCCGTATCAAGGGAAGGTCGTGGGTTCAAATCCCACTCGAGGAAATAATTTTTGGGATGATATAAAATCTCTGTGATTTCCTTAAGTGCAATTAAGCACTATAAAAACTAACAAACTATTTATGAGTATTTTCTATAGTACAAAGTTTGCGTATTGTGGCGCTAGATGGCGCTGTTTTCAATGTCTTTTTATTTTTTTAAATCTTTCAGGTGTATACAACATGTTAAGTTGTGGATACAATGGGCAGTCCGTCAGTTCAATCTGACAGGTGTTAGATTAAGTGATTGGAATATCAATGGGTTAGAGCTGTGCGCTTTGACCAACGCCGCTTTTAAGTGAGTATCTTATTAATATACACCACTTAACATCAGAGGGCGGATTCTGAGTTTTTTTGTTTTGCGGATATCGGATTTCGGTTTGCGAGCTCGAACTTTTTGTATGAAGAAATGATAAGCGCCCCTAGCGGCCCATGGGGGTATTATACAAAAAGTTTGAGCTCGCAAACCGAAATCCGATATCCGCAAAACGAAAAAAAACTCAGAATACGCCTACAGGTGGGTCATCTGCTTGGTCTATCAGTAATCGTATAAAAAATATATATACAAGGTGTAATAAGACCACTTCTGAATACAAAGATTTTTATATTATTTAAAAAATTATTTTCCTCGAGTTTTTTGGGATAATATAAAAATCTTTGTGATTTCCTTAAGTGCAGGTAAGCACTATAAAAACAAATAAACACTTCTGAATACTCCAGGAACGTGTAAAGTTACCTACAACAAGCTCTTGTAGAATACCATGTGGCTGACAAACAAATACGTTTAGAGTAATGCAATAATTTTGCTGAAATTCCTGTTTATCAACCAGCAATGTATTCGGTCGTGGACCGGCCGCTGACAGGCCGCGAGAGCAACGCTCCGGTCGTAGATTCTTTTAGGTTAATTCTTGATGTTTTGTCGTGTTTTGGGTGTTTTTAAGTATGAATAAGATTTATTTCAAGGCGGGAATCGAACCCGCAACCTTCTGCGTCGCATTCGGCATTCAGACATTCGGCCGCCGCGCGTCAAAAAATTTGATAAAATTTAATTCTTATATTAATTTTCAGAGAGAAAGTACCCTCGGACCCTGGGGATATATTTTGGACACATTTTGAACTACTTAGAAAATGCAAGTTTATAGGTGAGTTATATTACTATTTCTATTTGACAGCCGTAACAGCTCGATCAAACCGATGCAGGAGGTTGCGGGTTCGATTCCGGCCTTGGGATAAATGTTCGTACGATCTGCAAATATTTATTCCAGGTGTTCTGGGCATTTTCTATGTATAATAATAAACATGTATATATGTAATGTATTGTATTAAGTATATCAGTCATCTAGTACCCATAACACAAGCTCTGCTTAGCTTGGGGCTAGATGATGCTGTGTGGATTGTCCAGCATTATTATTATTCTTCGAGGATGTCTAAAGGGGGTAGTCAGAGGAACATTTGGTGTGTGCATAGTACTTTGTATAGACTGTGAAAGTAATTAAATGTATTTGCAGCTATTGTTCAATCGGACGACGAAACTTCAGAGGCACAGAAGGATATTTTAGACGTGCCACAATCTGCCATCAAAAAAAAGCCCAGACACGTAATTTGACTTCTTTATTTATCTACACTAATTATAAGAATCTTTGTTCTGACTGACTTGTTTTATAAAATTTGCTGATGGAACAAGCAGATGGCCCACCTGATGTTAGGTTGTTACCATCGCCTATAGCAAAGTAGATGACCGATGTGGCGCGGCGGGCGAATGTCCGTCTGCGACGCAGGAGGTTGCGGGTTCCATTCCCGCCTTGGGATAAATATTTGTACGATCTGCAAATATTTTTTCCTGGTGTTCTGGGTATTTTTATGTATAATAAAAATATCTATGTATGTAATGTATTGTATTAAGTATATCAGTCATCTAGTACCCATAACACAAGCTCTGCTTAGCTTGGGGCTAGATAATGCTGTGGGGATTGTCCAGCATTATTATTATTGCCTCGTAGGTCACACTCGTTAGGCACGTGCCCTACGATGCATTCAGCGTCCATCAACCTGAGGCATACAGGTGTTAAGCCTCATGTGCCTGTAATTACACCGGCACCCACACCCTTCAAACCGGAACACGCTGCGCTGCTTGGCGGCAGAAATAGGCATGGTGGTAGTACTGCCCCGGACGAGCCCTTCACTAAGAGCTCTACTACTACTAAAATATACATAACTAGCGGCCGCTAGGCAGCGGCCCGCGTGGCAGTGTTTTTCCCATTTCCGTTTTTTTTTTCGGGATAAAAAGTAGCCCATATGGTAATCCAAGTTGTAATCTATGTTTATTCCTAATTTCATCCAAATCGGTCTACTGGTTAGAGCGTGAAAGAGTAACAAACATCCGTCCATCCATCCATACAAACTTTCGCGTATGATTGCACTGAACTTTTTTGTTTTATTATCTACTCATAAGTTTGTTTTGCTGCAAATAAATCTTTTCATTTTTTTTTATAATATTATTAGAATAGGGCAATAAACATACTGAATACTTTTATTAAATAATTGATTGTTTTAATTATTTGTTTGTATTTCAGATAATTATAAATCAAGAAGACCCGTCCCTGACAGTTCGTAATAGCAACTCTGGACAAATTCAACTTTGGCAGTTTCTATTGGAGTTATTGACGAGTGCAGAGTATTTTAACATAATTCGGTGGTACGGTAAGTTATTTTATTTATTTTGTAAGATGTGTCGTGTTATAAAAAAAAAAATTGTTTCTGAAACACTGATCCGAGTTGGATTCTTCCCAGCGTTCGGTTTTACTTTTTGTCCAATGTATGTAAATATGCGAGTTTTTGGTAGATAGATAGATGAAACATTTATTCAGACCACCACAAAACAGTAAACATAACACTAAATGATAACACAAAAGTAACAACATAACTACACAATTAACATGATATAACATACATAATGATGTGGTGGCGAAAAGGTCCTCAGCTCAGCTTAATGCCACAACATGTTGCCACACTGCAGCGCTGGTTTTGGTTTGGTTGGTACACTGATCCGAGTTGGATTCTTCCCAGCGTTCGGTTTTACCATCTCCATTTCAACTTACTGACTCTAAGATCTATGTTTCTTTTAGGTACGGATGGAGAATTCAAACTTTTAGAACCAGAACAGGTAGCTTCTCTATGGGGCCAACGCAAGCATAAACCAGCTATGAACTACGAGAAGCTGTCGCGTGCCCTACGCTACTACTACGACGGTGATATGATAGCCAAAGTCGCTGGCAAACGGTATGCAAGTCTTAGACATACATCATTTATTGCCCACAAAAACACAGCATACAATTAGGTCCAGCCCGGCTAAGTTCTTCTAGGCTTGGTCGCGAGGAACTGGCGCTTAGATTCACCTAGATTTAAGACGTTTCAAGATGATCCCTGCGGATATTACCGAATTAATGTTTTTTAACTTTAATCTAAAAAAACTATGGGAACTAGATGACTGATACAATATTTAAATATATTTTTTGTAAATGCATACTTAAAATGCACTTTTTTTTCTTTTTTTTTTACGTATTCTGTCCCACGATTGGGCATAAGTCTTCCCCAAAATCTTCCACTAATCCCGGTCTTTGGCGGTCTCACACCAATATTTTCTGTGGGAGTCAAGAAACACTTTAACAAAAAACAATCTCATACAAATATTTGCCCTTGGTGGGGATCGAACCCACTGCAGCGCAGAAGGCAGAGTTGATTTTAGTTCTTTTTTTCAGATTCGTGTACAAATTCGTATGTGACCTTCAACAGCTGATCGGATATGGTCCCGAGGAGTTAGCAGAACTGGTACAGGAAGTCCATGAGTCTAATGAGACGAAACCTTACACAAATAACTACTCTGTGGCCTAAGGTAGGTAAGGTGTCCTGAACACCTTCATATTGTTATTTAACAAAGTATTTATTTTTATTTTTGATGATGTGCTGTTTTGTACAATAATCCCCTCCACCCCCCTACACCACCCCCCATACTTATAACGTCACTCAGTTTATTTTTTAGTTGTTTCTTTTTTAGTTTAAATTCGTACATATTACTACCTAGCTGTACGCACATATGTTTATGTTACCATCTAGTTCTAAACTGTTATTTTTAGTCTTAGTTTTTCTGTGATTGTAATGTGTTTTGTGCGTTAAATAAATAAATAAAAAGGTAGAACTTAGACGACCGATGTGGCGCGGCGGGCGAATGTCCTACGCAGGAGGTTGCGGGTTCTATTCCCGCCTTGGGATAAATGTTAGTACGATCTGCAAATATTTATTCCGGGTGTTCTGGGTGTTTTATTATTAATTATTGATGGTGTTATACCTAATTAATAATTTATTAATAATTAATAATAATAATGCTGGACAATCCACACAGCATCATCTAGCCCCAAGCTAAGCAGAGCTTGTGTTATGGGTACTAGATGACTGATATACTTAATACAATACATTACATACTACATATTTTTTATTATGCATAAAAAATACCCAGAACACCCGAGATAAATTATGAATTCTTATCAAAATAAGTAAATTTATCGTCTCAAGTGTTAACGAGACTTTTTCCTTTACTGCATATAATTTGAACGAATGGTTAAAGAGACAATACGATGCTTACCGCCTAACAAAATGGCCACGGGTCAGCTAAATATTTATATACCTAAATACTATAGCGAAACTAGCACGACCTCGTCCGCGTGAAGCTATTTTCATACAAACTTCAACCCCCGCTGTACACATTTAGGGGTTGAATTTCGGGAATTCCTTTCTTAGTACACCTCTACGCACCAAGACGAACATACTCTGAAAATTTCAAGTCTCTACGAGCAGTGGTTTAGGTTGTGTGTTGTCTATATCCCAGTCAGTCAGGACAAAGACTTATAATTGGTTTAGATATAGATTAATATTACATGTGGATTTGTATTAAATTTATCTGGACATACCACTGACTACCCTCCTTAGATATCCTCGAAGAATCCAGATATTTGCATGTATTATAGATGATTTATGGAACTGCTTTTCTCTCTTACCCCTATTTACGGGGCGTTGTAGTACCCGGGATAGGATGATTACTGTTAGATATAAAGTAGGCTATGAAAAATTGTAAATAAGTTTAGTATAAAATAAGTATTTTGTATTAATAAGAGTTTATAAATTGTTTATTTTAATAAAAATGTTTAAGTAAACTGTTTTTTTAATTAATTAAAGGCCCAAAATTTTATTGACCATAAGTGAGCGAAGTACCGCCGCTTATAGCTTCGAGATTGGTCAAAAAATGCTTTCGTACGTCTGTCTGTTGTTCTCGCATACAGGTTGCATTTTTCAGCAGATCTTGATGAAAATTAGCACAAGAGTTTCATGATTTATTTAATTTTTTTTAAGTCATAAGTCAAAAAGTATTTATTCAGGAATATCCGCAGGGATCATCTTGAGGCGTCTTAAATCTAGGTGAATCTAAGCGCCAGTTCCTCGCGACCAAGCCTAAAAGACCGACAAGAAACTTGCGGCTTGGTTCCTACCTTTTTTTGTATACCTAGTCCTTTAGCAAAATAATAATAATGAAGCTCCAGTTTTGTCAATCGCAGTTATTGATTGGCGTGTGAAGGGTGAAATTTGTAGCGTTACTCATCGACAGATTTCAATCAAATTTAAGAGGCACACTAAAGACTATTCTACACAATGTTGCAAAAAAAATTCAAAAAGGGTAGTTTAGTGGACGGAGGAAACTAAATATTTTCCATGGATCACCCAGGTGAACAAAGGTAAGCCGTTGTAGAAAAAACTTTCAATGGTTCACCCAGGTGGTCTCAGGGATGTGGACGGTGGGAAAGAACAGACCTGTTAATGTAGGCATATTAAATCCCGTTTCGTTCCCGGGACGTGCTTATTTAGGCGATATGCGAGAGGGGCTCTAAGTAATAGTAGAACTCTTAGTGAAGGGCTCGTCTGGGGAAGTACTACCACCATGCCTATTTCTGCCGCCAAGCAGCGCAGCGGTTCCGGTTTGAAGGGTGTGGGTGCCGGTGTGATTACAGGCACACGAGGCTAAACACCTGTATGCCTCATGTTGATGGACGCAGAGCAGTGTATTGTGGGTTACGTTCCTAAAGAACGTGACCTTCAAGGCAATGCTTTGTTATAGGCGATGGTAACCACTTAACATCACTGGGCCATAAGCTTGTTTCATCAGCACATTGTATAAAAAAAAGAGGGGCACCGAAGTGTTCTTTTCTCTGAGCCCCTTGACATGCATCGAGGTCGGCCACGAGTCGACGAGTCCGTTATCCTCACACTACCTTACCGCATCCCTCGATGCGGTTGGGGGTCTGGTAGCAGATTTCCCTCCGAAAAAAAAATTTGAAAAAACAAAAAAAGGTGTATTGAATCTAATGTTTACGCTTATTTCTTACAAAAGAATTACCCAGTAAAAAATACTGAAAGTCAGACTTACGTAATATCAATTAATTTAAATATTTACGTTATAATTAACCTGAACAACCTTATGCAAATCAGAAGTAAACTTAGTTGGATAATTTAATATGTATTTATCGCAAATTTTACTACAGTCATCATGTTTTGCATTAAACAGTAGGATATCTACCTATTACAAGTGAATATAATTTGGAATGAGTTTAGTGTGACAAAGTTTTGTTTAAAGTCGTTTTTAGTGCGGACATAATAATATTTGATGCCCTTAGACGAGTATTGATGCCACACCGTTTAGTCGAATTTGGGTGCTTTCTAATTTTTGCGATAAAAATATCAAATAGGTCTAGTAGTGTAACGCTCCGAGATTCGGGTAAAAGGTGAGTTCCTGAATACAATACTAACGATCGCGCGTGAAGTTATTTTTTATATAAACTTCAACCCCTGTTCAACAACTGTTTTAGGGGTTGAATTTCGAGAATTCCTTAGCACACCTCAAAGCTTTTGTAAGGAAGGAATAAATTCGATCGAAAGAGATAAATTACAATGTAACTATTTTGAGGTTACGCAGAGTTTTTAAGTAGCCTTGTAAGGAGGTATACCTACCGGGTGACACCCGGTTCACCACCATCCCATTCATTATTATACCCGGCGGGTGTAATAATGAAACTTCCATTACGAATAACTTTTCTATGGTAAAAATATGTTAGGGCATAAAAAATCTTTCTTGACTTAGGTAAAGTTCCTGTAAACTAGGTAGCATAGCACGAAAAAAAAAAACATTATTTAGTCTCTTCCAGCCGGACTAACGGCCGTATACTCTTACGCAACTTGGATGTAATCACGTCTCAAGTGACGATTTTTTGACAGTTCGCTATGAAAGTCTGTCAAAAATTCATCACTTGAGACGTGATTAAATTTAAGTTGCGTTTGAGTATTCGGCCATAAGATGTGTAACGCGAGATTAATGTCGCGCTTGACACGAGATAGGTACTTTTTCTATCGATGGACATTTTAGAAAATTATAGATAAAATCCCCACATAAACTAAACATTAGCATTAAGTCTTCATTTGACAGAACGAGATAGATTTTTGGCACTGCCATGTTAATCACAGGAGAAATAAAGAGATATCTTTATTTTTCGAAATAACGAGTAGACAAAATATTGTCGCGCTGCACATATTAGTCGGGCTGGTGTTCAGACCAGCGCCTGATCAAATTATAATAGCAAGAAGATAGAAGCGTGTCATGATTTTAAATTTGTTGGTGTTAGCCATAAATAAAGCAGTTAGTCAGTCAGATTTAAGTTTAGTAAACTATCACTGTGTTCATAGACGCTCAATTGAAAACACATTATACCTAATTAATTATTTTGAAAAATTTACGTAAGTATTTTATCCATCCTCCCTAGCACTAGCTAAAGATACAACTGACAGTGGTTTTACTAAGTAGCTATTACTTACAGTTGATTTTGATGACCCGATCTTTTAATACCAAATTTCAGACACCACTTAGGCAATATCTATACCTAACTAGGAAGGTAAACAGTCATAAACATGACAATGGATCCAGCGATGGCTATAGAGGTAGCCGCGATGTCCCGCCAGAGGGCGCTGGAAGAGGCGATAGAACGCGGAGACTCTGACATCCAGAGGTTCTACTGCAGCAGCACTGTGTTCATCACTGGAGGCTCCGGCTTCATGGGCAAGCAGTTAATAGAGAAGCTGTTCAGGTAAGCTGTAGGTACTTTTGAGGTAACGTTTTTTCGTGGCTAGCCGGTATTTGCCATAGCGTTCAATAGACATTTTTATCTTGTCCTACACAAAACTCGATCTAACGTAGTCAAAATTTCTGCCGCCAAGCAGTTTACTGTGTTCCGGTTTGAAGGCCATGGGCGCCGGCGAAATTACAGTCACATGAAGCTTAACACCTGCATGCCTCAGGTTGATGGACGCCGAGTAGTGTATTGTAGGGCACGTTCCTTAGGAACGTGATATACGAAGCAATGCTTTGACAGAGTCGATGGTAACTACGTAGGTAACGTAGCATCAGGTGCTGGCCATATGCTTGTTCCATCAACAAATTATGTAAAAAAACTACTGGCAAAAATAAAAAAAAAACAATTCTTACTTAGTAGGTTAGTACAGTACCTACTTACTTACCTAAATGCTAATCTGTTTTAGGTCATGCCAGTTAACAAAGGTCTACATTCTTCTGAGGTCAAAAAAAGGCAAGCCTATACAGGAAAGACTGACTGAAATGTTGAAAGATCCGGTAAGTATTCCCTCTGAAGTTAAAAAGGTCCGGTACCTACTGAAAATAAGCCCCCACCTAGATTTCCGGGTTGTTGCGATTAGGCAGGCGGCAGGCTGCAGCCGGGAGGCTTGCAGTTGTTATAATATTATATATACGAGCCCCGGACCAGCCCTTCACAATGAACTCTACTACTAGTAAACCACGCTGTACTGTACGTTTAAAAATTTCCACATCAGGTGTTCGAAGAAGTTAGAAAGAAGCAGCCTGATTTCGCAGAGAAGCTGATACCCGTCGAGGGAAACGTGGCTGAGATCCGCCTCGGCATCAGCAACCAGAACTGGGAGATGCTTATTGACGAGGTAAGACTTACATGCTTATAGTACTCTCAAAGTTTCTCTGAAGTAACTTAAGATTATCTAAATTTAAATCCAAATTTAAACATAAATTAAAGTCAAAAAGCATTTATTCAGTAATATCCGCAGGGATCATCTTGAAACGTCTTAAATCTAGGTGAATCTGAGCGCCAGTTCCTCGCGACCAAGCCGCGCAAGAACCGGCAAGAAACTTACGGCTTGGTTCCTACCGTCTTTGTGTATGACTCTTTTACAAATTAATAATAATGTTAGTAATGAAGCTCCAGTGTCATCCACACTGCGAATCTAACTTGAAGGCGCAGGAGGGCCTTCGTCAGAATTCATTGTCTATGGCGTGGGCGTAAAGGCAAGGTAGCAAACTGAACACTTAGTCTTTTCTTAACAAAAATAATGTAATTCTTCAAATAATTCTAGTACGCACAAAATAAGGATTCTAGGACGTTTATAATAATTTCTTGTGATATAATCAGCAGTTATTTAGCTCTAAGATATTTAGATGAACGCGATATATAGCGATTCGTCGTAAACGTGGTGCGCGGGCGCCTTCTCGTTCAAAAGTGAAGATTTAAGATGGCCGCCTCGCTACCAGCAACACGACGCTCCGCTAGAGTGACAGCGGTCTGTCACTCTTGACGTTGGCAACTTATCAACGCGCCGTCACGGCCGGACTGACATACGACCGTCCTCGGGCGTAAATTAGTTTCTGGAACAACGAAATCTCAATCACTAGGACATTCGCTCGTCTATCCTGTCAGTTAAGTTACCTTACTAAACTGATTATCGTCTGCAGTAGCAAATGCCTGTAGGGAACATTACCATATTAACTTGGACCGGACGAGAGCATCCCTCCAACCAACCCCTCCAGGGTATGGCCCGGACGACTCTGTCCCTTCGACCAGTTAACCAACGCAATACATCTGGACTGAGCCTGTGCATCCCTTCAACCAACCCTTTCAGGTGTGGCCCGGACGTCACTTCTCAACCAGGATAAACTATGGACACCTTCTGGACTGGACTAGTGAATCCTTCCAACGAGATCGGATGTCACTATCCTGACCAGGATCGACAATTTGACAAACACAATCACGACATATAGTAACATAATTACGACATAGGTACCTATGATGACGGGTCATCTTCATCAGCGTAAATTTCAATTTCATTTTGTACATCCCATGTCTCAGGATCTGAGTGTGCACTGAGAGTGTCCGAAGCAGCTGATAAAGTACGGGAGTTGTCAGATAAAGTATCCCAGCATACGGTCAAGTCGTCATTGTCATTTGAAGCCACCGTGTTGCCTTGTTCAGTTAAAACTACATCTACTACATCATCCGGCGCCGTCTCGGCCTCGTCATAATTTAAAAGATTAGTCGCGATTTCAAGTAAGCCATTGTGTCCTTGAGGTACTGAGCGCAAATTCTCGTGAGCGTACTTATACATTCTATGAGAACCACCTAAACTTTTAAGTTCATACCGATCGTTGTCCAGTACAGACGTTATAATAAATGGACCTTTAAACTTTCTGTCTAACTTAGTTTGGTTCCGTTCGCTATTTTTAAGAAACACAAATTCACCTTCTGAGAATGGCTTTATTACAGCACGGCCCCGATTAAATCGGCAAGCATCTGATTTTGCTGCCTTTTCAATGTTAGCCGACGCATCATTCCGTATGGTGTCGAGGTCTAAACGATTCTGTTCTCCATGCACCTCTGAGTTAAGTCTAGACATACCTAGAGATTGTGATCGAATACCTAACATAAGTTCTGTGGGTGAGTACTTTGTTACTGTAGATTTAGTACTGTTGAGTGCGAGCTGGATGTTTCCTAATTCTTCGCGCCATGTTTTATTGGGGTCATTTTCAACAATGGTCAACAAACTTTTGAGAGTACGCATAACCCTCTCTACTTGCCCGTTTGCCCTACTAGACCCCGTTGCAATGAAATGGAGTTGTATTTTATGCTCAGCGCAAAAGTTCTTAAAATCAGAGCTAATATAGCAGCGACCTTGATCAGCAATTATTCGCTTTGGCGCTCCAAATAGGCATACTGCTCTCTGTAGCGCGTATATAGCGCTCTTGGCATCGAGAGAAGAGGTATGTTCCAGCAAGACATATTTGGTAAAACCATCGATTATCACTGAGCAGTACTCCTTGCGATCACTCTTGCCGCTAAGCTTTCCCGTAAAATCGATGTGTATTGTATGCCACGGCACACCGATTTTTGGGATTGGGTGAAGCTGAACAGGTTGTGCTCCCGATGGACCTTTCGATGCTTTGCAAATAATGCAGGAGTCTATAAACTGACGCACACATTTCGACATTTGTGGAAACCAGTATTGTTCATAAAGTTTATCTAACGTTTTATCTTTACCTAAATGTTGTATCTCATTATGGGTATGGCTGATTAAAGTCCAAATTAATGACCGTGGGACTACTGGCAACCAAGACACTGTTTTATTTCGGACAATTTTCCTGTAGAGAATGCCATCTCTTACATCGTATGTCTGAGCGATTGAATCAGGAAACTCATTGTTATTGTGTTTCGTGATGAGATCTTGTATTTCGCTATCGCGCTTTTGTTCAACCGAAAGCCAATCTTGATGAAGCTCGACGTACTGAACTTTCTTAGTCTGAGTCACAGAGGAACTACTAGCAACATCAACATTGGGAAGAGGATTTCGCGAGAAAAAGTCCGCGTGTTCCATCCCCCGGCCTTCACGATAAACAATGTCGAAATCATAGGCTTGCAAGAAAGCCCACCAACGATGAACACGAGGCGTAAGGTCTTTTTTTGTTTTAGAAGCCTTAAGTGAATTACAGTCTGTAAAAACTACAAAACGCTTACCATAAAGGTAATGCCGGAAGTGTTCTACCGCTCGTACTACTGCCAACGTCTCCAATTCATACGAGTGATATCGCGATTCTACTTCCGACGTGCGTCGACTAAAATACTCCACCACGTGTGGTAAAGTATTTTTCACTTGTATAAGAATCGCCCCATATCCTTCGGAACTTGCGTCTGTATGCAGCTCTACTGGTAGCTCTGGGTCAAATATTGTTAGCACCGGCTCAGACGTAAGGACGCGTATTACGGCATCACGAATTTCTTCGTGTTTTCTAGTCCACGTAATAGGTCCCTTCAATTTAGTCAGAGGATACAACGGTCCTACAATTCGCGTAAAATCGGGAATGAATTTACGGAAGTACGAGGCAAGGCCAAGAAATTGCCGAATCTGAGTAGCAGTTTTTGGTTGAGGAGAGTCTACTAGCGCCTGTATTTTTCGAGAATTTGGCCTTATTTCACCAGATTGAAGTGAGTAACCCAAATAATCTATTTTCTGCTTCATAAATTTACATTTCTGAAGATTCAAAGTAAAGCCTGCATTTGTTAAAGCACCTAACACCTTGTCTAAGCGCTCCAACCCTCCAGGTACATCAGCAGAGTAGCACAAAACATCATCCATATAAATGAGTGGTTTATCATTTAGATGGCTCAGAGCTCTAGTGATACACCTCTGATACACTGAGGGCGCATTTCGAAGTCCAAAAGGCATAGCTAGGTACTCATATTGCCCTTCAGGTGTAACAAATGCTGACTTCTGGACAGAATCAGGGTGCATCACGATCTGATGAAACCCTGATGCCATATCTAATGACGAGAAAAGATTAGCTCCAGCAAGCTGATCGATTTGTTCTTCTATTCGTGGCATGGGATAGTGCTCAGGCTGTGTGTTAGAATTTAGCTCCCGGTAATCTACGCACATTCTGTATGAGTTATCCTTTTTAGTAACTAGTAGTATTGGGCTGGCAAAGGGGGAAGTGCTTTCCCGAATTACTCCTGCATCGAGCAGTTGTTGTACCTTTTCTCTGACAATCTGTTTCTCAACTTGTGCTAATCTATACGGGCATCGCTGTACTACTTTGTTTGGGTCGATCAAATTAATTTCGCATTCTCCTGTTTTAACTCGACGGGAGGGAATGCCTTCGGTGAAATAATCGGAGTACTTGTTTAGTAATGTTATAAGGGATTCCCTATCCTGTCCTTGCAAATCCGTGTCAATTTTTGTAAAGTCCGGGTTGTTTGATTTTAGATCACAGAAATCACTTCGTACCATAGAAAAGAATTTAAGATTATCATTGTCAACTTTTACGCATATTCCCTGATCAAAAATATCCCTCCCGATTATTATAGGATCCGAGATATGACTATCAGGGACAACATGAAATAATAAACCTACTGTAAGTTTATCAATCGTCACATCACTTTGAATTTGGGTTGTACATTGTAAATCATCACCGCCTATGCCACTAAGATAAACGAGACTCTTACGCACAGTACCTACAAGTTTGTCACTAAAGCTTTCTTTCAAAAGAGAACAAGATGATCCGCTATCAAATAAAAAAGAAACTGGCTCACCGGAAGATGTTATCAAAGTACCCCTGGAAGGGCGGTGCTCACACTGGCGGACTTCCTTGACCGCAGCTCCACCTCCGCTCTTCCTATCCGGACAGGCAGTCGCCACGTGCCCAGGCTGACCGCATGTGTAGCAGGTTACAGCTGTCCTCTTCTCCGAAGCACGTGATGGACTTGGAATCTCCTGCGATTTCGTTTCGGTGTCGTTACGTCGCTTGCGACATTCAGCTATACGATGTCCAGTCATTCCGCAATAGTGACACTTGCCAGTAAATTTATCTGTTGTACGAGGGCGCTTGGCTTCAGGTTCTTGGGCTTCAACATCCAAACGTCTCTTAAGTGATATTCCACCAAGGATTCGAAATAGTTGAGCCCGACTCGTGACTGTCTGTGCATTTAGTTCACGACGTATCAGGTTATCTTTCTGACACAACACCGATATAACGAAACCAGTAATTATTTCTTCAGACATCGTAGATTTCGGGATTCGTTCGATTAAATTCCACAATCGAAGGGCAGATTCAGATGCCGTCTCTTTAGTGCTTATTTGGAATCGTAAGATGTCGTCAAAGTAGTCCTGAATAAGCTTGGGTTTCGAAAATCTCGCGATTAAAATCTCTTTAACCGAGCTCCATGTTATTTCGTTTAAGTTCAATTTGGTGAGACATGTAGCTGCACGACCTTTCAACGCACCCGTTAGGGCGACAAGTAAGTTTACTCCATCCAGGTTTTTATTTTGCACAATTACTTCGGTCACTTTACACCAATCGTCGATATCTGAATCAGATTCATCTGGGTCAAACTTCAAAAGTAACGATTGGTTAGTACTAGTACTCCCTGTTGACGTCTGCTGGACTGCTAAGACTCGGGTGAGCAACGCTTCCATACTCTTTAAAAGTTTCTCAGCGTATGTTACATCTGGTAACTTGGCTTCATCTTGCAGCTCTTTCGATCCCACTTCTGATGAAGGCGCAGGAGGGCCTTCGTCAGAATTCATTGTCTATGGCGTGGGCGTAAAGGCAAGGTAGCAAACTGAACACTTAGTCTTTTCTTAACAAAAATAATGTAATTCTTCAAATAATTCTAGTACGCACAAAATAAGGATTCTAGGACGTTTATAATAATTTCTTGTGATATAATCAGCAGTTATTTAGCTCTAAGATATTTAGATGAACGCGATATATAGCGATTCGTCGTAAACGTGGTGCGCGGGCGCCTTCTCGTTCAAAAGTGAAGATTTAAGATGGCCGCCTCGCTACCAGCAACACGACGCTCCGCTAGAGTGACAGCGGTCTGTCACTCTTGACGTTGGCAACTTATCAACGCGCCGTCAAACTTAATAAGGTGAAGACAAGACAAAACATGCTAAGGCAATCATACCAAGAACATAATATACAACCTCAAGTTCAAAAGACAACACACGCTTCGCTTCAACAAATAGTAATACTTACAATCTAATGAACTCAAATAAAAGAATAGCAAGACATTGCAAAAATATGCTAGCTGCCGATGGGTAGAGCGACCGGAACATTATGCTATGCATAGGACTCCACTTTCGATTTTCAGAGCAGAGTTTTCTGTCGACGAGTCTCAGCGCCAACCAAGTAGGTACCTACCTTAAATAACCGTAGTACTTCCCCGGACGAGCCTTTCACTAAGAGCTCTACTAACGAAAATCTATCTATATTGGATACAAAGACCTGTTGTTTACACAGCCGTTTTCCATCAAATTTCCAAACAGAAAGTTACGTCAAATTTCTAAACAGGTGGATATCATCTACCACATGGCTGCGACCACCAGGTTCGACGAGACCCTGCGACTGGCGACGCTGATCAACGTGAGGGGGACCAGGGAGGTCATGACCCTGGCCAGAGCTTGTAGGAAACTCAAGTAAGTGGGAGTTAAAAGTCGCCTAGCCAGAACCTGTAGATAACTCTAAAACTAAGAGAGAGTTAAATTTTAACTCTATGTTCTCACACAAATGTTTGCCATAGTAGGAATCGAACCCACCACCACAACCACACATAAAGCAAAGCTACTGCTAAGTTGTGATGTGTAATCAAGTAGATATTGATGATGTTTTTTTATCATTTCAGGTCCTTTGTTCACGTATCTACTGCGTACACTCAAGCTTTGTCCAGTCTGATAGACCAGGAAGTCTATGAAGAGTTCAAACCAAGCCCAATACCCCCAGAGACACTGATATCCATGGCGGAGAGCTTAGAGGAATCCAAGCTAAATGCGATAACAGCTAGGTATTCTTAGCTAGGTTAACTTTACCCTTTTTCTCTCTTATTTTTCCTATAATCAAAAATCGCTTCGACAAAATTTTTGTGCAAAAACTTGTGTGCCGATTTCTGCAGAATCGGTTAAGAAATTCGACCTGTGAGCGAGAACAGACAGGCAGATAGCTGGACAAGAGCATTTTTGGCCAATCTCAAAACAGACGCTTCGCTCGTTTGAAGCGTCTGTAATCTAGGAACCTGCAGGTACCTACTCTTAGAAACGATAAACGAAATTCGTATTGTCGTTTTGTGACATACTGCGGGGCAACTCGGTAGCCGTCAAAAGTCAAGTTGTCGCTGCCTGACATGCCGCGTAGTGTAACTCAGAACGACAATACGAAACTTCGTTTGTTGTTTCTAAGAGTAGACCTATTGTGTGCCAATTTTCGTCAAAATCAGTTGCAAAACGCGAGCATGTGTAGAGAACATACGAAAACAAAGCCTATCTCGAAACTGAGACTGCTCTCGTATGGTCAAATAAAGTAATTTCTCATTGTTTCAGTTTGATTGACGGCTGGCCTAACACATACACGTATGCGAAGGCAGTGGCTGAGGAAATTGTTAGATCTATGAGCGACGGGCTACCGATATGTATCGTGAGACCTGGAGTCGGTAAGATCTATGTATATACGTATTGCTGATGGAAGAAGCGTAACCACCTTTGTTAGGTGGTTACCATAATAACAAACCATTGTCTCGCAGGTCACGTTGGTAGGAAACGTGCCCTACGATGCACTGTCATAAGGTTCCCATAGTACTAGCTATGTTTAGTTTATGGCTAGGATGATCTTGTGTAAAAATGTCGCTAATAAATTTTCGCTATATATTTTCAGTGGTTGCTGCATACAGAGAGCCTAGACCAGGTTGGATTGACGTTAGCTGCGCCTACGGAGCTAGTGGGGTAATTATAATAATAAATCGATTGCCCAGACGGATTATAAGAATAAGAATATTTTTATTGCATCGCAAGTTTAACTATGGATGAACATAAATGTTTGTTCTGTGTCCCAGACACAGAACAAACATTTATGTTCATCCATATGCATTTATGCATGTGCATTTATGTATTGTTGTATGCATTTACAAAACAAAGTACCTATGTAAGATTCTATTCGAAATCTGTTTTTTGTATCAAGCTCGTAACATTCTGAAATTCCATAAGATTTTTTTATGCTATATATTGGTATTTGGTCAAGTTCATCTTATTACACTGCATCTTTAATAGTTTGTAAAATCATAGAAAAAGGTGTTAGTATTTTTAAAGATTTACGAGGGAATAGAAAAACGAAACATAAAAACCCGTCAATTACTGATAAATACTCAAATAATGATATCTAGTTTTAGAACGTCACACAAGTTATATAGAGAAAGAATATCCGTGTCAGCTAATGTGCCGGAGATTCACGACCAACTGACATAATAAGAGGTGGCGGTTAATGTGTAGTGCGTTTCATCTTATAGTTGCTATGCCGTCATGTTGGTAGTAGTGCAAATAAGTGTTGTCATTATTACCCATTCTGTGCTACCATAAAATCAGGAAAATCATGTATCTATGTAGTAGGTACCCGCGACTTCGTACGTGCCTTAGGTAATGACTTTTACGATCTCCTCTTTCGAACATTTAGCTATAAATCATATTAATGTAAATTATAAACTTGTCCGTTTTCAAAATTTTATCTACATTACAACTTATAACCTGTTGTATTAATAAGATACCATTCATAGCCATAACCGTCTTAAAAGTCATGTACCTACATTTATGAAAGTCCTATTACAAGACGACGCGCGACGTATGAAGTCGCGGGAACAGCTAGTTCATATCATTAATATATTTGAAAGAAAGCAGGAAATTTAAAATTATAGGATCAATGAGAAATAAAATGGAATTTTATTTTTATTCAAAGTCAAAGTAAAAAATCATTTATTCAGTAATAACTCCTTTCTTACGGTATAAAATTCATTTATTTTATGTCTTGTAGTAGCACACCGTTCGAAGTCATCCAGTTCGTGAATTTTTCTTCGAGGACCACTTTTGCACTTTTTGAAGCTGCCACCTCACCTTCTTTGGTGGTTTTCGATACTGTTTTTTCAGATATTCCTAAAACAAAATTTGATGTTTATTATTTACTTATTTTTTTCGTTGGTTTGACATCAGTCAAGGGCTTAAATTCGTTTCAGTAGTGTCATTATAGGCAAACCCTTGATTTTTATATCATTAGTTTATAGGAAAGCGCACCAGAAAACCTCTGGTAAATGTAAATTGAGGTAATGTTTCTATTTTATTTCTATTTGGGGAGATACCTCTAGAGAACGCTGTAGGTACATGTATGGGTATTTCTGACTCTTGACTATTGTTAGTACTTTTACTTACCGTATTTAAAACATCGGGAAGAGATAGTATAACAGTAAATACACAAAATCTATTTGAGTGTAGTATAGATGAAGGGCCTAACTAAACTGATGCTGGTAACCCTTTTTACTAACCTGTATTGGCGGCAACCCGAGCTTGTCTTAATAGAACACATCTTAATAGAATAAGTGGGGCCTCGCTACGTTTTTCTCTTTCACAAAAGTTCTTCACCTTCAACACCATCACTCTTTCACCACTATTTAATGTTTTAGGCATAATTTTTTCACGAAATTCTACGAAAACCTTGAAAAACCTGGAAAAACATCTTAGCGTGTTGACATTGTTGACAGACAGGGGTGCCAACATTATGGCATAGGAACTATCCGATGAAACGCACTATAATTCCAGCAACGACCGACTGAACATACAAGCTAGTGGTAGCCCCTCAGCTATCTGGTTCCCATAGTACCAGCTTTGCTTAGGTTGTGGCTGGAAGGCCTCTAAATGTATGTAAATATTTATTTCTCTATTACACGTAGATAATACACTGACTTGGCCTATGGGTGTCTATCGAAACATCGAAAAAATTATGTGCGCAATGCCGTGCTTTCAAACAGTGAAGGAAAACATCGTGAGGAAACCAGGTAGTATTCAAGCAGTGGCGATAAGCTTGCAACCTGTCACGCATGGAATACTAACTACTGCAATATGTAGGTATGTGCCATGTCATATCTGGACGTGCTCTGACGGGTTATTCCCGTTGAGTCACACCCTTTCAGTCACACTGTGACACAATGGGACGAAAAAGTTTCGTTGAGTTACACCTGTTACACATTGCGACTTTTATTTTCCCATTGAGTTACACTGTTACCCAACGGGGAAAAAAAAGTGGCGTTGTATCACAGGGGTGACTGAATGGGAATAAATAAATAAAATATGTCGCGTTAAGTCACACTAATTAATTAAAGTTAAATTCTTAAATTCTTTATTGTACACAAAATGTTTACAAAATGGTGAACACAAAAAACATGTACAAAGGCGAGCTTAATCCTAAAAAGAGTTTTCTTAAAAAAAATTATAAAAAAATTATATGAACTTTATTAATCAAATTTTAAATGAATTTGTTAATTCTTGAAACATTTTATTATTTGAAGAGAATTATCATTTTATTCTATGAGTATGTGTTTCTAATAATTATTATTGAAAATTTTAAGAGTTAATTATTTGGACATTTTTACACATATTTTATTTATTTTCATCGTGGCAACCTTAAATATCTGTTTTTCTCTGCAATGGCAACCTTTAAATCTACTCAATATCTAATAGTACTCATTATCTTAGTATATTTATTTTCATCAATAAAACTGTTTTATTTTTATACTTTTGTAATCAGGTGTGGCTTATTGGGAAAAAAAAGTTTCGTTGAGTTACAGTGTTACTCAACGGGCACGTTTTCTTCCCATTGTGTCACACCCTCGGTATCAGTGGAACTGAATGGGAATAAAAAATTCCCGTTGAGTAACACTGTAGCTCAACGAAACTTTTTCGTCCCATTGTGTCACAGTGTGACTGAAAGGGTGTGACTCAACGGGAACAACCCCCTCTGACTTCCTCGAAGAATCTCGAGTAGGTACTTATTGGTACTAAGGGGATATCTACCGTGCTTGGGAATTAAAGTCATGATGTTATTTATTTATTTTATTTACAGCTACTTATAGGACTCGGTCTTGGCATTATTCACGTCGTGTACAACAGCATTCACACGAAATTAGGTATCATCCCGTGTGACTACGTGAACAACGTCATTATCTCCGCGGGGAGAGAAGCGAGTCGCAGCTCTGGAGGGGACAATACTAAGATCTATACGGTCAGCAGTGTTGTTCGGAACCCTTTATTATACGGTAAACTAGCTGATCCGTGCCCACTTCGTTGGGCGGTAAACCTTTTTACTCACAAATCTTAACTGAAGTAGTACTCGATGTCGCAAACAGATGGCGTTAATATGGCATAAAATAGCGGGCGTTCGCAGTTTCGCCTGCGTGTCAGTTATTTCCCGTTCCCGTTATTTTTTCGGGATAAAAAGTAGCCTAAGTTACATCCTTGTTACATCAGCTATCTGCCAGTGAAAGTCCCGTCGAAATCGGTCCAGCCGTTCCAGAGATTACCCGGAACAGACAGACAGACAGACAGACAAAAAATAAAAAAAAATGCTATTTTGGTATATGTACCGCATATACATTCATATGCATGTAGTAAAAAGCGGTTATTTTAATATTAGAAACAGACACTTCAATTTTATTTTATTTGCATAGATAAGCTCGAGGCTTAGAAGAGCTCTTAATGAAGGGTACTACCACCATGCCTGTTCGGGTTATCCCATTTTTTCCCCAGGTGCGTGCGTCCCATAAATAGGAACTTCAGTTAAAAAAAAACGTATTTCTCTAAAGCTATGTGACTATAACTGTAGCTGCGCGGCGGGCGAATGTCCGCCTGCGACGCAGGGGTTGCGGGTTCGATTCCCGCCATGGGATAAATGTTTGTACGATCTGCAAATATTTATTCCAGGTGTTTTGGGTATTTTCTATGCATAATAAAAAATATCTATGCATGTAATATATTGTATTAAGTATATCAATCATCTAGTACCCATAACACAAGCTCTGCTTAGCTTGGGGCTAGATGATGCTGTGTGGATTGTCCAGCATTATTTATTTATTTATTTATTTATTTATCAGCTAAGTGGTATTCTATGAGACCTTGTTGTAGGCAACTTTACACGTGCCTTGAATATTTGGAAGTGGTCTTATTAAACTTGGTATACCATAGAATATAATTTGTCCTGACTGATTGACCGACTTGTTTTATGCTACTTCTGATGAAACATGCATATGGCTCACCTGATGTTAAGTGGTAACCATCCAACCAAGTACGATGTACTACCTTGCGTCCACCATTCTGAGGCATTTCACCGGCACCCACACCCTTCAAACCGGAACACAGCAATGCGAGCATCACTGCTTGGCGGCAGGAATAGGTACGATGGTAGTACGCGCCCAGACGAGCCCTTTCACAAAAAGCTCTACTACTACTAGATTGTACTATAAATCTCTGTCTACTATAGGACCCGCTTGCACAACAATTTATACATATTATTTATGCTAATCACATTTACCAAGATAAGCATGTTTACATAGGTACACATGCAAAACAGGCATGTGCACTAGAATGCATACAATTTGTAATATCACAACGGTATTGCAGCAAAACAATGAACTCTAACTCCTCAAAAACTAAAAAATCATGAAATAGTTGATGACTTCACATATTTTTTGAAATAATTGTCGTGTTAATTTTTTAGCACCGCTGTGAAACCATTTTGAAAGTTGCAACTTGTATACATTCTAGTGCAGCTAACTGTACATGTAATACAGGCTTGTCCAAGTGCGGAGACGCCACCAGTAAAATGTACTGTTGGCTCGCTAAATACATTAAATGATCGTTGTTTGTTTTCAGGAGAGATTGGGTTGGCCGTGGAAAAACATAAAACTAGTTTAGCAACCCCTAAAGCGGTATACTATTGTTATGGGTTTGAAACAAGCATACAAATATTGTTTACTTTCTTAACATTAGTCCTGCATATAATACCGGCGTACCTCGTGGACTTTATCTGTCTACTTTTGGGGAAGGAGCGCAGGTTAGTGTTTCTTTACTATAGTAAAACTGCAAACGTCGAAAAGTCTGTACATTACAGGGATTTTTCTGAAATCTTGCTAAAAGAATGAAAAAATATAAATCAACTTTTAAAAATATGTTTGTTTGTTTGTCCACGCATGACGTAAAAACGACAAGGGCTAATTAATGGGTCTCATTGAGCTATCATCCCTAAACCAGGTGTAAAAAAGGAATTATGTTTGTCTAAAAAACGCGAAAGAAGTCGCGAGCGGAAATACATATTAATTTGTAGAGATTATCATACAACATCATCTAGCCCCAACCCCCTCATTGGACGCCCTTCTAACCGATATACTGACGACAATGTTAGGATCGCGGGAAGTCGAATGCGAAGGACCGAAGACTTATATCCAGGTCTAGCAGTGGACTTCTACAAGCTGATGATGTGACATTATTTTGTAAATATCATTCGCGTGAAATAGTTAGTTAGTTAGCGTTAGTTGAAGCGTAGCGTGTGCTGTCTTTTGAACTTCTGTCGTATATTAAGATCTTGGTATGATTGCCTTAACATGTTTTTTGTCTTGCAATCACCTTATTAAGTTAGATTGGCACCACACTGGAGTTTCATTATTTATATTATTATTACTTTGTAAAAGGATCATACAAAAAAACGGTAGGAACCAAGCCGTAAGTTTCTTGCTGGTTTTTCTAGGCTTGGTCGCGAGGAACTGGCGCTTAGATTCACCTAGATTTAAGGCGTTTCAAGATGATCCCTGCGGATATTACTGAATAAATGATTTTTGACTTTGAATAGTTGAATCGTAGTCACGTTCCTCTAGTGACCTCTGTGTTGTAACTGTGTTCGTGTTTTCGGATAGCGTCATTAATACCTTTTATTTATTACAGATTTGTAAAAATATACAAAAAAGTATACAAAATGAGTAATGCTTTATCATACTTCTCGCTAAACACTTGGCTTTTTAATGACAAGAATACTGAGATGTTACAGAAAAGCTTGTCAAAAACTGACAACATCATATTCAACTTTGACATACCTGATATAGATTGGCAAGAGTATATTAAGATTTGGTGCATTGGAATAAGAAAATATATAGTAAAAGATGGTCTTAAAGATACAGAAAAAGCCTGTAAGAAACAAAGATTGTTTCAAATACTTCATTATATGTTAACTGTATTGTATTTTTACTGTTTTTGGAAAGTTTTTTGTGGTTTTTACTATGTTATTAGCCATATTTTTTAAGTTTTAGAATAAAATAAATTCAAAAGTGTAAGTTATTTTATTTAAGTCCAGAACTCTGATAAATCTATACCAATTATAAGAATCTTTGTACTGACTGACTGACATATAGAACGCACAGTCTAAACCACTGGTCGTAGAGACATGAAACATTCAGGGTATATTCGATGTGATGCGTAGAGGTCTAAGAAAAGAATTTCCGAAATCCAACCCCTAAACGGGTACAACGGGGGTTGAAGTTTGTATAAAAATAACTTCACGCGGACGAAGTCGCGCATGTTTCACTAGCATAATACATATTGACAAAGCCAAACTCAAAAATCAATTATTCGGTAATATCCGCAGGGATCATCTTGAAACGTAGGCTTGATCGCGAGGCTTTGATCCTCGCAACCAAGCCTAGAAGAAGAACACACATTACTCTGGACATACCTCTGATTACCCTCCTTAGAGAGAAGAAACTCGAGTGGGTACAGCCGTCACAGCTCAGTTCGTAGTAGACCTTCCTTCTGCACTGTAGGTGGTGGGTTTGATCCCCACCGAAAACAAACATTTTGTGTGATGAACATAGATGTTTTTTCTTGTGTTTGGGTGTTATAAGAATGTATTATAAGTACCTATGTATTTAGAAAAAAAATATCCATAAGTATTCTATCAGCTACCTGGTTCCCATAGTAAAAGCTTTGCTTAGTTTGGGGCTACAGGTCACTGTGTGAATATGTGCTAATATTTATAAAAAAAAAGTATAGAAGAAAGTATAATATATACACAGGGTTTCCCGCATCATCAAAAAATCTTTAAAACAAAAATGAAATTATCATTCAGTTCTGACGACCGATGTGGCGCGGCGGGCGAATTTCCGCTTGCGACGCAAGAGGTTGCGGGTTCGATTCCCGCCTTGGAATAAATGTTTGTACGATCTGCAAATATTTATTCCGGGTGTTCTGGGTGTTTTCTATGTATAATAAAAACTATCTATATGTAATTCATTCATTCTTCGTGTCAATGGCTGTTTATATTATTGTGCTCCAATGGGTAGCAACTTGTATGGCCTATCTATATGTAATGTATTGTATTAAGTATATCAGTCATCTAGTACCCATAACACAGCTCTGCTTAGCTTGGGGTTAGATGACGCTGTGTGGATTGTCCAGCATTATTATTATTATTCAGTATATTTTTTTGTCTACAATTTTATTTTTAATTAGCTCATTGTGTCCATAGCTCTCTTCCTTCCACTTATCTCGATCCGAGATCTAGTTTGACCAATTACGTGGAAATGTGGGTACGTACCAAATGTAATATTTGGACGCACCTCTACCCCCTTAAACATCCTTGTCCTCGAAGAACCTCAAGTAGGTAGGTACTTGGTACGTACTACGAGATCTGAGGGGATACCGTAGGTACTTGATTAAAGTCTTGATGCTGTTTATTTTTTTTACTTGTGTCTGGCGTGCTCCGTGAACCGTGTTGTCTTGCCGAACGTTCATCAGAAGTCTGGTGAGCTCAGTAGTTCCACACTTACTTTTAGAATCGATAAACGAAATTAAATGTTGTTTTGAATAACACTACGCGGCATGCTAGGTAACTTCAAACTGTTTCACAGACAGTTTGAAGTTTAAGTTTCATGGCTACCGAGTTGACCCGCAATGTATTACAAAACGACAGTACGAAAATTCGTTTATCGTTTCTAAGAGTAGACCTCCAGAAGTTCATGACATTTGTGGTGGTACAATCACCTTATTAAGTTAGATTGGCACCACACTGGAGTTTCATTATTTACATTATTATTACTTTGTAAAAGGATCTTACAAAAAAACGGTAGGAACCAAGCCGTAAGTTTCTTGCCGGTTCTTCTAGGCTTGGTCGCGAGGAACTGGCGCTTAGATTCACCTAGATTTAAGACATTTTTTACTTTGACTTTGGTACTTCTCATGGACCTACTTTTTTGTGTTTTTCGTTTGAGTCTTTTAAACTAAAAAAACCTTTTGAGATACAATAACTCAAACGTAACTTAAATTTAATCACGTCTCAAATCGCGATATTTGACAGTTTGCAATGAAAGTCTGTCGAAAATTCGTCACTTGAGACGTGATTAATTTTAAGTTGCGTTTGAGTATTCGGCCGTTAGTGTAGTAAAGTAAAGATTAAAATTTAAAACTAGACATAACTAGAAGTTCTGTTCCTATAAAACATCGAGACAGGCTATGTTATATAAATCTAAGTCTAGCACTTAGCTAGTGTAGATACTGCAATACAATAATACTTAAATAATAAATAATGCCGGACGATCCACACAGCATCATCTAGCTCCAAGCTAAGCAGAGCTTGTGTTATGGGTACTAGATGACTGATATACTTAATACAATATTATATTACATGCATAGATATTTTTTATTGTACATAGCACAACACAACTTACACTTTTTTACCACTTTTTTTTTACTGTTTTACTTTTTTACTTGAGCACAAGCCAAATAATATTGTGTACAATTAGTTCTTGTTTTTTTTTTTAGTTAACCTATTGTGACCCACTGCTGGGCAAAGGTCTCCCCAAAATGTTCCACTCTTCTCGATCTTTAGCGACTTCCCACCAATCCTTTCCTTGACCATCAAGATCGTCTCGCCAGCGTCTCTTCGGCCTTCCATCCTCAGGCACCCAAGAATTTGCTATGTTTGCCCATTTCTCAGGTTGCATCCGGCTAACGTGGCCCGCCCACTCCACACACACACATAGTAGTTCTCCACAGTAGTTCTAGATTACTGAATTACCATTGAATATATATTTTTAATAAATATTTATTATTATTATTATGTTTAATAGCGTATGCGATCACGCCCGGTAATGTAGGTAGGTATATAGGTAACATTTAATGTCTAAGCATATTCCTGACGGAATAATTACAGCCGGCTAAAATTTGTTAAAGCCAGTAAAAAAAAGACTTACGTAATATCAATTAATTTAAATATTATTTACCTACGTTATAATTAACCTCAATGATCTAATGTAAGTATATCTATACAAATAAATAAAATTGAAGTGTCTGTTTGTAATATTAAAATAACCGCTTTTTGCTACATGTATATGAATGTATATGCGGTACATATACCAAAATAACATTTTTAAAATTTTTGTCTGTCTGTTTGTTCCGGCTAAACTCTAGAACGACTGGACCGATTTCGTCGGGACTTTCACTGGCAGATAGCTGATGTAGTAGGGAGTAACTTAGGCTACTTTTACTTTAGGAATAATCTAAAATGCCCAAGTACTGACCAATACCAAGCGCAGCCCACGCGCATGCCACCACTGCGCCGTCACGTCGGGCGCCTCCCACCGCTTTTATCACGTGGGTTCATTTTTCAATAAAGCTAATACGAAGAACTAAAAATACATAAAAAATAAAATATAAAGCAAAAACGAAAAAAAAAACGAAATACCTTTTTGTGAAATTCCGCGCCGACGAAGTCGCGGGCACAGCTAGTCACAATAAAATCGGTTGGTTAATTTAATTTGTATTTATTGCAAGTTTTACTATAGTCATCATGTTTTGCATTAAACAAATTAAATATAAAGGAAATATAATTAGGAATGGGTTT
This sequence comes from Electrophaes corylata, assembly GCA_947095575.1. Classification (NCBI taxonomy): domain Eukaryota; kingdom Metazoa; phylum Arthropoda; class Insecta; order Lepidoptera; family Geometridae; genus Electrophaes; species Electrophaes corylata. Next base: position 1,090,079 of record OX352726.1, on the reverse strand, counting down.
AGTTTGTCAAAGTTTTTAATAGATATATAGACGTTTTCAGTGCGGGAATATTTGGATTCCATACCGTTTGATCGAATTTGAGTGCTTCATAATTTTTGTGATAAATATATCAAGAAACCTCAAAAAAGCATTTGACTCGGTGAGCCATAAAAAAATTTATAAAACATATAAATTCTTAAGGACACAATTTATAGTACCTACTCCGTTAGGTATATCCCTAAAATACTCAACTAAGTTTATTAGGAGTCTTGAAAGTATACGGGTGTAATAAGGAGACAAATATACATAAAGTTTTCTAATGAACAAAATTATGTTAGGGCATAAAAAAACTATCGTGATTTAAAGTATGAACCAAATATTATTTATTTATTTTTAGCCTATACTGTCCCACTGCAGGGCAAAGGTCTCTCTACCTTTTTTCCAACTTTCTCTGTCCCGTGCCAAGTTGGACCAGTCTGGAAGATCTAACTCTAAAAAATCTAAAGATCTAACTCGTCATGAACCAAATAGCGTAGCAATAAAACACCAGTATAATCTCTTCCAGGTGTTCAGGCCAACGCCTAATCAAATTATAATAGCAAAAACATAGAAGCGTGTCATTGTCATGATTCTGTATTCGTAGGTGTTAGATTTAAGTTTAATAAACTGTCAGTTTGTCCATAGACGCTCAATTGGAAACACATTTCAAAAATTTACGTAAATATTTTATCCTTCCTCCATAGCATAGATACAACTAGCAGTTGTTTTACTAGGTAGGTATTACTACAGTTGAGTTTCCGATCTTTCAGACACGACTTAGGTAATAGCTATACCTAACTAGGAAGGTAAACAGTCAGAAACATGACAATGGATCCAGCGATGGCTGTAGAGGTGGCCGCGATGTCCCGCCAGAGGGCGCTGGAAGAGGCGATAGAACGCGGAGACTCCGACATCCAGAGGTTCTACTGCAGCAGCACGGTGTTCATCACTGGAGGCTCCGGCTTTATGGGCAAGCAGTTAATTGAGAAGCTGTTCAGGTAAGCTGTAGGTACTGAACTACCGATTTCGAGAACAGCGTTTTTTGTGGCTCGCTCAGCTCGCCGGTATTTGATTTAATCGACGAAAAAACGGATGAGAGTTTGAAGTCGACGGCGACGCGTATATTTTGTTTATGTATGACTACGCATAATTTCTTACAGAGTAATACCCAAGTAATGCTGATGTGACTTGCTGATAGATCAAGCGAATGGCCCACCTGATGTTAAGTTACCATTACCTTTAACAAAGTATTGCCTATAGCAGGTTACGTTCGTTAACGTGCCCTACGATGCCCTACTCTGTATCCATCAACCCGAGGCATACAGATGTTAAACTTCGTGTGCCTTTAATTTACGAAGGTACACACAACATTACAAGTAACTGCCCATTTCTGCCATCAAACAGTTTGCTGTGTTCCGGTTTGAAAGGTGTGGGTGCCGAAATTACAGGCACATGAGGCTTAACACCTGCATGCCTTAGGTTGATGGACACTGAGTAGTGTTTTCTAGGGCACGTGCTTAACGACCGTGATCTACCAACTTGTTATAGGCAATGGTAACTACTTAACATCAGGTGCTCCATAACCTTATTCCATCAGCAAATTCTATAAAAAACTAACTGCTGAAATAAAAAAACAATTCTTAGTAAGAAGGTGAGTATGACTTTTCATTTTATTTCTTAGTGGGTACGGTACCTACCTAAATGTTTATCTTTTTTAGGTCATGCCAGTTAACAAAGATCTACATACTTCTGAGGTCAAAAAAAGGCAAGCCTATACAAGAAAGATTGTCTGAAATGCTGAAAGATCCGGTAAATAATCTCTTACTCTAAAGTTTATTATTATTACATAATCAGTTGAAAAGGGCATAAACCCCCTAGTTTTCCAGGGTGTTGCGATGAGGCATGACGGTTTGCAGGTGGATGGGTCACCACGGGAGATGTCAAAGTCAAAGCCAAAAAGCATTTATTCAGTAATATCCGCAGAAATCATCTTGAAACGTCTTAAATCTAGGTAAATCTAAGCACCGTTTCCTCGCGCCAATAACGAAGTATTGCCTCGTAAGCCACGCCGTTAGGAACGTACCCTACAATGCTATGCTCAGTGTCCATCAACCTGAGGGCCTCAGGCTGAGGCATTCAGGTGTTAAGCCTCAAGTGCCTGTAATTTCACCGGCACCCACACCCTTCAAACCGGAACACAGCAAACTGCTTGGCACCATGACTATTTCAGTCATGGCGGTATTACTTCTCCGGACGAGCCCTTCACAATGAGCTCTGCTACTACTAAATCACGCTGTACTAACGTATAAAATTTTCCACATCAGGTGTTTGAAGAAGTTAGAAAGAAGCAGCCAGATTTCGCAGAGAAGCTGATACCCGTCGAGGGAGACGCGGCTGAGATCCGCCTCGGCATCAGCAACCAGAACTGGGAGACGCTTATTGACGAGGTAAAACTTACATGTGTATAGTACTCTCAAAGTTTCTCTGAAGGGATCTAAGATTATCCAAATTTAAACATCAAAAATCAACGTCAAAAAGCGTCCACGCTCGTCAAGAACGTGCCCTATGATGCACTGCTCTGCGTCCCACAACCTGAGGCATACAGGTGTTGCCTTATGTGTTTGTTATATCACTGGCACCACATCTTTTAAACCAGAACATGCTGCACAGCTCACAGCTAAGAGCTCTACTACTACAAAAAGCAGTTTGGCCGCAGAAATAGGGCATGGTGGTAGTACTTCCCCTGGGTGAGCCCCTCGCTTAAAGCTCTTAGAACTACTAAAAGCAGTTTAGCGGCAGAAATAGGCATGGTGGTAGTATTTCCCTGGACAAGCCCTTCAGTAAGAGCTCTACTTCTACTAATACCAGTTTGGCGGCAGAAATAGGCATAGTGGTAGTACTTACCTGGACGAGCCTTTCAGTAAGAGCTCTACTGACTAAAATCTATCCACAATAGATGCAAAGGTCTGTTCTTTACATGCTTCTCTATCGAATTTCAAAAAGAAAATTATGTCAAAATTCAGGTGAATATCATCTACCACATGGCTGCGACCACCAGGTTCGACGAGAGTCTTCGAGTGGCGACGCTGATTAACGTGAGGGGGACCAGAGAGATTATGGCCCTGGCCAGAGCCTGTAGGAAACTCAAGTAAGTGGGAGATTAAAATCGTAAGGCTATTTATTTTTATTTATTTTTTGTCCAGCTGGTGTTTCCACTGAAACGTGTTTCCAGTAGTCGGACTGACTGACAGACTGACAAGGTTTCCATCTCAAACATGATACTTATGTATAATAAATGACCTTTAGGCTTCTTCTAAGCGAATTTAAAACCAAACTTAAAACTTTTTATCATATTACTACATTTATATCTCAGCTGTTCTTCAGTGTATGAAGTTATTGGTGACTTGAGACTTTGTTATTGGTGTTGGTACCCAGTACCCACTTAACATCAGGTGGGCCATCAGCTTGTTACACCAGCAATAGCATTAAAAAAAGACAGAACAAACATCTATGTTCATCACATAAAATATTTGTCTCGGTGAAGATCGAACCTACAGCCTACACAGAAGGCAGAGCCACTACTAATCGGTAATATGTGTCCAGAAGATAATGATGATGATATTTATAATTCCAGGTCCTTTGTTCACGTATCTACTGCGTACACTCAGGCTTTGTCAAGCCTAATAGACCAGGAGGTCTATGAAAAGTTCATACCCAGCCCGATACCCCCAGAGACACTGATATCCATGGCGGAGAGCTTAGAGGAAACCAAGCTTAATGCTATCACAGCTAGGTATTAAACTGGTCAAGAATACGTCCTGTGCCCTAAGATTAGATCTCTTAGTGAGGGGCTCGTCCGGGGAAGTACTACCAATCCCAGTGTTCATGTTCATAGACCACAGATTGGAAGGAATCAGTGGTCTATGCAATGCTGAGCTGAGACGACCCGCATTCAATGTTTTCATTAGTGGTTCTGTGAGAACAACAGACCTCGCGAGCCCTTCCAACCATGCAATAAGCACTTTCTCCTTGGCTTAGCAAATATCAAGAGTTCGGAAACCAACTTTATTTATTTATTTAACCGGTTAAACTGGGTGAGATTAATCATTATGTCTGTATGGTTCATTTGGTTATAGAATGTCTCTCAACTCAGTGTGCCTTTTGGCAAAGGCCTTCTCCAGTAGTTCCCATTGCTTCCTCTCTTGAGCAACTCTTCTCCATTTGGGGCCCGCAGTAAATTTCAGCTCATTTTCCCAGGGCATTTGTTGTCGTCCTCGACATCTCTTGCCATCTCTTGGATACCAACCAACTTATCTACCTTTAAATCTGTCCATATAATAACGCTACAGCAAACTTTCAACTTGTGTGCCAAACGCGACTTATGGCCGAGAACATACGAACAAAAGCAAAGACTATCTCGAAAAAGAGACTGCTCTCGCTCGGTAAATTGGAATTTGGTATTTCTGATATGCATTTTACAGTAAAGAAAGTAAGAAGCCTAGGTTCTTTCTTTCTTATTTCGTGAAATAAGGTAGGAAATAAAACAATTAAGTAATTTCTCGTTGTTTCAGTTTGATTGACGACTGGCCTAACACATACACGTATGCGAAGGCAGTGGCTGAGGAAATTGTTAGATCTATGAGCGACGGATTACCGATATGTATCGTGAGACCTGGAGTCGGTAAGATCTATGTATATACGAATTGCTGATGCAAGAAGCATAACCACCTTTGTTATGTGGTTACCATATCAACAAACCATTGTCTCGCAGGTCACGTTGGTAGGAAACGTGCCCTACGATGCACTGCCATAAGGTTCCTATGGTACCTACAAGCTATGTTTAGTTTAGGGCTAGGATGATCTTGTGTAAAAAAAATGTCGCTAATAATATTTCGCTATTCATTGAAGTTAGTATTCTAATAAAAATAATATATTTTCAGTGGTTGCTGCATACAGAGAGCCTAGACCAGGTTGGATTGACGTTAGCTGCGCCTACGGAGCTAGTGGGGTAAGATAATAATAATAGTAAATCGATTGCCCAGACTGATTATACTTAGACGAGTAAACCTGATTATAAGAATAAGAATAAGAATAATATGTTTATTGTATTGCAAGTTTAACTATGGATGAACATAGATGTTTGTTCTGTGTCTGGGTGTTGTATGCATTTACAAAAAAAGTATGAAAGTATTCTATCTATCAGCTAATCTGGTTCCCATAGTACAAGCTTTGCTTTGTGTTGTTGGTTGTGGCTGGAAGGCCTGTAAATGTATGTAAATATTTATTTCTTTATTACACAAATTAAACTATAGGTTCTGAGAGAACAGTATGCCTCGCGAGCCCTTATAACCATAGAATAGCCAACACATTCCCCTTATTTATCGTATCTTGAAATATGGCGAAGAGTGCTGCGGTAGCTAGTTTTTTTTACTGTAAATTTTTTGCCATGACATGTATAACAGTTTAAAGGTCTACTGGTCTCTCTCTAGTTTATTTTATTTACAGATAGTTCTGGGAAGCGGTCTTGGCATTCTTCACGTAGCGTACAACAGCTTTCACACGAAAATAGGTCTCGTCCCGTGTGACTACGTGAACAATGTCATCATCTCCGCGGGGAGAGAAGCGAGCCGCAGCACTGGAGGGGACAATACTAAGATCTATACGGTCAGCAGTGTTGTTCGGAACCCTTTATTATATGGTAAATATAAAAATATACATAATACCTAGCATAATATATTTCACTTGTAAATACTTCTGCAAATAAACGAGCCATTAAAAATATAACTTAATATAAATAAATAATAAATAATGCTGGACAATCCACACAGTATCATCTAGCCCGAAGCTAAGCAGAGCTTGTTTTATGGGTACTAGATGACTGATATACTTAATACAATACATTACATACATAGATATTTTTTATTATGCATAGAAAATACCCAGAACAGCTGGAATAAATATACCTAACTACTATAACTTATTACCTAACTTGTGTGACTTTTTGTGACTTGTGTAACTTATTAACTAAGTTGTGAGATCCATGTAGGTAATACCAAGTCGGTTAATTTATTCAGTCCCTACTAAAGGGTCCTTCTACGTAATTAGCTAACCTAAAAATACCTTATAGTGACCATATCTAACCTATCCAACCATCTAACTATAAAAAAAACGCGTTTTTTATTTTTCATTGGTATCAGATTCATGGTTAATAAGTTGAGTTTTCGGAAGTACCTAGTCTTTTTACTCCCAGTTAAAACCTACACATATAAAATAGCTGTTTTCTAGCTTTGTAATTTTTTTTTTCAGGAGAGATTGGGTTGGCTTTACATAAATATAAATCTTGTATAACAACCCCTAAAGCGGTATACTATTGTTATGGGCTTGAAACTAGCACAAAAATGTTGTTTACTTTCTTAACATTTGTCCTGCATATCATACCGGCATACCTCGTGGACTTTATCTGTCTACTTTTGGGGAAGGAGCGCAGGTTAGTGAATACCATAGTCAAACTGTAGAGGTCGAAAAGTCTGTACATGGTCTGTACATTAAAGGTATTTTTTCTGAAATCTGACAAATAAACATAGATTTTATATTATCCCAAAAATTATTTCCTCGAGCGGGATTTGAAACCACGGCCTTCCCTTTGTTACGTGGATGCGATAACCAACTTCGCGATCGAGGATTCAAATGTTTGACAAAAATAAGATTTGGGATACGGTGCTTTAGCGTCCGTGGTTCCATCTACATGCTTGATGACATACTATCAAAGCCTGCTCGATAACCGAAATTGCATTCAGTGGAATTAACAAGAGATGTAACCGTGCTTAATTTCATAATTTGTTAGTTTTTATAGTGCTAACCCAAAGATTTTATATTATCCCAAAAATTAAATAATGCAATTTTTGGGATAATATAAAATCTTTGTGATTTAATTAAGTGCAGATAAGCACTATAAAAACTAACAAATCTTGCTAATAAAACTTAAAAAATAGGTAAAAAGATGATAACAACTTTAAAAAAATGTTTGTTTGTTTGAACACGCATCACACAAAAACGACTAAATAATGTGGATACGATTTAGAGATTTAGTTAGCTTATAGTCTAACTTAAAACTGAATATGGGTTTCATTGAGCTATCATCCCTAAACTTCTACAAGCTGATGATGTGACATTATTTTGTAAATTTCATTTGGGTGAAATAGTCGAATCGTAGTCACTAGTTCCTCTAGTAAACTCTCTGTTGTAACTGTGTTCGTATTTTCGGATAGCGTCATTAATACCTTTTATTTATTACAGATTTGTAAAAATATACAAAAAAGTATACAAAATGAGTAATGCTTTATCATACTTCTCGCTAAACACTTGGCTTTTTAGTGACAAGAACACTGAGATGTTACAGAAGAGCATGTCAAAAACTGACAAAATCATATTCAACTTTGACATACCTGATATAGATTGGCAAGAGTATATTAAGATTTGGTGTATTGGAATAAGAAAATATATAGTAAAAGATGGTCTTAAAGATACAGAAAAAGCCTGTAAGAAACAAAGACTCTTTCAAATACTTCATTATATATTAACTGTATTATATTTTTACTGTTTTTGGAAAGTTTTTTGTGGTGTTTACTATGTTATTAGCCATATTTTTTAAATTTTAGAATTAAATAAATACAAACGTGTAAGTTATTTTAATTAAGTCAGAACCATGCTCCACCTATAGGCTTCATCCATCTTGGTGCTCTGATAAATCTATACCAATTATAAGAATCTTTGTACTGACTGACTGACTGACATATAGACAACGCACAGCCTAAACCACTGGTCGTAGAGAATTGAAATTTTCAGGGTATATTCGATTTGATGCTAGAGGTGAATTAAGAAAGGAATTCCCAAAAGCCCTAAACAAGTACATCGGGGGTTGAAGTTTGTATAAAAATGACTTCTCTTTATTCAAACAGTTCTGGACATACCTCTGACTACCCCCTTAGATATCCTCGAAGAACCTCGAGTGGGTAATTTGTGCTAAGAGATCTGAAGGGATATTTATCGTGCCTGTAGATTGAAGTCTTGATGCTATTTCTCTCTTTTCTTTCACACAATGCCTTTTAGCCCCAAAGCCCTCAGCTCAGGCAGCACAGCTGTCGGGGCTACAAACTGAAAAACTAAACTGAACTGCTCGAACAAGCAAATGGCCTACCTGATGTTAACGGCATGCGAGTAGCATGCCTCGCATGCCCTACAATGCACTGCCATGGGTCCATCAGCCTGAAGCATACAAGTGTTAAGCCTTAATGTACCTGTAATGTCCCCGGTACCCACACCCTTTACACCGGAACACTCTGCGATGCTCACGGTCAGGAATAGGCATGGTGGTAGTACTTCTCTGGACGAGACTTTCATTAGGAGCTCTTCTGGAACTGAAATCAAACAATTCTTGATGAAATCCTAAGTCGAAAATAGCTGAAACTTTGTATACCTGTCAGGTTCCAATCAAAGTTCAAAGTGAAAACTTTGAAGGTCTGATAGAGACAGCAACGGTTGATAACACGCTTGCGCTTTGAATGAACAATGAAATCGCTATTTTGTAATTGTATTGAGAATTTAATGTACACATTTAATTACGCTAATATTTAAAAAAGGGGTATACAATACATTGAATAATACATTAATTAATTGTAATTCAAATGAAATGCTACTTAGTATAATCTATCTATCTATGCAAAACGAATCTTTGTCCTGACTGACTGTCATAGACGAAGCACAGCCAGTAGAGGCATGAGAATTTAAGGGTATGTTTGTCTAGAAACTCTCCTAAAAAGATACAACGGGGTTTGGAGTTTATATAAAAAAACTAGCTGACCCGTGCCCACTTCGTTGGGCGGTAAACATTTTTACTTACAAATCTTAACTAAAGTAGTACTCGATGTCGCCAACAGATGGCGTTAATACGGCATAAAATAGCGGCCGTTCGCAGTTTCGCACGCGTGGCAGTTTGTCCCGTTCCCGTTATTTTTTCGGGATAAAAAGTAGCCTAAGTTACTCTTTGTTACATCAGTTATCTGCCAGTGAAAATCCCGTCGAAATCGGTCCAGCCGTTCCAGAGATTACCCACTTCAATTTTATTTATTTGTATAGATTTGAAATTTGAAAGCTTTACGGGAACGAAATCGCACACATTTCGCTCTTATAATACACACTTTATGTTCCCGAATAAATGCTTTTTTACTTTGACTTTGTATTAAGTTAGTAGTAACCGTGAGCTCATAAAGCACGGCAAACTGTTAAAAACTACGTCAAAATTGCCGTTGCTATTGTGCTTTACAGATAGCATTGTTTTCCACTTTTTTGTACTTAGTAATAGATTTCTACAAAGAGACGCTCGTATACATTGTTCAAAACTAAGCTCCAGATAATTAGACAAACAAACTACGGTTCTAGCTCACGGTTCTTCAGTAACATTTGGTACGATGACAAAGTCATAGAACTTGTAGTTACCTACCTATTAATTAAAATTCTGTGGATTTACGTCAGCACACAATTTATTCGTATGTGACATACTTAAGCGAATTTGACATTGAATTTTTAAATAAATAATAAGGCTTGGGGTTAAACATATACCTTGGTGGTGGAAAATAACCAGTGAAACTTTAAACTAGTGGTGCGCTCTTAATCTTAATCTTAAGGTGACACTAGTCGCTGCCTCAAACTCGTCGATGCTCGAGGCTAATATGCATGCTATTTCACTCACATCCTGCGTATTAGTGATGAGCAGAAAGAAGTTATTGTGCGCAGATATAGATACTCTCCTGTAAAGGCATCATAATAGCCGGCGCCGCCGCGAAGTGCCGTAAAAATTTACGAATAGCCTTTTGGCAGAAATGTTTTTAGGACAAGACTACTGAATGTAACACTCTTTATTAAACTACCTATGCTTATAGCTAGATTTTAAACCCTATGTAATCTTAGACTCCTTGTGGTATTTATTTACGTCCAAAGTAGCGTTAAATAGTTTATAAAATACAAATCTTTTGACTCTTGTAATATATAAATTATCTGAAGTTCTAGCATGATATAAATAGTAACAAACATAGAAAACGATGAACAATTAAGTATCAAACTTAACTTTAGACGCACGATAATAAACAGTGGAGATATTATGCTGCAGCGTTTGTATAGAAATAGTGACGACTTGTTTCACCTTAAATCATTTTTGTCACTGTCATCCAATCATTGATATTAAAAAAACACCATTCAGCCCATTCCTACCTCTGACCATCTATTAATTCGTTCCCTTATACCTTCCCTCACAATGTTTCCTTCACCGTTCGAGTACACTGACATTGCGCCCATAATTTTTATGATAGAAAAATCGGAGAAACCTGTTTTCTGTCTTGCATTCATTTAGATTGGCACCACACAGAAGCTTCATTATTTACATTATTATTATTTTGTAACAGGATCATACAAAAAAACGGTAGGAACCAAGCCGTAAGTTTCTTGCCGGTTCTTCTAGGCTTGGTTGCGAGGAACTGGCGCTCAGATTCACCTAGATTTAAGACGTTTCAAGATGATCCCTGCGGATTTTACTGAATAAATGCTTTTTGACTTTGAATTTGACTTTGAACGGACAGATGACCTAAACTAAAAATCTGTCCTTAAACAACGTTACAGCAAACTTTTCCCTTTCCCTCCTATTTTTCCCCCAATAAAACACAATCGCGTTAAAAAATGAAAATAAATCAGTTGAAAAACAGCAGAACAGACAGACAGGCGGACAAAAGCATTTTTTGGCCAATCTCGATGTGAGACGCTTTACCTCGGCCAATTATGTATAGGGCTATAAATGTAAAAAAACCCCGGCTTGTGTTACTTAGCCTTGCATTGTGTTAGGTACTTAGCCCGGAGGGGTTAGACGGTTGTTGAGTGTTCCGTTTCTATAAAATGTGATTGAACTCTAGGACAGTAGGTATACCTTTTCACCTTTAACTGGTTAAGTTTGGTACAGTACAAAGTACTTAAGTAAATTGGACAATGTAACACAATTGTTTGGACGTTAGACCTTATTTAGGTAAGTTGTTTATTACTTCTTATAATTATGAACTAACATTCTAACATGATTTTACTGAGATAATAAATATTTCGTTTATACTTCGGCACGCACTTTTGGCATGCCATTCGGCACCGGACCGGACTAACTGGGAAAATGCTATTTTTTTCTGTTTTGTGAATTAAGTTTATTCTTTCCAATATCTAGCTTTCCTGCTACCTATTGTTTGTTTTTAAGACCGTTCTGTGTACTATATGTGTAGGTATGTCAAATAATGTATTTTCTTTTTTTTTTTGTGGCATCTGTCCGTCTTGCGGACAATTTTGCCAATGTCAAATGGGTTGAATAAATTCTTTTTAGTCAAGTCGTGTCGGTAAAAAAAGTAAAGTCAGCCGTCATCGGTTTTGAAGAAAAAGATGGCGCATTCTTCAAAACCAAAGGGAAACATTTTCGTTCAAATCAGGATGCCTCATAAGACACTTTCATTTCAATTGTTCACACTTGTGCTAAGACCTAAAGTAATGATGGTTAAAATACCACCAAAATTACCCATCAGAACTTAAAATAACACTAAAAAATCAATTAAAATGAAAATACAATGTTGCTTCCAAAGATGACAGAAAACGAATCCATGTATTTTCTTTCTTTTTTTTCTTTCTATTTAAATTTGAATATTGCCTAAAATGTGTTCTGTCACTGTTCGACGCTACCCATTGAGAAGGGATGGCAAATTATCTTTTGGCAGATTGATAAAAGAAAAGCCATAATGTTGTAATATATTTCAAATAGCTAAACAGTAAAAAGGTGCCACTATAACAATGGATCCAGCGATGGCTATAGAGGTGGCCGCGATGTCCCGCCAGAGGGCGCTGGAAGAGGCGATAGAACGCGGAGACTCCGACATCCAGAGGTTCTACTGCAGCAGCACGGTGTTCATCACTGGAGGCTCCGGCTTTATGGGCAAGCAGTTAATTGAGAAGCTGTTCAGGTAAGCTTGTCACGGTTCTTGTTTTTTTTTTTGTGGCATCTGTCCGTCTTGCGGACAATTTTGCCAATGTCAAGTGGGTTGAATAAATTCTTTTTAGTCAAGTCGAGTTAGTAAAAATGTAAAGTCAGCCGTCATCGGTTTTGAAGAAAAAGATGGCGTTTTTCTACAAAACCAAAGGGAAACATTTTCGTTCAAATCAGGATCCCTCATAACACACTTTCATTTCAATTGTTCACGCTTGTGTAGACCTCAAGTAATGATGGTTAAAATACCAGCAAAATTACCCATCAGAACTTAAAATACTAGAAACGAGAAAATTCTATACTAAAAAATTCTAGACCAAGAACTTTTGAGATAGTATCCTCTAAAATTTTTGTTAAAAATTTCTATTAAAAATTTCAGGTCATGCCAGATATCGAAGATCTATGTGCTTTTAAGGTCAAAAAAAGGCAAGGCGATACAAGATAGAATTACTGAAATGCTAAAAGATCCGGTAAATATGTTCCCAATGGAGTCGACGCTCCATCATCACGCATCACCATCCATAGTCAATGGATGTCGATTTAATACAACTTCTAGCATTAGTAGAAGAGGCTTGGATATAGAAATATCGTCAAATACAAGTTTCGATCGCGTCAGTCTTAAAATTCCCAACTCCCGGTGATCTAGTGGGAGTGACTCCGCTTTCTGGTCCTAAGGTCATGAGTTCAAATCCTATCGAGAACCAATGCAAAAATCTTAATTCTCTCAAACAGTAAAAGAGATCATCGCGAGGAAATCAGTTATTTTAGCAGCGGCGATGGGCTTGCAACCTGTCACCTATATGGAATACTAACTTCTGCAAAATGTGGGTATGTACCACTACCCTCCTTAGACCTCGAAGAATCTTGAGTATGTACTTGGTGCTAAGCGATCAAAGTCAAAGTCAAAGTCAAAGATCGGAGGGGATATCTACTGTGCTTGGGAAATAAAGTCGTTCTTTTTTCTTTTCAATGCTCAAATGATATTCTTTGAAACTAGCATTTCAGACAAACTCAATTTGACAATCAAACTCTTGTTTCAATGTCGAACTTATCATATTATGTGTACCAAGCACCTTGAAATGCTTTGACTTTGTTATAATTTTTTTATTACATGCTAATGAAACAAGCAGGTGGCCCACTGGTGTTAAATGCTTACCATTGCCTAAAACAAAGTATTACCTCGTAGGTCACATTCTTTAGCAACCTGCCCTACAATACACTCCTCAGCGTCCATCACTCTGAGGCATATAGATGCCTCTAAGCCTCATAGTGCCTGTAATTTTGCCGGTAGCCACACCCTGCAAACTGGAACACAAGAAGCTGCTTAGCGGTAGAAATGCATGGTGGTAGTACTTCCCCGGATGAACCCTTCACTAAGAGCTCTACTACTAATGATCTTCATTTTCATCCAGGTATTCGAAGAAGTTAAAAAAAAGCAGCCAGATTTCGCAGAGAAGCTGATACCCGTCGAGGGAGATGTGGCTGAGATCCGCCTCGGCATCAGCAACCAGGACTGGGAGATGCTTATTGATGAGGTAAATTTTGAAAGGTCCTGGGCTAAAAGCTTTTTGTTTTGCTTTACTTACTTCAGTTTTTTTATCGACTATAGTAAAGCCTTTGACTGCGTCATCTGGTCGGCCTTATGGAAAGTTTTGAGAGAACTCGGAGTGCCTGAACATCTGGTTGCGCTTATCCAATCTTTATACCTCAAAAATAAAGGTGTCGTCAAGGTCGATAACACTACATCCGGATCATTCCGTTTCGGTAAAGGTGTAAGGCAGGGCTGCATACTATCCCCCATTCTTTTTAACATATATGGAGAGTACATCATCAGACGAACCTTTGAAGACTGGGAAGGTGGTGTCACAATAGGTGGTAATAAAATAACCAATCTTCGTTATGCAGATGATACTACACTTTTAGCATCTAGCGAAATGGAAATGGAAAGCCTCCTCTATAGAATGGAAAAGATTAGTATGGAGCTGGGTCTCAAAATCAACCACGCCAAAACCAAACTGATGGTGATAGACCGTACAAACCAACTACAGTTGAATGACTCTCTGACGATCGAAAGGGTCAGTGATTTTGTATATTTAGGTGCCTACATCAGCAACACGGGCTCTTGCGAAGGTGAAGTAAGGAGGCGTATTGGAATGGCCAAAAATGCAATGTCCCAGATGCAAAGAATATGGACTGATCGCAACATCTCACGAAAAACCAAAGTGAAACTGGTTCAGACCTTAGTGTTCTCCATATTTAATTACGGTTCGGAAACGTGGACATTAAAAAAAGCCGACCGTGACCGCATAGACGCGTTTGAGATGTGGTGCTGGAGGAAAATGCTGCAAATACCTTGGACGGCCTTCCGCACCAATATGTCCATTCTCCAGGAACTCAACATAACCACCAGGCTATCCACCATATGCCTGCGGCGGATACTTGAGTTCTTTGGGCACATCGCACGGAAAGATGGACACAACCTAGAGCAACTCATGGTGACCGGTAAAGTTGATGGCAAGCGGCCGAGGGGTCGAAGTCCACTTAGATGGTCTGACCAAATTCGCTCATCGCTGAACACCAAGCTACACGATGCGCTTCACAATGCCAAAGATAGGCACAGATGGCGGGCCATCGTGAGAAAAATAATTTATCACCAGCGGGGGAATCACGACCCTCAGTAATGAGGTATACGACGCGAGGAGGACTTCAGTTTTTTAGGATACAGCAGTGTATCTACTTGACAGGTGTGCCTGTAATTACACCGGCACCCACATCCTTAAAACCAGAACACAGTAAGCTGCTTAGCGGCAGGAATAGGCGTGGTGATAGTATTTCCCCGGACGAGCCCTTCACTAAGTGCTCTAGGTACTACTACTATCATTCAAATGCGTTATAGACGTTACAGACAGGTCGCAAGCCCATCGCCGCTGTTAGAATACTAACTTGATTTCCTCACGATGTTTTCCTTCACCGTTTCTAGCACATAACATCGCGCTCATAAATTTTTCGAATTGAAAAAATCATTGGTACTCGAACCCATGAACATACGATCAGAAAACAGGGTTACTCCCACTAGATCATCGGTCCTATTTTAATAGTGTGGTTCAAATTGAAGAAAATGATGTCTAAATTTATTAATCTAGGTAGATATCATCTACCACATGGCTGCAACCACCAGGTTCGATGAGACCCTGCGACTGGCGACGCTGATCAACGTGAGGGGGACCAGGGAGGTCATGACCCTGGCCAGAGCTTGTAGGAAACTCAAGTAAGAAAACCCTTATTGATTAGTTTCAATATGTCACGTCACATGATCTACAAGAATACCAGCGCCAGATGCCAAGCTTCCTCACAGTAGCTAGGCATCATGCTGAGTCGAAGCACTTGTACTGCTGTACCATACAGAAACACGACACAGTGCTCAAGCAACAATCTTTCTCATATGTATACTTCTCTTTTGATATCTCACGGCCGAATACTCAAACGCAGCTTAAATTTAATCTCAAGTGACGAATTTTAGACAGACTCCCATTATATACTGTCAAAAATAGCCGGGCGAATGTCCGCCTGCGACGCAGGAGGTTGTGGGTTCGATTGCCGCCTTGGGATAAATGTTTGTATGATCTAAAAGTATTTATTCCGGGTGTTCTGAGTATTTTCTATGTAATTATAGTAAAAAATATCTATGTGTGTATGTAATGTGGTCTAGTTAGGTCATTGTTTAGCAGGGAATTAGACTGATATATTATATTTTCAGATCATTTGTCCACGTATCGACGGCGTACACGCAAGCTCTACGCAGCCTGATAAACCAGGAGGTCTATGAAGAGTTCAAACCTAGCCCAATACCTCCAGAGACACTCATCTCTATGGTGGAAAACCTGGAGGAGTCCAAGCTAAACGCGATGACACCCAGGTATATAAATATATAATAAATTTAATATACATATAATAAATATCGCCGCCAACGCAGCTGTCCATTCTTTCTCATTTAAGAACAAGTCTCATATTTGGGTACAAAATAGTATGCTGGCTGTTTAAAGGACTATATTAACAACAAGTTCATATAATTTTCAAGTTAAAATATGCAGCGGATTTAGCTATTTATGTACCTAATCAGACACACGTTTTCTTACATTTTCAGCGATTTTTGCGAAGGTAAAAACGTATTTATGCGAAAATGTTTTATGGAACCGACCAGTTTTTATGCGCTATCTGTAAAGACAGATATATTATTTATAACTTTATACCATGTTTGTATATACCGCTGTGAGTCCTATTTCGGCAAAGGTTCCTGAAAAACCACGAAATTTGGTACATTTGTCCTTAAAAAGGAAATTTTATTGAGATAAAGATCATAAATTTTACAATCCCAAAATAAAAAAAGAACTTTAATTCCCAAGCACGGTAGATATCCCCTTCGATCTTTTAGTACCGAGTACTAACTCAAGATTCTTCGAGGATGTCTAAGTGGGTAGTCAGAGTTACGTCCAGATATTACATTTGGTACATTTTTTTAATACAATTTGCTGATGGAACAACCATATGGCCCACCTGATGTTAAGTGGTTACCATAACCTATAACAAAGCATTGCCTTGTAGTTCACGTTAGTTAGAAACGTGCTCTACAATAGTACACTGCTCTGCGTCCATCAACCTGAGGCATGCAGGTGTTAAGCCTCATGTGCCTGTAATTACACCGGCACCCACACCCTTCAAACCGGAACACAGCAAGCTGATTGGCGGCAGAAATAGGCATGGTGGACATACTCACATTTTGCAGTAGTTAGTATTTCAAACGTGACAGGTTGCAAGCCCATCACCACTGCTAGAATAACTAACTGGCTTCCTCACGATGTTTTCTTTCACCGTTTGAAAGCTAGCATTTTAATCAGTTCATACAAAACTCATTCTACTAGTACTAAACTTTTTTATACAACTTGCTGAAGGAACAAGCATATGACCCACCTGTTGTTAAGTGGTTACCATTATCTATAACAAAACATTACCTTGTAGGTCACGCACGTTAGGCACTTGCCCTACAATACACTACCCTACGTCTACCAACCTGAGGCATACTGGTGTTAAGCCTCATGTGCCTGTAATTTATGTGCATGCCTCCAGCTTCCTCATATGGAAAATGCAGATTCTGAAAATGCCAATAATTAGTGCATATTTAGTACCATCATAGATTACAAACATAATTTAGGTGCCAAAAAAACAACGACGCTACAAGCCTTTGAAGGTGTGTTAGCTGAAGTAACTTCTCCGGTACCCACACCCTTTAAACCGGAACACATCAGAAATAGTATAATAATATTCGACGACCGCTGTGGCGCGGCGGGCGAATGTCCGCCTGCGACGCAGGGGTTGCGGTTTCGATTCCCGCCTTGGGATAAATGTTTGTACGATCTGCAAATATTTATTCCAGGTGTTCTGGGTATTTTCTATGAATAATAAAAAATATCTATGTATGTAATATATTGTATTAAGTATATCAATCATCTAGTACCCATAACACAAGCTCTGCTTAACTTGGGGCTAGATGATGCTGTGTGGATTGTCCAGCATTATTATTATTATTATTATAGACACGCAAAAAAGGTTTAATTGTCTGATTGAACCTACTGTCAAATATTTTGTTCTAGTTTGATTGACGACTGGCCTAACACATACACGTATGCGAAGACAGTGGCTGAGGACATTGTTAGATCTATGAGCGACGGACTACCGATATGTATCGTGAGACCTGGAATCGGTAAGAGCATGACCAACCGATGTTATTTACCTATGTTTATTTGGGTCAGACAGTCCAACTAGGCAAGTCCAACTTCGACAAAGAGGTCAGCCGACGAATCCGTTCTTCAGGGGCTCAGAATCGTTCTTCCTGGAAACGTGTGGGGGAAGCCAATGTGCAGCAGTGCACTTCTATGGGCTGATGATGATGACCAACCGATGTGTACATACCTCTGACTAACCCCTTAGACAGTACCAAGTATCTACTCGAGATTCTATTCGAGAGATCTTTAAGTAGTAAAGCTATTTTATTTTTAGGGTTTCTATATATAGGTATGTAGGGTGATAGTTAGAGAGTTTACATTTTCACAGTTGATATATTTTACTAAAATCAAAATAAAATATTATATTTAAGGGGGCTCTCATACAACAAACGTGAATTTTTGTCGTTTTTATAATAGATAATGGTACAGAACCCTTCGTGCGTGAGTCCGACTCGCACTTGGCCGGTTTTTTTTGGCGTGTAATGGCGTAGTGCCTTTTGCGCTCGCCAATAGCCCGGTAACACTTTCAAAAATCGCTAAGCGATTTTATCAGAATTTTAGACCGTCTGAAAAAGTTTTTAATAAAGACAATTTTTTATCTATACATATATTATAAAGATGTAAAGTTTGTGAGCTTGTGAGGTTGTAGGGGGAAATCTCTGGATTTACTGAAACAATTTTGAAAATTCTGTTACCAATAGAAAGCCATGTTATTTGTGAGTGTCTTATACTGTATATTAACCCGAAAAATGATGTGCATGCCTCCAGCTTCCTCATATGGAAAATGCAAATTCTGAAAATGCCAATATTTAGTTCATATTTAGTACCATCATAGATTACAACCATAATTTAGGTGCCAAAAAAACAACGACGCTACAAGCCTTTGAAGGTGTGTTAGCTGAAGTAACATGCCACCAGCTTCCTCATTCAGTGTGGGCAAACGAGTGCTGATAGAGCTATAGAACAAACGCTAGCATTTAGTACCAAATGAGTGCACTAGGTAGCAAAATTTCCAAACCTGCAGCTAAAAAACTCTCGGAGTTATAAGACTTCACCAACGTGTAAGCTGACGTACCGTTATTTCAGCACGCACATGCTGGTTCTCTGAAACGGCTGCAGCTATAGACACGGTTGATATCTCCAGATTCAGTGCACAATTGGTGCCAAAGGTACCAAATATTTGAGGCTTCTAGGTTCAAAACTCTTTGAACTACAGGCTTTTAGCAACGTGTAAGCTGGGGAAACGTTTCTCCAGCTGACACATGCTGGATCTCAGAAACGGTAAGAGATAGAGATTCGGTTGATATCTCCAAATGTCAATATGAATTAGTGCACTTGGCACCAAAATTTTGGAGTCTCTAGGACCAATAGTTACATCACAAGAAGCAAAAAACCATTTAACGGTCAACAAATTCAAACCAGTTTTCGCTTCTATAAAAGCGCGGCGTTGCCGCTCTGCACGCTACAATAGCGAGCGAACATTATGCTTGTTCTCTGTCTGTTTTTATATCTGTCTCTGGATACAACGTGTGTTGCCAGTTCAGTTTTAGTAGGTCGATAGTTTTATTCGAGTCTTGTCAGAACAGGTATTATAGGTACGAGGTACTACTAAATAGGTACTTTATTTTGTCTAGTTTAACCAAATAAAATAGGAACCTAATTAGGAAATTGGGTTTGTATGTACTCAAATAGTTGATTTGACGACCGATGTGACGCAGAAGTTTGGGGGTTCGATTCCCGCCTTGGAATAAAATGTTTAAACGATCTGCAAATAATGAATCCGGGTGTTCTGGGTATTTTCTATGTTAAGTAAAAAATATGTATGTATTTTTGTAACGTCAGATTTGGAATTCAAAATGGCAGGTGCACATGATGGTACAAAAAACTGACATGGGTGTCTTTTTCTACTAATTTGGGGGTGCTGATTACGAATATCTGGTCAGATTTGAAATTCAAAATGGCGGGTGCACATGATGGTACAAAAAACTGACATGGGTGTCTTTTTCGACTAATTTGGGGGTGCTGATTACGAATATGTGGTCAGATTTGGAATTCAAAATGGCGGGTGCACATGATGGTACAAAAAACTGACATGGGTGTCTTTTTCGAATAATTTGGGGGTGCTGATTACGAATATCTGGTCAAATTTGAAATTCAAAATGGCGGGTACAAAAATGGTACAAAAAACTGACATGGGTGTCTTTTTCGACTAATTTGGGGGTGCTGATTACGAATATCTGGTCAAATTTGAAATTCAAAATGGCGGGTACAAAAATGGTACAAAAAACTGACATGGGTGTCTTTTTCGACTAATTTGGGGGTGCTGATTACGAATATCTGGTCAAATTTGAAATTCAAAATGGCGGGTACAAAAAATGGTACAAAAAACTGACATGGGTGTCTTTTTTGACTAATTTGGGGGTGCTGATTACGAATATCTGGTCAGATTTGGGATTCAAAATGGCGGGTGCACATGATGGTACAAAAAACTGACATGGGTGTCTTTTTCGACTAATTTGGGGGTGCTGATTACGAATATGTGGTCAGATTTGGAATTCAAAATGGCGGGTGCACATGATGGTACAAAAAACTGATATGGGTGTCTTTTTCGAATAATTTGGGGGTGCTGATTACGAATATCTGGTCAGATTTGAAATTCAAAATGGCGGGTACAAAAATGGTACAAAAAACTGACATGGGTGTCTTTTTCGACTAATTTGGGGGTGCTGATTACGAATATCAGGTCAGATTTGAAATTCAAAATGGCGGGTACAAAAATGGTACAAAAAACTGACATGGGTGTCTTTTTCGACTAATTTGGGGGTGCTGATTACGAATATCTGGTCAAATTTGAAATTCAAAATGGCGGGTACAAAAAATGGTACAAAAAACTGACATGGGTGTCTTTTTCGACTAATTTGGGGGTGCTGATTACGAATATCAGGTCAGATTTGAAATTCAAAATGGCGAGTGCACATGATGGTACAAAAAACTGACATGGGTGTCTTTTTCGACTAATTTGGGGGTGCTGATTACGAATATCTGGTCAAATTTGAAATTCAAAATGGCGGGTACAAAAATGGTACAAAAAACTGACATGGGTGTCTTTTTCGACTAATTTGGGGGTGCTGATTACGAATATCTGGTCAAATTTGAAATTCAAAATGGCGGGTACAAAAAATGGTACAAAAAACTGACATGGGTGTCTTTTTTGACTAATTTGGGGGTGCTGATTACGAATATCTGGTCAGATTTGGGATTCAAAATGGCGGGTGCACATGATGGTACAAAAAACTGACATGGGTGTCTTTTTCGACTAATTTGGGGGTGCTGATTACGAATATGTGGTCAGATTTGGAATTCAAAATGGCGGGTGCACATGATGGTACAAAAAACTGATATGGGTGTCTTTTTCGAATAATTTGGGGGTGCTGATTACGAATATCTGGTCAGATTTGAAATTCAAAATGGCGGGTACAAAAATGGTACAAAAAACTGACATGGGTGTCTTTTTCGACTAATTTGGGGGTGCTGATTACGAATATCTGGTCAAATTTGAAATTCAAAATGGCGGGTACAAAAATGGTACAAAAAACTGACATGGGTGTCTTTTTCGACTAATTTGGGGGTGCTGATTACGAATATCTGGTCAAATTTGAAATTCAAAATGGCGGGTACAAAAAATGGTACAAAAAACTGACATGGGTGTCTTTTTCGACTAATTTGGGGGTGCTGATTACGAATATCAGGTCAGATTTGAAATTCAAAATGGCGAGTGCACATGATGGTACAAAAAACTGACATGGGTGTCTTTTTCGACTAATTTGGGGGTGCTGATTACGAATATCTGGTCAAATTTGAAATTCAAAATGGCGGGTACAAAAAATGGTACAAAAAACTGACATGGGTGTCTTTTTCGACTAATTTGGGGGTGCTGATTACGAATATCTGGTCAAATTTGAAATTCGAAATGGCGGGTGCACATGATGGTACAAAAAACTGACATGGGTGTCTTTTTTGACTAATTTCGGGGTGCTGATTACGAATATTAGCACCCCTTAAATTAGTCGAAAAAGACACCCATGTCAGTTTTTTGTACCATTTTTTGTACCCACCATTTTGAATTTCAAATTTGACCAGATATTCGTAGTCAGCACCCCCAAATTAGTCGAAAAAGACACCCATGTTAGTTTTTTGTACTATTTTTTGTACCCGCCATTTTGAATTTCAAATTTGACCAGATATTCGTAATCAGCACCCCCAAATTAGTCGAAAAAGACACCCATGTCAGTTTTTTGTACCATCATGTGCACCCGCCATTTTGAATTCCAAATCTGACCACATATTCGTAATCAGCACCCCCAAATTAGTCGAAAAAGACACCCATGTCAGTTTTTTGTACCATCATGTGCACTCGCCATTTTGAATTTCAAATCTGACCCGATATTCGTAATCAGCACCCCCAAATTAGTCGAAAAAGACACCCATGTCAGTTGTTTGTACCATTTTTTGTACCCGCCATTTTGAATTTCAAATTTGACCAGATATTCGTAATCAGTACCCCCAAATTAGTCGAAAAAGACACCCATGTCAGTTTTTTGTACCATTTTTGTACCCGCCATTTTGAATTTCAAATTTGACCAGATATTCGTAATCAGCACCCCCAAATTAGTCGAAAAAGACACCCATGTCAGTTTTTTGTACCATTTTTGTACCCGCCATTTTGAATTTCAAATTTGACCAGATATTCGTAATCAGCACCCCCAAATTAGTCGAAAAAGACACCCATGTCAGTTTTTTGTACCATCATGTGCACTCGCCATTTTGAATTTCAAATCTGACCCGATATTCGTAATCAGCACCCCCAAATTAGTCGAAAAAGACACCCATGTCAGTTTTTTGTACCATTTTTTGTACCCGCCATTTTGAATTTTAAATTTGACCAGATATTCGTAATCAGCACCCCCAAATTAGTCGAAAAAGACACCCATGTCAGTTTTTTGTACCATTTTTGTACCCGCCATTTTGAATTTCAAATCTGACCCAATATTCGTAATCAGCACCCCCAAATTATTCGAAAAAGACACCCATGTCAGTTTTTTGTACCATTATGTGCACCCGCCATTTTGAATTTCAAATCTGACCCGATATTCGTAATCAGCACCCCCAAATTAGTCGAAAAAGACACCCATGTCAGTTTTTTGTACCATTTTTTGTACCCGCCATTTTGAATTTCAAATTTGACCAGATATTCGTAGTCAGCACCCCCAAATTAGTCGAATAAGACACCCATGTCAGTTTTTTGTACCATTTTTTGTACCCGCCATTTTGAATTTCAAATTTGACCAGATATTCGTAATCAGCACCCCCAAATTAGTCGAAAAAGACACCCATGTCAGTTTTTTGTACCATTTTTGTACCCGCCATTTTGAATTTCAAATTTGACCAGATATTCGTAATCAGCACCCCCAAATTAGTCGAAAAAGACACCCATGTCAGTTTTTTGTACCATTTTTGTACCCGCCATTTTGAATTTCAAATCTGACCAGATATTCGTAATCAGCACCCCCAAATTATTCGAAAAAGACACCCATATCAGTTTTTTGTACCATCATGTGCACCCGCCATTTTGAATTCCAAATCTGACCACATATTCGTAATCAGCACCCCCAAATTAGTCGAAAAAGACACCCATGTCAGTTTTTTGTACCATCATGTGCACCCGCCATTTTGAATCCCAAATCTGACCAGATATTCGTAATCAGCACCCCCAAATTAGTCAAAAAAGACACCCATGTCAGTTTTTTGTACCATTTTTTGTACCCGCCATTTTGAATTTCAAATTTGACCAGATATTCGTAATCAGCACCCCCAAATTAGTCGAAAAAGACACCCATGTCAGTTTTTTGTACCATTTTTGTACCCGCCATTTTGAATTTCAAATTTGACCAGATATTCGTAATCAGCACCCCCAAATTAGTCGAAAAAGACACCCATGTCAGTTTTTTGTACCATCATGTGCACCCGCCATTTTGAATTTCAAATTTGACCAGATATTCGTAATCAGCACCCCCAAATTAGTCGAAAAAGACACCCATGTCAGTTTTTTGTACCATTTTTGTACCCGCCATTTTGAATTTCAAATTTGACCAGATATTCGTAATCAGCACCCCCAAATTATTCGAAAAAGACACCCATGTCAGTTTTTTGTACCATCATGTGCACCCGCCATTTTGAATTCCAAATCTGACCACATATTCGTAATCAGCACCCCCAAATTAGTCGAAAAAGACACCCATGTCAGTTTTTTGTACCATCATGTGCACCCGCCATTTTGAATTTCAAATCTGACCAGATATTCGTAATCAGCACCCCCAAATTAGTAGAAAAAGACACCCATGTCAGTTTTTTGTACCATCATGTGCACCTGCCATTTTGAATTCCAAATCTGACGTTACAAAAATACATACATATTTTTTACTTAACATAGAAAATACCCAGAACACCCGGATTCATTATTTGCAGATCGTTTAAACATTTTATTCCAAGGCGGGAATCGAACCCCCAAACTTCTGCGTCACATCGGTCGTCAAATCAACTATTTGAGTACATACAAACCCAATTTCCTAATTAGGTTCCTATTTTATTTGGTTAAACTAGACAAAATAAAGTACCTATTTAGTAGTACCTCGTACCTATAATACCTGTTCTGACAAGACTCGAATAAAACTATCGACCTACTAAAACTGAACTGGCAACACACGTTGTATCCAGAGACAGATATAAAAACAGACAGAGAACAAGCATAATGTTCGCTCGCTATTGTAGCGTGCAGAGCGGCAACGCCGCGCTTTTATAGAAGCGAAAACTGGTTTGAATTTGTTGACCGTTAAATGGTTTTTTGCTTCTTGTGATGTAACTATTGGTCCTAGAGACTCCAAAATTTTGGTGCCAAGTGCACTAATTCATATTGACATTTGGAGATATCAACCGAATCTCTATCTCTTACCGTTTCTGAGATCCAGCATGTGTCAGCTGGAGAAACGTTTCCCCAGCTTACACGTTGCTAAAAGCCTGTAGTTCAAAGAGTTTTGAACCTAGAAGCCTCAAATATTTGGTACCTTTGGCACCAATTGTGCACTGAATCTGGAGATATCAACCGTGTCTATAGCTGCAGCCGTTTCAGAGAACCAGCATGTGCGTGCTGAAATAACGGTACGTCAGCTTACACGTTGGTGAAGTCTTATAACTCCGAGAGTTTTTTAGCTGCAGGTTTGGAAATTTTGCTACCTAGTGCACTCATTTGGTACTAAATGCTAGCGTTTGTTCTATAGCTCTATCAGCACTCGTTTGCCCACACTGAATGAGGAAGCTGGTGGCATGTTACTTCAGCTAACACACCTTCAAAGGCTTGTAGCGTCGTTGTTTTTTTGGCACCTAAATTATGGTTGTAATCTATGATGGTACTAAATATGAACTAAATATTGGCATTTTCAGAATTTGCATTTTCCATATGAGGAAGCTGGAGGCATGCACATGAAAAATGGAAAGTAAAAATGTTTACCGCTCAAAAAAGTGGGTACGAGTCTTAGTCTATACTAATATTATAAAGAGGGAAGATTTGTTTGTTTGTTTGCATTGGGTAGGCTCCGAAACTACTGGACCGATTCGAAAAACTCTTTCACCGTTGGGAAGCTACACTATGACATAGGCTATAATATATTTTCAAAAAAAAATTTGAGATCCTTACTAAAACCCGTGCGAAGCCGGGATGTTCTACTAGTTTGATATATTTTCAGTATTCAGTATTCAGTATGTTTATTGCCTTATTATGTAAGTAGGTTTAACATTGTCAGATCTTAGGACTATAGATACACATTTTGGTGCCAATACACATAATATATCCCAGAGGGTGTTGCAATAGAGTAGAGCGGACCGATATATAAAAAGAACATGCAAATTACATAGGTCATAAAAAAAAATTTATAGGTAGGTATCGTTTCAAAGAAGGGCGTTTATAATAATAATAGCAATAGGCATTCGTTTCATTCATTAGTAATTATTTGATCATTGAAATACTCGTCAAGTGTATAGTATGCTTTTCGTAACAGTAAGTTCTTTAATATTTTTCCAAAAGATTTATTATTTTCTTGGGTCTTAATGTTTTCTGGTAGGTATTTTATTTTTTCAGTGATTGCTGCATATAGAGAGCCCATACCAGGTTGGATTGACGTAAGCTGCGCCTACGGAGCTAGTGGGGTAGGATATGTTCTGGAATTTTACCCCTGGTACCAATTAACTTGGCGTATCGTTTAGTTATTCCTCTATTCTTTCTTTTTCGACCGATGTGGCGCGGCGGGCGAATGTCCGCCTGCGACGCAGGAGGTTGCGGGTTCGATTCCCGCCTTGGGATAAATGTTTGTACGATCTGCAAATATTTATTCCGGGTGTTCTGGGTGTTTACTATGTATAATAAAAAATATCTATGTATGTAATGTATTGTATTAAGTATATCAGTCATCTAGTACCCATAACACAAGTTCTGCTTAGCTTGGGGCTAGATGATGCTGTGTGGATTGTTCAGCATTATTTGTTTATTATTTATTCTATACTTATATTATAAAGAGGAAAGATTTTATTGTTTGCTTGTAGTAAATAGGCTCCGAAACTACCGGACCGATTTTTAAAATTCTTTCACCGTTGGGAAGCTACACTATCCCCGGGTGACATAGGCTATATTATATTTTTGTTCTGTATTTTAGGGGATATTATAAAGAAACACAGCAAATCACATTAACTCTTGTAATGACAACCAACTGACTAAATATATATCTACCCACATATACAATAGATATCGCATACACCACAATTTTCAAACAAATTAGGGATCCTTACTAAAACCCGTGCGAAGCTGGAACGGAGCGCTAGTTTGATATAATTTGAAACTTTTTTATGCTACTGCTCGGTGGAACAAGTATATAGCCCGATGTTGACGACCGATGCGGGTTCGATTCCCGCCTTGGGATAAATATTGTACGATCTGCAAATATTCATTCCGGGTGTTCTGGGTGTTTACTATGTATAATAAAATATATCTATATATGTAATGTATTGTATTAAGTATATCAGTCATCTAGTACTCATAACACAAGCTCTGCTTAGCTTGGGGCTAGATGATGCTGTGTGGATTGTCCAGCATTATTATTATTATGTTAAGTGGTAACCATCGCCTATGACAAAGCATTACCTTGAAGGTTATGCACCTTAAGTACGTGCCCTACGATGCACCAGTCAGAAGTATACAGGTGTTAACCTTGTGCCTGTAACACCGGGACCCACACCCTTCGAACCGGAACACAGCAATGCGAGCATCACTGGCTTGGCGACAGAATAATAGATAACATTTTATTGTACCTAAGGATAATTTGTTAAAAACAGACCAAATTAACAAAGTACAATGGGCGGTCTTATTGCTGAAAGCGATTTCTTCCAGGCAACCTTGTACATTGTTAAAAATTTAAATTAAATTGTAAATTAATTGTTAAAATGTGCTTTGTAAGTAGTCCCCAGGCAAGCCCTTTCACAAAGAGTTCTACTACTACTATTAATTTTCTTTCAATGAGTATTAGTAGTTTTTAGGGTTCCATACCCAAAGGGTAAAACGGGACCCTATTACTAAGACTCCGCTGTCTGTCTGTCCATTTGTCACCAGGCTGCATCTAATGAACCGTGATAGTTAGAGAGTTGAAATTTTCACAGATAATGTTACTGTTGCCGCTATAGCAACAAATACTTAAAAATCGAATAAAATAATCATTTGAGGGGGCTCTCATACAACAAACGTGATTTTTTTTCGCGGTTTAAATTATAGATAATGGTACGGAACCCTTCATGCGCGAGTCGGCCGGTATTTTTGATAATATTCTTTTTTCAGTTTATTTTAGGTGCGGGTCTAGGCGTACTCCACGTTGCGCTCTACAACTTTTACACCAAATTAGGTCTCGTCCCGTGTGACTACGTGAACA
Source organism: Electrophaes corylata (assembly GCA_947095575.1). Taxonomy (NCBI): domain Eukaryota; kingdom Metazoa; phylum Arthropoda; class Insecta; order Lepidoptera; family Geometridae; genus Electrophaes; species Electrophaes corylata. The sequence goes on along the minus strand of OX352726.1, from coordinate 1,062,198 downwards.
ATGTCATCATTTCCGCGGGGAGAGAAGCGACCCACAGCACTGGAGGGGATAATACTAAAATCTATGCAGTCAGCAGTGTTGTTCGGAACCCTGTGACGCATGGTAAACTTACTTAAACTTATATAGGCGGTTTCTAGGAAATATAAACAAAGATATAGATATTATCACATATTTTACACAAAGCCTGCTAGCCCCAAACTGAGCAAAGATTGTATTATGGGTGCCATAGCTGATAGAATACTTATATATATATTTTGTAACTACATTTGTACTAAGAATACATATAACACCCAGAGACCGAGCATTCATCACACAAATGTTTGTCCTCGGTAGGGATCGAACCCACCACCTACACCGCATAAGGCAAAGCTACTACAAACTGAGCTGTGACGGAATCTTCCATGTCTGAGGATTGAAGACTTGACATTTTTCTATTTAATTTTTTGTAGAAAATATTTCGGTGGTGACAAATACAAATAAAAAGAGTTTGACGACGCCTAAAGCTGTTTACTACGTGTATGTCATCGAGACTGGACATAGAATGCTGTTCGTCTTTCTAACGTGGTTCCTACATCTGATACCGGCGTATATTGTTGACTTCGTATGCTTACTTTTGGGGAAGGAGCGCAGGTTAGTGCACACGATTAGGGGCCAAATTCTTGTAATACCAGACATGTGTCCAAAGATGTGATCAAATAAGTGATCACTGTAGCACGTGCATTTGATACTATTGTCACATATTTGATCAACTAAGTGCGTTTTCCCGTTCCGTGTCGGCTTTTTAGCGCACAACAAAGAGATCAAAGTCTGCACACAAATGTTTGTGTGCCTGCCACTCTGCGCAAAGCCCAGTTGCATGAGCGTCTCGATGTAGAGCTGTCGTGCGTAAACAACTAAACGAACTAACGATGAAGTGAAGTAACGAGAGTGTTTTCGAGTTTATGGAGAAAAATTATCTACACTTACAGTCCGTTTTTCAGTTTTCAGTATGTATATTGCCTTATGTAGGCTTATTCTGTCGTGTTTTCGGCACCAATATTGACTATGCATCATAAAATAATCGAACCTTTGACCTACAGCGCAGAAAACAGAGCTACCTATGCCTTTACTGCCGCTAAGCAGCTTGCTGTGTTCCGGTTTAAAGGGTGTGTGTGCCGGTGAAATTACAGGCACATGAGGCTTAACACCTGTATGCCTCAGGTTGATGGACGCAGAGTAGTGCATCGTAGGGCATGTTAAGAGCCGATACCGATCTAATGACCTTGAGAGTTTCGTTCCTCTTTACCCCACCACTCCTCTGCAATATTTCGCGGTTAGATACATATAGGTGATCCGTTCTAATAGCGCCATCTAGCTGGCAGTTCATGAAATACGTTGTACAAGTTGACTCTATACATAAATTAACTAATCTTGGTACTTGAAGGATAGATGGTAGTTAATAAATTAAATTAGTTGTCGGGATTCGTTCTCTGTCATCTTTGGAAGCAACATTGTATTTTCATTTTAATTGTTTTTCTAGTGTTATTTTAAGTTCTGATGGGTAATTTTGGTGGTATTTTAACCATCATTACTTGAGGTCTTAGCACAAGTGTGAGCAATTGAAATGAAAGTGTGTTATGTGGCATCCTGATTTGAACGAAAATGTTTCCCTTTGGTTTTGAAGAAAAACGCCATCTTTTTGACAGCCGACTTTACTTTTTTTACCGACTCGACTTGACTAAGAAGTATTTCATACAACCCACTTGACATTGGCAAAATTGTCCGAAAAAAGGACAGAGGCCACAAAAAAAAAAAAAAAAAATTTGCTGTCCCAATTTTGCTATAGCTTGTGGTGCTTTAGATATTTATCTTCCATTTATTTTGACCTGGCTACGGTGAAGTAAAAAGAGGGTTATAATTTTGACCGTTATGTATGTATATATGAATGTTCATCTGTTCCCTCATAACTTCGAAACTATTTATCATAATACGACAAATAATGGGAATTATATTTTTCTCGGTAATTATGTAGCTGAAACTTAATTAACTTAAATTAAATTAACTTCACGACTTTAATGCCCAGGCACGGTAGATATCCTCTCATATCTCTTAGTATACTTGGTACTAACCCCAGTTTCTTTGAGAACGTCTAAGGGGGTAGTCACAGGTACGTCCAAAAGCTACAATTGGCACATACCCACATTTTGTAGTAGTTATTATTCCATACGTGACAAGGTGTAATCCCATCGCCGCTGTTATTATACTAACTAATATACTAGCAATTTTTTCATTGTCTTTGCCGTGTTTTATAGAAGACACGTGGTCGATATTCTTTTTATATAGCAAATCCTTCACAAAGTTGTGACAGCTGGTGTCATTCCGCCGCGTACTTACTTTGCCGAAGCTTGAAGCGGTCAACAGCGACCGGCGCAATTCTAACCACTCACTGCTTTCGCTTTGCAACATTGTTTTTCTTTCAATTAAATTTCGTTCTTGCTCTGTTTTTTTTAAATTTCGTAGAAAACTTTCTTTTGAAGCACTCAATATTTCAGCAGGTATGTCAGGTTTCAGGCAGTCAGGTCCGTAATTTTGGTCTTCTTTTAACGTTACTTTTTGGAAAACAGTTCGATTCTTTCGTTTCTTAGTAATTTTATATTTTTCATTTTTATTTATTCTTTTTCTTTCTAGGCTACTCAATTTACCACGAGGACTAGCTCCTAAATTTATATTTTTGTATAACCTAGAAAGGCTCTTTTTTTTGTTGAAAGCAACAGCGGCGGCGTGGCATCTTGCTTGGTAAGAATTTCTTAACGAGAAATTTACTCGCTTTCCGCCTACAAACTTAGCTATCACACTATTGTATGCTTCAACGATATTACTGTCAACGTCGTGTATGTCAAAGCTATTTGAAAAATTGTTACTAAAAAGACTGAAGCCGCTTATTGAAACTAAAAACCTAATACCAGAGCACCAATTTGGATTCCGAGAACAGCACTCAACGATAGACCAAGTTCACAGGATTACAAATGTTATTGAGAAAACATTTGAGGAAAAAAAAGTCTGCTCTACTATCTTTCTGGATGTGGCACAGGCATTCGATAAAGTTTGGCATGAAGGTCTATTACTAAAACTGAAGAACTTACTACCATCAGGTTTCGTAGATGTAATAGAATCTTACTACCTTAGACCCCCATGTCAGTTTTTTGTACCATGATTTAAACCCGCCATTTTGAATTTCAAATCTGACCAGATATTCGTAGTCAGCACCCCCAAATTAGTGGAAAACGACACCCATGTCAGTTTTTTGTATCATGATTTGTATCCGCCATTTTGAATTTCAAATTTGACCAGATATTCGTAATCAGCACCCCCAAATTAGTAGAAAACGACACCCATGTCAGTTTTTTGTATCATGATTTGTATCCGCCATTTTGAATTTCAAATCTGACCAGATATTCGTAATCAGCACCCCCAAATTAGTGGAAAACGACACCCATGTCAGTTTTTTGTATCATGATTTGTATCCGCCATTTTGAATTTCAAATTTGACCAGATATTCGTAATCAGCACCCTCAAATCAGTAGAAAACGACACCCATGTCAGTTTTTTGTATCATGATTTGTATCCGCCATTTTGAATTTCAAATTTGACCAGATATTCGTAATCAGCACCCCCAAATTAGTCGAAAACGACACCCATGTCAGTTTTTGTACCATCATTTGTATCCGCCATTTTGAATTCCAAATCTGACCAGATATTCGTAATCAGCACCCCCAAATTAGTGGAAAACGACACCCATGTCAGTTTTTTGTATCATGATTTGTATCCGCCATTTTGAATTTTAAATTTGACCAGATATTCGTAATCAGCACCCCCAAATTAGTAGAAAACGACACCCATGTCAGTTTTTTGTATCATGATTTGTATCCGCCATTTTGAATTTCAAATCTGACCAGATATTCGTAATCAGCACCCCCAAATTAGTGGAAAACGACACCCATGTCAGTTTTTTGTATCATGATTTCTATCCGCCATTTTGAATTTCAAATTTGACCAGATATTCGTAATCAGCACCCTCAAATCAGTAGAAAACGACACCCATGTCAGTTTTTTGTATCATGATTTGTATTCGCCATTTTGAATTTCAAATTTGACCAGATATTCGTAATCAGCACCCTCAAATCAGTGGAAAACGACACCCATGTCAGTTTTTTGTATCATGATTTGTATCCGCCATTTTGAATTTCAAATTTGACCAGATATTCGTAATCAGCACCCCCAAATTAGTCGAAAACGACACCCATGTCAGTTTTTTGTACCATCATTTGTATCCGCCATTTTGAATTTCAAATCTGACCAGATATTCGTAATCAGCACCCCCTAATCAGTAGAAAACGACACCCATGTCAGTTTTTGTATCATGATTTGTATCCGCCATTTTGAATTTCAAATTTGACCAGATATTCGTAATCAGCACCCCCAAATTAGTAGAAAACGACACCCATGTCAGTTTTTTGTATCATGATTTGTATCCGCCATTTTGAATTTCAAATCTGACCAGATATTCGTAATCAGCACCCCCAAATTAGTGGAAAACGACACCCATGTCAGTTTTTTGTATCATGATTTGTATCCGCCATTTTGAATTTTAAATTTGACCAGATATTCGTAATCAGCACCCCCAAATTAGTAGAAAACGACACCCATGTCAGTTTTTTGTATCATGATTTGTATCCGCCATTTTGAATTTCAAATCTGACCAGATATTCGTAATCAGCACCCCCAAATTAGTGGAAAACGACACCCATGTCAGTTTATTGTATCATGATTTGTATCCGCCATTTTGAATTTCAAATTTTACCAGATATTCGTAATCAGCACCCCCAAATCAGTAGGTAGATACCTACGTACTTACTTAAAATTTCGATACAAAAAGTATCGACTTTTCTAGACTAATGATGATGAGTATGTAGATACGTGCTTATTTTTATGTCGGTACAAAAAAGTATCAACTCTATCCAGCCGTGTACAACACGTACACGGTATTTGCCTTGGAACCTTGTCGCTCTACTATTGCAAAATTGCAATAAGTCACTCTATTACAAACAGATAAAGTATCTTATTGCAAAATAGTATCGAAACACGAATTAAAAATGCAATATTTGCAGTCTTGTAGTCCGCAGGGCGACGAGCGACACGGGTTCCCCGTACGAAAGCTAGCGGCAGACTAAATTTTATCCTTGTGCTCGCATAAACGGCGCGATTCTATACAATTTAATTTATAAATAATTCAAGTCTTTATTTTTTTTATATATTGAACGGGCATTAATTCTACTTCTTAATTATCTCACCATTGGTGTAAACAAAAAAAAAATATATCACCAACTTTAGAAGGAGATGACGATTTATATCTAAGTTTTTAATTTATTTCGTGAATTTATGATTGAGTAAATACGACGTTAATCATACATTTGAAACGGGCACTTTGAAGTTGACATTTTGAAGATGCATGCGGACTTTTCAGTTTTCTTCTACTTCCTTTATTTACCGAGGGTATAGCATTTTAAGATAGAGAAAAAACTGCTCCGGGAGCGATTAGGTCAGTACTGGCCGTTAACGAAGTGACCTGCGAGGCAATGCTTTGTTATAGGTAATGGTAACCACTTAACATCAGGTGGGCCATCTGCTTGTTCCATCAGCAAGTAACATAAAAAAAAATACTACATGAACTGTGACGGCAAAAAATATTAATTTATTTGTAAGTATCTTATATTTGTTTCAGATTAGTAAAAATATATGAAAAAGTCTACAAATTTAACAATGCACTGTCATATTTCACCCTAAACACTTGGCTGTTTGATGACAAGAACACTGAAAACTTACACAAAAGCTTGTCAAAAACTGACAGAACCATCTTCAACTTCGACATTTCTGCTATAGATTGGCAGGAGTATATTAAGATATGGTGTATTGGGATCAGAAAGTATATTATAAAAGATGGACTTAGAGGGACAACTAAGGGATTTTATGTAAAACAGAGGTGGTTAGGATTTTTACACTATGTGTTAACCATTTTATATTTGTACTGTATTTGGAAAGTTTTTTATAGTTGTTACAATATTATAAGCTACTTACTTATTAAACAATAATGTGATATGTCTTGTTTTTTTGTGTTCAGAGTTCATTTAGACTTAGTAGTAGTATATAGCTCTTAGCGAAAGGCTCGTCTAGGGAAGTACCTACTACCATTATGCCTATTTCTACTACCAAGCATAACTGTGCGCCAAGCATTTAAAAGCGCTTACTGTGTTCCAGTTTGAAGGGTGTGGGTACCGGTGACATTACAGGCACATGAGGCCTAACACCTGTATGCCTCAGGTTGATAGATGCAACGTAGTGCATCATAGGGCACCTTCATAACGAGCATGATCTGTAAGGCAATGCTTTGTTTTAGTTAATGGCAACTACTTAACATCATATGCCATCTGCTTGTATTATCAACAAATAGCAAAAAAAAATAAGCTGCGTGATTAATTAATTAACTTAATTGACTGTTACAATTGTGGTATCAAGTCATAGAATGAATAACCATGGAGTGTCACCGATTCATTTGACCAGGGATAATAATTTATGAGAACTAAACAGCATGTATTCAGTAATATCCGCACAGATAATCTTAAAACGCCTAAAACTATGGGAGAATCTAAGCACTAATTCCTCGCAACCACACGACTTGGTTCCTACCGTTTTTAGGGTTCCATACCCAAAGGGTAAAATGGGACCCTATTACTAAGACATCGCTATCTGTCGTCCGTCTGTCATCAGGATGAAGTATCTCATGAACCGTGATAGTTAGAGTTGAAATTTCTGCACAAATGTATTTCTGCTGCCGCTATAACAACAAATACTAAAAAACAGAATAAAATAAATATTTTACGAGGCTCTCAAACAACAAACGTGATTTTTTTGCCGTTTTTATCATAGATAATGGTACGGAACCCTTCGTGCGCGAGTTCGATTTGCACTTGGCCGGTATAATCCTTTTTTGTATAATCCTGTTACAAATTAATAAATAATAATAATAATAATAATGCTGGACATTCCACACAGCATCATCTAGCCCCAAGTTAAGCAGAGCTAAGTACTAGATGACTGATATACTTAATACAATGCATTACATACATAGATATTTCTTATTATACATTATAAAATACCCAGAACACCCGAAATTAATATTTGCAGATCGTACAAACATTTATCCCAAGGTGGGAATCTAACTCGCAACCTCCTGCGTTGCAGGCGGACATTCGCTCGCCGACATCAGTCGTCAAAAAATAATAATGTAGGTAAATTATGAGCTTTAGTGCGGTGGTAATATAATTTAATACGGCGAAAGCATCACAGAAAACATCACATCAAGAGAATAATATACCAGAAATTCAAAAAATAGCACACGCTACGCTTCAAAGTCAAAGTCAAAGAATATTTATTGCTTGAAATACATGTTAAAAAGATGTTAATTATTATATTATATGTTTTAATGTATTCTGCTTAATTCTAGGCGTGCAATATTTAAAACATAGAAGTCATACGATTAATTTATAAACATAATAATAATCAAAAACAAAATAAGTAATGAGAATGTCAATCAAATAACAAAACAAAAATAAAAATTCAATTCAACTAGTCATGCTTACAATTAATGAATTCAAAAGAAGTAGGTACATAGACACTGTAAAATTATGCTAGCGGCCGATGAGTAGAACATTGATGCACCTAGATTTAAGACGTTTCGAGATGATCCCTGCGGATATTACTGAATAAATGATTCTTGACTTTGACTTTGATTGCGGTCTCTGATCTGGCTGCCAAACGTGGTAATTATGGAAAACCCTTCCAAATACCCTTATTCCAGTAGGATTTTCGTAGTAGTAAGGAAAAAGGCTCGTCGAGAGAAGTACTACCACCATACCTATTCCTGCCGCAAAGCAAAGTGTGTTCCGGCTTAAAGGGTGTATGCTGGTGAAATTACAGGCACATGAGGCTTAAGACCTATGCCTCAGGTTGATGCAGACGACGACGCGACGACGAAAGTCTTCTGTACCCCTTGGCGAGGGGACAAGGGTGGGCCTTGTAGTGCTACAGTAAGACAACCGATGTGGCGCGGCGGGCAAATTTCCGCTTGCGGCGCAGGAGGTTGCGGGTTCGATTCCCGCCTTGGGATAAATGTTTGTACGATCTGCGAATATTTATTCCGGGTGTTCAATAATGGCACTTATGAAAAGCGGATTTCATTTTTCTCAATGCTTTGTTATAAGCTATGGTAACCACCTAACATCAGGTGGGCCATAAGTTTGTTCCATTAGCAAATTGTATAAAAAAAAAGTTTATTTAGGCCAGTAACGTGAATTAGGGTTATATTAACGCGGAAGGTCATGTCACCAGGAAGTTACTGTTAAAAATAATATTTAAATAGATTTGGTTATACATATTATTCATGACGTATAATCTGTGACTTTTACACAAGGTTAAGTAATACCTACATTACATAGTGTTCTGAATGAAAAAAACCAGTGTGGTGATTCAGTTTAGAAATTTTACATTGAACCGGAAGCTTACGCAAATTTTTTGTAGTATTTAGTAAGAAAGCATGTAATACCATGCCTATTCTTGCCGCTAAGCAATTTCCTGTGTTTCGGTTTGAAGGGGGTGTTGATGAAAATTACAGGCTCGTGAAGCTTAACATCTGTATGCCTCAGGTAGATGAACGCTGAGCAGTGCATAGTAGGGCACTTTTCTAACGAGCGTGACCTATGAGGCAATATTTTGTTATAAGTAATCACTTAATATGGTGACCCAAGAGCTGGTGAGTATCTGGCACAACGAATCAGCATTGCCATTCAGCGTGGCTGCAGCCAGTGTTTTGGGAACGCTTCCGATTGCCACTGATCTCTGGATCAGTTGAGCTACCTTTAGATCGTTTGCAACGGTCTGTAGATAGCACAACTGTTTCACATGTATTTTATACATACCAATTATAAATACTTGTACTTATTAGCTATAATTTGATTTGTAAATACATTTTTGACAATCAAATTGTAGTTTTTTTAGATTTGGTCTCTAGCGAGCCATGTCTTTGTTTTATCGACAAGTCATATAAAAACTTGACAATATAAACAAAGCGCATCTTTATTTGAGAATGATTCTGTTTAGTACACTCAAGTGTTCTTATCTCTCAGAATCAGCAAGTTGACACACAATGTGCAAGTCATACAGCTAGGACCGACAACCGCTGGGGAATAAAGGTTCTCGAATAGAGACCACGAACCGAAAGACGAACCGCTAGACGCCCGCCCGATGGACTTACGACATTGTTAGAATCGCGGGAAGTCGTTGGAAAGGGCCAAATATCGTTCTTCTAGTCCGGCTAAGATGTGCAACGCGACAAAATGTTGTCTACTCGTTATCTCATGCAAAACAGAGATATCTCTTTATATAGATAGATAGATAACTCTTTATTGTTCACCACACAGAAACATAATACAGGACATAATACACTACAGCTTGGTTAAACAATGGGCGATTATATCTTCCTGTGCTAACATGCCAGTGCCGATAATCTATCTCGTTCTGTCAAATAAAGACTTAATGCTAATGTTTAGCTTATCTGTGGGTCTTTTATCCATAATTTCTAGTATCCATCAATAGAAAGAGTATCTTGTCTCAAGCGCGACATATCTCGCGTTGCGCATCCTAGCCCGGCTGGAAATCTATGGGGGAGGCCTTTGTCTAGCAGTGGACTTCTACAGACTGTTGATGATGATAATGTTCTCTTTTGCTTAATTAGGACTGAATGCTAAATTTATTGGATTAATTACCTTAATATAATCAGGTTAGTTTTTGGCATTAATTACTCTTTGGTTTAAATACTTTGGTTTAATGTGGTTCCAACATTGTCGACAACTATCCACAACTAATAAGGTAAGTCAGTTTTTACGTAAGCTTTTTTTTACCATGAACCATGATAATTTGAGAGTTGAAATTTTCACAAATTATGTATTTATGTTACCGCTAGACATGGTCGCAAGGAACTGGCACTTAGATTTACCTAATTATAATACTACAAAGTGATCATTTTGATTCCTGTTTATATATTTTCAGGCAGTAAAATTGTTAAAAGCGAAACCTTGACAATGGATCCAGCGATGGCTATAGAGGTAGCCGCGATGTCCCGCCAGAGGGCGCTGGAAGAGGCGATAGAACGCGGAGACTCCGACATCCAGAGGTTCTACTGCAGCAGCACTGTGTTCATCACTGGAGGCTCCGGCTTTATGGGCAAGCAGTTAATAGAGAAGCTGTTCAGGTAAGCTGTCATCTTGGACATTAGGAATAAAATAGCTTAGCGCTTGCTTCTTGTTAAGTTATGTTTCGGTGTGGTGAACAATAAACAGTTATAAATAATGCTGGAAAATCCACACAGCATCATCTAGCCCCAAGCTAAGCCGAGCTTGTGTTATGGGTACTATACAATACATTACATACATACATACATATTTTTATTATACATAGAAAACACCCAGAACACCCGGAATAAATATTTACAGATCGTACATATATTTATTCCGACGCGGTAATCGAACTCGCAAACTCCTGCGTCGCAGGAAGACATTCACCCGCCGCGCCACATCGGTCGTCATTATCTTAATCTTATCTTATGACGACCGATGTGGCGCGGCGGGCGAAAGTCCGCCTGGCAGGCGGGTTGCGGGTTCGATTCCCGCCTTGGGATAAATATTTGTACGATCTGCAAATATTTATTCCGGGTGTTCTGGGTATTTTCTATGTATAATAAAAAAAATCTATATATGTGATATAGTATTGTATTAAGTATATCAGTCATCTGGTACCCATAACACAAGCTCTGCTTAGCTTGGGGCTAGATGATGCTGTGTGGCTTGTCCAGCAATATTTATTTATTTATTTATTTATCTTACTATTCTTGTTTAATTTTTAAAAGAAATACTTTCAGATCATGTCAGCTGTCAAAAGTCTATATGCTTATAAGGTCAAAGAAAGGAAACACTATAAAGGAAAGATTGTCCGAAATGCTGAAAGATCCGGTAATTATCTTCCTACAGTGTTATGGCATAGAGGACCCTTCCATCACGCCCTCCTAAGGACGTGTCCGCTTCTACTATGATTACCTTAGCATGTTTTTTGTCTTGCACTCAGTTAGATTGGCACCAAACTGGAGCTTCATTATTCACATTATTACTATTTTGTAACAGGATCACATAAAAAAATGGTTAAGTTTCTGGCCGGTTATTCTAGGTTTAGTCGCGAGGAACTGGCGCTTAGATTTACCTCGTTTTAAGACTCTTTATGATGATCCCTGCGGATATTACTGAAAAAATGCTAAAAGATAGCGTATATTTGTGTAATTTCTGTATTGCTCTCTTTTTTGAAGTACTACTTATTAGCGTAGGCTGCCTTTTGAACTTTTGTGGTAAGTATGCTATGTTCTTGGTATGCTTGCCTTCGCCTTATAACGTTAGTCTGGCACCACACTGGAGCTTCATTATTTACGTAAAAATTATTATATGTAAAAGGATCATTTATTATTATTATTATCGGGTTCGATTCCCGCCTTGGGATAAATGTTTGTATGATCTGCAAATATTTATTCCGGGTGTTCTGGGTGTTTCTATGTATAATAAAAATTAAGTAATAAATATTAAGTATATCAGCCATCTAGTACCCATAACACAAGCTCTGCTTAGCTTGGGGCTAGATGATGCTGTGTGGATTGTCCAGCATTATTATTATCATGCAAAACTCGGTAGGAACCAAGCCATTGATGAATTGGATTCTACCCTTTTTTCTTGCCTGTTCTTCGAGGCTTCTTGACGTTTCACGACACGTTGTACAAATATCACTGATTAAATTGCTTTTTGACTTTGAATTTCTTTCTTGACGTTTTACTACCCGTTATACGAATATCACTGATTAAATTGCTTTTTGACTTTGAATTTCTACATCAAAACAGGTTCAAAGTATTTTATTTCTTCAATTACGGTATTGTCTTAAACTGTGTATTGTAACAATTTCAACCAGGTGTTCGAACCAGTTAGAAAGATGCAACCAGATTTTGCTCAGAAGCTCATACCCATTGAGGGAGACGTAGCTGAAATCCGACTCGGTGTCAGCCACCAGGACTGGGAGACACTTACTGATGAGGTAAGTTTCAGTAGTAGTAGAGCTTTTTGTGAACGGCTCGTCCGTGGAAGTACTACCATTACCATAGCTTATTTCTGCTTCCAACAACACGGGCTCATAAACTATCACTTGGCAAGTTCTTGGTATGATTGCCTAAGCATGTTTTCTGTCTTGCATTCAGTTAGATTGGCGCCACACTTTACATTATTATTATTTTGTAACAGAATATTCTCCAACTGAATACGCATCCCCGAGGATGCGTCTAAACTTGAGTTTAATTTTTGAATGTCAAGGTTATGCTAGTACATGCTGGTATACCCAGTAAATTACAATATTATGAGAGAAAAAATAAAATAAGAACAAGAAAGGAGTAAGAAAGGAGTGAACACTGAGATGATGACTAATAGAAGAGAGTGGAAGGAAAGAACCTGTAGTGCCGACCCCACTTAGTGTGGGATAAGGGCAGGAAGATGATGATGAATTAGAGAAAAAATAATGTGAGAGTTTGAAAAGGTGGATATCATCTACCACATGGCTGCGACCACCAGGTTCGATGAGACCCTGCGACTGGCGACGCTGATCAACGTGAGGGGGACCAGGGAGGTCATGACCCTGGCCAGAGCTTGTAGGAAACTCAAGTAAGAAAAAGACATTATGACAGATTTAAGACGTTTTCAAGATACCTACGATCCCTACGGATATTACTGAATAAATGTTTTTTAGGGTTCCGAACCCAAAAAGTAAAACAGGGCTAAGACTCCGCTGTCTGTCTGTGCATCTGTCACTAGGCTGTATCTCGTGTACCGTGATAGTTAGAGAGTTGAAATTTTCACAGATGTTGTATTTCTATTGCCGCTTTCATACAACAAACGTGATTTTTTTACCGTTTTTGTTATAGATAATGGTACGGAACCCTTCGTGCGCGAGTCCGAATCGCACTTGGCCTGTTTTTGACTTTGATTTTGACTTTTGAGTCCATCGGGTAGGAGGGCGTCCTACGCTTCGTCTTCCAGTTCATAGTCACCATTTGAACCTTTGTTCTGCGGCTGTTTGTCCAACGAGCTTAATGGCTTGCCCATTTCTACTTCAACTTGCTTGTTCTGGGAGCTATCTGCGACTCTTCTACACCCTAAAATATATTTAAAGATATCTACCGTAACTGAAGATTAAATTCATGAGATTGTTTCTATTTTTTAAATAAGAGTTTGATTAAAATTTATAATCGATGACCGATGTGGCGCGGCGGGCGAGTGTCCGCCTGCGACACAGGAGGTTGCGGGTTCGATTCCCGCCTTGGGATAAATGTTTGTACGATCTGCAAATATTGATTCCGAGTGTTCTGGGTATTTTCTATGTATAATAAAAAATATCTATGTATGTAATATTGTATTTTAGTATTTCAGTCATCTAGTACCCACACAAGCTCTGCTTAGTTTGGGGCTAGATGATGCTGTGTGGATTATCCAGCATTATTTATTTATTTATTAATTTTGTTTTTCAGATCCTATGTCCACGTATCGACGGCGTACACACAAGCTTTACCCAGCCTGATAGACCAGGAGGTCTATGAAGAGTTCAAACCAAGCCCAATACCCCCAGAGACACTGATATCCATGGTGGAGAGCTTAGAGGAATCCAAGCTTAATAATATTACAACTAGGTATATATAGTTTATTAGTTTTTATAGTGCAAAGATTTTATATCATCCTAAAAATTATTTCCTCGAGTAGGATTTGAACCCACGACCTTCCCCTTGATACGGGGATGCGATGCGGAGATTTTTGGTGAGAAATAAAATGAAAATATCACAATATTTTTCGTTTTATTGCGTAATTTCGGTTTTAGTACAAAGTGCGAGCAATTGAAATTAAAATGTATTGACATCCTGATTTTAACGATCATTTTTTTCTTAGATTTAAAAGAAAAACGCTACATTTTTCTTCAAAACGAATAACATTCTTACTAATCTTTACTTTTTCTTCTGTTTTCTGTGGCACATAGGTAATGTTCGTCATTACAACTCTGCTTTTTTTACTGTCTCGATGTTTTTAATAAACAATTTTAATTAAGTCAGTCAAATCACAACATGTCGAGTTGTACATGATATAACAACATCATCATCATCATGTATGTTGTTATGATGATGTTGTTGTTGATGTTGTAACATGTTGATATTGAACGTCGTTATTGATATTGATCATCACGTTTCTTTTATATTTTGATTCAGTTTAATAGAAGATTGGCCTAACACATACACATTTACCAAAGCAGTGGCCGAGGATATCGTCAGCTCTATGAGCAATGGGTTGCCAATATGTATCGTGAGGCCTGGTGTAGGTAAGTTCATAATCTGTTAAGTTATGTGTTATTAGTAAAGAATCTTAAAGGAGTCTTAAGAGTCTTTAAAGACCAAAAAAAGTTTCTTTTTAAGAGGCTGCATGCCTGGTAAAATGCCTGCTCTAGCCTCAATGCGTTTTATTTTATACTAGCGGCCACTCGCAGCTTCGCCCGCGTTGCAGTTTTTTACCCGTTTCCGTTATTTCTTCGGGATAAAAAGTAGCCTATAAAATATGTTAATCCAAGTTATAATCTTTGTTTATTTTAAATTTCATCCAAATCGGTCTTCTGGTTAGAGCGTGAAAGAGTAACAAACATCCATCCATTCTTACAAACTTTCGCGTTTATAATATCAATTTATAATACCTATCCTTCAAGTACCAAGATTAGTTAATTTATGTATAAAGTCGAGCGTAAAGCGGTTTCAACGTGTGCGTGCGGTACTTTAGGTACTGCTCAAATACCTAAATTCGAGCGCATCAAAAATGTATTAGCGTCCTTAAGGAGGTGGTATCCGCCAACGAGAGGTTTTCTCCGTGTTATTTCTCTTTGATGAGTGAGTATAAATGTCCAAAAAAAATATATATTGCTTATTAAAAACTAAATTTTAATTTGAACAATTGAAATAATTCTAACTATATTATTACTATATGAAAAAAATATCCAAAGTGAAGCAATTTTTATTTTAAATTTGGTTATTTCTTCTAAACGGTATTGATTTTTAGTATTTTTTTTTCACACAAATATTTGTCAAAGTATTTATCACAAAGTGAACAATTGGCAGTTCGAACTAATAATTCATTAGGCTACAAATAAATATTTCTTGAATGCGATATGAAATGGAATGCGCGCGGGTCCCTGTGCGGGCGACGGGCGGCAGTGCAACTCAGTATGGACAGACTCCTCAAGGTCGTTGGCGAGTACCACCGCCTTAATAGGATATGACAGGCTGAGGACCTTTTAGGTCGCACGACACCAAATCCATCTAAACTTGTATTTTCAGTTGTCACTTCGTACAGAGAACCTAGCCCAGGTTGGGCTGATGTAAGCAACGCCTACGGAGCCAGTGGGGTAAGTTAAACTATAAGTCAAGTCATACAAGTGTCCTCACGCAAGGCCCTGTCTGAAAACCAGCGCAGCATTGCACACCATGTTCAATGCTGCATACAGCTGAGGCAGGGACCTATTTAACCCCAAGCAACACAAACCTTACTGCTAAGTAGGCTAACTAGGTTATATGTAGTTTTTTCTTACTTTTGTTCTTACGTTTTTTACTTAGTAAACCTAGTGTAGGTAGTGTATAGGTACTACAGTATTTGCCTTGTTGATATTAATTCATGTTTGTAATTTGTGTGGTTTGGGGAAAAATAAATATATTTTCTTTCTTTCTTTCTTTCTATACAATACAATAAATACAAAAAAGTTTATTGTAATAAAAACGATACATTTTTTTTATGAACATGAATGTTGATGGATATGTGGGTAGAGGTAGACCAAAGAAAAGATGGATGAACTGTGTGAAAGATGACATGGATAAGAAAGGAGTGAGTACAGATATGACGGCTGATAGAGGAGAGTGGAAGAAAAAACATACAAATACAAAAAAGAGTTTGAATACAAATAGAATTAGAACATTAGAAGACCCTTGTGTATTTTAATTAGCCAGCGTCGTATAATTAGTTGAACTATACGGTAAGCCAGATTTAAGCCTAAATGTCCGTGAGGTCAACATCGGGCCTCGGCAGAAAACCAGCGCTGCTGTATGGGCACATAGAGCAGCACATGCTGAGCTGTTGGCCCATTCACCACCATAATGTGCAGTTTATTTTGTACTAGCGGCCACTTGCAGCTTCGCCCGCGTGGCAGTTTTTTCCCGTTCCCGTTATTTTTTCGGGATAAAAAAAGTTTATATGTTAATCCAGGTTACACTCTATCATTATTCCAAATTTCATCCAAATCGATCCACGGGTTAGAGAGTGAAAGCGTAACAAACATCCATCCATCCATACTTACAAACTTTCGCATTTATAATTCAAATTCAAATTATTTATTTCAGTTATTCACCATAATAACACCATGTTATTAGTAGGATTTATCTGTGTTTTTTCTTAGTTTAATATTTTTATTAAATCAAATCAAATCAAATCAAAATGTTTATTTGAAACTAGCTAACCTAAACATAAACTTAAAACTAACACATTACTCATAATATCTGATGTAAATATTTATGTGGTGGTTTGAATAAAAGGTTTTTCTTTCTTTCTTTCTAGTATAAGAATTTTAATACACATTTTTACAGATAATTCTAGGCATTGGCTTAGGCATCATTCACACCTCGTTAGTCAACTACTACAACGTGATTGGTATTATTCCGTGTGACTATGTGAACAATGCCATTATCGTCGCGGGGAGAGAAGCGAGCTACAGCACAGGAGGAAATAGCACCAAGATTTATACGATCACTAGTGTCGCTCAGAATCCAGTAAAATATGGTAAATACAAAGTGTAAGATAGGTTACCTTTAGGTTTTCTTTGACTTGCTCGAAGTAAGGCAGTTGTCCCACCAACGACGAGAAAACGACTAACTATCGGCTATTTTCTCGCTCAAGAAACGTACAATAGATATATTTTCCGTGTGAACAAAAGAGATGCATATACAAACAGTTGATCGCTGACTGTTCACACTGCCGGCGAGCACTCGTTTCACTAGTTTGTCGCTGAACGACAAGAGCTATGAAAGATAACACTCGCTCGGCGATACTCGCCAAGCTATTAGAACTCACGCCGAGAGAGCAACCAGTGGTCATTTCTCTACAGTGCGTATCTGATGCGAGTAATCGCCCGCCTCACTCGCACACTCGCTTATAGCCGAGCTACACAAATATCGGAACTACGCACTCGCTCCCCGCGTCTCGCTAACTCGTTTCTAGTTCTAGCTCTACTCGTTACTCGTTAATCGTTGCCGGTGAGACAAGTGCCTAAGTGATGATTAGATTTATTTATTGCAAAATCAACGGAGATAATATAAAATCACTGATCTGAATCTGGCCTGAATCTGATGATATAAATGACGACCGATGTGGCGCGGCGGGCGAATGTCCGCCTGCGACGCAGGAGGTTGCGGGTGATTCCCGCCTTGGGATAAATGTTTGTGCGATCTGCAAATATTTATTCCGGGTGTTCTGGGTATTCAATGTATAATAAAATTATCTATGTATGTAATGTTCTAAATTAAGTACCATATCAGTCATCAGTAATTTGACGACCAATGTGGCGCGGCGGGCGAATGTCCGCCTGCGACGCAGAAGGTTGCGAGTGATTCGCGCCTTGGGATAAATGTTTGTACGATCTGCAAATATTTATTCCGGGTGTTCTGGGTATTCAATGTATAATAAAAATATTTATGCATGTAATGTTCTAAATTAAGTACCTATATCAGTCATCTAGTATCCATAACACAAGCTCTACTTAGCTTGGGGCTAGATGATACTGTGTGGATTGTGTGTGTGTGTGGATTATAACCCTCTTCTAGGCTTGGTCGCGAGGAACTGGCGCTTAGATTTACCTACCTAGATTTAAGACGTTTCAACATGATCCCTGCAGCGGATATTACTGAATAAATGATCTTTGACTTTGCAAAGTTTGTGCAAAACTAATAGTGACTAGTTGCACCTTAACTATTCTAAACGTCATTTCATTTATTTTCAGGTGATATAGATTTTACACTAAAGAATAAATTAAAGCTACTTAGTTCGCCTAAAGCTCTCTACTATGTCTACTGCATTAACACGAGCAACAGAATGCTGTTTACCTTCCTCACGTGGTTTCTACATCTGATACCAGCGTACATGATTGACTTTGGCTGCCTTCTGCTCGGAAAAAAGCGCAGGTTCGTACAAAATAGAAATAATCTATACATCTATACAATTAAAAAAAAATTGAAGTGTCTGTTTGTAATATTAAAATAACCGCTTTTTACTATATGCATATGAATATACATACGATACACATACCAAAATAGCATTTTTTACAATTTTTGTCTATCTATCTGTCTGTCTGTTTGTTTAGATTGTAAGCATTACCTACTATTAGTTGAAGCGTAGCGTGTGCTGTCTTTTGAACTTCGGTTGCATATTAAGTTTTTGGTATGATTGCCTTAGCATGTTTTCTGTCTTGCATTCAGTTAGATTATCACCACACTGGAGCTTCATTATTTATATCATTATTATTTTGTAGCAGGATCATACAAAAAAACGGTATGAACCAAGCCGTAAGTTTCTTGCCGGTTCTTCTAGGCTTGGTCACGAGGAACTGGCGCTTAGATTCACCTAGATTTAAGACGTTTCAAGATGATCCCTGCGGATATTACTGAATAAATGCTTTTTAACTTTTGACTTTGACTTTGAAATGTTTCAGATTTGTGAAAATATACGAAAAAGCGTACAAGATGGCCAACGCACTATCCTACTTTATGCTAAGCACTTGGCAATTTGATGGCAAAAACACGCAGAAACTTTACAAAGGCTTATCAAAAACCGACCAAACCATCTTCGACTTTGACGTTACTGATATAAATTGGGAAGAGTTTATTAAAATTTGGGCCATTGGGGTCAGAAAGTATATTGTAAAAGAAGAACTTAAAGATACAGAAAAGGCGTATAAAAAACAGAAATGGCTTGAAGTTCTACATTATATACTAACTCTGTTGTATCTCTACTGCATTTGGAACATATTTTGTGGTGTTTTTTATGTAATTAGCTGTATGGTTTATGTTCGTGGTGATTTCAGTGGACTGTATATTTTAAAGTTGGGCTGCGGATGGTCTGCAGATGTGGAGTAATAAAACGCCGGGTAACGGGTAACGGCCGAGGTCAGGTAGGCCGGGCGAAGGGACGACGACGACTTGTCTCGGGACGCAGGTAGGTGTTGTTGTGACGACGGGTAGTGGAGCACTGGTTGTTCGGTTTTTTTTTTTTTTTTTTTTTTTTTTCCGAACGGACTAAAATGCTGGTATAATCGCCTAGCGATTTCCGACAGCGTTACCGGGCTTCCGACAGCGTTCGGCGATTTTAGCCTATTATTTATACAAGTCGTCGTCCTCCCTTGCCGCCCGCACATTGACGGAAGCGCGTCTCTTTATTTAATACCATGATTCTTATGCTTAGGTACCTACAATGTTTTATAGACTTATGTGCGTGCAGTGTACCTAAGCTACATGTAAATGCTAACTACGTTGGCCCAGAAACTTGTCTATACAACAGAAATAGAGTTAGGTATGCCCAGGGACTTGTCAGAGTTAGACCTGACTAGCCTCAGAACGAGTAGGCTACGTACCTATTCAGAGTCGAGTAGGTACGTAGAAGAGTTAGGTCTAGCTTCTGTAGTATAGACAAGTTTCTGGGCCAACGTAGTTAGCATTTACATGTAGCTTAGGTACACTGCACGCACATAAGTCTATAAAACATTGTAGGTACCTAAGCATAAGAATCATGGTATTAAATAAAGAGACGCGCTTCCGTCAATGTGCGGGCGGCAAGGGAGGACGACGACTTGTATAAATAATAGGCTAAAATCGCCGAACAACCAGTGCTCCACTACCCGTCGTCACAACAACACCTACCTGCGTCCCGAGACAAGTCGTCGTCGTCCCTTCGCCCGGCCTACCTGACCTCGGCCGTTACCCGTTACCCGGCGTTTTATTACTCCACATCTGCAGACCATCCGCAGCCCAACTTTAAAATATACAGTCCACTGAAATCACCACGAACATTGTCATCACGAACATTGGTCCTTCGCAAGCCGGATCACTGAAGCAGCCAAAATCAAAATGCCGGTTACACGGAGTATGCAGGGTCGAGAAGAGGTGCAGGCATCCGCTAGCACGACGGAGGAAAATACCACGGAGACCACCACAAGCCAAGCTACCGCTGAAGAGGTTGTGCGGGCCGGGCACAGGCCCTCGCAACCGCGGTCCAGGAGGTCTGGAACCTCGGGAAAGAAGAGCCGCTTGTGGGCAGCACGTGAACACCTAGCGACGGTACGCGCAGCGCAGGCAGACGCGCTTGCGGCGGCCGCGAAAGCTGCTACGGAACTCGCTGAGATTGCTCTCGAGCGAGTGCTAGCAGAGGAGCACTCAAGCACCGAAGAGGACGGAGAGCAGTCTGAGCTGGCATCCATCCGCATCTCTACGTGGCTGCAGCAGCGGCCAGAGGAAGAGCCGCCGCTAACCGCTGGCAACAAGGGGATCCTAGGAGAGGCGCCTTCTGTCAAGGAGGACCAAGGAGTGCGGGAGAACCGGGTTACGGATCAACCCGGTCGGGCGACCGATCCGCCCACCGTGCAGAGGTCCGTCATCGGCTTTGAGGAGCTGACGGCGGCGCTATCGCCGATCGCGACGAGGAGGGATCCGCCGAGGTACCTACAAGAACTTCCCGCCTACAACGGGCAGGTGAGTGGGTGGCTGGCGTACAAAGCAGCATATAGAGACAGCGAGACGCGGTGAACTACGTTGTCGTGCACAGTTTAGTTAAGGTTATAAATAAATGATGCTTAATTGTTTCTATATTATTTGAGAATAAATAAATAAATAATGCTGGACAACCCACACAGCATCATCTAGCCCCAAGCTAAGCAGAGCTTGTGTTATGGGTACTAGATGACTGATATACTTAATACAATACATTACATATATAGATATTTTTATTATACATAGAAAATACCCAGAACACCCGGAATAAATATTTGCAGATCGTACAAACATTTATCCAGAGGCGGGAATCGAACCCGCAACCTTAGCGTCGCAGGCGGACATTTGCCCACCGCGCCAATCATTACAAAATTCGTCGATAGAAGACTTTGCGAATGGGACGTAATTTTGGTGGAGGGACGTTTTGCGAGTGGGACCTTATGCTCCTAAAACAAATAACCCTAGCAAATTTTCCCCTTCTCCCCAAATCGAAAATCACATAATAAAGTCCAGAACAAGATAAAATATAAAATAACCAGCAATATAAAATATTTTCGCTATTTTTCGACAGTCCACTCGGTTTTTAATTTACTTACATAAATAACAAAATGCACCAAATAGCCAAACGTTAGATAATCTACTGTGAAATACTGACTTATAATAACTAAATAATTCAATAAAATTAATTATTAACCTGCCTAAGCAGAATTTATTATAATTAATTAATTTTTTTACCGAAATATGTACCTACTAAAATAATTAAATTTTAGTGTTCCGCTGTAAATTTGTTAAACGGAACACTGTTACACTGCAATTATAATTATAATGCTGGACAATCCACACAGCATCATCTAGCCTCAAGCTAAGCA
Source organism: Electrophaes corylata (assembly GCA_947095575.1). Lineage (NCBI taxonomy): Eukaryota > Metazoa > Arthropoda > Insecta > Lepidoptera > Geometridae > Electrophaes > Electrophaes corylata. The sequence continues at coordinate 1,040,331 of OX352726.1, read as the reverse complement.
GAGCTTGTGTTATGAGAACTAATAGATGATTGATATACATTACATACATAGATATTTTTTTACTATACATAGAAAATACCTAGAACACCCGGAATAAATATTTACAGATCGTACAAACATTTATTCCAAGGCGGGAATCGAACCCGCAACCTCCTGCGTCGCAGGCGGACCTTCGCCCGTCGTGCCACATCGGTCGTCAATTGCGGTTCTTGAAGACGTATTTGTCCAGTTGGGCCTGAGCTGGCACCGTGGAGTCAGCCCTATAAGATATACAGGGTCGTTTTTTGAGAAGGGCGGTAATGGAAAAGTCTGAAACCACGCCAGAAAAATTGTAAAAGCTGTCATGCCTGTGATTTATAAGAAAACAATAACTGCATAAACACCGAGCCAATCATAAAAATTCGCATGTTAGGTCCCATATTATGGCACTTATATCATAGTTATACTATAGTAGTAGTTATGTAGTAGTAGTAGAGCTCTTAGTGAAGGGCTCGTCCGGGGAAGTACTACTACCATGCCTATTCCTGCCGCCAAGCAGCGCAGCGTGTTCCGGTTTGAAGGGTGTGGGTGCCGGTGTAATTACAGGCACATGAGGCTTAACATCTATATGCCTCAGGTTGATGGACGCAGAGCAGTGCATCGTAGAACACGTTCCCAACAAGCAATAGGTACTTTGTTATAGGTGATGGTAACCACTTAACATCAGGTGTGCCATCTGCTTGATCAATCAGAAAGTTGTATAAAAAAATGTTTTACGCAAAAGAAGTCAAATGTAACAGTTTAGGTACTTAGTGGGACACCAATAAGTAATGTGCTTGTCATCCTTATGTACGCGCGGGTTAGACAATGCATTTAATCAGCATACATAATTTTACATAATATATGTAGGTAAATTAATTTGGCAATAAGCGGTTCACCTAACTTATTTTCGTAGTCATAGACACGCCTCACCCTGCCTTGGACACTAAGGTAAAACTAAATTTAACATTTGTTCAAATCAAATCAAGCCTAGCTCAGGCACATGAAGCTTATTACTTACGTCTAGAAACGATAAACGAAGTTTCGTTTTCTCGTATTGTAATAATGTACATTGCAACATTCCATTTGACATTCCAATTTCAAAGAGTTTTGCATTGCTTTTTTTTTGTGGATAATTTAATGCGAGTTTAACGTTTTTTGAATAATAACCGATTGAGTTTTCATACATGTGTCAAAATAAAATGTAATTTAAATCAAAAAATTTCGATGCAAATCACTCCCAAAATCGTGAAAAAAACTGGAGTCACACGCCAAACTTTCTATGCAAATTTTAAAGACATTGTAAAAGTCTAAATAATGAAGATATTAAATAAAGAGCAATAAGGTTTTTTATAAAAACATTACGAGAACTTTTCCATACGTTTCCACTGCACGACATCAGTCAAAACAAGTCCTCTGTTGGACATAGGCCTTCAAATTGGAGGGGATTTCCTATGATCACAACGCAGCATACAATAGGTACTCAGGAGATGCTGTTATCCTCTTGGTGTATTCCGAGACCCCCATGACTACTTGTCCATATATCACAGTTGATTTTACTCTGTTGTAGGTGTTAAAAACATATTTCAGACAGTAAAAATGCAAAACGGAGAAACCATGACAATGGATCCAGCGATGGTTATAGAGGTAGCTGCGATGTCCCGCCAGAAGACGTTGGATGAGGCAATAGAACGCGGAGACTCCGACATCCAGAGGTTCTACAGCAACAGCACGCTGCTCATCACTGGAGGCTCCGGCTTTATGGGCAAGCAGATAATTGAGAAGCTGATTAGGTAAATATTTATCCATTCGATTGCGTCCTCGTTGTTTTGACGCGCGTTGTGCAAACCTGTGCCGACTATTTCATCTTATTGCGATTCTCAAACCTATTTATTAGTGTTCTTCTTCTTTTCGGATCAAAAACGCAACTTTAAATTATTGTGGACCAGTAAGTGGAGACCTTACGTCGGTTTCCTACTGTGAGCTCTTATGGCACGGTTACACGGCTGTGTATTTGTTCAACAATATTTCTGATCAGTTGGATCTTTTTTAATGTTTCAGATCATGCAGGATATCCAAGGTCTATGTCCTTCTAAGGTCAAAAAAAGGCAAGCTGATGCAAGAAAGATTGACAGAAATGCTTGAAGATCCGGTATATATCTAAAAAACCTACCCTAGTCTAGTCTAATAGTCGTATTTCTAAAAAGCCAAATATTTTCGAAGCTTCGTTCTTTTGATCAATTAAATAAACAAATAGGTACTTGTGAACATCGGACTAAAAACCACGAAACAGCAGCCAGAGCTGAACTGAGCTGTGAGACCTATCAAACTGTTAAATAGATGTTTGAATGTTTGTAGATCAATCACGCTTTATCTATTGGATGAATTTTGATAAACCTTAGAAAATAGATAATTTTTATCGAAATTAACAATTATGAGCCACTTTTTAACCGAAAGTTTTAGAAGAACCGAGTGTACACTACCGAAAAAGACGGAATAAAAGTGCTTTGAATTTAGATCGTAACAAAGTGGATGGTTGATGTTAGCAAAATTGCCTAAATCGTGCGATTGAAACCACTAGCTGTATTGTATACGAAATTATAGAGTCAATTATATTGATAAATATTTCCTCACTAGGTATTTGATCAAGTTAGAAAGAAGCAGCCGGATTTCGCAGAAAAGCTGATACCTGTCGAAGGAGACGTGGCTGAGATCCAACTTGGCATCAGAAGCCAGGACTGGGAGACGCTTATTAATGAGGTTAATATTTCCTTTATTATAATTACTACCTAAGAACTCCCAATTTTTTTGAGATAACATTATTTACACAAATATTAAATACTATATAAAATAATAAAAAAACTAATGTTTCTTTAACTACAGTTCTCACTATAGGCATAATCTCTTGTCTGTGCTATAGGCAAAGAATTAAAATCACTGACCGCAGGAAGTGTGCCCAAAAGGCTGGCAACGTTTTTCTTTGGATAACTAAACTAGTTTTGTCCAAGGTAAGCATCAGCCCTTTGATCGTTAGTCACATCCATCAGCCTCTTGGATAACTCTTTGAATAAAAACCACGCTTCTGGACCCCATGGACTTAATGTTTCTGCCCCAAAAGGCAAAGGTTTCCGTTACCGAGGTTTTTTTTCTCGAACCGACTAAAATGCTGGTATAATCGCCTAGCAATTCCTGACAGCGTCGGGCTTGCATTTCCGAGGGATGCACACCGTGCTTGGGTATTAAAGTCGTGACATTATTTCTTTCTTTTTGTTTTTAAACAGCTGGATATCATCTACCACATGGCTGCGACCACCAGGTTCGACGAGACCCTGCGACTGGCGACGCTGATCAACGTGAGGGGGACCAGGGAGGTCATGACCCTGGCCAGAGCTTGTAGGAAACTCAAGTAAGTTTAATTGACCAAGCGAGCTAAGTTTTGAAATTGGCCAAAAAATGCTCTTGTCCGTCTGTGATTCTGTTCTAGCCTACCGGTCGCATTTGATCCTTGATTTTTTGTCTATTCTATACCATTATAAGAATCTTTGTCCTGACTGACTAACATATAGACAACGCACAGCCTAAATAACTGTTCATAGAGACTTGAAATTTCGAGGATAGGTTCGTCTTGGTGCGTGTGCACTAAGAAATGCATTCCCGAAATTCAACTCCTAAAGCGGTACAGCGGGGGTTGAAGTTTGTATGAAAATGAGCGAACTTTCGGGCGTTCCGCTCGTTTATATTTACTTTAGTAATAATATTGTAAAGAGGTAGAGTTTGTGAGGTAGTAGAGGGTAATCTCTGGATCTGCTAAACCGATTTTGAAAATTTTTTACCAATAGAAAGCCACATTTTTCGTAAGTAACATCATACTTGGACACTTGAACATGGATGGGTGGATGGATGGATGTTTGTTACTCTTTCACACTCTAACCAGTGGACCGATTTGGATAAAATTTGGAGTAACTATAGATTGCAACCTGAATTAACATATAAGCTACTTTTTATCCCGAAAAAAAAACGGGAGTGGGAAAAAACACGCGACGCTAGTAGGCTATATATTATCCCGAAAAATGAAAAAAACTGATGTAATATTCAGACGTATCTCTGACTTCTCTTAAACATCCTCGAAGAATCTCAAGTAGGTACTTAGTACTAAAAAATCTGAGGGGATATCTAACTAGCCTGGGGATTAATAGTCGTGAAGAATTTTTTTAACTTTTTATTTCTCGAAGGGGCCGAGCCTTTGAACATTTTACAGTAGCTACGACTTTTGCAGGTCATTTGTTCATGTATCGACGGCGTACACACAAGCTATACCCAGCCTGATAGACCAGGAGGTTTATGAAGAGTTTATACCAAGCCCAATACCTCCAGAGACACTGATATCATTGGTGGAGAGCTTGGATGAAGCGAAGCTTGATGCTATCACAGCTAGGTAAGTCAGTAACACCACTTTTTTTATACGGCTTGCCACTGGACAGACCGGTGGTCTAGTGGTAGTAACCCCGCCTTCTGATCTTAAGGTCGTGAGTTTAAATCCATGCCGGTCGTACTTTTGACAGTTTTCAATCATGCTTAAGACCACGGCTGAGTTAGAAGGACTATCAAACACTACAGTGTCGCATTTATTTAATATCTTGTTTTAGTATAACAGACTGCTGGCCTAACACGTATACGTTCACCAAAACAGTCGCCGAGGATATCGTCAGATCTACGAGCAATGGGTTACCAATATGCGTTGTAAGACCTGGTATAGGTAAGAATCTCATTAATAAAAACCCTGAATTTTCCGATGGAACAAGCATATGGCCCAACTTACCATAGCCTATAACAAAGCATTGCCTTGTAGGTCACGTTAGTTGGAACTTGCCCTACCATACACTACTCTGCGTCCGTCAACCTGAGGCATACAGGTGTTAAGCCTTATGTGCCAGTAATTACACCGGAACTCACACCCTTCAAACCGGCACACGCTGCGCTGCTTGGCGGCAGAAATAGGCATGGTGGTAGTACTTCCTCGGACGAGCCCTCCACTAAGAGCTCTACTACTACTAAAACTTTTTGCTAAAAGTCTTTTTTGGCTTGCTGATGAAACGAGCAGATGTCCCAGTAGTAGATCAGTACTTATGTACAAAATGATGTAATATCAAATTATGGTGTAATTTTTATTTAGTTTAACTGCTGGACAAAAGCCTAGTTCCCTATATTAAGTTCCCTAAGTAGAAAGATTCTGAGTCTTTTTGATCTATTTAATGGTTCGCCTATTTCCATTTTAACTTGCTGATTCTGAGAGCTTTGTCGGTGACCTTGATTCTTCTACGGCCTTTATTATTTTTGATCTTAACTCGTAGTGAAACTTACAGCATAGTTCTCTCTCTCTCTCTTTTCTTTTTTTTTATTTTAAGATCATGTCCATATATGTATGTGTGCGTCAAATTAACTTATTTCTTTCTTTCTTTTTTTCTTCTTTCTTTCTCTCCATAGCCCGTTGTGCGATTTTGAGCTTGTGTATGAGACCAATAGTTAGCGACCACGTCTCAGTTTCATAAGTCATTACTGGTAACACACACTGATTATAGACTTTCGTCTTGAGGCTTTCCTATTACTTATTGATATTCTGCTTTATTATTTTGTTATGAATGTATGGTGAATGTATATTGAATTTTCAGTAGTCGCTTCGTATACAGAACCCAGTCCAGGTTGGGTTGATGTAAGCAACGCCTACGGAGCCAGTGGGGTAAGTTTGTCTCAAAATGTTTCGTCATCACCTCTTCTTTTCCCCAAATATTGGAGAGGTTTGTTATAGAAATCCCGCTTGGCAGGTGGATTGGGACCGCAGTGTCAATGATGTCGAGACGCTTTTACCCACCTCTTGATACCATCTTTCTTACCTCTTACTTCATCCTGAGGAGATGGCGCTACTGTGTAAAGTTGACATGGACTCCGTATGAAATAGTTATGACAAATTAAGTTCATGCATTTCATGGTATATCCTTGGAAGAGAATGAAAAATTTATATTCTAAGCCGTGAAAATCCTTATGAATTTAAAAGCAACTGTCTTTATAACAGTTATACAGTCTTTATATCACGCCTTTTTTCAAAAGGCCTACGCAGCGACCATGGATTACCACTTGCTACCATTCAAACTTACTTTTTTTGCTTCATTTACTCTCATAACATTCTTAAATGCTTGTCGGTTTAGGGTACTCTTGACCTATCCTTAATCTAAAACGTCTTCTATCTAATTGAGATACGTATGTCGAGGTCTTCCCAACTGTCCCATTTATAGTCGTTTGATATTATCTGTTTCGTCAATCTTCTTTCATCCATCCTCTCTACATACCCAAACCATTTCATTCATTTTCCTGCCCTTATACCACTTTACGTGGGGTCGGCACAACAGTTTTTTTCCTCCCTCCATTTGCCTCTATCATCCGTCATCTCTGTAATCACTCCTTTCTTACCCATATCATCTCTCACATAATCTATCCATCTTTTCTTTGGCCTACCTCTACTCGCATATCCATTTACATTCATATCTGACACTCTTCTCTTCTCTTCTCATGACATTTCTAATCCATGCTAACCTGTTGCTCCTCATCTTTTCAGATGCCCAAACCATTTAAGCATCTCTTCTTTCACTCCATGCCTGTAATAATAATATCTTTAAACATTATTTCAGTTGATTATTGGCATCGGTTTAGGCGTCGTTCACACCACAAAGTTTAGTAACAACTGTGTAATGAATTTGATTCCGTGTGACTACGTCAACAACGTCATTATCTCCGCGGGGAGAGAAGCGAGTCACAGCACTGGAGGGGACAATACTAAAATCTATACGGTCAACAGTATCACTCAAAATCCTGTGCGTTTTGGTAAGTACATCAAGCGTACGAAAAAGCTGCATTAGATGGTAAATTTTTGGTTTGTTATATACCTTCAAAAATATGATCTTTAACTACAAATCTCGTGATTCATTTTATTTTTATTTTTCTCTTCTCTATGGCATAATCTATAATATAAACGACGAAAAAATCACGTTTTTTGTATGAGAGTCCCCTTAAATATTTATTTTATTCTACCTTTTAGTATTTGTTGTTATAATGGCAGCATAAATAGATCATTTGTAAAAATTTCAACTTTCTAACTATCACAGTTCATGAGATACAGCTTGGTGACAGACGAACAGACAGACAGACAGCGGAGACTTAGTAATACGGTGCCGTTTTACCTTTTGGGTACGGAACCTTAAAAAAATATTGAAAAATTTTGTACGTGTGCTAAATGACTTATTTGGATGTTTGGAGGTACCTCTGTCTCTTCGAGTAGTTACTAAGAGATCTTAGGGAATATCGACCGTGCTTGAGGATTAAAGTCGTGATGCTATTTTTTTTATTATTTTAGCAACAAGTGTAATTTCATGCTTTCAGGTGTCCTCTCTTCAGTCTTATTTAAAAACATGATGCATCTTTTTTCGTCTAAAACCCTGTACTATGTCTACTACATCAACACAAGCAACAGCATACTGTTTACCTTCCTCACGTGGTTTCTACATCTGATACCAGCGTACATCGTCGACTTTGTCTGCCTTCTGCTCGGAAAAAAGCGTAGGTTGGTACATAAGTTAATGTTAAAAACCCAAGTGTAGATTATAATAAAGCCTAGTGTTTGTGGTCATTTTAAAATAACATCATCTACTAGCCTCTAGAAGTTGTTTTAACTATATCTTAAGTAGAATGAAGTCCTTTGTGCCTTTTAAATTTGATAAATAATGCTACAGCAACTTTCCCCCATTTCCAACCTATTTTCCTCACAATCAAAAATCACGATCGACTAAAAAATGTGTGCCAGTTTTTGTCAAAATATGTTGAAATAAATAATAGTTTATAAAAACTAAAAAAAACACGCTTTCATAATAAATCCAACTAAAAATCAGGAAATAAAATTTAATAAACAGGACAGGCGGACAGGTGGAGAGGCGGACAGACGGACAGGTGGACAGGCGGACAGGCGGATAGACGGACAGAGGACGGACAGACAGACAGACAGTAGAGTCTTAGTAATAAGGTTCCGTTTTACCCTTTGGGTACGGAACCCAAAAGCATATAAGTATTTCATTAGCTATCTGGTTCCCATAGTACCATTATTTGTTAAGTCCAACTTAACTTAGCCACTTCACAGGACTTTGAATGTTGTTAGGATATAGAGACGATAGGTACTTGTGTATTCGCGCGGTGTTGGGTTGTAGTGTGTAAGAATCTGCAAAATTTTTAGGTAACTCTTATTTTATGTGTTAATTATTTTCAGATTTGTGAAAATATACGAAAAAGTGTACAAAATGAACAACACGCTCTCCTATTTTTGTCTAAAAACATGGCTATTCGATGACAAAAACACGAAGAATCTCTACAAAAGCTTGTCCAAAACTGATCAAACTATCTTCAACTTTGACATTACTGCTATAGATTGGCAGGAGTATTTTAAAATTTGGACCATTGGCATCAGAAAGTATATTTTAAAAGATGGCCTTAAAGATACAGCAAGAGCACATACAAAACAGAAATGGCTTAGAGTTCTACATTATGCATTAACTGTATTGTATTTTTATTGCATCTGGATGTTACTGCGTGGTGTTTACTATGTAACTAGCTACCTCTTTTAGTTTTGGGTTATAAATAAATGAAGGTGAATTGTTTTTATATTTTTGAGTCCAGCCGGGCTATGACGTACAACCTATCTATCTATATATAATAATAATAATTAATGCTGAACATATTTGAGACGAGGACGGACGGGCAAAAGTAGATGCTTCGCTCGCTCGGTCAACTATTCCTTTATATATGTCAACGGAAAATATCAAAATCTGCAAGTTTATAAATTTCCTAGGAAATTTATAAACCTTCGCAGGATTCTAAACGAGAGATAAATTGTATTATTTTACGCCCACATTTTCGCAAATTGATAAACTTACCTAACTCACGCGTAAAATAATAAGTAAGCAATAACCAAACGCCATGTGCGCTCTGATTGGTTGAATAAATCACGTGTTTTTTCTCCTTCCGAGTCAGATCCGCCCTAAAAAGCGAGAGCAAAAGACACAACTAAAGAACCAAGTTGTACCTTAGTATAGGTAGATCATGCAGTTTTATTTCTGGCGCTTCGGCGGCTGCTGCCGCAGCACGCTCGCTCCGCTCGCTCGCCTCGCGCGTTTTTTTTATGTTCTAACATAACCTAACCTATCCGAGTCGGATCCGCCCTAGAAAGCGAGTGCAAAATATGCAACTAAAGAGTCAAGCTGTACCTTAGTATAGGTAGATCATGCAATTTTATTTCTGGCGCTGTTAGGTAGGTAATCGAAAGTGATAAATTTATAGTTTGGCAAGTCTGATTGTACCTAAGTCTATGGACACAAGCATTGCCACTGTCAACATCGACCAATCAGAGAGCAGTGTGTTATTTTCCATATTTTAAAGAAGTGTAAAATTAAAAGCTCTTCTGTGATTGGTCGAACCGTTTAGAATCTTACGAATGGATATCCGTTAGTTTATAAATTTACCACGAGACGTCGCAAATTGATAAAGCGAAAATGTGGGCGTAAAATAATACAATTTATCTCGCGTTTAGAATTCTACGAAGGTTTATTTTGCTAGGTTTATAAACTTGCGGATTTTGATATCTTCCGGTGACATATATATCATGTTCTATTTGTATTAATGTGCAACTAGGATAGCGCCTTGGAATTCATTCTGTAATGCTATTTTATAAGTGAATAAATTGAAATTGAAATCAGTAAGTTTGTATTAAAAAAAATTACTAACGATAATATTAAGTACCTACCTGCCTATTTTTGAGTAGATAAAATACTTATCCTTTCCTTCTTCCTTCCATTGCTGAGTGGTGACTATTTTTGCTAACGTGACTAATTTTTCTTTTTTATAAGCTCTCTTGGATTTCAGAAGTTCGCTACTAAAATAAATGGATGTATTTATACGTAGGTACTCTAAAAATTATTACGAGTAACAAAATGTACCAAATGGTTTATTTTTGACGTAACCCATAGTTTTTATTTAAAAATACCTTCTAAATTATATGTTTACATAAAAATATTTATGTTTGTTTACTCAAATAGAATTCCTTCTCACACAATAAAGTTAAGTTTTCCACAGCCACAGTAGCATCAGGTGGACTCAGCACGCTCCGGTACGTAGGGTTGAGGGGATGAAGAGGTCCGAAAGCAGTTACTGCTGACCTGCCTTCATCACTGCCGAAGATGTGGTGTGTTCTGTCACCCGTTCTGATGATGCGTTTTTGAACCTGGAATTTTGTATTATTTGTTTAGATCACTAATTTTTTTTCACCTCATTAGTTAAGGGTTAAGAGAGGTAAGGTAATGAGATTGTGAGTTTGTGAGGTTGTAGGGGGTAATCTGGATCTACTGAACTGGTTTCGAAGTTAATTTACCAGTAGAAAGCCACGTTATCTGTAAGTGACATATGTTATGAATTAACCCGAAAAATTAATAGACGTTTTCGTGGTAGCCGGATTCGCAGTCTGAGAAAAAACGGCCGAACGAAATGAGAGATATCAAATTGAGTTCTAGAGACAAGTTGTAGAAATTGATAATGACCAAAAAAGTCAGGGACAGCATATATGATGAGAGATATAACAATTTTGACCACTAATGTGGCGCGGCGAGCGATTGTCCGACGCAGGAGGTTGCGAGTTCGATTCCCGCCTTGAGATAAATGTTTGTACGATCTGCAAATATTTATTCCGGGTGTTCTGGGTATTTTCTATGGTTAATAAAAAATATTTATGTATGTAATGTATTATTATTAAGTATATCAGTAATCTAGTACCCATAACACAAGCTCTGCTTAGCTTGGGGCTAGATGATGCTGTATGGATTGTCCAGCATTATTATGCTGTCCCTCTCCATGTCAGGAACTGTTATCATCAAAATCTAAGTAAAATACTTACAATATCAGGGTTAGCAGTCTTCAGGTCCCAAGCAAGTCCTACCCTCTCACACATTTTGATGAAGGTCGCACTGACATTAAAATGCATGCCCAGTTCTGATGCCTTGTAGTCCCAAGGGAACACGTGGTGGTAGTTATGCCAGCCTTCGCCCATGGTTAGGAATGACACTAACCAGCCCTCTACTGGACGAAAATTCCTAGAGAAGGCAAATAAATTAATAATATTTTGTGCTGTTAATACTTTCAAGGGTATAATGAAAAAAAAAACAGCCAAGTGCGAGTCGGACCCGCGCACAAAAGATTCCGTACCATCCGTAGCCCCTTCAATATTTATTTTATTTTATTTTCTAGTATTTGTTGTTATAGTGGCAACAGAAATACATCATCTGTGAAAATTTCAACTATCATGGTTCATAAGATACAGCCTGCTGAAAGACAAACCCTTCACAAAGAGCTCTACCATTACTAAAAATAGTTTGTTATATGTTACAAACTACTTACTTGTCATAGGGCCGGGTTCCGTACAAATGTGCGGCGCTATTTATTAGCCACGTTATGTGCAATCCTAACATATAACGAAAGAAACCGCAGACAAGTATGGCGTTTGTCCAATTTTCACCGAAGAAGTATACCGGCACATACGTGGGTATAAACACGCCGAACAGTAAAAACAACTCGTAGAAATATCTGAAAATATAAGTGTTTGGGAATCTTTGTCCGAACAAAGGGTTATACTCTATTGCTAACGCGTTCCGACAAGACAGCGGCATGGAATCTGACAAAACAATATTCCTCATGCCAAAGGTCATTCGCAATGATGATGAGGCACAATTTGATCTGTCAAATAACGCTCAAGGTCGTGGGTTCAAACCCCACACTTCGATTTTTAGATAGAAAAATCCATTGGTGCACGACTGGATTGAACCTATGACCTTAGAATCAAAAGGCGGGGTCACTCCCACTATACCACCGGTGCTCTTCAATAATTAGTATACACACATACAAACAAAAAGAATAATATATATTATATTTTTAATTATAACCCTGGATAAGCCACACAGTTTTATCTAGCCCCAAGCTAAGCAGAGCTTGTGTTATGGGTACTAGATGACTACAATACCTTACGAACATAGATATTTTCTTATTCGAATCGAATCCGCAACCTCCTGCGTCGCAGGCGGACATTCGCCCGCCGCGCCACATCGGTCATCAATTAAATGCAACTTTAAAAAACTACTACATATTGTGGGAAAGCTGGACAAACCTACGTCCAGCCCGGCTAACATGCGTGCAGCGCGACAAAATTTTGTATACTCGCTAAATCGTTCTGTCAAATGAAAAACTTAATGCTAATGTGTGGGTATTTTATCTATAATTTCTAAAATGTCCATCAATAGAAAAAGTATCTCGTGTCAAACGCGACATATCTCGCGTTACACATCTTAGCCCGGCTGGTAGATAATTTTGAAGGAAAATTACCACCTGGCAGGTAGTTATTAGATAAGGATTTATTGTACCTGTACTGCCACATCACCCAAGAATCTGCCTTCAAATCTCTCATATCAATCTTTTTTCCCAACTCTATAACGTAAGGGTGCTTCTTCATCATGAGCCATCCAACGTGGCTGAAGAAGAACCCTCGGTTGGAATTGTGAGGGTCTCCATCAGTATCACTGTAGCGATGGTGTAAGCGGTGGTCACGGGCCCAGATGAAAATTGAATTCTGTTCAGGAAATAATTATAACTAGGTCATTACGTGAAAGTGAGCTGAAATATCTACAGATTTTGCAAATCTTCTCAATCATATACGAGAGCCAAAGAGAGTATTTATGAGAGCTAAAGAGAGTTCTTATGAGAACTAAGGATAGTACTTATGAAACATAAGGAGAGTACTTATAAGAACTAAAGAGAGTATTTATTTTGAACTAAAGAAAGTACTTATGAAACTAGTCTGTATTAGTATTTTTACTGTTAATTAAAGTAAACTACGCAGTGCTCGAAAGGACATTTATTTCCAGACTGACGTGCGGGTACACAAGATATGTGACTACCTACACAACAGAAACATAAGGAGAGTATTTATGAAAATTAAAGACAGTACTTATAAAAACTAAGGAAAGTAGGTACTTATGAAACATAAGGAGAGTAGGACTTATGAGAACTAAAGAAAGTATTTTTATGAAAGTACTTATGAGAATTAAGGAGAGTATTTATGAGAATTAAAGAGAGTATTTATGAAAACTAAAGAGAATATTATGACCAAAACTAACAACGCTAAAAAACTGAATTTTGGATAAAATCACGGCAAAACTGACTGACAACTTCAATGCAAAAGCGCTTGATAGTCTCCTTGATAAACAGCTGGGTGAGTACCAGAAGCTCCAAGATGCTCAAGTCGGCTCAGAGCTGGGCTTTCCACGGAGAGTGCACCAGATTTTGGATGATTTCTCGGTTTATCGAAAGCATTTGACCTAGTGTCCTACCAGTTATTATGGAACAAACTGTCAGCTACTAGGATGCCGCAGGCTGTAAGTTTGTTTAGGCACTGGTATGCACATCAAGACAACTGCGTAAGGTGGGCGGATGAAGTATCGGACGCGTACAGGCTGGAATGTGGGGTAAGACAGGGGGGCATATTCGCCGAAGCTTTTCTGTCTGTACGTGAACAATCTCATCGGCGAAAAAGGTTAATAAAACTCAAGTGTATAATGTCACCGGAAGATATCCAAATCCGCAAGTTTATAAATTTCCTAGGAAATTTATAAACCTTCGTAGGATTCTAAACGAGAGATAAATTGTATTATTTTACGCTCACATTTTCGCAAATTGATAAACTTACCTAACTCACGCGTAAAATAATAAGTAAGAAATAACCAAACGCCATGTGCGCTCTAAATGGTTGAATAAGTCACGTGTTTTTTCTCCTTCCGAGTCAGATCCGCCCTAAAGCGAGTGCAAAAGACACAACTAAAGAGTCAAGTTGTACCTTAGTATAGATAGATCATGCAGTTTTATTTCTGGCGCTGTTAGGTAGGTAATCGAAAGTGATAAATTTATAGTTTGGCAAGTCTGATTGTACCTAAGTCTATGGACACAAGCATTGCCATTGTCAACATCGACCAATCAGAGAGCAGTGTGTTATTTTCCATTTTAAAGAAGCGTAAAATTACTAGCGGTTCTGTGAGAACAGTAGACCTCGCGAGTCCTTATAACTATAGAATAACAAACACATTCCCCTTACTTATCGTATCTTGAAATGTGGCGAAGAGTGCTGCGGTATCTGGTTTTTTTACTGAATATTTTTAAACATGACATGTATAACAGTAATAAATGACTGTAAATATAAGTTTGGTTACAGCCTGGCTGAACATCACGGCGAGTGCAGTTAGATAACTGTGATTATGAGTTTAGTTAAAAATATTTTGTATGTTTGAATGTGATGGCTGGTACTGGGGTAGTCGAAACTATTTACCAGTATTTAACCGTGACACAAATTATAGTAAAAAAAAATTCAGTTTGTTTTTTAAGCTATATGGCATCTTCGAATGTGGCAGAGAGTGCTGCGGTAGCAGAATTTTTTTAACTGTTTTTTAAATTATGATTGTTTACTGGTTATAAATGACTGTGATTAAGAGTTTGGCTTAAAAAACATTCGGTATGTTTTAATGTGGTGGCGGGTACTGTGGTAGTCGAAACCTTTTACCTGTATTTATTAACCGTGACACAAATTACAGTAAAAAGTATCTCATTATGTTTTAGGTAAGCCATTAGGTATCTTCGAGCGTGGTGGAGAGTGCTGCGGTAGCTGACATTTTTTAACTATGTTTTTTGCTATGACATGTTTAACTGTAATAAATAACAGTAGGTAATTAAGAGATAAGTTTTAAGAAAAGTATTTAAAACGTTTTTATTTTTCCCTAAACAAACATCGCGATCGACCGAAAAAAATTAAATAAATCATTAAACTTGTGTGCTAATTTTTGTCCAAATCGATTGAAAAATATGCGACCTGTCGGCGAGAACAGACAGACAGACGGACAAAAGAATTTTTGGTAAATATCAAAACTGCGATGCTTCGCTCGCTTTGCTTGCTCGGTCAATAACCATGCAATAATCGATACTTTCCCCTTGGCTTAACAAAACTATTTCATTGATCAAAATAGGGGTATTAGTTTTATCGATGACTCGCGTTTCCTTGGTTTTAGGAGGTCAAATCTGGTGTCTATGGGTTTGTCTCGTAAAGGCGGAGAGGATTGCGTTGTTTAATTGGTGTAGGTAGGTACACATTTTCGAAACTAAAAAACAAAATTTAGCAAACTTTGTCCTGTTTTCCCCCCTGCACTCCCGTTTTCTGGAATTTTTTTGTAACATCTTATGAAAAATAAAGTCCTTATTGTATCTCTCAAATTTGATTAAAATCCGTCGATAAATAACGCTACAGCAAACTTCCCCCCTTTTTTACCTCCAATCAAAAATCGCGATCGACAAAAAAATTTCAATAAATCAAGGAACTTGTGTGCCAATTTTAGTCAAAATCGGTGGAAAATTGCGACCTGTAGGCGAGAACAGACAACCGGACAAAAGCATTTTTGCCCTATCTGGAAACTGGACACTTCGCTCGCTCGGTCAATACCCTCTGAGATTTTACAAAAGTACAGCAATAGGTACCAAAAGACACCTAATAACCGACCAGAGAAAAATTATGATAAACTAAAAAAATATTAGTAATAAAGTAGGTATACGAAAATTAAAAAAATATTACAAAATTAGGCCGGATATGCTTTATAGTGCAAATACAAGTCCAATAGTAGGTAATTTGCTGCAACAAAATTAACGACGAAAATTAAATCGAACTTCAGGTGGTTGAAATTTCCAATAGGCTCACTTATGTAGACTTTTGAGTATAACAGAGTTTTCGCGGTTACTCGCGTCTCCTTGGTCTTAGGAGGTTGCATCTGGTGTCTATGGGTTCGTCTTGTAAAGGCGGAGAGGATTGCGTAGTTTAATTGGTGCAGGTAGGTACACATTTTCGAGAAAAAAAACAAAATCAATTCAACAAACTTTGTCTCCTTTCCCCATCTCCACTCCCGTTTTCTGGCATTTTTTTTTCAAAATCTTATAAAGAATATAGTTTTTTATTGTGCCCTTAAAATGTAATTAAAATCTGTTGATAAATAACGCTACAGCAACTTCCCCCCTTTTCCCCCTTTTTTTACATCCAATCAAAAATCGCAATCAACAAAAAAAATCCTTTAGCTCAAGGAACATGTGTGTTAATTTTTGTCAAAATCGGTGGAAAACTGCGACCTGTAGGCGAGAACAGACAACCGGACAAAAGCATTTTTGCCCTATCTGGAAACTGGACACTTCACTCGCTTCGCTCGCTCGGTCAAAAAGCTCTTCTGTGATTGGTCGAACCGTTTAGAATCTTACGAATGGATATCCGTTAGTTTATAAATTTACCACGAGACGTCGCAAATTGATAAATTTGCGAAAGTGTGGGCGTAAAATAATACAATTTATCTCTCGTTTAGAATCCTACGAAGGTTTATAAATTTCCTATAGGAAATAATTCCTAATTTATAAACTTGCGGATTTTGATATCTTCCGGTGACATATATACTACGTTGCGGTACACGTACCTGTCCAGCTATTGTAAAGAATAAGATGTAAAATGCCCGCAGTAAAGCATGAGCCTTGTAAGACCTGTGCGTGAAATATCTATGCGTCCCAGATGTTAAAGCTTCACCAATCGCCACGTACAAAAAACCAACTGAAATTATTTAACATAACACAGGTACATACATGGTTAAAAGGTGATCAAGCGCTATTTTAAGAACTATGTACTCATAAATATAGTTTAAGTAATACTTATGTGGTTGTTTTTGTTGTTTAGTTGTATTGCCTGCAGTTATATGTATGCAAAACTTTAACTATACTGTCATTTTATTGCGTTGTTAGCATAAGAGATGGCGGTAATAGTGTTTGAACTACTTTATTTTGATATTAATTCTAAAACGTTTATCGTTTCTAAGAGTAGACCTGCAATCTTTTGACATCACCTCTGACCTAAGAAAGAGAGCCAGTCGCTTGAAAGTTGCTTAAAAAAATTAGTATTATGGAGAACTTAGACAGAATGATACTTGAAGAAATTATAAGAAATCTAATCACTGTGTGATTTTTTGCACTTACAGAATAAATAAGTTTTATAGTTCACAGCTCCCGTTAAAAACTTTAACAATCCGAGAAATCCAAAAATGTGCAGTATTACAAAGTAAAACACATTCGCCCACACTATTTTATGTTTATACGAATAGTCTGTCCCTATCCGCGCAAATCTTTCAACGTGTTTTTCTTCCATTCTTAAGTTTTCAGGTAGTCCGTGCCCCATATTTTACACAATGATAACCCGATTCAAAACGTTTCGATACAGCTATTACTGTGATTTGCATTGAAAAAGGTAGCTTATATACCTAAGTAGTTTACAAACTATTAGGTGACACAATTATAATGGTAAAAATTCGTGTAAGGATGTAAAAAAAGACTGCATATTTCCTAATAAAATAGTAACGGAAAAGGATTAGGTTTTTTATTAACTAAGTCAATCATCATTTTTCCGACATGACAGCATCGTAACACATAATTTACCTGCCTTGTAGCTATCACTTGTTACACAAAGGTTGCTTTCAGCGATTAGGCCGCCCATTGTGTGGCCAAATTGCATATAATTATGTCCTGTATTATGTTTCTGTTTGGTGAACAATAAAGATGTATCTATGTATCTAATTGTGACAGTTTCGTTTGCTCAAAAGCTTTCAAGTAAAACTTTTTTACGAGAGCTTGAGAGAGTTCTATGAGCAATTATACCTACACCTCATCGTAATATCGATTTGATCTTTAGTTCCATTGTTTCTTTGTTTTTTAATTAATAGACCTCCAAAATTACTTAACCGATTTAAAAAAATATTTTATTTTGAAAAAAGCTGGATTCTCGGTAGCATTGGTATGCATGCATAACTTCTAGGCTTGGTCGCGAAGAACTGGCGCTTAGATTTACTTAGATTTAAGACGTTTCAAGATACTCCCTGCGGATATTAATGAATAAATGCTTTTTGACTTTGACTTAACAAAGTTTATAATGTGGCACACCGCGCCCGGCATTATAATTTAATTAAAGTCAAAAGGTATTTATTCCGTAATATCCAGGCATCTTGAATCATCATAAAGCTAGGTGAATATAAGCGCAACCGGTTCCTTGCGACCTAGCAAAAACCTTACTTGGTTCCTACCGTTTTTGTATGATGGAGTGCAGTGCAGATGTAGATAGTGCTGCTCTAACATTGCATACTCTATCATTACTTCAGAAAACTAGTGCTAGGGTAAAGTATACCTACCTACTACTCTGTACTTACTTGCATATTGCAGAGTAGTAACCATTTTTGTTTTAAAAAATATATTGTTATTGAAGTAATACTTCTAATGCGACTTCCAACAAGGTTGCGTTGAACGTTTAACGCTACCATGGAGGGAGTATGAAAGCACTGTTCTTTCTCTCTTTCTCTCACAGCCAGTTACGTTTCGTGTATTAAAGAAGTTTTACTTCAGTCGTGTGTCGTGCATACTCGTTTTTTTTAACTTAAAATAAACTTTATTCGTTTTACACCTTGTATGCACTTAATAATTGCTACTACGAATAATAGTATGAATTATAATCAGCTATTATATTATAATCGCTATCATTGTATGGTAATCTGTTAATAACCAGGCAGGAAATTATACTGTTTCTTATATCCCAAAATTTCCACAAATTATTACTTAAACGTATCATTTTAGAAGACTGATCGATAAGCGATATCACAATATCACAGCATACACAATAATAATTAAACAGAAAATCGAGCAAAGTATAAATGATCTTAAAATACTTTGAAAGTCAATCAAAAACATCAGTTAAACCTCATACCGAATTATTAGGTATAGTAATGATGTGACCTCACTCAATTTTTGCAGTCTGCATTTTACCTCAGTAAGAAAAACGTTAGTAAATTATAATCCTAGTATATTCTAACTAATACTCAGTAATAATCAATGATTAATGATGAATTATAATTAGTATAAAATTAACATTAATCATACTATTTTACCTTGTCATTGGTATCGAAGAGGGGCCAGGTTTTCGCCGTCTACCACCAGACCAGCTCGGTACACACTCAGCATCGTCTCAGGACCTTCACAGTTATATTGGATAAAAGTCGCAAGTCCTTATAACCATGCAATAACCGTCACTTTCCTTATTCCCAAAATTGAAATCCGTTAACAATAAGACAAAATCAAAGTCAAAAAGCATTTATTCAGTAATATCCGCAGGGATCATCTTGAAACGTCTTAAATCTAGGTGAATCTAAGCGCCAGTTCCTCGCGACCAAGCCTAGAAGAACCGGCAAGAAACTTACGGCTTGGTTCCTACCGTTTTTTTGTATGATCCTGTTACAAAATAATAATAATGTAAATAACGAAGCTCCAGTGTGGTGCCAATCTAACTGGGTAATCAATAGGTAACAGTAACCCTTTGTCCTTCAACTCCCCCTTTTGTTTTTTTTTTCCGCAACAGTTTAGACGAGTCCTCTCAAATTTAATCGAAATCCATCTAAAAGCGGCTACACACGACCCTAAAATCACTGGCGATATCGGGACAGTGGTGGGGAGGACCCTAGATCAATAAGACAAATAAAAAAAAATTGTCCAATTGGATGAAATTTAGAATAAACATAGATTATAACTTGGATTAACATATAGGCTACTTTTATCCCGAAAAAATAATGGGAACGTGAAAAAACTGCCACGTGGGCGAAGCTGCGAGCGGCCGCTAGTTAATTTATAAGAAAAAGCATGCATGGCAAAACTAGCGTTGCAGGAAATCGAAACTCAGGCGGAAACTCCTATTAAAAAAAACTCGTTGCAGGTTACTAAAACTATTCTATTTTAATAAACATTTACTGCGCAAAAACATGATTTTATCCAGAGGCAAAATTAACATGATTTCAAACAAACACTATGTCTCGATATTTTCCGCCCTACTTTTACGTTTGCCCTTAGAAGCAGCATCATCGAAGGGCGGTAGACCAAACAGTTCTGGCTTAAAATCCAGCAGACTTCGAATCACCAGGGTCGCATGACGTGTCTTCTCTCTCTCTAGCTTCGGGTCTGGTATCATTACAACCTGGAAAGAAAAATAAGGCTGTATAACCAATGGTGCCTATAGCAAATATGTAAAAGGCTTTTGTCCAGTATTGGACTTGTTAAGGCTAATGATATGACGTGAAGGGGTAACCCCCACCAGTGACAAAGATCACGTGATATGACCTACAACTTAAAGTCAAAGTCAAAAAGCATTTATTCAGTAATATCCGCAGGGATCATCTTGAAACGTCTTAAATCTAGGTGAATCTAAGCGCCAGTTTCTCGCGACCAAGCCGACCAAGAACCGGCAAGAAACTTACGGCTTGGTTCCTACCGTCTTTTTGTATGATCCTGTTACAAAAAAATAATAATGTAAATAATGAAGCTCCAGTGTGGTGCCAATCTAACAAATTAACGCACTGTGTTCATCGACCTGAGATTTTTTTTTATATTTGCTCATGAAACAAGCAGATGGCTCAACTGATGTTAAGTGGTTACTATCACCTATGACAAAGCATGCACTGCTCTGCGTCCATCAAACCTGAGCCATACAGGTGTTGCCTCATGTGCCTGTAATGTCACCAACACTCACACCTTTCAAACTGGAACACGACAAAGCTGCTTCGCGAAAGAAATACACATGATGGTAGCACTTCCCCGGACGTGCTCTTTACAATAAGCCCAACTACTATATACATCTATTACTTGCTTGGTAGTTCTTAACAGATCCACGCGGATTCCATCTTATCACAACCATGATTATGTCTGTGGTTTTAACTAGAATGGTCTATCTATGGGCTACAAATAATCTTACGTATCTTTTGCATTGATTTGACTAGATTATTAGTTTTACATTATTTATGGCCATAAATACCTGCATACCAGCTTCTTTAGCTGCTTCCACTCCTATCACCGAGTCTTCAAACACTAGACACTGAAAATTTTACATAAATTTATTCACCACCATCTCAAAGTTAATAGCATTTATTCCGTAAGTATATTTAAAGTGATTACTCAGAAAAGTTTTATAACTACGCGAATTAAAGTGCCAGTTCCTCGCAGCCAAACTTTGAAGAAGATATTGGTAAGAAATGTCACCGTAAGGTCAGATTCAAGACCTTCCTTTCCTCTCTCCAATCATTACAAATTTGGGGCACTGTGGACCAGTCCTAAATATATATTTGTGGACATTTCACAAAACTCCATCTGGGTAAGCAAAGCTATGGAAACCTGATAACTTGTATACTTTTTACCTTAGAATAGGAGGTGATGGCTCATGGCTTTCGTAAAAGGCGACTAAGAGACCGTAGCGTGGTGGCTACGGCAAACCCCTCCAAATATCGAGACCTGTGTCTCACAGTGGACTCATTTAGGATAGTGAAAGATTTATAAGTTTTTCCTTGTAGCAAGAAAGAGAAGAAAAATGTAGAACTCACTCGTCTTGGCTTTGGTTTCTCAGGGAACCGTGACGCTGCTACCAAGTATATGTCAGGGTTAGGTTTTCCTCTGTCTACATCAGGATCTGTGGCGCTGACCTGCAGAAAACCAGTACAATACAACAATTAGTGAAGTGAAGTGTAATAGGCAGAGTACCTGTAGGGTCTACAGGATGCCTTAGGTATCCAATAAAAGACCAATAATCTGGTTACGATGTGTATCTGAGTGCACGTCACCCGTGAGCCTCCGCTCGGTCCAACCGCCCGTTGGCGAGTGAGTCATCTCAGACACTACAGTACCAACAGATTTTCTACATCATTTTTTTTGTTCTGTCTGTTTAACGAAGAAAAACATTGTGGAAACCAGTTGGTATTCTAACAACGGGAATGGACTTGCAACTTGTCACACATGGAATACTACAAAATTTTATATCAGTACATCCTCAAAGAATCTAGAGCCTTTTTGGTACTAAGAAATATGAGGATATTTCTCGTGGAGTTGTTCAGTGTTAATAAAAGAGTTAAACTGCCTTTCAAAGATTAATACCTTATGATGGAAGAGTCCGAAGAGTGTAGGGCGGGCGGTGGCATGAAGGCGTACCGCCTGTTCTGTAGAGTTGGTTGCCAGGGCCAGAGGAATATTGAAGTCATGAAGATGCTTTAAAAGACGCTCCGCTCCTAGAAAGTATTCAAGACATAAGCACTTTCTTAGCTATTTTTTTTCTCTAACCTATTTCGTCTCACTGCTGGGTAAAGGGGTCTGCTGCTGGGTCTACCCCAAATTCCTCCAATTCTCTCTGTTTTTACCTTTGTACAACTATTCTTGACCAACCCCGACTTTGCTTTCAGTCTGGTTTCCACGGAGTCACAAAGTTTGTTCATTCCTCGGGATGCATTCGACTGGTATGCCCAGGCTCACTTGAACTTGGCCGGTTTTCTCCCATCTACTGCTTAGTTATTATAATCCCACCAAAAACATAAATGTAAAAAAGTAGAGCCAAGTTCAATACAAAAATTATGCTTGGCTGTGGGCTTCGCCGCAAAAAGAATGGAGATCTAAATGAGTGCCAAGTTTTATGCAAATTCAAAATATGTATTTATAGGAACAAAATAACATTATGAACAAGTATTGAACTCTATTGCTTTGCTTTATTGGATACCTATAACAATTGCTGCTATTTATATGCCTATAAAAAATGTGAGATCTTAAAGAAGGTTAGATTTGACTTGGCTCGTAGGCCTGACAGCATTTTTGTAAACATTTTTGTGTACAACAATAAAGAATTTATGTTCATCTCCCATATGTGGGACAGGTGGATTGGCTCACGCAGTGTCGCTGCTTAGTACTCAAAAGACGCTGCTGTTCATCTATGCATTATCTGAGTTGCTTTTTACGGTATACATACATGGAAGTGTCCAAGTCTAAGCCACATACCTTTCTGCAGTGGAGCACTCGGTAGCATCTTCTGCGCCATGACAGACAGTTGAAGTTCAAACTCATCAGCCGAAATGGGGAGTTTCAACTCTCGTACTACCTTGAGACATATCTCTCGGTCTGTTTCGCCGTACATCTTGAAAACAGACCTTTTAGAGAAACTACATAACTGGCTACAGTTAGTACAGTGATAATAGTAGTAGAGCTCTTAGTGAAGGGCTCGTCTAGGGAAATACCACCATGCCTATCTATCGCCAAGCAGCTTGCTGTGTTCCAGTTTAAAATTACAGGCACATGAAACTTAATTTCAGTATGCCTCAGGTTGATTGAAGTTGAGTAGTGCATCGTAGAGCACATTTCTGGCGAGCGTGACCTGTGGGACAATTCTATGGTAACCACCTATCATCAGGTAGGATCTGCTTGTTCCATCAGCAATTCGCAAAATAATACATCATCAATCTTCGACAGTCTGTAGAAAGTCTCTGCTGGACATATGCCAATGAGAATGTTTTTGAGCTCTTTCCATCCTCTGACTTCCTCATCATCCGACGCTTGGTCTTCCGGTCGGGGTCAGCTTGTGAAAATTTAGGTATTTACCTGAACTTCTAACTCCCTCGAATACACTCTTCCGTATTTCTCGCAAATATTTTTTATCATTTTGTGATACATTATTTCGGAATCTGAAACAATTTGTGTGAGTTAAACAGTCTTCTATTGTAAATAATTTATGCAGTGTCAAAGGCAACTTCTTTAATATCGTGCCCCTATTTACGGGACGCTGTAGTGCCTGGGACAGGATTTTAGATGGTAGGCACTTGTAGTTCCATCCTCACAACTTAGTCGGCCTATTCTACAGGAAAGGTTTATAGTCAATAAGTGCTAAGTAAACCATAGGTTTCCTCACTATGTTTTCCTTAACCATTTTTTCGAATACAAAAATGTATTGGTCTACCGGATTTGAACCTGCGATGGTCAGAAGACAAAGTAGCTCACTAGACCACTGGCGAAAATAAACACTGGGAATCTAGTTCTTGAAGACAACTATGTAAAAAAATATCGTACTTTTCTACAAACACTACACTGTCCGAATATTATTGTAGGTAGGTATATTCGTCTAAGCCAAGTTGGATTGTTATGAATCTTTTGAATAAATATATAGTTCGTAGTCTAGATAGATATAGTAGGTCACTTTTTATCCCTATAAAACTACAGGAGCCAAGTAAAGAAACCAAACAAGTCTTGATGGAAAAGTGCCTTTAGCCACGTGCCTAAATTTCATGATACTATAGGATAAATAAATAAAAATAATAAATAAATATTTGTGGACATCATCTAGCCCCAAACTAAGCAAGCTTGTACTATGGGAACCAGATGACTGATAGAATACTTAAGTATATACTTTTTTTGTAAATACATACCTACTTAGAATACAATATAACACCCAGACACAGAACAAACATCTATATTCATCACACAAATGTGTTTGTTTTCGGTGGGAATTGAACCTACCACCTTACAGCACAGAAAGCAGGATTACTACGAACTGAGCTGTGACGGGTGTCATAGGATAGGAGGATATAGGTAATGATAGAGGTAATGGAGGAATTCTACTCTTTGCTCAGACCACCTCAGTAAGCCAGGTAGTTGTACAGACGTACCTACCTAAAACGGTACCGTCTAAATCAAACAAACAATGCGTGACTTTTCTAAAATGCTTCGAACTGAACAGACGACCCTGCTTCATGCCAGGGGCACACAGGATAGAGGCAAGGACCTCCCAAAACTATGATAGGAAGCACTTAAACACATTTTGTTAGGTATTTTATGTAATAAAACTAAAATTTTAGGTGTTTATTGGGATGTCATTTTTGTTGACATCCCAATAGTGACGCCATCTGTGTTTTTTTGAGCAAGTCAATTTCACTACCACGGTTACATTCACACTCGCTCACAGATGAGAGCAATAAACTTTTTATAATAAGGTCTTGTAAGATTTGAGGTTTGTTACTTTACGCTAAAATCCTTTTCGGTAGGCAAGACTCCAAAAAGGTTGGTATAATAAATCAACCGGAGTAACGTGTAAACTTTTTGTAGGTACGTTTATTTAATGGTGTGCAGCGCTATCTATGACAAACGTTGTGTACTATTTTGTATTACCTACTCAATTACAGATAGCGTAGTGCAAGCAAATAGATGCAACCTGATAATGAAATAACCCTTTTAGTATCGCAAACAACTTATTTTTGAATTGGAGATGAATTATGGTTTCAAAAAAATTTTAAACAATAAAACTGCCTATTTTAGACACTAGGGGTATTTAAAATTCTATTTATAATACTACGCCATTAGTGATTTATACCACAGTTTATACTACATACCATGCAGTACCAGCTACTCAGCAATAGATGGCATTAGCTGAAGCATAAGTAGTTACTAGAGGTCAGCAGCGTCAACAGGAATTAGACCTTTTATACCTATTTCCGTTCTACAAAGCGATATTTATGTAAAAGCTTTATATTTTATTTGATTATTTAGGTGAAGGTCTACAGCCAGATTAGACAGACTTTAATACCCAAGCACAGTAGACCACTTTAATATCTCAGTAAGTAGCACCCACCAACTCAAGATTATAATAATAATAATAATAATGCTGGACAATCCACACAGCATCATCTAGCCCCAAGCTAAGCAGAGCTTGTGTTATGGGTACTAGATGACTGATATACTTAATACAATATATTACGTACATAGATATTTTTTATTATACATAGAAAATACCCAGAACACCCGGAATAAATATTTGCAGATCGTACAAACATTTATCCCGAGGCGGGAATCGAACCCGCAACCTCCTGCGTCGCAGGCGGACATTCGCCCGCCGCGCCACATCGGTCGTCTAATAATAATAAGGGCACTCTTACACTTACTTAGGGTATACTCTGCAGTATTTTGGTTTTCCATACGTGACAGGTTGTGAGCCCATCGCCGCTAACTAACGAAATGCTAAATGTTTGTACGATCTGAAAATATTTATTCCGGGTGTTTTCAACGTATAATAAAAAATATCTATGAATGTAATGTATTGTATTAAGTATATCAGTCATCTAGTACCCATAACACAAGCTCTGCTTAGCTTGGGGCTAGATGATGCTATGTGGATTGTCCAGCATTATTTATTTATTAACGGATTTCGTTACGTTTAAAATAATTAAAAATCCATTTCACTTCAGACTTTTTTATTATCCAAACCCATTTTATTACACTGTAATATATTACTTTATCTAAGTACTATACATGGAAAATATACATATATACAAATATATATAACCAAAAATAATTTACTATAAACAAGATATTGTACCGTTGTGGCAATTTTTATAAACATAAAATGCATGTATTTAACAAAATACATATTATACATTATTTACAGAGCCTACTATAGATCTGGGCGGTATTATCGCTCTTCCAGATAACTTACGGTGTTAAATGAAGTGGAATACATTTAATCTATTTTTATAACTACATATACTAACAGGAATATGGAATTAAAATGAAAATACAAGGCGTAAAAAGACTGCTCTCCAGTTTTAGAAGCTTAAGACTTCCTCACATTGGAATCGAAGATATTCGTCTCAATAAACATACAGGAATTTTGGTGTTAAGCTGTATATTTCATGGACAGTGAAAGTGTTTAGTCAAATTAAAGCTATGTTTTTACACCTTGTATCACTCTTAATCATTTAAACATAATGATTTGGATCTCTTGAATGTAAAGACTCTTCTACCGTCTTATACATCTCATTTTTTTATCTAAACAGTAAGTGACCCATTTGATGTTGAAAGGTTACCTCTGCCCAGAATTCAACGTTAGTTGGCTATCAGACGTTCTTGATCATGTAGAACTGATCAACACCCGACGTTGAGCGGTCACCTCTACGTTAGTTTGTTGTCCTTTTTTTTGCATGGTCACGGTTCCTTTCATAACATGATTTGAAGTGATATTAAACTTGGGTAACCTCAGTAAAAATCATTATAATCAGGCCCCGTATACGTACAAAATAGAAATTTACATACAACTATTTTACATAAATTACATGTGTACATTGTGCATGTTTTAAATGTAATGCAATTAAATTTATTACAAAAACATACTTCCAAAAATGTTAACTGATTACAGACTATGAATGAAAAAATATAATAGAGATTGACAAGTGAATGTATCATGTGTCTCATAGATGGCGCTTTTAAGAATTTTCACGTGAATATAAAATAATAGCGGACCGTCCCGGCTTCGCACGCGTTTTAGTAAGGATCCCTAATTTATTGAAAATATAATATAGCCTATGTCACCCCGGGATAGTGTAGCTTCCCAACGGTGAAAGAATTTTTCAAATCGGTCCAGTAGTTTCGGAGCCTATTCAATACAAACAAACAAAGTTTTCATCTTTATAATATTTTTAGTATGATTTATACCAATTATTATAAGAATCTTTGTCCTGACTGACTGACTGACTGGGATATAGACAACGCACAACCTAAGCCACTGGACGTAGAGACATGAAATTTTCAGAGCATATTCGTCTTGGTGCGTAGAGGTGTACTAAGAAAGGAATTCCCGAAATTCAACCCCTAAAAGAGTACAGCGGGGGTTGAAGTTTGTATGAAAATAACTACGCGGACGTAATCGCGTTTAGCTAATATTAGAATAGATTATTTCTATTGATAGAATTTTTAGATTTTATGACAAAAATATAAGCAAAGTATGTAGCATAGCCAACTACATCTCAAACTTATATTATTACCATTTACCAAATAGTTATTTTTTTCAATTTTTACTTGAGAATATCACCATGACAATACATTATTTCCTAAATAATATCTAATGATGATTTTTGTTTTTAAAAAAACCTACTTTACAATGTGTTGACAAGAATTTAGTAGTAGTAGAGCTCTTAGTGAAGGGCTCGTCCGGGGAAGTACTAGCACCATGCCTATTCCTGCCGCTAAGCAGCGCAGCGTGTTCCGGTTTGAACGGTGTGGGTGCCGGTGTAGTTACAGGCACATGAGGCTTAACACCTGTAGACCTTAGGTTGATGGACGCAGAGTAGTGCATCATAGGGCACGTTAACAAGAGTGACCTGCGAAGCAATGCTTTGTTATAGGTAATGGTAACCACTTCACATCAGATGGGCCATTTACTAGTTTCATCAGCAAGTCAAATAAAAAAAAACCCGAATTAGTATTATTTTGCAAACAAAATAAAGTTTTTTTATATTTAATTTGAATGTATTGTTTCTAAGAATCCTTATAATCAGTGGCACCATGTATCCAGTTTCCGAACAAAAATTTATCATACACATTATTTTAATGTTTTGTGAATAAAATCTAGTATTTTGCAAACATAAACTAATAAAGCCTAATTTTTGAATATTTCATTTTAATATTTATAACAATTCTTATCCAATAGCGCCATCTTTTATTTTAAAAACGAAATATCAATTCACTTTTAAAAATAATAAAATAATCTGTAAACATAACCAATTTAGATATTTCGAAAACTAGTATTGCACACAGTGTGAAATATGTATGTATTTCTTATTAAAACTTAATCGTCTAACACAAAACGTTTATTTAAAAGATTAGCCTTATTTCCTTCCCTAAGGCAGACAATTCAACAACAATAGATTTAAGTTGAATCAGTAAAAAAAATCGTAACTAAGACTTCAAGTAATAATGGTTAAAATACCACTAGAAAAACAGTTAAAGAAAAAACCTATGTTGCTTCCAAAGATGACAGAAAACGAATCGTTTACCAAAGAGTAATGACAGAGTTATTTGAGCAATTTGAGGGTAGAACACTAACCACGACCCGTATCGACTGTCTCAGGTATTCATGTGGGAGAGACAGAGACAGAGCGAGCAGACCCGCTCCGTTTGTTCTAGTAATCACTTCTATACAAAATGTATGGGACCGAGAGGCGGGTCTGATGTGATTCTACCTTAACGCATACTATTGTGTAAATTAAAATAAAAAATACCTACTGGAAAATGTGCCAAATACCAAATGTTATTTAGACGTACCTTTGACTAATTCTAAGAGTCTAAGGGGATATCTAACGTGCCTGGAGATTAAAGCCGTGAAGCTATTTTTATCTTTTAAATAAAGTTTTGTAGTAAGACCATAATTTTTTTTGTTACGTTTTAAAACAATCATGCCGGCAAAGACTCATTCTGGTCACAAATTGGCTCAACCGATTTTGATGTTTCTGTAATATTGTCATCTTCGATTACTTTATCATTTACATCAATTTTATTATTATTTTTTTCAATATCTACTTTTTCAATTTCGTTTGCGACGTGTACTTTATCATTAGAGGGTATCTCTTCAGAATGAGTTATTTCTTGTTCCTTTTTAACCTCGTCTCTCTTTTCATTATGAGCCTTCCCTACTTTATAATTACCTTGTGTTTTCTTACTAACTTTCCCATTTTTCTTAGCATTCTTCCGAAGAGACTCAAAGAGTAGAAACAATCTTTCTTCCTCAAATCTCTTTTCGTCCTCCTTCTCCTCTTCAACTCTCCTCTCCTCCTGAACCTTTTCTTCCTCCTCTCGTTCCTTTTCAATTCTCTCTTGTTCTTCTACTCTCTTCTTTTCAGCTTCTTTCTCCTTTTTCTCGGCAAGTTCTTGTCGCTTCTGCTTGTTCCAGAGTGGCATGAACCTTTGGAACATGACTCTGGCGCGATGCTGTGGCTTCAGGACCCAGGATACTGCCATATCCACGTCTGCAATCCTGGAAGATAGAACAATTACTGCATCAGCATCGTCGTGTTTATCCTGACTGATTGGCATATAAACAACATAGCCTAAACAGGTGGTGGCTAAAAATTTTCAGGGCATATTCATTTTGGTGTGTGATATATACTAAGAAAGGAATTCCCAAAATTCAACCCCTAAACGGGTACTACAGGGATTGAAATTTGTATAGAAATAACTTCAGCGAAAACACGGACAATGTTGCGCGTGTTTTCATTACAACTACCCACATATTTGAAAAGGTTTGCTGTAGTCACAACGGTTGGCAGCTGGATTGTTACCGTCGGTGTTACACTCAGAAATTATTGCAACCATTCCCTGATGTGTTCCCTTAAACGCCTCTTAATATATCCATCTTTGACGACCGATGTGGCGCGGCGGGCGATTGTCCGCCTGCGACGCAGGAGGTTGCGGGTTCGATTCCCGCCTTGGGATAAATGTTTGTACGATCTGCAAATATTTATTCCGGGTGTTCTGGGTATTTTCTATGTATAATAAAAAAATATCTATGTATGTAATATAGTATTGTATTAAGTATATCAGTTATCTAGTACCCATAACACAAGCTCTGCTTAGCTTGGGGCTAGATGATGCTGTGTGGATTGTCCAGCATTATTTATTATTATTATTATTATTATTTTTTGGAAGGTAATGAAGGCGGTTTCATGCAACATTTTCTTTGTTTCGCCAGTAGTGACATAAATTGGATAAATCGTCGATGCAGTTGTTGTTACTCGAATGCTGAGGAATACAGATTCTGGTGACTAACGTCCACCCAATGGACTGACGACATTATTAGAATCGTGGGAAGTCGGTGGACGAAATAGGCTCAAAATCGTTCTTCCTGTAAACGTATAGAGGTCTATGTCCGGCAATAGACTTCTACAAGCTGATGATAACGATTCTATCACGAGATTATGGCTGGCCTCTTCATAACCCGCTGTGGGACTTTCAGCGTTCAACAAGAAGCGTTCAAGGGAAGAAGGGATCATCTTGAAACGTCTTGAAGATATGTGGAACGCGGCACTTCTTAGCGACTTTTCCTAGAAGAACAGATAAGAGACTTGGTTCCTACCATCTTACCTTCGTTTAAATCTCTCCCGGTCCAAAGCATAGCGTTCCCAATGTCCAGCGCGGGCCTGTCTCGAAGCGAACGCCCACACCCTCATCACCTTCACGGTCGGCGGCTCCGTCGAGAAGCTGACCTGATGAACAAAGTTATAGATTTATTCAATGGAATCTTACAGATCACTTGAAGTCGTCTTACAGCTAGGTGATGGCGCCAGTTCCTCAAGTCGTCTTACAGCTAGGTGATGGCGCCAGTTCCTCGCGATCAACACCTGTATACCTCAGGTTGATGGACGCAGAGTAGTGCATCGTAGGGCACGTTAACGAACGCAATCTGTGAGGCAATGCTTTGTTATAGGTAATGGTAACCATTTAACATCAGGTGGACTATCTGCTTGTTCCATCAACATTATCGCATAAAAAAAACTACACACCACGACCCATTAAGCGTAAAGTCTTTTCGAGCAGCGATTCAGGTTGTGCCTTGTGTATAAATTAGAACAAAGATATATTAGGATATAGTTATATTTGTGTTTAGATCGGAGTTTTTCCTTCCTGTAACCTTCTTTTTAAAAACTCAGAGTGGTTATTCCTTTTGGGAAGAGCTAACATTTGATAATACGCCTATAGTCTCAGGTTCTAGACGTTTCAGAAACCCATGAATAAACTATACTAGAACACAGAAGACCTTGATCAATAAAGCGATCAATAAAGCTATGAAAAATCTTTGAGTAAACTTTTTTTTCTATAATGCAGATGAAACCAACATATAATGGCCCACCTGATGCTAAGTGGTTACCATAACCTACAAAAAAGCATTGTATCGTAAGTCACGTTCATTAGGAAAGTGCCCTGCGATGCACTGCTCTGCGTCAATCTGATGCATACAGGTATAAAGCCTCATCATTTTACCGGCATCTATCAACTGCAAATCAAACAGCCTGACGCATGGGGACCAAAAAAGAACAGCTGTCTTAAGATAGAAAATACTCGAACTATCAAATAAAAAAACGAGTGTGCTTTAGACCAAGTGAAACTTCTTTAATATACGAAACGTAACTGGCTATGAGAGAAAGAGAGAAAGAACAGTGCTTTCATACTCCCTCCATGGTAGTGTTAAACGTTTAACGCAACCTTGTATAAACTGATCAAATTCGGGCAATACCCCTGTATAACTCTATGATGATAGACTCAGTGTGACGTCACAATGAGTCACGACGCGTAGCGCGTAAATAAGATGACGGGTTCTAGGTCATTCTGATGACGCAGCGTGTGACGTCAGGCTTGTGAGAATGATATTGTTTATTTATTCCACAGACACAACAATCAAAGGCAAGCTCAAAGTCCCACAGCGGGCTATGGAGATATAAATAGTATCTCCTAGTATCTCCTTAACACTACTTAATGTATAGAATAGAAAATACTTTATTACACACCATAAAATAAAATAACTACCTACATATTTACAGAAAAAAATTAGATATTGTATAAATACTTAGATTTAATAAAAACGAATATAGCTTTAAATTTACTAGACCCTATTGTACCACAGAAAAGAGGGGACTCTTCTAATACAGGTCTCACGACCTAAAAGAAGAGATCCCAACCCATAATTATTTCAAACTTGTAATTACTTATTACTTGTTTATTTGATTTATATCGTTTGAAATATTATTTATGTATTAGGATTTTTTTTTTTATTTTTTTTTTTTTAATTCTTGTGTGAGGTACCATAAGTAGCTTACAAATAGTTATTAGGTAGGTTAATCTGTTTTAATAATGTATCCTATTTTCCAGTAGTAACTACACCGCCGTCAATTCTAGTTCGTAATTTTCTTTCCGTTCAAAGGTTGCCTGGAAGAGATCGCTTTCAGCGATAAGGCCGCCCATTGTTTTGCCTTATTGTGTATATTTCCTGTATTATGTTTCTGTGTGGTGAACAATAAAGAGTAATCTATCTATTACTGAATAAAAACATTTTGATTTTTGATTTTTTGATTTGATGGAGAGAGATATGCTGGGAACTACACTACGAGATACAATCACTTTCATTTTTGACGACCTATGTGGCGCAGTGGACGAATGTCTGCAGGCGAAGGAGGTTGCGAGTTCGATTCCGACCATGTTTGTGGATCTGCGATTTTAGGTGTTCTAGGTATTTTCTATGTAATATGTTGTAATTAAGTATATCAGTCATCTATTACCCATAACACAAGCTCTGCTTAGCTTGGGGCTAGATGATGCTGTGTGGATTGTCCAGCGTTATTATTATTGTTTATTTCACAGACACAATAATCAAAGACAAGCTAAAAGTTCCACAACGGGCTATGGAAAGAGCTATACTGAGAATTTCACTACGAGATACAATTACTTTTAGTAGAGCTCTTTGTGAAAGGACTCGTCCGGGTGCGTACTACCACCGTACCTATTCCTGCCGCTAAGCAGTGAGCCTTAATGCGGCAGGTTATAGCTCTAAGAACCGACAACCGCTGGGTAATTAAGGTTCTCGAATGGTCACGAAGTGTAGAACGCCCGATGGACTCAACTACTACTACAAAGCATGATAACCATCAAAAGCCTACCATGTTACCCCCTACCATGTTATAGGCGGGAATAGAACCCGCAACCTCCTGCGTCGCAGGCAGATATTCACCCGCCGCGCCACATCGGTCGTCAAAATGTATAATGCTACATAAAATGGGCGGTCTTATTGCAAACAGCGATTTCTACCAGACAACCTCACTTACTAGAATTTATTTCTTAAAACTCGCACGGTTTTTCCATAGCGATTATGAATAAGGCGTTAACTGTAAAGTGTACTAAGTGGCATAATAGTCCGATTGTTTATTGTTCTTTTGTTCGTCTTTAAATGAGTTTATTGTTGTGAATAGAAAGACTGTTTAAATAAACAAAGTACCTAATTGTTGTAATTGTAACTATCAACCGAGCAAGCAAAACTCAGCTTCGAGATAAACACAATAAAAAAAACTGGCCAAGTGCGAGTCGGACTCGCAAGCGAAGGGCATACGCTCTATTATAAAACAGGCAAAAAAATCATGTTTATTGTATGAGAGGCCTCTTAAATATGTATTTCTTTTAAAAATGCAGCGATTTTTAGCACCGATGGGCGAAAAACAAGATAAAAAAAACCGGCCAAGTGCGAGTCGGACTCGCAAGCGAAGGGCACACGCTCTATAATAAAAACGGCAACAAAATAACGTTTGTTGCATGAGAGGTACTTTAAATATTTATTTTAAAAATGCAGCGTATTATTAGCAGCGATGGGCTTGCAACCTGTCTGTGGATATGTACAGTCAGCTGCACTAGAATGTATACAAATCGTAACTTACAGAATGGTTTTAAAGCGTTACAATTATTATTTACAGAGCAAAAATTCAAAAGATTATTGAACTTATCAGCTAATTTCACGATTTTTGAGTTTTTACTGTTTAAGAGTTTACTATAAGGTTTTGATTCCGTTTTGAAAGTTATGAATTTTATACTATCTAGTGCAGCGGACTGTACCAAATGTAATATTAGAACGTACCTCTAATAGTCTAAGGGGGGGTAAATACCCCTTAGACTTCCTCGAAGAATTTCGAGTTCTATTTATACTAAAATTATAAAAAAGAAAGATTTGATTGTTGGTTTATTTGTTTGTTTGCATTAAATAGGCTCCGAAACTACTGGACCGATATGAAAAATTCTTTCACCCTTGGGAAGCTACACTATCTCCGGGTGACATAGGCTATATTATATTTTCAAAAAAATTAGGGATTCTTACTAAAACCCGTGCGAAGTCGGGACGAGCCGCTATTCTATTATAAACGTGTTATAATATAAGAATAGTAGACAATACTTATAGACACAGCTGGTAATAATAAACCCAATTAGCATTCACGTACGTAAAATGTACATAATAATTAATAAGTTCTAGAAAATATCATAATTTTAGTAGTAGTAGAGCTCGTAGTGAAGGGCTCGTCCGGGGAAGTACCACAATGCCTATTCCTGGCTGTGAGCAGCGCAGCGTGTTCCGGTTTGAAGGGTGTGGGTACCGGTGTAATTACAGGCACATGAGGCTTAATACCTGTATGCCTCAGTTTGATAGACGCTGAACAGTGCATCGTAGGGCACGTTCCTCACAAGCGTGACTTACGAGGTTATACTTAATAATAATAATGCTGGACAACCCACACATCATCATCTAGCCCCAAGCTAAGCAGAGCTTGTGTTATGGGTACTAGATGACTGATATACTTAATGCAATACATTACACACATAGATATTTTTTATCACATAGAAAATACCCAGAAACACCCGGAATAAATATTTGCAGATCGTACAATTATTTATCCCAAGACGGCAATCGAACCCGCAACCTCCTGCATCGCAGGCGGACATTCGCCCGCGCCACATCGGTGTTTACATATACATTGAATGTAATATTGATGTCAATTGCCAAGAATTTATTGGTACTTGTTGAGTTCAGTGTGAATAGACGAGTGTGCGTTCTGGCAACAGATTTGCTTTGTTTAATCTTTTCTTGTTCTGAATCTTGGCTGCGTGGAAGATTTAGTTATGGCCATGATTCCTATATTCAACGTATAAAATAAATAAATAATTATTTACTCAATCCTATTTATATATTATAAACGCGAAAGTTTGTAAGTATGGATGGATGTTTGTTACTCTTTCACGTTCTAACCAGTGGACCGATTTGGATGAAATTTGGAATAGATATGGATTGTAACCTGGGTTAACATATAGACTTTTTATCCCGAAAAAATTGCCGCCCGAACGGGAAAAACTGCCACGCGAGCGGCCGCTAGTAATATTATATACCTACGCGAAAGTTTGTGAGAATGGATGAATGGATGTTCCTCTTTCACGCTCTAACCAGTGGACCGATTTGGATGAAATTTGGAATAAATATAGATTGTAATCTGGAACAGGACATAGGCTACTTTTTATCCAGGAAAAATAACGGGAACGGGAAAAAACTGCCACGCGGGCGAAGCTGCGAGTGGCCTCTAGTGCTATCATAAAAGCGGTTAAATTTCGTGGTAACAATGGTGAAAACTTACAACACAATGCAAGAGAACACGCAATAAGTTTTAAGTCACGTATGGTCTGTCATTTTGTTTTGCTCAAGAACACTCAAAACCGAAAAGGGAAAATGTTTGGTAATCTTCTACGACATGACAGCTACATACAAAACATCATTGAAGGATAAAGGTAGAAGGAACGCGAGAGAGAGGCAAACCAAGGATAAGCTATGAGATTCGTTTTCTACCATCTTTGGAAGCAACATTGTATTTTCATTTTAATTGTTTTTCTAGTGTTATTTTAAGTTCTGATGGGTTATTTTGGTGGTATTTTAACCATCATTACTTGAGGTCTTAGCACAAGTGTGAACAGTTAAAATGAAAGTGTGTTATGTGGCATCCTGATTTGAACGAAAATGTTTTTTTTATTTTATGGCATCTGTCCGTCTTGCGGACAATTTTGCCAATGTCAAATGGGTTTGAATAATGTTTCTCTTTGGTTTTGAAGAAAAACGCCATCTTTTTCTTCAAAACCAATGACAGCCGACTTTACTTTTTTTACCGACTCGACTTGACTATGAAGTATTTTATTCAACCCACTTGACATTGGCAAAATTGTCCGCAAGACGGACACAGGCCACAAAAAAAAAGCTATCTGAGCCAGATAAAGGAGAAGGTGGCTGTCATGTCGTACAAGGAGGCCAAGGAGGCCGCATTAGAAAGAGCGAAATGGAGAAAATTGCATCAAGCCCTCGACAAGAGCTAGGCTCTTAAATTTAATAAAATAAAAAGAAAAGAGTATCAGGTCTCTACGAGAAGTCGTCTATGTCTAGAGTAGTACAGTTTTTTTTTTTACAACTTGATGGAACAAGCAGATGGCCCACCTGATGTTAAGTGGCTACCATCACCTATAACAAAGCATTGCCTCGTAGGTCACGCTCGTTAGGAACGTCACCGACGATGCACTACTCAGCATCCATCAACCTGAGGCATACAGGTGTTGCCTCATGTGCCTGTAATTACACCGGCACTCACACCCTTTAAACCGGAACACAGCAAGCTGCTTCGCACAGATGTGTGCTACGAATTATTAACCTCCTTTTTGTAGAAGTTGGTTAAGCATGAATTGCATTATCATAATCAGTAAGTAATTTGTACTGGTCAATACCTAAGGTAGCTTATGTACTCATAACTACCACAGAATAAACTACAAGTACTATGACGAAATATATTGAAATATTGATAAGGACTAGTTTGTAAACATACTTTGAAATTTTATATTACTGCCTGTACTATAACTATACGAAATTTTAGTAGTAGTAGAGCTCTTTGAAGGGCTCGTCCGGGGAAGTACTACCACCATGCCTATTCCTGCCGCCAAGCAGCGCAGCGTGTTCCGGTTTGAAGGGTGTGGGTGCCGGTGTAATTACAGGCACATGAGGCTAACACCTGTATGCCTCAGGTTGATGGACGCTGATTAGCGCACGTTCCTAGTGAGAGTGACCTACAAGGCAATACTTAATTATATGAGATGCTAACCACTTAGCATCAGGTGGGCCATCTGCTTGTTTCATCAGCAAGTCGGATATCAACCATTTATATTCGCAGAAATGTTTGTTTCCGGTGGAGATCGAGTACAAACATACATACCCACAATCACACAAAAAACAGAGCTTACTACGTGGCGTTATGAAGTTAGTGAGTAAGTCCTACTAATATTATAAACGCAAAGTTTGTAAGAATGGATGGATGTTTGTTACTCTTTCACGCTCTAACCAGTAGACCGATTTGGATGAAATTTGGAATAAACCTAAATTATAACTTGGATTAACATTATAGGCTACTTTTTATTCCGAAAAACTAACGGTAACGGGAAAAAAACTGCCACTACCACCATGCCTATTTCTGCCGCCAAGCAGCTTGCTGTGTTCCGGTTTGAAGGGTAAAATTACAGGCACACAACACCTGTATACCTCAGGTTGATGGACGCTGAATAGTGAGCGGCAGCTAGTATAAAATATTTGAGTCACTTTTGTCGCTGCCTATACTTTGCAATCATTAATTTTTTGCTTGCATCAAAATCTATGCCATTTTTTTGGGCAATAACAGTTAAAGTTTAACGACCTTACAAGTTAAGCTACTAAGGTATATATACGCGTCATTTTGCGTTCATTATAGAGTATGCGTTGTATGGAATGTCATTCGTCAGTGAACTTAAACATACGCGTAATATAATCCTACTAATATTATAAACGCGAAAGTTTGTAAGTATGGATGGATGGATGAATGGTTTGTTACTCTTTCACCCTCTAACCAGTGGACCGATTTGAGTGAAATTTGGAATAAATATAGATTGAAGCCTGCGAGCGGCCGCTAGTTAGACATAATGTTTTGATACAGGGAACTTATTAGGCCTTATTTAAATTGGTGACGTGAAGACTGGCTCTGGTCAGTGCCAAGTTCAGTTCCTATAGTTCGTTGCCTTGTCCTGTCCTGATGATGCATACAATAATGAAATGAAAACATTTTGTTGTGCAAACTTAGGAAATCATTTTGAGTCACAATCGTGGGAAATTATTGCGTTAGACTTTTGTACTAACACTTTGGAACACACAACGTCATCTAGCTCCAAACTAAGCAAAACTTGTACTGTGGTAATTAAATAACTGATAAAATACTAGGGTCCCGTTTATTCAAAGGGTAAAACGGGACCCTATTACTAAGACTTCGCTGTCTGTCCGTCTGTCACCAGGCTGTATCTCATGAAGCGTGATAGTTAGAGAGTTGAAATTTTCACAGATGATGTATTTCTGTGCTATAACAAC
The DNA here is from genome assembly GCA_947095575.1 of Electrophaes corylata. Lineage (NCBI taxonomy): Eukaryota > Metazoa > Arthropoda > Insecta > Lepidoptera > Geometridae > Electrophaes > Electrophaes corylata. The sequence goes on along the minus strand of OX352726.1, from coordinate 1,001,528 downwards.
AAATACTAAAAAACAGAATAAATATTTAAAGGGGCTCTCATACAAGAAACGCGATTTTTTGCAGTTTTAATAGATAATGGTAAGGAACCCTTCGTGCGCAAGTCCGACTCGCACTTGGCCGGTTTTTCTTATACAACCCCTATACTTAGTTAGTATTCTAAAAGCGGCGATGAGCTTACTACCTGCCACGTATAGCATACTAACTACTGCAAACTGTAGGTATGTACCAAATCTAATACTTGGACGTACCTCTGACTACTCTACTAAGATATATTCAATGTTTCTATTTTTTTTATTCCTGATATTCAACCCCTCAAAGAATACACAGGGGTTGAAGTTTTTATGAAAATAACTTCACGAGAAGTCACGAGCATTCCACTAGTCTTAAAGGTATCAGTAAAGGACAAAAACATGTACGACAGGTTTGGACAACTGACCTTCAAGCCAAGTTTCCAATCTCGACCTTATTGCACCAAGAATAAAGCAATGAATTAATTATCAACGAGGCCTTGGCCATAAAGTAATAAATGAGGAAATACGTTGTCTCTATCTAATTTGTGATAATGGAAATTGGAGGTCTCTGTCTAACACGAAACTATAAATATTAAATAGGTATTTATATTTGTGGTTTTAATACCAACATAATAAAAATAACTTCAAATTGTATTAAAATTTACATATCTACTCAACAGGTTAGGTTCAACATGTGGTTTCCCACTTGTGGTTGTATGATAAACAGTAGCCTACCTATTAAAGTTTGGACTTGCATCTGACTACCCTAATATACCTACACCTTCAGGATCAAAGCATAGAGATGTAGGGATATCTAGGATTTTTTTTTCTTATTATCATATAAAACTGCACACAAATATTTTTTTTTTTATTTGTGAACACAAGTCAGGTAGGTAGGTATAATACAATATTAATATACTTTAAATAGCTGTAATAGAAATATAGTATTGACAATTTGTTCCACTTAGCCCCACCAAGGCGCCCATATGTTATTTTCGAAGGTAAAATCATGCTTTTTTTATGCTACAGCTGGTGGAACAAGCATAATGGCCCACCTGATGTTAGGTGGTAACCATCTATAACAGAGTATTGCCTTGTAGGTCACGCACTTTAGGTATAAGCACCCTAGGATGCACTACTGTAACCTGAGGCATACAGGTGTTGGTCATATGACTATAGTATTACCATCACCCACACCCTTCAAAGCGGAACACAGCAAGCTGTTTGACGTTCCGTTATTCAACTATTATGAAATCCATGGGAGTAATGAAAGGTTATTTAAGCCAAAACCACCACAGATATTGCATGGCTATCATTCTAAGACTTACCTTTTTTGCTGGTTGGTCTTTCTTAAAGTTCTTCCGAGCAGCATCCACCAGCAATCCCTTGGCCTCAGCAGGTTCCACTCTCGCACAATCCACTTCATCACTACTCTCATACAGTGTATCATCTGTCAGATTACTGACAGTTCGTGACAGGGAGTGTGACAGCTTGCATGTCATTGTACTGCAGCCAGAGTCACTGACTTCAGACTCTGAGTCAGAGTCGCCAAACACATCATTGGAAGTATAGCAGTCATTATCTTCGAAGACAATGAAGGAGTCTTCGGATTCACAGTCTGACACTCTGTGGCTGCGTTTGGGGCTGTCGCTGAAGACCACTTGAAAGGAATCATCACTTTCAGTGGTTGAGCTGGTCCTGAACCGACCTTTAAGTTCATCAAAGTAATCACCGAGACTGGCTTCGCTTGAAGAATTGATTGTAGAAGGTGTTGATGGGGAATTTGCTGGACTATCGAGGTCAATTTCGTTTGCAAAGATCATTTCATCTTGAATACTCCGCTTCATTCTCACTTTTCTTCGCTTATCAAGCATTCTGTGTGAGTTTTTGTAGTGTTTGTCAACTGGTTTGTTTATTGGAATGGTTTTAGCTGGTTTTGGTTGCTCAATAGGTTCGGCTGATGGAGCCATGATAGTAGTGTGCTTTGTACGTTTTTCTTTGAGCAGAGCTTTCAGTTTGGATAGTTTATCTTCACAGGATGTCACTAGCTGGTGTTTTTCATCACTTGTTTCACTATTGTTTTCTGTAGCCAGTTTATCACTGTCTTCTTTTATACCAATATCAGGAAGTTTTATATCACCAGATTCTTTTAGTGTCTTGTTGCCTATTTCTTTCACAATTTCAGTGGTTTCCATGACAGGTGCTACTTCGACCTTCGTTTTAGGTGCTTCTGTTTGACACAACTCTTCTTTTTGTAGCTGTGGAGGACTGTAGCACTCAATATAAGGCTCATTCGAAAGTGCAATATAATCTTCAGGGGAAATTGCATCTTCAAAACTCTCCTCAACAGATCCGGGCTCAATGAAAACCTTTTTTGGCCGCTTCCTCAGCCAAATGGGATTAGACGGCTTGGTTGTGGGTGATAGAAGATACCTTACTTGGTTGATCTTTTCCTCACAAGAGCTGACCGCTTTGCAGTTATTCATGTCTGATTGGACGTCATTTGGGATGGATCCGTCAGAGCTCAAATCGTCGGGCGCCTTTCCATTTTTATCTTGGCCGTCGTTGGCGCTGAGCCAGGTCTGAGGCGACCCCTGGCGGGCTTCCTCAAAACAATCGTAGTAATGTACTTGAGATCTAGTTCGGAACATAGCGCCTGAAAGCATGTTAAAAACGCCAGAAAAAAAGTTTGTTATTCCCGCCAAAGCTGAATCGGGGCGGACGTCTTCCTTAGACGGTTTCTCCGCCATTATAGGTGCTTCTAGACTTTGCTTTCTTACCTTGTCGGGTTTTTCTGAAGTTACTAGAGTGTCTGCGAGGTTTTTCATAAGTGGATCAGGAATTAGATGTAGATTGTTGAGGAAAATTTCGTTTTCGTAATCCAGCTTCATCTGGCTCTTTTGAAGCGCTTCTGTGCAGTAATTTCCAAACGAATGATGCATGGGATTGTACATTTGAGTTTTATTGCGCGGCTTGCGCCCGTTCATTAGCGAATACATCTTTTTTTCACACTTTTTACACTACAATATTATCACAGTGACGATATGACGCAAAACACTTCACGCACACATTGTTTTACAAGAGTTCAGGTCTCTATGCAAGCCTGGAGGTGGCGTGTGGAAGAAATCAGGGCTTCTTAACTTCGAACACGGTGGAAAATATCTAGCTGGCGACAAGTCCAAAACACAAGGAATTGAAGGAATACTGCAAATACACCTTGTAATTTGATAATTCACAGTGTCTCTAATCACAGCACTAGGGGAAACACTAGAATTTTGGTCAATTTCGAAACAAAGAACGTTATTGGGCTCCATGATTAGAAAAATAGCAGAAATACACGTCTTTACAGTTCAGCCATTTTGTAAAATTGAGAATTTGAGGGATAGAATGAATAAAAATAATGAAAGGAATGAATGAACTAACTTATAGGCAACAAAGGTGACAGATGAATTTGACATATAGTGATGGACAGCTTCAATTTAATCGGCTTGAAATCGATTAATTCTCTCAGGAATAACAATAGAAGTTAGTTTTGACTGATGTTGTTCACGCATGTAATTACAATAAACATGAAAAAATTTGGAATGCCGTTTCATGTAGCTACATTAGTTAGTAATAATATACAAAATAGATCTCTTGGTAAGTAGGTAGGTATAGGTACTAGGTAGGTACCTACTTCCTCAAAGTCATGTAACGAAATATATATTTACCTACATAAAGTTCATTTAATCTTGTGGCCAACTCGGTTAATACAGTTTTAGGCCATCCTGAAGGTTTTTGGCGTTATAGCTTAGATTTTGCTAGATCGGGATCGACCACGGATCGACAATAATTTAATGTAGGTAGGTACTTACAGAGTGTGTATTTTGAATTGCACATGCGCTATGTTTTTTGTGTACCTACCAGTGCCAGCTTGTATTTCGAGTGGCACAACAATAAAGATAGATTTTATTTATCAATTTTCCATGTGTGCGTTTCCAGGAAGAACGATTCTGAGCCCTTTCCATCCATCGACTTCCCGCGGTCCTAACAATGTAGTCAGTCCATCGGGTAGGAGGACGTCCTACGCTTCGTCTTCCGGTTCGTGGTCACCATTCGAGAACCTTTATTCCCCAAGGGTTATCGGTTACGGTGTAGGGAAGGCCTATGTCCAGCAGTGGACTTCTACAGGCTGATGATGATGATGATGATGATGATGTGTGCGTGCAAGTGTGTACTATCGATTTTCAAGTTCGATTAAAAGCCGATTTTAGACCGATAGTTGAACTACGGATTCAGTAGTATTTTATCAATTACATTGTCCCTTCCCTGCCCATCGTTTTTCTTTTCTGATGCAACAGTTGGTTTTCATTTTATCGAAAGACCTAGAACGTTGTTATTGGATTAAAGAATCATAACAAAATCGTCATTGGTCAAATAGTTGAACAAGTTTCTGTATTGTAGTGTGTGGCAAGGCCTTGGCATAAAGGTAAAACGATTATTCTGTTCTCTCATGCTTGCTATTTCCGTCACAAGTACCAGCAACACAGGTGTGAAAGCAGTAAAGGCTAAACCACACTTGAATCAGTTCGTCACCCTGCTGTGATGTTTGGTAAGCTTAGAGGAACTTCAGGGTGTAAGTCACTAACAGTTACGTAGGTTCGTAGGTACCTACTTCGTACTCTAATTATTGAACATAGCAAATTCTACCTATGTAAGTAGGTAATGGAAACTTATTAAAAAAGAAATAGATTTAGTAGGTAGGTAGATACTCGGTCTATCGATGTACAGTCGATGAATGAAAAAAGCTCAGAATAGTTCTTCTTGGAAACGTATGGAAAGGCCTATGTGCAGCAGTGGACTTCACAGGCTGATGATGATGATGATGAGGTACTTGGTTACTACGAATACCTTTACTTACATTCCTACAGATCTTGGTTGCTCTTTCTAGATCAACTCAGGCCTTAACTCAAGCCTACGTAGGCTAATATAATAAAAGATGAAATTTCTACTTTTGTAAGTAAATAAAAATAAAATCTACTAGCTGTAATTTTATTTCAATAATTACCATAGGTATATCTAGGTAGATATTATACATTCAATTTATAACCAATAACTATTAATTGCTCACTTGTATATAAAGCAGTAACAAGATAGGAAAAAGAAAAGACCAACCAATGTAAATTTAAAACATTTGTTTAGGTAACTAGATTGATGTACCTACAGTACAGGGTATAAGACTACCTACTCCCAGACTAAGTACGAATTAAATTAAAATGGTTTACTATTGCTAACAAGTACCTATAGTTTAAATACGTGTCCTAGTGTGGCTCTCGGTCAATGACTGAAACTAAGTAAAAATACAGATGCATGTGGTATGATAAAGGATAAGGAAGGTATTTATTTACCTAATATAAATATATCTTATGAACTTTAAATTAGGGACTTTGGCGTTTTGGAAATGTTATATGAAAAACTATTTTGGTTCTTCTGTAACTTTGTTATCAGTACTAGGCCAGCGCTACTTTAATTAGGAACCTACATTAGTTTAATATTCAAAACGGAGCATATTACAGACCGCAGTTTATTTTAAATCTGTCTTAATCAGCTATTAAAGTCATTTTAGAGAGCCAAGATTCAAGATTAGAGGCCCATTGCCTACACATTTTCAGCTTAGTGTTATTGTACCCCCTGGGTTAGGCAAGTAGAGTACAAGTGTTTTCAGAAAAGCTTATTTACTTTTGATTTGATTACTATCAAATTATTTACCTTGACCTACACTATTCTACTCGTGTTTTTTTTTATTAAACGAATTCTATTCGTTGGGTGGGCCTTATTCATATTTTAACAATTAACTTTTCAACTTATAAAAACTGATATTAAACATTTAATTTATATTAAACTCTTAAAACATACTTATATTAAATGGTTTCATCAGCTTTCACTTTGCCAATAGACGGTAAGCTCTTCAGTGTATTGTCCAAATATTCAAACAAGGACATAAAAGCGTCGAGTTTGGAGTATAAAAACCATATGAAGAGACCTATAAATATTAACTTCACAAGTCGGTCGACAGCGTAACGTCTGAAAAAAAAAACAAAAATATAAGGCATCTGTCTGTACAGATAAGTGAATAAAGTTGCGTTGCAGAGGGAAACACCGTGAGAAAAACTGCAAAACGTGGATTTGTACCAAATGTAATACCTGGACATACCTCTAACTACCCCCTTAGATATTCTCAAAGAGTCACGAACTTGTACTTTTTAGTCAAGTTCGTCGTTTAGTGCAAGATCTTTTGATCTGAAGGGATATCTCCCGTGCCTGGGGATTAAATTTTATTTTAAAAAAAATGGTATGTACATCTTACATTTTGTGCAATCTCCTCGCACGCGGCAAATTCGATGGATCTTCTTTGCAGCAGAACTGCCGTGTTCCCTTCACATAATCCTTCAAGTAATCTTCTGGATTTAACGTAGATAAATCTGTGAAGAACACTTCATTTTCTCCTTTACTTATCCGCTTGCGTAGGTCTAAAAAGTTTTTGTTTGTGAAGTGCCATTCCTTTACTGTGTAATGTTGTAAGACGCTGAGGCCATGACTGACCCTTTTCTGAACATTAACCATGCTGAAAGATGTGGAAAGTAAAATTAGATAGCTAAGATTTTGTAATGTACCTACACATACAGATGTTGAAAAATACTTCTAATAAAGTAATACCAACTATGTAAAAAAAACGTGTGTGCTTTTTAGACCACACGACTGCAGTAAAACTTCAAACGTAACTGGCTATGAGAGAAAAAGAGAAAGAACAGTGCTTTCATACCCCCTCCACGGTAGTGTAAACGTTTAACGCAACCTTGTTGGAAGTCGCATTAGAAGTAGGTATTACTTGAATAAAAAAATTACATGCTTTTGATGAAAAACTACTTTTATTTTTATTCGACTTGCATACAATATGGTACAGGCAAAAGATCCACCTGATATTAAGTGGTTCCCATCACCAATAAAAAATAATTATCGCGAAGGTCACGATCATAAGGATGTACATTACGATGCACTGCTCTGCCATTAATCTGAGGCATACAATTGTTAAGCCTGATGTCCCTGTTTTGAATTTTACCGACACCCACACCCTTCATACCAGAAATACGCTGCGCTAGAAATAGGTATGGTGGTAGTACTTCCCCTTATCCGTAGTATCTGTAAGTTGTACTTTAAGACGTTTCAAGATGATCCCTGCGGATATTCTTGAATAAATGCTTTTTGACTTTGACTACCACCATACAATAAAACAGTGTGTTTCAGCCCTTTCATTTGTTCACACAGCTACCAACCGAACGTCACTAACTTGTCAGTCCACACTTCCACAGAGTATAGAAAAATAGCGCCATTTTTCTTTTCCTACTTTTTACCGCCTAAATTTGAAATGTGATAGATATTACTACAGTACCTATAGTAATAGTATATAGTACCACTCACAAAGTTTTCTGTCCCAGTAAAAACAACAGCATATCCACAAAATAAGCTGGTATAATATGTAAAAGAACCAAGCATATCTGATGAGTGATCCAATATGATTTGATTGCACCGCCAGGGTACCACAGCGCGACTGAGTATGGATATTCATTCACCCATTTCTCACCTGAAAATACGAGTGAATATTATGAAGATTCAAAAATAAAAGAGTGTCAGCTAAGAATGTGAATGGATATGTGAGTAGAGGTAGGCCAAAGAAAAGATGGATAGATTGTGTGAGAGATGATATGGGTAAAAAGGGAGTGACTAAAGAGATAACGGATGGTGATAGAAGCAAATAGAGGGAAAAAACCTATTGTGCCGACCCCACGTAAAGTGGGTTAAGGGCAGGAAAATGATGATTATGAAGATTCAAAAATAGCAATTTCTAGATTTTTTTACGAGTTTGTAAGCTATACCAACTATAGGAATCTTTATCATGGTTTTATTATGGTATTATTTGTCTTGGTGCTTAAAGGTGTACCTACTAAGAAAGGAATCTTGAAATTCAACTTTTAAACGGATACAGCGAGGGTTGAAGTTTGCATGAAAATAACGGCATGCTGACAAAGTAGCGCGCGGTTGCCTATGTACCTACCTAGCTTGCCTAAGTCAGAATTTTTTTAAATCTGTTTCGGACCTCTTTTCTGTATCGAAATGCAGTCATCTAGTGATGTAATTAATAATTACTACTTTTAGTCGCTAGCAGATGGCGCTGAATAAGCTTGTATCTTGTAATGTAATCATTATAACTATCATCATCTAGATTTATAACATATATATTTACCTAATTCAATGACTTCTCTCCAGGTGATGTTTATTATTCCAGACAAAGTAAGATTGTAGACTTGAGTTTCCTTAGGCCTGAAACAAATCACATAAGGTTGGTTGTATCAAACAAATTACTCTGACGAGGTTAAAACCGTCTTACCAATAGTTAGGTGCTGTCTGGAGAGTAGACAGATTGGAACGTCTGCGTAACGTAAGTACCTACATACCTACTAACTTAACTCTTTTTAAAAGGCATTTTTTATAGATTTAAACAAACAAACAAATTACTTAGGCTCTTAATTATTTTACTCACCAATAGATGTCATAGTCATCCGCTTCTGAGGTTATTATTGTACATACTGTTGGATAGATGGCGCTATTATCAACATTAGCAAAGTTATTTTGGTGACGATCTATTCGACGCTAGATGGCGTTATACTGAAGATCTACATTCGTGTAGTTAGGGTCAGGATATGACTGCGTGTTTCATCTTTGTACTTACTTATCAAGTGCAGTGGCATACGCAATCAATATGCATCCGTTTGCAACGACATCTACCGAAATGGCGTCGGCTTTGTAGGACGGTTCACAGTGCATTGTGCGAATCACACCTGAAAATAATATATTTCGTCACAAGGGCATTGAATCTCGAGAGAAATTAAATAAATAAATATTTGTGGACATTTTAACACAACATCATCTAGCACCAAACTAAGCATAGCTTGTACTATGGGAACCAGATGACTGATAGAATACTTATATACTTTTTTTTTGTAAATATATACTTAGAATACAATATAACACCCAGACACAGAACAAACATTTATATTCATCATACAAATGTTTGTTCTCGGTGGGAATCGAACCCTCCACCACAGAAAGCAGGGTTACTACGAACTGAGCTGTGACGGCTGTCAGTAAAATTGTGTCAATTAAATACTCTGTTCGAGCGCCTGCGAGGGATCTTAGAAATTCTACCTTTTCCACTGCCAATGATGAGTCCTGTGGGTCCATTCAGGTTATCAACCCATCCAGGAATCGGTTCCTTCCATGCCGCTGTCACTGAAAAAACAATACAGCAAATAAATAAATATTTGAGGACATTTTACACACCATCGTCTAGATGTCACGTTGCACATCTTATAGCCCGGCTGATGACTAATAATAATAATCCGGAAGTAAAGCCGTGATGCTATTTTTTTTCTTTGAGCTTATTTGTAAAAGCTTTTCCTTCTAGTTTAGAATCACAATAACAATAATTGATTGATATTTGTTTGTTTAAATTCTTATTGATCGATTATTATGCATTACTGTGATTATTATATTATTTTCGATTATTATTGTTATTATTTTTAGTAATAACCTTATTGATATTTTATTTATTATTATTTATTTCTTTCTTTCTTTTAAGTAGGTACTAAGTTATCATGAAATCAGAAATTTATTTGCTTGAACATAGGTACAAATACAATATTCTTGGTGTTGGGGTTTACATAAGATATCCCATTATGTCCTACTATAAAATAGTATGCAAATATTAAACTATCCTTGATTGAGTCTAACATTTAACAAAATTACTTACAATGTCAATTTATACTAGGTCAAATTATATGAAATAAAATAAAAAGATAAAAGATGAAAAGAGATAAGTAAAATTAACAGGGATCCGCTCAGTGCTAATCTTGACCTTTCAAGTTCTTTCGCTTGGAAGATGTGACCCGCGCAGTCCAATTTTAACTCGGCAGGTAATGCTTCAATCATCAACTTAATATTCATCTCATGTCACCGCAAAACCATTGGTACAACATTGGAATACCAAACTAGACTCAATTTTTATTTGCTAATTTCCTTTGAAGACGACACCGGCTTTTATCGACCATTTTCTGATGGCATAATTTTCTTTCCGTTCAAATTCAAAGTCAATAAGCATTTACTCAGTAATAGCCGCAGAGATCATCTTGCAACATATTAGCAACATCTTGTAATATCTAAACTTGGTCGCGAGGAACTGGCGCTTAGATTCATCTATATTTAAGACGTTTCAAGATGATCCCTACGGATATTACTGAATAAATGCTTTTAGATTTTGACTTAAATCTAGATGAATTTTATTATTTTTTTTTTCATTAAATTTACATTTATGAGCCTTCATCAGCTGAAGTTCACTTGAACACAAGCCTTCTCTGTATTTGGAGGGTTTGCCGTAGGTAATCAATACACTTAGAAAGCGGATTCTCGCAGCATCTACGCTATTTTACGGTGAACGCATTTTAGGAAACTAAAGTATTTGAGATTAGTTTGCATTTACAAGGCCATTGTCAGTTCCTAGCAGACGAACCTTCACAAGGTAGCCAGCGTTGATCAAGAGCTCTTATTTTTATGTTAAAGATTAAGTTAATTCCAGGCACATGAGGCTTAACACTTGTACGCCTCAGGACCTGAGGCTCAGGTTGGTGGATGCAGAGTAAACCGTAGGGCACGTGATGGAGCGTGACCAATGAGGCGCCAAGTCTGAAGATCAATGATAGTATATATAGTGCTGGACAATCCACACAGCATCATCTAGCCCCAAGCTAAGCAGAGCTTGTGTTATGGGTACTAGATGACTGATATACTTAATACAATACATAACATATATAGATATTTTTTATTATATCTATCTATGTATATCAACACAAGTCTCAAAAGTTATTGCAATTTTCATAAGCCGAGTTTTTTACTATAATTGTGTTAGTTTTAAGTTTATGGTTAGGTTTACTATGTATAGTTTCAAATAAACACTTTTGATTTTGATTTTGAAAAATCAAGATGATTGGCCATCTATCTCCGACACGACATATTATTATATTTTAAGCCTCATGTGCCTGTTAATACTAAGATTAGTTTCCTCTGCTGTTTACAACTTACCAATAGAAGGCCTAGAGATGGCCGTAGGAAACTTGGACCCATACTCCGCAACTAAGTCTTCTGTGATCGCCTTCGTGTAGGAATATGTGTTAGGCTCTGAGGAAATAATCCTGGAAGAAAAGTTAGTCCTTAGGCTTAGGTTCAAAAGCCTTCTACTAAACTACTTCAATTCAATTCATCTAGCCCCAAGCTAAGCAGAGCTTGTGTTATGGGTACTAGATGATTGATATAATTAATACAATACATTACATACATACAAATTTTTAATTATGCATAGAGAAAACCCAGAATAAGTATTTGCAGATCGTACAAATATTTATCCCAAGGCGGGAATCGAACCCCCAACCTCCTGCGTCGGAGGCAGACATTCGCCCGCCGCGCCACATCGGTCGTCAAAGTACCCACTTACTTGGGTTCTACATGAGCAAGCAAATCATCATCCATCCAATCTGTCATGTCTATGATTTTCCGAGGGCTATGCACAGCTTTGTAAACCTTCTCTTCTAACACATCTAGCTCACAGCGGCAGTATGCTGTTGAGAGATGAATGAACGCCTGCAAATTATATAAATAATAATATTATATTTAGTAGTAGTAGAGTAAGTGAAGGGCTCGTCCGAGGAAGTACTATCACCATGCCTATTTCTGCCGCGAAGCAGCTTGCTGTGTTCCGGCTTGAAGGGTGTGGGTGCCGGTGTAATTACAGGCACATGAGGCTTAACATCTGTATGCCCCAGGTTGATGAACGCATGGCGTGTGCAAAATGCTTGTAGATCAGCAAAAAACTCTTAGCTAAAGATTATCGAAGTGACAGAGATGACGCGACAGGTTATACATGGGAATGAAAGAGAAAAACGATGTTCTGACAACTCAGCTGCTAGGAGATGAGTAAACGGGGTCCTACCTCCAAATTCTTCATAGTCTCAGCTAAATTTAACATCTTCAGTGTTCCTTTTGTGTTCATGTTTACCGCATCTTTTAGCTTTTGATCAAATCTGAAAAAAAGTTTCGGAGTTTGAATATGCCCTACCAACTTGTGGTCTGGCGTTTCTGAACGAAATACGCGCCATTCAGATGATGAGTCTTCTTCTTCTTCTTCTTTTATTATATGGCTTTTCAGCGGCTGAGGGTTGCCACGAATTTGCCAACGTCAAGTGTTTACTAATCTTAAAACAAAAAGGCGGAGATCTAAGTACGGTAAGAAGGGAAACTCTAATACAAATCAAGTTGATATGTCATATACCTACATAAGTAGGTAATATAATATAGTCAATAAGAAGCAAGGAGAGTTTTTTTTTTGTTTTGTGGCATGTGTCCGTCATTCGGACAATTTTGCCAATGTCGAGTGGGTTGAATAAAATACTTCAGTCGAGTCGAGTCGGTAAAAAAAGAAAAGCCGGCTGTCATTGGTTTTGAAGAATAAGATGACGTTTTAATCCAAAACCAAAGGGAAACATTTTCGTTCAAATCAGGATGCCACATAACACACTTTCATTTCAACTGCTTACACTTGTGCTAAGACCTCAAGTAATGATGGTTAAAATACCACCGAAATTACCCATCAGAACTTAAAATAACACTAGAAAAACAATTAAAATGAAAATATAATGTTGCTTCCAAAGATGACAGAAAACGAATCCTGCCATACAAACTTGTGGTCTTACATTTCTGAACGAAATACGCGCCATTCAGATGATGAACCAATGAAAAGCGAGGAGAGTTTTTTTTGAACAGTCTAGAAGTTTGAATCTACAGTGGTGACAAGGTTGGTTTTCTGACATCTTTGAAAGCAACATAGCTTTTTAATTTTAATTGATTTTCTAGTGATCTATGTTTTGTTGTGCAATTTCGGTGGCATTTTAACCAATATTACTTGTGGCCTTAGCGCAGTGTGTGAGAAATTACAGTGAAAGTGTAATGTGGTATGTGGTATCCTGAATGAAAATGTTTTACTAGGATTATAAAAACGCCACTACCAATGCTTAGATCATGAGAGTAAATGATCTAAGTACCAATGCTATTACAGTCCGGCTTGAGAAAATTTGACTGACTTGACCATAGAATAAGAAGTCCCATATTCTTAGGACTTGACTAAAAACTATTTATCAAAAACACTTATATATTGGCAAAATTGTCTCTCAAAAAACTGTCAAATTATGGACAGGTGCCATAGAGAAGAGAAGAAGAAGGTGGCCGTGGCCTTTACCTGACACAAGCAGCACTATGAAACACTATGTTCGTCTCTTTCTGTAGTTCCTCTCTGTCTTCCTCAGAGATTCCTAGCCCTTCCTCAGTGACGTCACCAGCTATGAACTTCAGTTTCTTGTAGAAGTTTGGATTTTTTCCTATGAGTAGATCAAAAACCTGTAAATAAGGTTTTTTTTTAAATATTTTGAAATGGCATTCGATGGAATTTACTCTTCGTACCTCTCCGTTGCTACCACTATAGTCTTTTCGTAACTAGCCGTAGTAGATTCTCCTTAACTAGTTTTTTTTTAATGTTCGTATTTCAGTGTACCTTCTTTTTGCTCCGCTGTGCGAGGCCGCTAAAACACTCTTCACATTGATAAAAACATTATTAAGTTTTAATTGCAAGCTTTTACAGGGCATATATAGTCACTCAGTGACTCAAAATTTAAGAACAAATAAATAAATTATTATCCTGTGATCAATCTAGGTATTAGTGATTCCCTATAGGTACCAATTACTTCGGAGAGATTACATGATACCTACGGAAAGGTCACAAGATATTTACGGAGTGTCTACGGAATAGCTACGGAATAGGTATGGAATAGCTACGCAATGCCTACGGGATAGCTACGTAATGCCTACAAGGTAGCTACGAGACAGCTACGAGATGGCTATGGATATGCTACAATGCATTTTGATAATACCCTAAGCAGATCAGTTCAGTAGGTAGTTCGCCTTCAAACATGCAACGCCAATTTATATAAGTAGTTTCTGAAATCTTCGCTCGCTCGATTTTTTTATACAATTTGCTGATGGAACAAGCATATGATCCACCTGATGTTAAGTGGTTACCAAAGCCTATAACAAAGCATTGCCTTGTAGGTCACGTTAGCTAGGAACGTGCCTTACAATACACTGCTTTGCGTCCATCAACCTGAGGTATACAGGTGTTAAGCCTCATGTGCCTGTACACCGGCATCCACACCCTTCACACCGGAACACGCTGCGCTGCTTGGCGGCAGGAATAGGCATGGTGGTAGTACTTCCCCGGACGAGCTCTTCACTAAGAGCTCTACTACTACTAAAAGTACTAGTCGATGTTACTAGTATGTTATAAATGAATGTACCTTGTTAGAGCATAGATCTTTCAGTCTGTCTTCACTGCTGACCCCTTTCTTCGGCCTCATCAGCAGGTATATGGTTTTCAAATCGGAACAACTTCTCAATAGTTTCTCTACCAGAGCCTGTGAAACAAATAACTTCATATACACTGGTGTTTTTCTACACTATGTAATTTGGACGTACCTGTGACTATCTTAAATCCTCTTGCTACTTTTTTTTTTTTTTTTTTTTTTTCCTAGCCTATCCCGTCCCACTGCTGGGCAAAGGCCTCCCCCAAAGACTTCCAACTCTCTCTGTTCCGAGCTTCCTCCCACCACGTCCCCTCAAAGGCGTCTAGGTCGTCCCTCCAACGCTTTCTTGGGCGACCCCTAGGTCGCCGTCCGTCAGGAACCCAAGGAGTGCAGGTGTTCGCCCACCTATCGGGAGGCATCCGGCTAACGTGCCCCGCCCAATCCCATTTGAGCCTGGCAGCTTTGTCTCCTACATCGCTTATCCCAGTTAAGGAATACTTTATTTTTACTACTTTATACTTACTGCTACTTTATAATAATAATAATAATGCTGGACAATCCACCCAGCATCATCTAGTCCCAAGCTAAGCAGAGCTTGTGTTATGGGTAGATGACTGATATACTTAATACAATACGTTACATACATCGATATTTTTTATTATACATAGAAAATACCTAGAACACCATTGTCCACCTGCGACGCAGGAGGTTGTGGGTTCGATTCCCGCCTCAGGATAAATGTTTGTATGATCTGTAAATATTTATTCCGGGTCTTCTGGGTATTTTGTATATAAAATAAAAAATATCTATGAATGTAATATACTGTATTAAGTATATCAGTCATCTAGTACCCATAACACAAGCTCTGCTTAGTTTGGGGCTAGATGATGCTGTGTGGATTGTCCAGCATTATTATTGTTATTATTATTATTATGCAAATACGTAAGTATTGGTAGTATAGGCAAGTACTACAGATAGGAGACAGTTCAAGATCTCTTTTTAGGGTTCCGGACCCAAAAGGTAAAACGGAACCATATTACTCAGATTTTGCTGTCTGTCCGTCTGTCACCAGGCTGTATCTTATGAACTGTGATAGTAAGAGAGTTGAAATTTTCACAATGATGTATTTTTGCTGCCGCTATAACAACAAATACTAAAAAAAGATTAAAATAATTATTAAAGGAGGGTCTCATACAACAAACTTGTTTTTTTATCGTTTTTATTATAGATACGGAACCTTTAGTGCGCGAGTCCGACTCGCACTTGTCCGGTTTTTATATCCACAAGGTGTGAGTTATGATGTATTTGTTTACCTAACTCATTCAAAATCTGCAACCTAGACAGTCAATATAAAATAAACAAACATTGCGAGGGTGAAATTTGTTAAGTGTTAATTTCCAGAGGTTTATACTAAAATATTAAGCTAATATTGAAACAACTTTGACCCCAATATTATACGCACCAATCATATCATCACACACATTACAAATTCTTGAAAATTATTTTTTTTATGAGACCACTTTAAAGTTATTATTCTAGCAGTGGCGATGGGCTTGCAACCTGTCACGTATGGAATACTAACTGCTGCAAAATGTGGGGATGTATCAAATGCAATATTTAATAATAATAATAATATAGCTGGACAATCCACACAGCATCATCTAGCCCCAAGATAAGCAGAGCTTGTGTTATGGGTACTAGATGACTGATATACTTAATACAATACATTACATACATAGATATGTTTTGTTATGCATAGGAAATACCCAGAACACCCGTAATAAATATTTGCAGATCGTACAAACATTTATTCCAAGGCGGGAATCGAACCCGCAACCTTCTGCGTCGCAGGCGGATATGGTCCCACCGCGCCACATCGGTCGTCACCCATAAAACTTTAATTTCAATTGATTTCACTTGTGCTCAAATAATGCTGGATAAAATACCACGGAAATTACACTTTTTTTTTATACAACTTGCTGATGGAACAAGCAGATGGCCCACCTGGTGTTAAGTGGTTACCTATAACAAAGCATTGCCTCGTAGATCACGCTCGTTAGGAACGTCACCTACAATGCATTACTCAGCATCCATCAACCTGAGGCATACAGGTGTTAAGCCTCATGTGCCTGTAATTTCACCGGCACCCACACCCTTCAAACCGGAACACGCTGCGCTGCTTGGCGGCAGGAATAGGCATGGTGCTAGTATTGCCCCGGCCGAGCCCTTCACAAAGAGACACTCTTAAAATAACACTAGAAAAACAATTTAAATGAATGTCATGTTGTTTTCGAAGACGACGGAAAATGAATCCTTCTCGTGAGTGTATAGCACGGTTACAAACTCTCAGAAACTAATTTTGCCAGAGTTGGTCATGATGGCTTAGTGTGGTGATAAGCCTCATAGCGTATGGCTAAAGCTTTACCTTCCCAACGAAGCCAGTACCTCCAGTTATGAAGATACTCTTCCCTGTGTAAAACTCCGTAACCGATGGAGACATTCTTACAGGATCTGAAAAAATAAAATAGTCAGGTTTTTGCTTCCATTTAGATTTTTTACACTACATCATCTATCTTAGAGTTAATATATTATAGGCTATGTGATACAAATAACGTTGCTTTCTATTGGTAAAAGAATTTTCAAAATCGGTTCAGTAGATCCAGAGATATTACCCCTACAATGTCACAAACTCATAAACTTTACCTCTATAATATTACGGGGGTTAAAGTTTGTATAAAAATAACTTCTATATTAATAAAAATACTTATAAGAGGGTCCCAAACCCATAAAATGTAACCTAGATTAAGTTTACTGAAATAAAATATTTGTATTGTATTGTAACTTCACGCGGACGAAGTCACGCGCCGTACGCTAGTAATGATATAAATGCACAAAATAGGGTTCACTGGCATTTTAGTAATTTATACTCTGTATTACGTATTCAGTACATATTGACCTATGTAGATTGAAATACATATTCACTTATAGCAGAAAGCAATTATTATTGTGGCGTATGCATTTTCTTGTCGTGCAACGTGCTGACTAACCCTTTTAGGCGCTCTGCAAACGGGCAACTTTAGCTAGCGCAACTATCAACTTTTTGTTGTAATAACACTAAGGTTCAATTTACAAATCACTGTTTCGGCAACAGCCGCAACAGTTGCTACATTTCTGATGCGCCATACATTCTCAAAAATGTTCCAGAGAACATTGATGATTAGAACAATAAAATTTAATTAAGAAAATGGCTTCTATAATTCATTCTTTCAAAATGTATTTTCAGATTTTATGCCCTTTGACTTGGCTTTGTTCTTTCATTTGTTCTAATTGTAGAAGTTTATTACAGATCTCTACACTAAAAATATTTTTCTAAAGTCTTGCTAATAGTACTAAAAAACCGGCCAAGTGCGAGTCGGACTCACGAAGGGTCTTGTACCATTATCTATAATAAAAACGCTAAAAACCACGTTTGTTGTAGAAGAGTCCACTTAAGTATTTATTTTATTCTGTTTTCTGTTATGTACTAGACATATTTGTTGTTACAGCGGCAACAGAAATACATCATCTGTAAAAATTTTAACTCTCTAACTATCACGGTTCATGAGATACATTCTGGTGACAGACGGACAGACAGACAGCGGAGCTTTAGTAATAGGGTCCCGTTTTACCCTTAGGGTAGGGAACTCTAAAAAAAGGCAAAACGTCAAAATCAACTTTAAAATAAATATGTTTGTTTCTCCGATTGCTTGTCCACGCATCACGCAAAAACTATTGAATGAAAATTGCAATTTACAGAATTAGATAGCTTATAGTATATAACTTAAAACTTAGAATAGATCATTCAGCTTTCATTCCTAAAACGGGTAACAGGAAATTAAGTTCGTCTGAAAAATGCGAAGTCGCGAGCACTAGTAATAATAATATCCTACTAATAATATAAACGCGAAAGTTTGTAAGCATGGATGGATGGATGGATGGATGTTTGTTACTCTTTCACGCTCTAACCAGTAAACCGATTTGGATAAAATTTGGAATAAACATAGCTTATAACTTGGATTAACATATAGGCTACTTTTTATCCCGAAAAAATAACGGGAACGGAAAAAACTGCCACGCGGGCGAAGCTGCGAGCGGCTGCTAGTGTCATAATAAATAAACTTTATTGAGGACATATAAGAAATACAAAAAATATAAATTAAAGCACAAAAAGATTTGTCCTATAGTCGGCAGACTTATCGCGGGTAGCGATTTCTTCCAGACAACCGTTATTCTAAACTAGTGGTTCCCAGACTCTTTTGTTTCATAGACCACTTACAAAATTCTTCTGGATCCGGTGGACCCCCTGCATCTACATTACTACCAACTTCTAAATCTCGGCCCGATACCGACATGGTCTGGGTTCGAGTCCCAGTTCGGAACTATCCATTTTATTCTCAATTTATTTAAATTTAGGTATCATATTATTTAAAATAACAAGCCAACATTTTAGTTCTTCACTATCGAAACCAAATTAATTTTCATGCACCCCTGCTTACGATTGTAGACCCCCATTTTTTGTCACGTCCAACGTAGACCCCCGTCAAGTCTCCCGTGGACCCCTGGGGGTCCATCTGGACCACTTTGGGAATGACTGTTCTAAACTAACCTAAACATATACCTACGTAGGTAATGTTTTGCTCAAGCGAATGCAAGGAAGAGCAGAATTGAAATATACCTATATTGGAATAGTAATAACAAAATGTCAGAGCTTAAGTTATAATACCCACAACACAATGGAAACTATAGCCAATTATAGCACAATTTCATTACCAGAATAATAATTAGTTTATAAATGTACGCTGCCGATAGTTTGGTAATATTTTGACGAAATGGGTGAAATATCCTGAAGTTCTGATTGGCAATTACTTCATGTTGTAACAGACAATGTAAAAACGGCCAAGTGCGAGTTAGGTTTGTGTACAAATTGTGCGCCTGTGTGTCAATCGATTAGGATAAATAAATATTTTTTTTTTATACAACTTGTTGATGGAACAAGCAGATGGCCCACCTGATGTTAAGTGGTTACCATCACCTATAACAAAGCATTGCCTCGTAGGTCACGCTTATTAGGAACGTCACCGACGATGCACTACTCAGCGTCCATCAACCTGAGGCATACAGGTGTTAAGCCTCATGTGCCTGTAATTACACCGGCATGGCACCCATAATTTTTTTTAACGAAAAATACGAATGTGCACGACTGGATTCGAACCCACGACCTTAGGATCAGAAAGCTCTTATAATTTGTATACTTAGACTAGCGAAACGCGCGCGACTTCGTCTGCGTGAAGCTATTTTTATAAAAACTTCTACCCCCCCTGTACACGTTTAGGGGTTGAACTTCGGGAATTCCTTTCTTAGTACACTTCTACACACCAAGACAAATATACTCTGAAAATTTCAAGTCTCTACGAGCAGTGGTTTAGGCTGTGTGTTGTCTATATCCCAGTCAGTCAGTCAGGACAAAGATTCTTATAATTGGTATAAATTTATTTATCTCAGTTAGAATAGCGCTGTGTTGTAGATTGTGGGTTCGATCCCTACCGAGAACAAAAATTTTTGTGATGAACATAGGTATAACTTAGATAGACCCCGAGTGACATAGGGTATATTTAATTTTTTTATAAATTAGGGGTCCTTGCTAAAATCCGTGTGAAACCGGAACGAGTCGATAGCGTGATAAAATACTACTAAAATGACACACCAGAACTTAAAATAACACTATGAAAACAATAAAAATAGCTGTAAGAATAGTGAGTAAAATAGCTGTAAGAATAATAATAATAATGCTGAACAACTCACACAGCATCATCTAGCCCCAAGCTAAGCAGAGCTTGAGTTATGGGTACTAGATGACTGATATATTTAATACAACACATTACATACATACATATTTTTTATTATGCATAGAAAATACCCAGAACTCCCGGAATAAATATTTACAGATCGTACAAACATTATTACCAAGGCGGGAATCGAACCCGCAACCTCCTGCGTCGCAGGCGGACATTCGCCCGCCGCGCCACATCCGGTCGTCAAATAGAAGAAGAATAGTGTAAGAAGCTGTTTACCGAAGCCTTAAATTCTTTTGTTGATTCGTATAGACACCCACAACACAGATTTTATTTAGTGTGGGTAACAAAGGTAACCACTATGCAACTCCCTTCAGCGAAACACTTAGCATACATTTTTTATTATTTTTATATTCAGGTTTTCTAACTTGTATCTATCTGATTTTAATAGTTTTACCTTATTAGCTACTCATAAGTTTTTTTTTTTGTGGCATTTGTCCGTCTTGCGGACAATTTTGCCAATGTCAAGTGGGTTGAATAAATTCTTTTTAGTCGAGTCGGTAAAAAAAGTAAAGTCAGTTGTCATCGGTTTTGAAAAAAAAGATGGCGTTTTTCTTCAAAACCAAAGGGAAACATTTTCGTTCAAATCAGGATGCCTCATAACACACTTTCATTTCAATTGTTCACACTTGTGCTAAGATCTCAAGTAATGATGGTTAAAATGCCACCAAAATTACCCATCAGAACTTAAAATAACACTAGAAAAACAATTAAAATGAAAATACAATGTTGCTTCCAAAGATGACAGAAAACGAATCTCTACTCTAAGCTCTACTCATAAGTTTGTTTTGCAGCAAATAAATATTTTTTCATTTTCATTTTCAAAATTAAAGAGTCATGTTTTTTCCGAAGATGACATAAAATCTATAAAATGAAGTCCATGAATTTAATGACATGACATGACTTGGTTAGTCTAATTGGGATGACGTCAAAATACTTAAATGGTAGCTTAAGTAGTGACATATCACTATTGTATTATAATTAAATCTACGTACATTTCCGCCCTTGTGAATGCAATCTATAAATATCACTAAGATATTTTTTCGTCGAAGTTTGATATAACTTAACGTGGACGAAATTGCGAATGGTTTGCTAGTGTATAATTATATGAGTGTAGTAGTAGTTATTATGAAACATATATGTATAAATAATATTGTATACTATTGCTGGACAATTCACACAGCATCATCTAGCCCCAAGCTAAGCAGAGCTTGTGTTATGGGTACTAGATGACTGATATACATAATACTATACATTACATACATAGATATTTTTTATTATGCATAGAAAATACCCAGAACACCTGAAATAAATATTTGCAGACCAAACAAACATTTATCCCAAGGTGGGAATCGAACCCGCAACCTCCGGGACCTGGAGTTTCATTATTTACATTATTATTACTTTGTAAAAGGATCATACAAAAAAACGGTAGGAACCAAGCCGTAAGTTTCTTGCCGGTTCTTCTAGGCTTGGTTGCGAGGAACTGGCGCTTAGATTCACCTAGATTTAAGACGTTTCAAGATGATCCCTGCGGATATTACTGAATAAATGATTTTTGACTTTGACTTTGACTTTGTTTGCAAGTGTATAATTATAAAATACTAATGAAACATCTTAAAACTCATTAAAACTCTTGTTAGGGTTAAGCTCGCCTTTGCATGTATATGTCCACTATTATATGTATTTTTCTATGTATTGTTTGTGTGCAATAAAGAATAAAGAAATATAAAATATATGTATGATAATTATCTAACAAGATTCTTTTATTGAAATCATAAATTAGATCAATTAAAATTATCCTCAGGTGCGGTTATCATTCCCGTAATTCCCGTAACGAAATATTATCAAACTGAAGTTTCTGAAGATCGTTTCAATTTTCAAATGGTATTTTTTGGAACTGCCTAATTTTATCACAAACAATTTAACAATTAATTCTTAATTTTAAAAATTCAAATTCTAGTTTCAAATCACGTGAATTGCGCCACAAAAACACGTGTAATAGACAAATAGGTATGTAGAACATTTTGACGACCGATGTGGTGCGGCGACCAAGTGTCCGCCTGCGGTGCAGAAGATTGTGGGTTCAATTCTCGTCTTGGGATAAATGTTTGTACGATCTGCAAATATTTATTCCGGGTGTTCAGGGTATTTTCAAAAAATATCCATGTATGTAATGTATCGTATTAAGTATATCAGTCATCTAGTACCCATAACATAGCTCTGCTTAGCTTGAGGTTAGATGATGCTGTGTGGCTTGTCCAACCTATTATTAATATTTAAAATATTGTCATCTTGAAACAAAACATACTTTATAAAAATTTGGAAATATTAGCAAAACTTCGTAAAAATTTTTTTTTTACTTTTTTTTAAATTTTTTGAATACAGAACGCAACAAAACATACTTTTTAAATTAATGAATGCCGCGCCAATCGCATATTTTTCGTAATTTAAAAAAATGACTTATTTTAATTTAGAACGCACAGCTAAACTTACTTTTTTAATCGAGAAATGGCCGCGCAAAAGTCATGGTAGGTCTTAAACTTCTTAAGAAAACCTAGACTTTTTGTATTTAGACCGAACTGCAAAACTTAGGTACTTTTTAAATCGAGGAATAGCCGCACAAAAGGCTTATAGGTCGCAAAACACCGTGAAAAAGAAACTAGACTTTTTAAATTGAGAACGCACCGCCAAACTTACTTTTTAAATCGAGGAATGGCCACGCAGTTGCCATGTAGGTCGCAAAACTCCGTAAAAAAACTAAACTATTTAAATTTAGAACGCACCACAAAACTTACTTTTTAAATCGAGGTATGGCCGCGCAGTTGCCATGTAGGTCGCAAAACTCCGTGAAAAATAAACTAGACTTTTTAAATTGAGAACGCACCGCCGCACTCAACTGAGTCAATATGAATGGTGGTACCGTGGCGATTTATGTTTGAAGATGCTAATAGTAATTGACTTATACATTATCAGAGCTCAACGATGATACACAAAATTACTAATAGTGGTTCTGTGTGAACAGTGGGTCTCGTTTACTTATGTATAGACTTTTGAACAGAATAGGGGACCTAGATAGATAGATAGATAGATAACACTTTATTGTACACAAGGAAAATTTGTTAAAAATAGACCAGGTTTACAAAGTACTATGGGCGGCTTTGTGATTTCTTCCAGGCAACCTTGGGATGGAGAGTAATGAGCGAAGCGGTAAGGGACCTACTTACAAGGTTAAAAATTTCTCGCGTTCCCTTTGACGTAGACCGTCGAATTGTGTCTACGGGTTCGTCTCTTGAAGACAAAAAAGACTGCTTATACCTACTGATTGGTAGGTAGATATAAATTTTCCGAAAAAAAGAACTTAAAGCTAAAGAAAACTTGGAACTATCAAACTGGACAATCCACACAGCATCATCTAGTCCCAAGCTAAGCAGAGCTTGTGTTATGGGTACTAGATGACTGGTATACTTAATACAATATTACATGCATAGATATTTTTTATTATACATAGAAAATACCCAGAATACCTGGAATAAATATTTGCAGATCATACAAGCATTTATCCCAAGGCGGGAATCGAATCTGCAACCTCCTGCGTCGCAGGCGGACATTCGCCCGTGCACATCAGCCGTCATGTAGCGATGTACTAAAAAAGGAACTCCCGAAATTCAGCCCCTGAACGGGTATAACGGGGTTGAAGTTTGCATGAAAATAGCTTTACGCGGACGAAGTCACGCGCGTGTCACTGGAGGAATATTAAACTGCTTAATTGTGACTTGCAAAAAATATTTTATACAGAAGTCAAATGTATTTCAGGCAAGGTCCAAAAAATCAAGGTTTTTCAGTTTAAATGGTGCCGGCGTCCTACGCTTCGTCTTCCGGTTCGTGGTCGCCATTCCAGAACCTTTATCCCAGCGGTTGTCAGTTCTACGACCTATATACCTGGACCTATCTATCTAAATATATATAACTCAAAGGTGACTGACTGACATAGTGATCTATCAACGCACAGCCCAAAAACCACTTGACGGATCGGGCTGAAATTTGGCATGCAGGTAGATGTTATGTCGTAGGCATCCGCTAAGAAAGGATTTTGATTAATTCTACCCCAAGGGGATAAAATAGGGGATGAAAGTTTGTATGAAACTTTGTCAATTTTAAACCGATCGGGCTGAGACTTTGCATGCATAAAGCTACTATGATTTTATGCCAAAAAAATAACGGGAACGGGAAAAAAACTGTCACGCAGGCGAAGCTGTGAGCGGCTGCTAGTATACCTATAGATCTGGACACTACTTAGTACTAGCTACCTACCCCTATAGATATCCTTGAAAAAAGGCCGAGTGGGTACTTTGTACTTTGTACTAAGAGGTCTGAAGGGATATCTACGGTGCCTGTCCTTTGCCACTTCAACTTGCTGATTCTGATAGCTGTTTCTCTTATATCAAAAATGTTCCTAAGACATCAAGGCTACCCAACTAGTAAAACCAATACTTAAATTCCTTGAATCGTAACCACAATACATTTAACCTAATGAATATACTAAATAATTACCATTGTGGTTATATGATGGCCGTTTTATACGTACATATAATACTGACAACCGTCACAGCTCAGTTCTTAGTAGCCCTGCCTACGATGTAGGTAGTAGGTTCAATTCCCACCGAGAACGCGATGAATATACCTAGATGTTTCTTCTGTTGGCTGTTAGTAATTATTTCTTAAATTCGTAGCATCTCGTTGACGTCCCATATCTCGAGATTTGTTTCCAAATACTAAACATCGTGTGCATCGAAATATATATACCTACCTGACCATACTTTAACTTAGTAATTCTGAGAGCTATGTCGGTGACCTTTGTTCTTCTACGAATTTCCTCATTTCTGATTCTATCTCGCAGTGAAACTCCCAGCATAGCTCTCTCCATAGTCCGTTGTACGACTTTGAGATTGTCCAATAAATTTTGGCCTAACGACTGGCTTGGAACCCGCGACCACAAGATTGGTTGCTACCACTAGACAAACAGTATTCTTGTGTGCATTGACTACTGTGTTAATGACCTCTTATCATTTAGTCTCGACGCACACGAGCCAAACGCAGCCACAAAACGCTGCCACATAAAGTCAATGTCAAAGCAGAGTCAAAACGCATTTACTAAGTAATATCTGCAGGGATCACCTTGAAACGTCTTAAAGCTAGAATTTAAGCGCTAGTTGTTTTAGGCTTGGTCACGAGGAACTGGTGAACACAGCTAGGTTTCCATATTTTTTTGTGTAATCTTTTCAATTTATTAATATAACTTAGTGATAGTGCTACTGTCCATGAACACAAGAACAAAGTGTCCCCTTAATTAAATACCTAGAGACTGTAAGAAAAGTGCCGATGGACACATTCTTAGTTAATATTTCTATAAAATTAAGTCAAAGTTAAATTACCTACGATCTAGCCTAGTTGGCTAGATCGTAATATTATTATAGTACCATGATGAATAGGTGCAATAATCTAGTTAAAAAAAAAAAAAAAAAAATTACAAAAGGCTTCAGTGTGATGCCAATCTAACTTAGTGAGGTGGCTGCTTAGTGTGTTAATATTGACACACATTCACTTGTGGCTAGCTAGACCTAATAAGTATTCTATAAGTCATCTGGTTCAATTGGAATCATAAAACAAGCTTTGCTTAGCTTGGGATTAGATGATGTTGTATAAAAACGTCCACTAATATTTGTTTATGTAGCTTGTGGTTTGGTGGCGGCATTTTCTGTGGCTGAAGCGCATAGTTCGTGTGCGGCGACCATTAAACACGACAATGATAATGACTAGTGAATATATAAAATGCTTTTTCCGGTTGCATAGCCAAAGTTTTATCTTGGTTTATTTTGACTGGGCTGATAGCGCGTTCTGTAGTATTGTTTGCTATATTTATATCTTTCATACACCTCATTAAGTTAGAAAGAAAGTAAGAAAGAAAGAAAACATATTTATATACTCCCAAACTGCACAAACTGAACACACACAACGGGGGTACATTATAAACTAAATAAAAAAATACACACTTTTTTCTTTTTATGTGACTTACTGATGAAACAAGCATATGGCCGACCTGATGTTATAAATAATAAATAAACTAATCTGAGCTCTTAGTGAAGGGCTTGTCCGGGGAAGTACTACCACCATGCCTATTTCTGCCGCCAAGCAGCTTGCTGTGTTCCGGTGTGAAGGGTGTGGGTGCCGGTGTAATTACAGGCACATGAGGCTTAACACCTGTATGCCTCAGGTTGATGGACGCTGAGTAGTGCATCGTAGGTGACGTTCCTAACGAGCGTGACCTACGAGGCAATGCTTTGTTATAGGTGATGGTAACCACTTAACATCAGGTGGGCCATCAGCTTGTTTCATCAACAAGTTGTATAAAAAAATACAGATACTCATAAGATAATAAAATCGTACATAAGCAAACTACGCTATGTACTTTATTACATACCCTGTTATAGAGGTACATAAAATACATAATTCATTTATAACCAGTTAAACACGTTAGTTACCGCATCAATACGATTTTGAGTTATTAGATTGATGTATGTAATAATTAATACATTGCGTAGTAGGTACACAATAAATAGTATGGTCCAATGCTCTCAAACGTTTTTTAATTGACCAAGCGAGGCGAGTGAGCGAAGCGAGCGTAGTCTTTCAGTTTCGAGATTGAGTATTAAATACTTTTGTCCGTTGTTTGTCTGTCTGGTCTGACATAAAGGTCAGGCATTTTTTTAACTGATTTGGACGAAAATTGCCACACAAGTTCCTTGAAGGAATCAAAAAAATCAAGCCAAGTGCGAGTCGGACTCGTGCACTAAGGGTTCGTACCATTATCTATTATATAAAAGAGAAGTCCATTCACTCACTGACTCATCACGATTCCTCCGAAACTACAAGGCTTAGAAGTCTGAAATTTGGCACAAGGATTCTTTAGAGGGTGTAGACGCTCACTAAGAACCGATTTTTGAAAATTCGCACCCTAAGGGGTTGAAAAGGGGTGAAAACGTTTGTATGCAAAATCGTATTCAGTGGTCGTATTGAAATGAAACTTTGGATAAATGTTACTTATGGCAAGGCTAATAAAATGCATCATTGTTTTTTTTTAAACAACCCTTATAAGGGGTGCGATGGGGTGTTAAAGTTTGTATGGAAAAATCGTAATGCGTGTTGCGATTTGCTTCAAACTCAGTTCGGCTTCTCAAAATACAAAAATATTAATGACTACATTCAAAATTTTTCAAAACTACCCTTACGAAAGGGGATGGTTGGGTGTCAACATTTATATGGAAAAATCTGTATGCTTGGCTTGATTTACTTCAATCTTTGTTCGGACACTTAAAATACGATATTACTATACAAGTTTTTCATGGTTTTAAAAAACAACCCCTACAGCTACCCCTACCCCAATAATTTCGTACAAAATAAAATTATGCCAACTTAAAAACATTTGGTGTACTAAGCACTCTTTATAAAGCTTGAGTGCTTACTAAGAAACAATTTTTGAAAATTCGCACCCTAAGGGGTTGAAAAGGGGTGTAAACGTTTGTATGCAAAATCGTATTTAGTGGTCGTATTGAAATGAAACTTTGGATAAATGTTACTTATGGCAAGGCTTATAAAATGCAACATTGTTTTTTTTAAACAACCCTCATAAGGGGTGCGATGGGGTGTTAAAGTTTGTATGGAAAAATCGTAATGCGTGTTGCGATTTGCTTCAAACTCAGTTTGGCTTCTCAAAATACAAAAATAATAATGACTACATTCAAAATTTTTCGAAACTACCCTTACGAAAAGGGATGGTCAGGTGTCAACATTTATATGGAAAAATCTGTATGCTTGGCTTGATTTACTTCAATCTTTGTTCGGACACTTAAAATACGATATTACTAAACGAGTATTTCATGGTTTTAAAAAACAACCCCTACAGCTACCCCTACCCCAATAATTTCGTAGAAAATAAAATTATGCCAACATAAAAACATTTGGCGTAGGCACTCTTTAAAAAGCTTAAGTGCTTACTAAGAAACGATTTTTGAAAATTCGCACTCTAGGGGGTTGAAAAGGGGCGTAAACGTTTGTATGCAGAATCGTATATAGTGGTCACATTGAAATGAAACTTTGGATAAATGTTACTAATGTCAAGGTTTCAAAAATGCATTATTGTTTTTTTTAATTACCCTTATTAGGGGTGTGATGGGATGCCAAAGTTTGTATGGAAAAATCATAATGAGTGGTGCTATTTGCTTCAAACTCAGTTTGGCTTCTTTAAATACAAATATAATAATTACTACGTTTAAAAATTTTGCATGACCACCCTTATGAAAAGGGGAGGTCGGGCGTCAACATTTATATGAAAAAAAATTGTATGTGCGGCTTAATTTACTTCAGCCTTGGTTCAGACACTTAAAATACGTTATTTTTATGCAAGTTTTTCGTGATTTTAAAAAACAATCCCTACAGCTGGTTGAAAGGAAATATATTAATTTCATAAATACGCCAACTTATAAACATTTGGCTTAGGCATTCTTTGAAAGGTTTAGGTGTTTACTAATAAACTATTTACGAAAATTAACACCCAAGGGGTTGAAAAAGGGTGTAAACGTTTGTATGCATGTTTAGCGATCGTATTGAAATGAAATTTAGGATAAATGTTATTTTAAAAGGCGCTATGGATTTTTTTTAATTGCCCTTATAAAGGGTGTTATGAGACGTCAAAGTTTGTATGGAAAAATCATATTGATTATTGCGACTAGCTTCAAACTTAATCATGGAATACACAAACATGGAAAACACAGCCAGGAATTGGTTTACATTCTTGCATCCAATTCCAAGGTCGTGTATTTCGTGGTTGTGCTTTTTAGGTCATACCAAATTTTCTGCACTCTTGGAAAACACAAGTTTAGGATTGGATGCCAAAACCTATGCTCCGTTTGCACTCGCTATCTAGGGCGGATCTGACTCGGATAGGTTAGGTTAGGTTAGAACATAAAAAAACGCGCGAGGCGAGCGAGCGGAGCGAGCGTGCTGCGGCAGCAGCCGCCGAAGCGCCAGACATAAAACTGCATGATCTACCTATACTAAGATACAACTTTGGCTCTTTAGTTGCGTCTTTGCACTCGCTTTCTAGGGCGGATCCGACTCGGATAGGTTAGGTTAGGTTAGAACATAAAAAAAACGCGCGAGGCGAGCTAGCGGAGCGAGCGTGCTGTGGCAGCAGCCGCCGAAGCGCCAGAAATAAAACTCCATGATCTACCTATACTAAGATATAATTTGACTCTTTAGTTGCGTCTTTGCACTCGCTTTCTAGGGCGGATCCGACTCGGATAGGTTAGGTTAGGTTAGAACATAAAAAAACTCGCGAGGCGAGCGAGTGGAGCGAGCGTACTGCGGCAGTAGCCGCCAAAGCGCCAGAAATAAAACTGCATGATCTACCTATACTAAGATACAACTAACCTAACCTATCCGAGTCGGATCCGCCCTAGAAAGCGAGTGCAAAAGACGCAACTAAAGAGTCATTTAGTTGCGTCTTTTGCACTCGCTTTCTAGGGCGGATCCGACTCGGATAGGTTAGGTTAGGTTAGAACATAAAAAAAACGCGCGAGGCGAGCGAGCGAAGTGAGCGTGCTGCGGCAGCAGCCGCCGAAGCGCCAAAAATAAAACTGCATGATCTACCTATACTAAGGTACAACTTGACTCTTTAGTTGCGTCTTTGCACTCGCTTTCTAGGGCGAATCCGACTCGGATAGGTTAGGTTAGGTTAGAACATAAAAAAAAAACACGCGAGTCGAGCGAACGGAGCGAGCGTCCTCCGGCAGCAGCCGCCAAAGCGCCAAAAATAAAACTGCATGATCTACCTATACTAATGTACAACTTGACTCTTTAGTTGCGTCTTTTGCACTCGCTTTCTAGGGCGGATCCGACCCGGATAGGTTAGGTTAGGTTAGAATATAAAAAAAAAACGCCAGAAATAAAACTCCATGATCTAACTATACTAAGATACAACTTGACTCTTTAGTTGCGTCTTTGCACTCGCTTTCTAGGGCGGATCCGACTCGGATAGGTTAGGTTAGGTTAGAACATAAAAAAAACGCGCGAGGCGAGTGAGCGGAGCGAGCGTGCTGCGGCAGCAGCCGCCGAAACGCCAGAAATAAAACTCCATGATCTACCTATACTAAGATATAATTTGACTCTTTAGTTGCGTCTTTGCACTCGCTTTCTAGGGCGGATCCGACTCGGATAGGTTAGGTTAGGACATAAAAAAACTCGCGAGGCGAGCGAGTGGAGCGAGCGTGCTGCGGCAGTAGCCACCAAAGCGCCAGAAATAAAACTGCATGATCTACCTATACTAAGATACAACTTGACTCTTTAGTTGCGTCTTCTGCACTCGCTTTCTAGGGCGGATCCGACTCGGATAGGTTAGGTTAGGTTAGAACTTAAAAAAAACGCGCGAGGCGAGCGAGCGGAGCGAGCGTGCTACGGCAGCAGCCACCGAAGTGCCAGAAATAAAACTGCATGATCTACCTATACTAAGGTACAACTTGACTCTTTAGTTGCGTCTTTTGCACTCGCTTTCTAGGGCGGATCCGACTCGGATAGGTTAGGTTAGGTTAAAACTTAAAAAAAACGCGCGAGGCGAGCGAGTGGAGCGAGCGTGCTATGGCAGCAGCCACCGAAGTGCCAGAAATAAAACTGCATGATCTACCTATACTAAGGTACAACTTGACTCTTTAGTTGCGTCTTTGCACTCGCTTTCTAGGGCGAATCCGACTCGGATAGGTTAGGTTAGGTTAGAACATAAAAAAAAACACGCGAGTCGAGCGAACGAAGCGAGCGTCCTCCGGCAGCAGCCGCCAAAGCGCCAAAAATAAAACTGCATGATCTACCTATACTAATGTACAACTTGACTCTTTAGTTGCGTCTTTTGCACTCGCTTTCTAGGGCGGATCCGACCCGGATAGGTTAGGTTAGGTTAGAATATAAAAAAAAACGCCAGAAATTAAACTCCATGATCTAACTATACTAAGATACAACTTGACTCTTTAGTTGCGTCTTTGCACTCGCTTTCTAGGGCGGATCCGACTCGGATAGGTTAGGTTAGGTTAGAACATAAAAAAAACGCGCGAGGCGAGCGAGCGGAGCGAGCGTGCTGCGGCAGCAGCCGCCGAAACGCCAGAAATAAAACTCCATGATCTACCTATACTAAGATATAATTTGACTCTTTAGTTGCGTCTTTGCACTCGCTTTCTAGGGCGGATCCGACTCGGATAGGTTAGGTTAGGACATAAAAAAACTCGCGAGGCGAGCGAGTGGAGCGAGCGTGCTGCGGCAGTAGCCACCAAAGCGCCAGAAATAAAACTGCATGATCTACCTATACTAAGATACAACTTGACTCTTTAGTTGCGTCTTCTGCACTCGCTTTCTAGGGCGGATCCGACTCGGATAGGTTAGGTTAGGTTAGAACTTAAAAAAAACGCGCGAGGCGAGCGAGCGGAGCGAGCGTGCTACGGCAGCAGCCACCGAAGTGCCAGAAATAAAACTGCATGATCTACCTATACTAAGGTACAACTTGACTCTTTAGTTGCGTCTTTTGCACTCGCTTTCTAGGGCGGATCCGACTCGGATAGGTTAGGTTAGGTTAAAACTTAAAAAAAACGCGCGAGGCGAGCGAGTGGAGCGAGCGTGCTATGGCAGCAGCCACCGAAGTGCCAGAAATAAAACTGCATGATCTACCTATACTAAGGTACAACTTGACTCTTTAGTTGCGTCTTTGCACTCGCTTTCTAGGGCGAATCCGACTCGGATAGGTTAGGTTAGGTTAGAACATAAAAAAAAACACGCGAGTCGAGCGAACGAAGCGAGCGTCCTCCGGCAGCAGCCGCCAAAGCGCCAAAAATAAAACTGCATGATCTACCTATACTAATGTACAACTTGACTCTTTAGTTGCGTCTTTTGCACTCGCTTTCTAGGGCGGATCCGACCCGGATAGGTTAGGTTAGGTTAGAATATAAAAAAAAACGCCAGAAATTAAACTCCATGATCTAACTATACTAAGATACAACTTGACTCTTTAGTTGCGTCTTTGCACTCGCTTTCTAGGGCGGATCCGACTCGGATAGGTTAGGTTAGGTTAGAACATAAAAAAAACGCGCGAGGCGAGCGAGCGGAGCGAGCGTGCTGCGGCAGCAGCCGCCGAAACGCCAGAAATAAAACTCCATGATCTACCTATACTAAGATATAAATTGACTCTTTAGTTGCGTCTTTGCACTCGCTTTCTAGGGCGGATCCGACTCGGATAGGTTAGGTTAGGTTAGGACATAAAAAAACTCGCGAGGCGAGCGAGTGGAGCGAGCGTGCTGCGGCAGTAGCCGCCAAAGCGCCAGAAATAAAACTGCATGATCTACCTATACTAAGATACAACTTGACTCTTTAGTTGCGTCTTCTGCACTCGCTTTCTAGGGCGGATCCGACTCGGATAGGTTAGGTTAGGTTAGAACTTAAAAAAAACGCGCGAGGCGAGCGAGCGGAGCGAGCGTGCTACGGCAGCAGCCACCGAAGTGCCAGAAATAAAACTGCATGATCTACCTATACTAAGGTACAACTTGACTCTTTAGTTGCGTCTTTTGCACTCGCTTTCTAGGGCGGATCCGACTCGGATAGGTTAGGTTAGGTTAAAACTTAAAAAAAACGCGCGAGGCGAGCGAGTGGAGCGAGCGTGCTATGGCAGCAGCCACCGAAGTGCCAGAAATAAAACTGCATGATCTACCTATACTAAGGTACATCTTGAAAGAAAGAAAGAAACTCTTTAGTTGCGTCTTAACGAAGCATAAGCTTTGGTTCGACCAATCAGAGCAATGGTCACCAATTCCCAGGTCGTGTTTTCCATGGTTGTACATTACCAACACGCGTTGGGAAGGACTCATAAACTACCCTCATGAGGGGTACGATAAGGCGTTAAAGTTTGTATGGAAAAATTATAGTGCATGGTGTGATTTGCTTCAAACTCAGTTTGGCTTCTTAAAATACAAAAATAGTAATAACAACGCTCAACATTTTAAACTACCCTTACGAAAAGGGGAAGGTCTGGTGTCAACATTTACATACATATATGTTAAATCTGTACCTTAAATGCGTGACTTGATTTCTTTCAATTTCAGTTCGGACACTCAATATACGATATTGTTACACAAGTTTTTCATGATTTTAAAAAACAACCCCTGCAGCTGGTTGAGAGATAAAAAAATTTATTTCATCTATAGGTATATACAAATAAATAAAAATGAAGCGTCTGTAATATTAAAATAACCACTTTTTACTATATGCATATGAATGTATATACGGTACATATACCAAAATAGCATTTTTTACAATTTTTGTCTGTCTGTCTGTCTGTTTGTTCCGGGTAATCTCTGGAACGGCTGGACTGATTTCGACGGGACTTTCACTGGCAGATAGCTGATGTAATAAGGAGTAACTTATGCTACTTTTATTTTAAAAAAAATCAAAAATGTCCAAGTAGGTACTGCCCAATATCGCGCGCAGCCTTTCACGCTCTAACCAGTGGACCGATTTTTGTGGATGAAATTTGGAATAAATATAGATTGTAAGCTGGAATAGGACATAGGCTACTTTTTATCCCGAAAAAATAACGGGAACGGGATAAATCTGCCACGCGGGCGAAACTGCGAGTGGCCGCTATTTTATGCCGTA
Organism: Electrophaes corylata; assembly: GCA_947095575.1. Lineage (NCBI taxonomy): Eukaryota > Metazoa > Arthropoda > Insecta > Lepidoptera > Geometridae > Electrophaes > Electrophaes corylata. Next base: position 967,387 of record OX352726.1, on the reverse strand, counting down.
TACCCTCAATTAACGCCATCTGTTGGTGACGCCGAGTACTACTTCAGTTATTTTATAATGACTACAATCATCAGTACTTATGTACTAGCGCCACCGCGCATCTTTATTTTTACATAGTACCTTTGTAAAAATGTTTACCGCCCAACGAAGTGGGCACGGGTCAGCTAGTCTATAATAAAAATGGCAAAAAAATCACGATTGTTGTATGAGAGCCCCCTTTATTCTATTTTTAGTTATAGCGGCAACAGAAATACATCATCTGTGAAAATTTTGACTCTCTAACTATCACGGTTCATGAGATACAGCCTGGAGATAGATAGATAGACAGACAGACAGACAGCGGAGTCTTAGTAATAGGACCCCGTTTTACCCTTTGGGTACGGAACCCTAAAAACGAAGTTTCGATCGTGTCAATCATCAAATCATACTTTTCGAAACGGACATCAAACAGGCCCAATTTAGACAACCAAATTCAAACCCACGTCCTTAGGATCGAAAGGCGTGGTTGCTACCAGTAGACCACCAGTGCTTATTGACCTTTGAGTAGACCATATAAAATTAAATTCATAATATAAATAAAAGAAATTGTTATTCAATATTATTTTATTCACAATACAAAATTAAATTAAAATAACTATCTAATGATTATTATGCTTATAATATTAGAGAGATATGCACAAGATAAACCATTTAAAATAAGGAGCCTTTATAAACGAAGATTATAAATAAACACAGAAATTCTTTAATCAACGATACCCTTAGATGACGGGTCACATACAAAATTATAGCTAAAAGCTGTCCGCGTAAATATACTTAGACAGCTACATTTGTTTACTAACGAAGTGAGAAAAAATGATAAACAGTTTAAGTTCAACCTAAATACAACCATGTCACCTAGTAAATAATGTCCCTATTGGCTAAACAAAATAAGAGCTCAATTCTTAAGTGAGCTCTTATTTACCGAGACAGATTTTTTGCGGAACCTATATCTAAGGGTATCATTGATCGAAGCAGAAATTATAATAAAACTGAGAGTGCCTCTACCGGTTACAATTTGAACTAAAATTCTAGACAAGGCGTACGAATGTTTCCAATAATGAAACATAGATGTCAGTAGTAGAGAAGTACTCAAAATCTGTTTGGCCTCCGGTCTGAATGCATAACTGACCTAAAACCAGAATAAACATTCTATATATTTTTGTTCATTGTTAAAATTTTGTAAGATCGTAATGAATAAATGTTTTTATTATTAAAAAAAAATAGGAGCTCAAACATGAAAGTAAGGAAGTTTCTTTGAAACATGTCTAGCCTTTACAGCGTGATATAAATGAATGATAAAACAGTTTTTTTATGTTTACGCAAACAAGCTTGAAGTCTACCTGATAGTAAGCAGTTACACTCGCAACACCAGCGATTTGATTTTACCCGTTTGTAAATGATAGAGGCACCTTTAAAAAAACTAATAGGTAGGTATTTCTTCTTCTTTTCGAGTCAAGACTTCCCACCTTCCTAGGTAGGTACCTTGATTAGGTAATATAGAAAAGTCTTTGGTAATAACAAAACAAAAACAATAAAATTATACACTTTATGAAATAATTAGAATAAAAAGAATTATACGGTGACACGTGACACCTAAGATTTATAACGATAAATATAAATAAAAACTTAATGGAAATTACACGCAGCATCATCGACTGCCAAGCTTAGACAAACCTAATATGGAAATCATAATAACTTTTATAACACAAATACTAGTTTTTGCAACTTGGAAGGCAGAGTACCAACTAAACTGTAAAAGATGTAAAAATAAAAATCTATGCACCCAGTAGGAAGCACTGATATAACATATAAAATAAATAAATAAAAATAATACTGGACAATTCACACAGCATCATCTAGCCCCAAGCTAAGCAGAGCTTGTGTTATGGGTACTAGATGACTGATATACTTAATACAATACAGTACATACATAGATATTTTTTTATTATACAAAGAAAATAACCAGCACACCCGGAATTAATAAATTTTGCACCCCCCCACTGCTTAGTGGTTGAATTTTGGGTATCCCGTACGCACCAAGAAAATTTCAAATATCTACGATCAGTGGTTAAGACTTTGCGTTGTCTATCAAATATCTGCGTTGTATGGCAGTCAAGATAAAGGTTTTTTATAATTGGTAGGTATAGATTTTGATTAAATTAGATTAAAACATTTAAACATTCTTACCGTACCTACCTTCCACAGGTGGTGTGCTTTGGCTCTATACGATATAAGTGACACTAATGTCAAGCCTAGTGTCAGTGTCGCCGTGTATACATACCCTATTCATAATCGTCTTAAACCACTCATAACTAGTAAGCCGTTATTTAAGCTATGAGGAGTATCAGTCTGAAGTTATATTCTATGTTGACAGTAAAGTGACAACATTTGACATAAAAGTGACAGTGACAACAACAAATCTAGATAATTGACAGTTATAAATACAGGTACTAATAAAATAAAACTTAAAAATAACAGCCCCATAGAATTTATAAACTATTTTACAATTAAGTACGTATTTTTTATTTATTGTTCAGAAGTTGAAGTTCAAACAAATAAATACAAAGAGTTGTTAACGTTTTAAAATAGATGGCGTTAAAGTAAAGTTATAGTAAAGTTTGGTAAAAGACTTCTTTGAAACTACAATAAATTGTACCAAGTCCTTCCTTGAATACATACAATAAAATACTTTTTTAAATTTGTAATACAATAACGTTGATATAAAACACTCCAATTTAATGACTGCCAAGGATATTGAGATGAAAATGTATTTGAGATAAATATATTTATGTATTAAGGAGTTTATCATTTTAAAAACAGACAATTATTGATAGAAACAGACCAATGCTTAATTGTAATTATTCAACACATTAAAAGTAACGTTTTATCAAAATACATAAGAATTTGACATTTGAATTATCATTTCTTTTTAATATAAGACTTATAAGATCACTAAAAAAACTTCGGGTGTCAAAGTACTCTTAAACACAATCAAAATTTTCTGTGTTTTATGAAAGAATTTTCTATAGGTACATCAGTTTAATATACATAAGTTATTTATTTAAAATGGAATGGTACATTTTTTATCACTTCCATTTAAAAACTGTTCTATTCTTGTACTTTAACCTTAACCCCCAAAAAGTTCAGGAATAGTCTTTTTACACCCGGTATAATATCACCCAAATCTTAACAATACCTTCAATAGCTTAAATGCCTTATAAACCTGTCATTTGACAGAAAAGTTACAGTTTAAAACCTTTCTAAAACGGTTTTATGAATGATTAAATTTAAAGGTATTCTGTGATTATATTTTTAAAGGACTAAATTAAATATCATTTTAAAGTAGTAGTAGATAAAGTATGCTAATAGGGTGCAGACCATAACAGTAGTAAATTTGTCTAAGTAGTACAATCTGAAAAGAAAAAAAAAAAACAATTAGTACTCTAATCTAGTAACACGAAACTCGTGGTGGTCCTAAAGTCTTAAAGTCAAAAAGCATATAAGTATTCAGTAATATCCGCTCATCTTCTGGATTATCTTGAAATGTTTTAAATCTAGGTGAATCTAAGCGCCAGTTCCTCGTGACCAAGCCTAGAAGAACCGGAATGAAACTTACGGCTTAGTTCCTACCGTTTTTTTGTATGATTTTTTTATAAAAAATTGGCTCATGTGCCTGTAATGTCACCGGCACCTACACCCTTCAAACCGAAGCACCCTGCCTACTGTTTATAGAGAGACTAGCGGCCGCTCGCAGCTTCACCTGCGTGGCAGTTTTTTCCCGTTCCTTTTATTTTTTCGGGATAAAATCATAGTAGCTTATGCATGCAAAGTCTCAGCCCGATCGGTTTAAAATTGACAAAGTTTCATAAAAACTTTCATCCTCTATTTTATCCCCTTAGGGGTAGAATTAATCAAAATCCTTTCTTAGCGGATGCCTACGTCATAACATCTACCTGCATGCCAAATTTCAACCCGATCCGTCCAGTGGTTTGGGCTGTGCGTTGATAGATCACTATGTCAGTCAGTCAGTCACCTTTGAGTTATATATTTATTTAGATAAATAGGGTAGTTTGTAACTTACTGTCTCTGTAGTTTCCTGGCTTGGGGCAGCGTGGCAGGGTCTTCCTTGCAGCAGTACTCGCGGGCTCCCTTGACGTAGCTTCGGATGTACTGGTTCCATTCTATCATCTGGTGGAAAAACGTATGATTATCGAAGCGTAGCGTGTCTTTAACATTGTTTTGTACAACTTGCTGATGGAACTAGCAGATGGCCCATCTGATGTTGAGTGGTGATCGTCACCTATATTTGACGACGTGGCGCGGCGGGCGAATGTCCGCCTGCGACGCAGGAGGTTGCGGGTTCGATTCCCGCCTTGGGATAAATGTTTGTACGATCTGCAAATATTTATTCCGGGTGTTCTGGGTATTTTCTATGTATAATAAAAAATATCTATGTATGTAGTGTATTGTATTAAGTATATCAGTCATCTGGTACCCATAACACAAGCTCTGCTTAGCTTGGGACTAGATGATTCTGTGTGGATTGTCCTGCATTATTATTTATTTATTTATTTAAGTATTGCCTCGTAGGTCATGTTTGTTAGGAACGTGCCCTACTATGCACTGCTCAGCGTCCATTAACCTGAGGCATACAGGTGTTAAGTCTCATGTGTCTCATGTGCCGGCACACACACCCTTCAAACCAGAACAAGCTGCTTGGCAGTAGAAATAGGCATGGTGGTAGTACTTCCCCGGACGAGCCCTTCACTAAGAGCTCTACTACTACTAAATCCTAACCTCCTATCTTTTATAACTTTTTAAACTATCATGGTTTTGATCAATATTTTTAAATCATGGTAAATATCCCGTTTCTATCCAAAATATATTCTCCTATCTTTTTCCTCCTTAGGTCCGTTTTTTCCTTTTTCCCGTTTTAAGTATATTTTTTCCTTTTAAGATCCGTTTTTTCCTTTTTCCCGTTTTAAGTATATTTTTTCCTTTTAAGATCCGTTTTTTCCCTTTTTTCCCGTTTTAGGGTCGTTCTTGTCCTTTTTACGTTCATTCTTATTCCTTTTTTACCAAAAACGGTCTGATTTTTTAAATTTTAGGTTTTTACAAAAGTATATGTTTAAAGCTAATAATCTAAAATTACTTACATGTACATCAGTATAGAATGTTTTATTGTCTTCCTTGGACACAGCAGCCTGGAGCGCCAAGAAGTTGTCATTCTTAAAATGCCACTCCTTAGTAGTATAGTACTGAAGTACTTCTAACCCGTAGTTGATCCTCTTCTGCATCTTCACCATGCTGAGGAGGTAAGAGTATATTGAGGAACTAACTGACCCGTTCACGACTTCGTCTGTTTTGTTCTTTGAGCTTTTCATACAAACTACATCCCCTTTTTATTCCCGTTTTAGGGATGACAGCTCAATGAAACCCACACTAAGTTTTAAGTTGGACAATAAGCCAACTTATTCTGCAAATAGAATTAATATTAATTCAGTAGTAGTAGCTACATAGGAAAATGTGATTATTACTACTTTCTGATTGAATAAGCAAATAGCCCACCTGATGTTAGTAGTAACAATTACAGAGTACCTATTGCCTTATAGTTCATGCATGTTAGAAACGTGCCCTACAATGCACTACAATTTCCATCCTTTTGCATCCACTAACTTTCGGCATTCAAAATCAAAGTCAAAACGCATTTCTACAATCGAATCTTATAGAACAATTAGAAATTTAAAAAAGTGCTCTGTTACAGGTGGTGGTTACCACTTAACATCAGGTACACCATCTACTTGTTGTATCAATGACTGGCTGACAGACAACGCACAGCCTTAACCACTGGTCGTAAAAACTTGAAATTTTCAGAGTATATTCGTCTTGGTGCGTAGAGGCGTACTCAGGAATTCCCGAAATTCAACCACTAAACGCATACAAAGGGGGTTGAAGTTTGTATGAAAATAACTTCAACATGGAGGTTTCTTCATGCTGGTTAAAGTTTGTATGAAAATAACTTCATTTTACTTTTTATTTTATTTTTTTTTTTCTTTTTATTCAGAAGGTTCTTTATGCTAATGATGATTTTTTTTTACGATTTGCTGGTGGAACAATCATATGGCCCACCTGATATTAAAGTAAATAAATAAATATAATAAATAATGCTGGACAATCCACACAGCATCATCTAGCCCCAAGCTAAGCAGTGCTTGTGTTATGGGTACTAGATGACTGATATACTTAATACAATACATTACATATGCATACATAGATATTTTTTATTATACATAGAAAATACCCAGAATACCCGGAATAAATATTTGCAGATCGTACAAACATTTATCCCAAGGCGGGAATCGAACCCGCAACCTCTGCGTCGCAGGCGGACATTTACCCGCCGCGCTACAGCGGTCGTCAAATTGTTGTCAATTGTGTTAGATACTTTGGTACCTAACACAAAAATGATAACTTACAAGGTTTTCTTTCCCATGAGGAACAGAAGAAGATCCACGAAGTAAGCTGGTAGTAGATGCGTGAAGAACAACGCGATCTGATGCTGCACCCAGGAACTCTTCGGGGAACCGCCTGGGTACCACAAGCAGATGGAGAATGGGAACTCTTGGACGTGGACACGACCTGGAACACAAATGGTAACACTAAATTGACAGAAACTAACTATGGTTCAAAGTCAAAGTCAAAAAGCATTTATTCAGTAATATCCGCTGGGATCATCTTGAAACGTCTTAAATCTAGGTGAATCTTAGCGCCAGTTTCTCGCGACCAGCTTCCTCTAGGTTGTGAGTTCGATTCCCACCAAGGACAAGAAAATTTGTAATGAGCATAATGTTTGCCTGGGTGTACACCTAAGTATAGTAGTTAGTATTCTCTACGTGACAGGTTGCAAGCCCATCGCCGCTGCTAGAATACTAACTGGTTTCCTCTTTATGTTTTCCTTCACAGTTTCAAAGCACTGGCAATTTTTCGAACGTAAAAATACATTGGTGCACGACCGGATTTGAACCCACGACCTCAGGATCGGAAGGCGAGACCTCCCACTAGACCACCACTACTCCTCTTTACTCTTTGTATGAATATACTGACAAAAATTAATGCCGGTGTAATTTCAGGCACATGAGGCTTAACACCTGTATGCCTAAGGTATTGTAGGTTACGTTTCTAACTAACGCAACCTACAAGGCAATGTTATAGACTATGGTAACCATTTAACATCAGGTGGGCCATATACTTATTCCATTAGCAAATCGTATAAAAAAAAGTGATTATGTATTCTATCAGTCATCTGGCTCCCATAGTACAAGCTATGCTTGGTTTGGGGCTAAATAATGTAACTCACCCATATCTAACGCCTGTCCCCAACTCACTGGGTTAACATCTGACTGAGTGATGTTGCATATACGGATTTCTTCAGGCCTGAAAAAATTCAAACGATTCTTTTATGAGAATTGTGACATAGTTATTGTATGAAATCTCACAGCACGGTAGGACGCGACTCTTACTACTAATAAACTCGGCGTAACCTCGAAATAGTTACACCGTATCTCGTCTCTTTCTATTGTGAATATTCCTGTCAATACAAAAGACAAAACACGGCGTAACTAGTTCAATGTTTTGACGACCGATGTGGCGCGGCGGGCGAATGTCCGCCTGCGACGCAGAGGTTGCGGGTTCGATTCCCGCCTTGGGATAAATGTTTGTACGATATTCAAATATTTATTCAGGGTGCAGTAGTTTTGATCTCTTCTGATACTGTTTTGACTTTTAGGATATCATGTAGCTCTGCATTTCTTAAAACCAGAGATGCTTTTTGCGGCAGGTCAGATAGTAAAGTATAACTCACTTATCTATTCCGGTTGTGTACGCGAGTAGGATACAGCCGTTGACAGCCAGGTCTACTGGCACCACGTCAGCTTGGTACTCTTCATTGCAATGCATTGTACGTATTACACCTGGAAACAACATTTGTATGATTAAAAATAGATATTTATATCCTACTAATATTATAAACGCGAAAGTTTGTAAGTATGGATAGATAGATGTTTGTTACTCTTTCACGCTCCAACCAGTTGACCGATTTGGATGAAATGTGGAATAAACAAAGATTATAACTTGGATTAACATATAGGTTACTTTTTATACCGAAAAAATAACGGAAACGGGAAAAAACTGCCACGCGGGCGAAGCTGCGAGCGGCCGCTAGTCATTTATAAAAAAATTGGCCTGACTAGGCTTCCTAACCAGAAAGTTAGAAAGCTATTTTCATACAAACTTCAACCCCCGCTGTACACGCTTAGAGTTGAATTCCTTTCTTAGTACACCTCTACGCACTAAGACGAATATACTCTGAAAATGTGTCGCCTCTACGAGCAGTGGTTTAGGCTGTGCGTTGTCTATATCCCAGTCTGTCAGGACAAAGATTCTTATAATTGGTATAGATTCGTCTTGATACGTAGAGGTGTATTATAACGGAATTCCTGTAATTCAACCCCTATCCAGGTACAGTCAGCTGCACTAGAATGTATACAATTTGTAACTTGCACAAACGGTATTACAAGAAAACAATGAACTCATGAAAACATGATTTTTTAGTTTTGAGGTGTAACTCAAAACTAAAAAATCATGAAATTAGTCGATGACCTCACTTATATTTGAATAATTGTCGTGTTAATATTTTTAGCACCGCTCTGAAACCATTTTGAAAGTAACGAATCGTATACACTCTAGTGCAGCTGACTGTACAGTAAGGGTTAAAGTTTGTATGAAATTAACTTCATGCAGACAAAGTTGCGCAGACTAGTGGAACTATAAAGAAAATTACAGCCAATACAAGTAGGTATTTATAATTGGTATTTAGCTATGTAATTGGACTAATTGGTAATATAACCTAAGGCATACAGGTGTTAATCATGTGCCTGTAATGTTAGTATCCAAACCCTTCAAACCGGAACACAGCAATGCGAGCATCACTGCTTGGCGGCAGAAATAAGTACCTACGGTAATTTTTTTTTTATACAACAAATTTGAAAAACAAGCTTACGGCCCACCTGATGGAAAGCAGTTACCGTAGCCTATGGACGCCTGCAACACCAGAGGAATCACAAGCGCGTTGCGGACCCTTTAAAAAATTTAAAACGCCCTTTTTGAAGAACCCCATCATGGTCTAAGTACCTTTTCCAGCGCCGACAAGCAGACCAGTGGGTCCGTTCAGGTTATCCACCCATCCTGGAAGAGGTTCCTTCAGGGCTGCAGTCACTGTAAAGAACACAACATATTTTTCAGTAATTGTAAAAAACTTTTTCCATCGAAACTGCCGATATCGAACCAAACGGTAAACGATCGTTTTAAAATTGCGTTTTTTTAAATTTTCATTGGAAACTGCTGATACAGAACCGAACTGGCATGAAGGCATACCAACAACTCAACTAACCCCCACAACACAGGTTTTATACCTGGTGGAGGTTAGAGCGCAACCACATCAGTCCATGTGTGATATTAAATCTTCTAGTTTAGAAAACATCTGTTCTAGAATGACTACCTAATGTATGTCACATGTGTCCTACTTTATAAGTACCTATACTAATGATAAAGTCAATCAGCATTTATTCAGTAATATCCGCAGGGATCATCTTGAACTGATAGAGGAAAGCCAGGAGAAATTTAGCCAGATTTAAAACAAAGACACTTCGCTCGTTCGATTAATGATATTTTCTCATTTTCAAACACTGACCATAAGATCTAATATTGCGTCAGTTTTTTAACTATGAGTTATAAATAAATAATATAAATGAGCTTATAAATTAATAATAATGCTGGATAATTCGGTTCACACAGCATCATCTAGGCTCAAGCTAAGCAGAGCTTGTGATAATGATGACTAATATACTTAATACAATACATTACATGCATAATTATATATTTTTTATCATACAAAGAAAATGGAATAAATATTTGTAGATCGTACAAACATTTATTCCAAGGCGGGAATCGAACCCGCAACCTCCTGTATCGCAGGTGGACATTCGCTCACCACGCCACATCAGTCAATTACATTCAGCAATGATGTTTAGATAAAGCGTCATCTAGCGTCATCTAAAATCAACTATGAGTTTGTCTACTCACCGATAGATGGCCGTGCAATTGCAATCGGGAACTTTCCTTTGTACTGTGAGACGAGGTCCTCGGTTAAGTTTTTCGTGTAGGCGTACGTGTTTGGCTGGGGTTCAATTATCCTGAAACAAGTATTTTTTATACAATATACTGATGAAACAAGCATATGGCCCACCTGATGTTAAGTGGTTACCATCGCCTATAACAAAGCATTGCCTTGTAGGTCACGTTCGTTAGGAACACAGCAAGCTTTTTGGCGGTAGGATAGACATGGTGGTAGTACTTCCCCGGACGAACTCTTTACAAAGAGCTCTACTACTGCTAAAAAAAAGTTACGTAAATTATGTAAAATACTAAGTAGGTACATATGAAAGTTCTGCATAGCTTTGGCACCCATCCCATTCGTTTCATATAGTGATTATCAAAATTACCAGGCACATAAAATAAATAAATATTTGTGGACAAAATTATCTAGCACCAAACTAAACATAACTTGTAGGTTACTATGGGAACCAGATGACTGATAAAATACTTATTTTTTTAATTTATTTTGTAAATACTTAGAATGATTGCAACTGCTATAGGCATTGGTGCCGTTCAATATCGGGTAGGCCATCTGCTTGTTTTATACATTTACTTGTCACTATGATGTATATTAATTAGCCTATAACAATCAGACAGGAAACACATCTATGCTTATCACACACAGAAAAACTTGTCCTTGGTGTGGACTGAACCCAAAACGGCACAGAAGGCAAAGCTACTACTAACTCTTACTTTGGCTGCAAATGCTCCAGTAGCTCATCATCCATCCATCCAGTGCAGTGCATCACATGCTGAGGCCGATGCTTCGCAGGATACAGGATCTCCTCAAGAACAGGAACCTCGCAACGGCAGTACGCGGTGGAGACATGAGTAAACACTTCCAGGTTCTTCATACCCTCAGCCAGTGCTAGAACCTTCAGGGTACCACCTGTGTTCAAATTTACTGCGTCTCGGAGAAACATGTCGAATCTGAAATGGTTTTTTATAGACTAGAGTAAAATTCTTTATTCTTTATTGTACACAGAAAATTACATGAGACATGTACAAAGGCGAGCTTAGCCCTTAAAAAAGATAAAATTATGAAATAGATAATTAAATATCATCATCATAATCATCAACAGCCTGTAGAGGTCCACAGCTGGACACCTGTCACCAGCGGCGGCCTTACCCATCGCGAGGCTCCGGGCGACAGCAGGTCTTTGCGAGGCCCTTTGTCCTTCGTGTATGGGATCAAAATTAATAATAATAATAATGCTGGACACTCCATACAGCATCATCTAGCCCCAAGCTAAGCAGAGCTTGTTTTATGGGTGCTAGATGACTGATATACTTAATACAATATATTACATACATAGATATTTTTTATTATACATAGAAAATACCCAGAGCACCCAGAATAAATATTTGCAGATCGTACAAACATTTATCCCAAGGCGGGAATTGAACCCGCAACCTTCTGCGTCGCAGGCGGACATTCGCCCACCGCGCCACATCGGTCGTCTAAAATCCGGTCGGTCGGGGTTTAAAATTAAAAGTTTTAAATAAAAAAATGTGGTTAAAAATCTATATTTTTTTAAAATCAGCTTGGGTTGTTGCGCGAGGCCCGGGGCGATTGCCCCGTTCGCCACCCCCTAAAGCCGCCACTGCCTGTCACGTATGTAATACCAACTTTTGCAAAATGTAGGTGTATATAAAATGTAATATTTATCCCTCTGACATGCACCTTAGTGCTAAGAGGTCTGATATCTACCGTGCTTATGGATTAAAGTAGTAGTAGTAGTAAAGCTCTTAGTGAAGGGCTCGTCCGGGGCAGTACTAGCACCATGCCTATTCCTGCCGCCAAGCAGCGCAGCGTGTTCTGGTTTGAAGGGTGTGGGTGCCGGTGTAATTACACGCACATGAGGCTTAACCTGTATGCCTCGGTTGATGGACGCTGAGTAGTGCATCGTCGGTGACGTTCCTAACGAGCGTGACCTACGAGGCAATGCTTTGTTATAGGTGATGGTAACCACTTAACATCAGATGGGCCATCTGCTTGTTTCATCAACAAGTTGTATAAAAGAAAAAAAGGCGTGATGCTTATTTTTATTCACATTTACCTGACACAAGCAGCACAGTGAAATATGATCTGGCATTCCCTCTGCAGTTCCTCTCTGTCTTCGGAGGATATTCCCAAATCCTCAACTAAGATATCTCCTGGCACCAAGCGTAGTTTTTCCAAACTCTTCGGATGCTCCTTTTGAAGACGCTCAAAGATCTGGAAAAGTTAAGAAAAATTTGAAAAAGATGGTGTTAGTATCTTAATCTATTTAAATTTTGGTGTACATTTAGGCATATAAAGACGAAATTTTATAACCACAAACGAAACATAGCTTGTACTATAGGAATATGACTAAATAATACTTAAACAAGTTTTATTATTATGTATTTGAAGATACAGTGATTATATAATATGAATTAGTAAGGAACATGTGGATAGATAAAAAATGTAATTACTATTTGAGCAGGTAAATAGGTAGATACTTATTTAATATCTACATTCTTATATAAAATACACATGGGTAGTTAGTATTCTAGCAACGGCGATGGGCTTGTAACCTGTCACGTCTGGAATACTGACTGAAAATGTGGATATTTGGACGTACCTCTGACTACCCCCCCACATGATGATGTCTAAACATCATCGAAGAATCTTGAGTATGTACTTGGTACTAAAAGATCGAAGGGGATATTTACCGTGCTTGAGGATTAAAAAACGTGATGGTATTGCTTTTTTTTTCTAAGTAGGTAAGTACTTTATATAAAATAATTTATACATGCAATGAACATTTAATTCACTTGGCATAATGCTATTTACATACTTAATTAGAAAACCGTGTGTAAACAATCCAATATTATTTGTTTACTTACTTTTAGGTACCTATCATGTTTACTAATTTAAATAATAAATTAGTTTTACTACTTGCTAATAGATGGCAGCACTAACCTTTGTATTGATGTTATCGTCCAACCGTGCCTTACATTATTAAAATATTTGTTTTAATGTTTAAATATTTGTGGACATTTTACACAGCATTATTTAACCCCAAACTAAGCATAGCTTGTACTATGGGAACCAGATGACTAATAGAATACTTATATACTTTTTTTAAAATACATACATAAGATACAATATTATAACACTCAGCCATTGAACAAACATTTATGTTTATCAAACCCACCACCTACAGCATAGAAGGCAGAGTCTGAGCTCTACGAACTGAGTTGTGAGAACTGTCAAATATTAAATTAGTTTTCCTACTCACTACTAGATGACGCTACTAACCTTTATATTAAAGTAGTCGTCCAACCGTTCCTTGCTATTATGCCCTTTCTTCGACCGCATTAGCACGTATATCCTCTTTATATCGGGGCATGTCCTCAGAAGCTTCTCCACGAGAACCTTTCCCATAAAACCAGTGGCCCCAGTGATGAATATCGATTTGTTAGCGTAGTACTCCGCTACGCTAATAGATGGCACCATTTTGGAGTTTTCTGTAAAGAAAAAAAGTAAAATTTATGGACCAATTGCTTTGGCATAAGTTGCATCATGTTTATATGCTTTGAGCTTCGATCAATGTGCCCCTAGATATAGGGTTGGCGCAAAAAATCCGTCTCGGCAAATAATAGGTAAATAAGACATTATTTACCTACTACATGACATGGTTGTAATTAGGTTGAACTTAAAACTATTTATCATCTTTTTCTTACTTATACATTCACGCGGACAGCTTTTAGTTATGATTTTGTATGTGACCCGTCATCTAGGAGTATCATTGATCGAAGGCTTCATCCTTATTTTTATTCATAAAAATACGAATAAGATTTTGTAACCATTTTGGCACCACATAGACGTATTTTAGCTAACTGGTATGTTTATCATGGTAATCTAAGTAATCTTATGTTATTTGTCTATTTTTCCAGGCTTGGTCGCAAGAAACTGGCGCTTAGATTGACCTAGCTTTAATAATAATAATAATGCTGGACAATCCACACATTATCATCTAGCCCCACGGGAAAGCAGAGCTTGTGTTATGGGTTCGTACCTATAACACAAGCTCTGCTTGAGCTGCTGCTGTGAAAATGAGATGTAAAGTAGAACCAACAAACTGACAGAGAAAAGTAATGTTTTCCAGACTTGAAACTACGCATCGCTCGCTTGGTCATCGATATTATTTCTCCGTCCAGGTGTTAAATTTACATAAAAAATGCATTAAAATGACCTACGTTACTTGGCCCTCAATGAACACCTTCCTACTTCTGCATGTGGATTGCTATTGATTGGTAAATATATTTTTAAAAAACCTTGTATTGTTTTATTTATCAGTTACTGTTATTATAATATTTGATTTGAGACGACCCATGTGGCGCGGCGCGCGAATGTTCGCCTGTGCCGCAGAAGGTTGCGGGTTCGCTGGCGATTAGATTCACCTAGATTTCAAAATGATCCCTGCGGATATTACTGAATAAATGCTTTTTAACTTTAACTTTGTCTTCGATTCGCGCCTTGGGATAAATGTTTCTACGATCTGCAAATATTTATTCCGGGTGTTCTATGTATTTTCTATGCATAATAAAAAATATCTACATATGTAGGTATGTAACGTATTGTATTGAGTATATCAGTCATCTAGTACACATAACACAAGCTCGATTTTGCTTGGGGCTAGATGATGCTGTGTGGGTTGTCCAGCATTATTATTTAGCTGTCATCCTTAAAACTTGTGTAAAAGGGATTGAAGTTTGTTTGAAAACGCGAACGTAATCGCGAACTAGTCAGCTATAAATATAAAACAGTGATGCTAACTTAACTTAGTATGTATTGCAGCAGTTTTAAAGCCAAGGACATGTACTGTACGCAAAACCACATGGTTCAAAGCAGAACCACACAAGCCTCGTCCCACGTGTCGTGATGCGTAAGACGGCGTGGATCTACTACCTATCGACATCTAGGATATATTTTTGTAATATCTGTACTATCTCTTTTGAATTCATTAGATTTTAAGCAGAACTATTAGTTGAAGCGTAGCGTGTGCTGTTTTTTGAACTTCTGTTGTATATCATGGTCTTAGTTTTTCTGGTTTGTCTCCACTTTAGATTGGCACCACACTGGAGCTTCATTATCTATATTATTATTAATTTGTAAAATACAAAAAACTGAATGGAACTAAGCCGTAAGTTAATTAGCTGTTCTTGAGTGGCTTAGTTGCAAGGGACTGGCGCTTAGATTCACCTAGTTTTAAGACGTTTCAAAATTATCTCTGCGGGTATTACCGAATGCATTTCTTTGACTTTAACTTTGCACCCTCTGTCTCAGTAAGTCTGTCAAAATGTTTGAAGCAATCGATGTGTGTCCACGTGGTCTAGTGTAACTCTGCCTTTGAATGTGTGTGTAGCTTAAGGCGGCTAGTGCAGCCAGAAGGACAAAAGTATTATATTAATTTCAATATAATGGGTTTCCGGAACGTTACAACTATTTAACTATTTAGAGCTAAGCGTGCTCCACCTTAGACTGCATCTACACTTTCCATCAGGTGTGATGGCAGTCAAACGCTTAGGTATCCAACAATAATAATAATATTGCTGGACAATCCACACAGCATCTTCTAGCCCCAAGCTAAGCAGAGCTTGTTTTATGGGTACTAGATGACTGATATACTTACAATACATTGCATAGATATTTTTTATTATGTATAGGAAATACCCAGAACACCCGGAATAAAAATTTGCAGACCGTACAAATATTTATTCCAAGACGGGAATCGAACCCGCAACCTTCTGCGTTATAGGCGGACATTCGCCCGTCGCGCCACATCGGTCGTCAAATTGAAAGTTTGATTCCCACCGAAAACAAAAAACCTGTGTAAGTATTATTAGTCATCTGGTTCCCATAAGTGGCCGACCGATGTGGCGCGGCGGGGGAATGTCCGCTTGCGACGCAGGAGGTTGCGGGTTCGATTCCCGCCTTGGGATAAATGTTTGTACGATCTGCAAATATTTATTCCGGGTGTTCTGGGTGTTTTCTATGTATAATAAAAAATATCTATATATGTAATGTATTGTATTAAGTATATCAGTCATCTAGTACCCATAACACAAGCTCTGCTTAGCTTGGGGCTAGATGATGCTGTGTGGACTGTCCAGCGTTATTTATTTATTTTATTTATTTAAGTACATGCTATGCTTAGTTTGGGGCTAATAGATGATGTATAAAAATGTCCGAACTTGACCTATTGACATACACGATTGCCTTAACTGTAATTAAGTATTTTATATGCAAAACATATAAACGAATAGTTAACTGCGTATAAAATGTGGATGAATATGTATACCTACTTCCGTAGTTGCCTCAACGAATTATTTACTAGAGCAAAGCCTGCGACATTGGTCCCCTAAGACAAAGGTTACACGCTCAGTCTGGCGTCAGTCTGGTCCATCAGTTTGGTCCGGCTAAGACTGATGCCAGAATGATGGATGAAAAACACGGTTACACGCTCAGTCTAGACTGACAGCAGATTGATAAAAATTACGTTAGTCATCATTCGTAAAGTGAAGACGACAGTTACGTGAGTCACCTGATCCTGCCATGGATATTTTGAAAAAAAAAAGAGCCTGTGCTATTATTATTATCGCTTTACTGCTAAAGAAACGCGTAAAAAGGAAGCGTTGGATGAAAACCTGGCTACAAAAAAGAGAACATTACACGCATCTAAATTTATTAAATGAAATACGACAGCAGGATGAAGAAGAAGACTGACGCGAGAATGATTCGAGCGGTTACACGATCAATCTGGTATCAGTCTGCTGTCATTCATAACAGAATGATAAAAAATATTTAAAATATTTAATTTTTGTCATTCTGGACTATCAATCCGTCAGTCAACCGGTTAGACGATAATTCTCCCGTCATTCTGAGCAGACTGATGGACCAGACTGACGCCAGACTGAGCGTGTAACCTTTGTGTTAGACATCCCCAAATAATCTCGGATAAGTACTTGATATTATGAGATTTGAAGGATATCTACCGTGCCTGGGGATTGAGTTAGTGAAGTTGTCTGGAAGAGATCGCTTTTAGCGATAAGGCCGCCCATTGTACTCAGTATTTATAGTTATCTCTATTGTGTTTTTACTTCTTTGTGTACAATAAAGAGTTAATCTATCTATCTATCATGACGACCGATGTGGCGCGGCGGGCGAATGTCCGCCTGTGACGCAGGAGGTTGCGGGTTTGATTCCCGCCTTGGGATAAATGTTTGTACGATCTGCAAATATTTATTCCGGGTGTTCTGAGTATTTTCTATGCATAATAAAAAATATATCTATGTATGTAATGTATTGTATTAAGTATATCAGTCATCTAGTACCCATAACACAAGCTCTGCTTAGCTTGGGGCTAGATGATGCTGTGTGGATTGTCCAGCATTATCATTATTATCATATTTTTTAAGCGGAACGCTACTGTTTGTTCAGTTTACTACTTGTACTTAATGCAACTGCTTTATAAATTATAATTTATAATTGAATCATTTGAACGCAAGACTTGTTTGTACACACCATTATTTTAAAAACGGCATTGAAATGTTATGAAATAATGTATTTTGGTGTGGAGTACGGTTTGTGAATAATGATTGGTTTTTAAGCTTCCTTGTAAGTGGCGACATCTATACTAATATTAGAAAGATTTGATTGCCTGTTTGTTTGTTTGCATTCAAATTCAAAGTGTATTTATTTGCAGAATTACATTTATTTAAAAAGAAAATTATAGCTAATAAGTATTTATATTTGGTATGTACAAAATACATGTGAAACAGTTGAGCTATCTACAGACCGTTGCAAACGATCTAAAGGTAGCTGAACTGATCTCAACAGAATTACATGTATAGGTACAGATGTCACAGTATTGTATTGGGTTCAATATAATTCTACCATGTTATAGCAAAATTAACAAGATAATTAAAATTATCAGATTAATTTGTATTATACTTACTTACAACAAATTAGACGAAACAAATTTAAAATGTCAAATGTAGAATGTCATTGAATAGGCTTTGAAACCGACCGATTTGAAAAATTCTTTCACCGTTGGGAAGCTACACTATCCCCGGGTGACATAGGCTATAATTTATTTAAAAAAAAATTAGGGATCCTTACTTAAACTATCCGTAAGTCTGAAATGTACAGCGCACTGGTCTAGAGATTTGTACTTTGTGTAATTTTAGGGTTCCGTGCCCAAAGGGTAAAACGGGACCCTATTACTAAGACTATTATTATTATTATTAGCTGTCTGTCTGTTTGTCTGTCCGTCTATCACCAGGCTGTATCTCATGAACCGTGATAGTTAGAGTTGAAATTTTTACAGATGATGTATTGCTGTTGCCGCTATAAAAACAAAGAGTAGTTTAATATGAAAAAAAAAGTTTAATCGTGTGTTTATTGGACAAAATATCAATAATTATGAATTCTGATTAAAATAAGTAAATTTATCCTAATTTACTTATCCTATATTTAAACTATCTATCTTATATCTACATATTTTATCATTACTTTTTCTACCTATAGTAAAGTGCGGGTCTTCACTATAGGTAAAAAACAGAATTTAAGTCACTGACCGCAGGAAGTGTGCCCAAAAGGCTGGCAACGTTACCTCTTTGGATAGCTAAACTAATTCCTATATTACTCAATCGTTTAAAACAAAATACTTTTACTATACATAAGTTAAGAGCGTTTACCTTACCGCCCAACGAAGTGGACACGGGTCAGCTAGTAAGTGATATATAGGACTGAGATAAATTTCCTCATACGAAAGACTTCAACGCCTTCCAGCTTCTCACGATCTTTTTAGTTAATTACTGTTGTGTAACATATCAAACACAAATGGGAAAATGTCTGATTGTGGTATAGTTCACACGTTTTTTATAAAAGAACAAGCGAAACGCTCGCAATTTCGCGTGAAGTTATTTTCACAATTTTAACCCCTGCTGTACTCGTTTAGGGGTGGAATTGGGGGAGTTCTTTTTTATTACACTTCTAAGTTTCAAGATGAATATATTCTGAAAGTTTTAAGTCTCTACGACCAGTGGTTTAGGCTGTGCGTTGTTTAGTTCAGACAGTCAATCAGAACAAAAATTCTCATTCTTTTGTCGCTCGTGTACTTGATATAGAAACAAAGCGCATTTTTGTACGCGAACATTTGCGGCACATTAGAGATTTATGTTATATTATTTTGTAAAAAGAATTACAAACTGAAATGGGAGGAACCAAGCCATAAGTTTTTTAGGGTTCCGTACCCAAAGGGTAAAACGGGACCGACAGGAAAAAGCCTAGAAGAACAGGCAACAAACTTACGGCTTGGTACCTATCGTTTTTTAGGGTTCCGTACCCAAAGGGTAAAACCCTATTGGTAAGACTCCGCTGTCTGTCTGCCTGTCTGTCCGTCTATCACCAGGCTGTGTCGAATGAAACGTATTCATGCGATACAGCCCATAGTTAGAGAGTTGAAAATTTCACCGATGATGTATTTCTGTTCCCGCTATAACACGAATACTAAAAAACAGAAAAATAAATATTTAAGAGGGCTCTCATACAACAAACGTGATTTTTTATTATACATAAAAAATACCCAGAACACCCGGAATAAATATTTGCAGATCGTACAAACATTAATTTATCCCAAGGCGGGAATCGTCTGCTGCGCCACATCGGTCGTCAAAGTAACACCCAGACACAGAACAAACATCTATGTTCAACACACAAATGTTTGTTCTCGGTGGGAGTCGAACCTACAGCGCAGAAGGCAAGGCTACTACGAAATAAGCTGCGTGAGGTCAGTTATATGGTCAGTGATTCTTGCTCCTTGACATTTTGTTATGATTACCATCATAACAAAGTCACGACAAGTCACTAGAATGTTTTATGGATTTTGAACTCTGATTGGACAATCAAGAATAATAATCTTTATTATAATAGTTAAATATTTGTCACAGGATAGTACTAGAGGTTCTGTGAGTGCCGTTAGTCCTACTATAGTATAATCCTACTAATATTATAAACGCGAAAGTTTGTGAGTATGGATGGATGGATGTTTGTTACTCTGTCACGCTCTAACCAGCTGACCGATTTGGATGAAATTTGGAACTAATATAGATTGCAACCTGGATTAACATATGGGCTACTTTTTATCCCGAAAAAACTACGGGAACGGGAAATAACTGCCACGCGATCGACGCTGCAAGCGGTCGCTAGTATTGAATAAAAAGATGGTGTTTTACATAAAACATAAGGGAAATCAGCGTTGAGTGGTAGTACACCCAACATTAATGCTGAGCTGAACACCATTTTAGCATAGGGACCTACTGCTGACACATGAGCCGATGGGATACATTTCTTTTTTTTTTTTCTATTTTACTGATGTTAGGTAATAGAATCTGCCTACCTATACCTGTTTATCAAGTCGGGCTTGTGTGTGTTTGCCATTGTTAAATATTGTGAATTTGCCTATGCTAAATAAACGTATATTCTATTCTATTCTATTCTATTCTATTCTAAATATTTTCATTCAAATCAGGATGCCACTTGGTTAAACAAGTCGGTACGTTGTCCATACAAACGCTGTAAGCGATTAATGTCAACGATTTATTAACGTGCGTCCGAAGTTAAGTTTGATACTGAATTATTTTGCCGTTATCTAGGCTCGTTACCCTAAAATCAGATTACCTTGAAAGTTACAAGCGTTACAAGATTTAGTTAATTTCAACTGCTTAAACTTGTGCTAAGACCATAAGTAATCTTGCCATACACTAAAATTACGCAATAGAACTAAAAATAACTTAAGAAAAAACAATTCAAATGGAAAAGCTATGTTTCTTCCAAGGATGACAGATGAATCATCTCATCATTAATTGCCAGTCATTACTGCCCATGACATTTGCAATTTTTTAAAGAATTGTCCACAAAATTGGAATTATTTTCTGTCATCTTCGAAAACAACATGATTTTTTTCATTTAAATTGTTTTCCTAGTGTTATTTTAAGTTCTGATGTGTAATTTCGATGATATTTTATGCAAAACTAGCTGACCCGAGCCCATTTTGTTGGGTGGTAAACATTTTTACTTTGAATTTTTCAGAATATAGCCTATGACACACAAATAACGTGGCTTTCTATTGGTAAAAGAATTTAAAAAAAAATCATTGTGAGGTTGTAGACCTCACAAACTTTACTTCTTTATTATTAGTATATCAATTGACGTGAAAGAGTTATATGAGGATATGAGGCATCCTGATTTGAATTAACATATTTCCCTTGGGGTTTGAAGTTTCTTTTTTTAAATGACTCGACTTGATTAAAAACTATTTTGTTCAATCCACTTGACATTAGCGAAATTGTTTGTCGAATGACGGATAAATGCCATAGAGAATAGAAGGAGAAAAACATGTAGAGAAAATAAACGAGTGTGCTTTAGACCACACGACTGAAGTAAAAACGAAACGTAACTGGCTATGAGAGAAAGAGAGAAAGAACAGTGCATTCATACCCCCTTCATGGTAGTGTCAAACGTTACCGCAACCTTGTTGGAAGTCGCATCAGAAGTATTACTTCAAAAAGACCACAAAATATGCGGTCAAGAGTTTTACGAACTTCTTGAACGAAGGTTAAAAGTCTCACTACTAGACTTACTAAGTATTAAATCCTTTGTAAGGCAAAGATGACAAAAGGCTTGAGATCTGAGGGGTCAGCACGAGGGAATTCCACTTTCGTATCATAACGGTCCGTAAACCTAACGTATTCACGTTAGGTTTACTGACCGAGACGATACATGGTAGCACGAACGATAACCGATTTACTAACTTCCTATGAAATTACGTTACTTTACGGACCTAGCTATCGTTTACTTTACGTACGTAATGCCAAAAGTGTTCGTGCTTCCAATTTTAGTTTTCTTTACGCACGATAGAGGCGCTGTGCAAAATCTCATACATTTTGGTAACGTTAGCGTGACGCTAGCGTCACGTAGCGTGCGTAGTTCGTGCTTAAGCCCCTGTACCTATAATAAAGCATGGACTCACAGGTCACGTGTGTACACCGCCTCCATCAACGACTCATGTTTGTGTAATGTCACCGGCACCCACACCCTTCAAACCGGAACAGCTTGGCAGAAATAGGCATGGTGGTAGTTCCAGCAAGTCTTGGCTGATGATTTTAGCGTATCATATTCTTCATATTATTTCTTTTTTGTTTATATACGTTAATGTACCTTTTTTTTTGTGTTTTTAGGCTTCCGTACCCAAAAGATAAAAAAACTCTGTCTGTCTGTCAGTCACTAGGCTGTATCTCATGAACCGTGATAGTTAGAGTTAAAATTTTCACAGATGATGTATATCTGTTGCCGCTATAACAACAAATACTAAAAAACAGAGTATAATAAATATTTAAGAGGGCTCTCATACAGCAAATGTGATTTTTTTGCCGTGTTTAGTATAGATAATGGTTCGGAACCCTTCGTGGCCGAGTTCGACTCGCACTTGGCCGGTTTTTATATTTGTTTAAAATAACAGGTAATTAAATAATTTAATAAAATGAACTCTTTCTTACCACAGGCATTTCTTTCGAAAACACTATATTTTTTGATAGCAACGTACGTTTAAAACTGTTATTTTTACCTTAGATTTTTCCTTCTATTTAAATAAAATAAATACCTAATGCTGGACGATTCACACAGCATCATCTAGCCCCAAGCTAAGCAGAGCTTGTGTTATGGGTACTACTCGTACATATTTTATCGTACTAAGATTGAATAAAACAGAAATTATAGGTTGTTATTTAAATAGAACTGACGACCGATGTAGCGCGGCGGGCGCATGTCTGCCTGCGACGCAGAAGGTTGCGGGTTCGATTCCCGCCTTGGGATCAATGTTTGTACGATCTGCAAATATTTATTCCGGCTGTTCTGGGCATTTTCTATATATAATAAAAAATATCTATGTATGTAATATAATATTGTATTATGTATGCATCTTATTATGTTGGATTGTTTATCTTGGAAAATCCCTAGACCTGCTAAAGGCGTTTTTAAACAACGGAATGGACCGAATGGAAACAGTCATCCGTAGGGATTAGTTCAGTTCATAGTATCTCTGCCTTCTGCATTGTAGGTTGTGTGTTCGATCCCCACCCAAGATAAACAGTTGGGTGATGTATATAGTTCCTTGTTCGGCATCTGTGCTATAATAATAATGCTGGACAATCCACACAGCAACATCTAGCCCCAAGCTAAGCAGAGCTTGTGTTATGGGTACTAGATGACTGATATACTTAATATAATACATTACATACATACATATTTTTTATTTTAATAGAAAATACCCAGAATACCCGGAGTAAACATTTGCAGATTGTACAAACATTTATCCCAAGGCGGGAATCGAACCCTCAACCTCCTGCGTCGCAGGCAGACATTCGTCCGCCACATCGGTTGAATCTTCAGTACCTATCATAGAAATAATGCGCCCCAGGGTAAATGTAGGCACCATGCTATGTGTAAAATCCGTTCCTAATCATCTAAAGCCGGCTTTAGGTAAGCCTGAGCTGGAAAATTGTACTTAGGCATTCATTAACTAGCTGTTACCCGCGACTTCGACCACGTGGTTCGTTTTTTTCAGTCATCGTTATATTTTGGCGTATTTATACAATATATTTATGTATAATCCTATGTGTTATTCTGATGTATAAGCTACTAGCTAACCTGTGCCCACATTGTAGGGCGGTAAACATTTTTGCTTTAAATTTTTTATAATACTTACAAAAAACATGGCTTTTTATCGGTAAAAGAATTTTCAAAATCGGTTCAGTAGATCCTGAGATTACCCATATAACCTTTCAAACTCACTATCTTTATTATAATATTAGTATAGATTATATTGTAAAGTTTCATTGTTCATTCAGTAGTTTTTGAGTGAAAGAGTAACAAACATCCATACTTACAAACCTTCGCATTTATAATATTAGTATAATTATGCTAACACAAGGATAGTGACTCGATGACGGGCTATTAGATGACGCAGGCAGCTAAGGCAGTTGTGACTGGTAGGTTAAATTAAACGGAACTTTGCATCTATTGTAGATAATATCAATTGTATTGTTTTAGTAGTAGTAGAGCTCGGTTCGTCCGGGGTAGTACTAGCACCATGCCTATTTCTGCCGCCAAGCAGCTTGCTGTGTTGTTCCGGTTTGAAGGGTGTGGGTGCCGGTGTAATTACAGGCACATGAGGCTTAACACCTGTATGTCTCAGGTTGATAGACGCAGAGCAATGTATTGTAGGACACGTTCCTAACTAACGTGATCTACAAGGTAATGCTTTGTTATAGACTACGGTAACTACTTTACATTAAGTGGGACATATTCTTGTTCCATCAGCAAATTGTATAAAAAAAATGAAAATGTTCTAGAAAAGATGAACATTCTTTCCCTAGGGTTCTGAAGAGGAACGCCGTAATTTTTTTCAAACCCATATCTACCCGTTTCGACAGAATTTGACTTAATTTACTTAATTTAAACAATTTAAATGAATTTACATGACATTGCACTAAAAAAAAATCCTTTTTATTAAATCAAAAGTTCAATGACACAATTTCGACGCAAATTTTTGTCTGAAGGCCATGATTACGAAACCTCTTGCTGAAATGCAAAAATAACACGTGTCTGTTCACGATGATGCCGGTATGAAATTACGTTTTCTGTCATCTTTTAAAGCAACACAGCTTTTTCATTTTTATATGTTACTAGCGGCCGCCCGCAGCTTCGTCCGCGTGGCAGTTTTTTCCCATTCCCGTTATTTTTTTCGGAATAAAAAGTAGCCTATATGTTAATCCAGGTTGATATCTATATTTATTCCAAATTTCATCCAAATCAATTCACTGGTTAGAGCGTGACAGAGTAACAAACATCCATCCATCCATCCATACTTACAATCTTTCGCGTTTATAATATTAGTAGTTAGTATAGCTTAGTATAGACTGGTATAGATTACTATAGATTAGTATACATTACTATAAATGGTCTTCAATCACATCATTGAACGAAGTAGAAGGTGTATTAAATTATTAAATCCGAACCTTTATAGATTCTATAAAGTTTCATTTGCATTGAGGTCAGTGTCAGATTGTGAACTTCGAGTTTTTCGAATGAAGGCCTCATCAAAATTCCAAAAAGTGATCAGAGCCTCATTATAATAGTGTAGTTCTTAATTAGGGGCTCGTCCGGGGAAATAATCGTCAATGGATTTTTCTATCAGAGAGATACGTGAGGAAACATAGTAATAATAATGCTGGACAATCCACACAGCGTCATTTAGCCTCAAGCTAAGCAGAGCTTGTGTTATGGGTACTAGATGACTGATATACAATACATTATATCCATACATATTTTTTATTATACATAGAAAATACCCAGAACATCCGGAATAAATATTTGCAGATCGTACAAACAATTATTCCGAAGGCGGGAATCGAACCCGCAACCTATGTCGCAGGTGGACATTCGCCCGCCTCGCCACATCGGTCGTCAATATATAGTATAGCATAATAATATATATTATGTATAGTTTATGTATATTTTTTTACAATGTAGTATCTGAGTCATTCATCTTTTGTTTCATTCCACCTCTCGCTCTGACCCAGAATGGTAAACGATGGCCTATGACTTACGTCTTTCGTAACCAAAGCTTTTACGATTATAATACTACTAGCGGTGACACGCGACTTCGTTTACCCTATTACTGATAAAATCGATCTGGAAATGTTACACCGTGTTTTGTCTCCTTCGATCTTGTTTGAAATTTCGCGTCAATGCAAAAGACAAAACACGATGTAACTATTTCGAGGTTACGCCGAGTTTATTATTAGGTAGGGTCAGTAGTTTTCATATGAGAAAACTTTACTTTATAATATGAAAACATACATGGTTAAGTTATATTTAGGCTGTATTATAAATAATACGACTTCTAGCCCCATACTAAGTAAATTTTGTACAATAAGAACCGGCAATTAGGTGCCTTTTTAGTAGTAGTAGAGCTTTTTGTGAAGAGCTCATCTGGAAACGGAAGGCAAGTTGTAAAACGTGTGGTCACTGACCCCGCACCGGATGTTTAAATACCTACAATACCTGCAATGCAACTTATAGTGACCATAATATTTGTCATTACGATTATGTACTTCTAGGATATACTGTCACTCAGTCAGTCACGTATTTTATATATACATGAAAGTTATATTTGAAGGCTGAATCGGATGACAAAATAGTTGTATGGATTTTGTGGTTTGTCGGTAGTAAGTGTCACTTAATCTGTGGTTTAACCTTGATAATTGATTCGAAGCGTTCACCTTTAGGTAATAAAACCCAACTTTAATTGGCACCTATAAGCTTCATTCATAGTTTTTTCTGTAAGGCTTATTGTTACTAAACAAATACGTATTCATCAGACTTAATTCCTAACGAGCGTGACCTACGAGGCAATGCTTTGTTATAGGTGATGGTAACCACTTAACACCAGGCGGGCCATCTGCTTGTTCCATCAGCAAGTTGTATAAAAAAAACTTCATTTTCTGTCATCTTCGGGAAAAAACACAACCTTTTCATTTTAATTATTTTTCTAGTGAGTAGAAAGACAGACAGACGACCGATGTGGCGCGGCGGGCGAACGTCAGCCTGTGATGCAGGTTGCGGGTTCGATTCTCGCCTTGCGATAAATATTTGTACGGTCTGCAAATATTTATTCTGGATGTTCTGGGTATTTTCTATGCATATTAAACAATGTATATGTATGTATTAAGTATTAAGTATATCAGTCATCTAATACCCATAACACAAGCTCTGCTTAGCTTGGGGCTAGATGACGCTGTGTGGATTGTCCAGCATTCTTATTATTGTGTTTTATCAGTCATCTGGTTCCCAGTCCACAGATATTATAATTCATCTAAAATTTTTTTTAAATTTATTATTGACTTTGAAATCTCCTAAAGACATGTTTTGACATTGGTACTACTTAACTTGATTACTTAACACACGTTTATAGTAGCTATCGAATACAGGTTTTATATGAAAATACCTACGGCTTTACTCAATGCCACTACAGCCAGACAGGCTGGTTAATTTATGTATAGATATTACGAAAGATGCGAATTCTGACCGTCGCAAAACTACGCTTTCTAGTAGTTGTGGTTTTACAACCTGTCTTGAACAAAACCAGAATCTATAACTCAAAGGACTGACTGACTGACATAGTGATCTATCAACGCACAGCCCAAACCACTGGACGGATCGGGCTGAAATTTGGCATGCAGGTAGATGTTATGACGTAGGCATCCGCTAAGAAGGATTTTGATTAATTCTACCCCCAAGGGGATAAAATAGGGGATGAAAGTTTGTATGAAACTTTGTCAATTTTAAATCGATCGGGCTGAGACTCAGCATGCATAAAGCTACTATGATTTTATCCCGAAAAAATAACAGGAACGGGAAAAACTGCCACGCAGGTGAAGCTGCGAGCGGCCGCTAGTCATTAATAAAAAGAAAGAAAAAAAAAAATTGCATCACGACTTTAATCCCTAAGCATGGTAGATATCCTCTCCGATCTCTAAGTACCAAGTAAGTAGTTAAATATAGTAGTAGTAGAGCTCTTAGTGAAGGGTTCGTCCGGGGAAGTACTACAACCATGTCTTCTTCTGCCGCCAAGCAGCTTGCTGAGTTCCGGTTTGAAGGGTGTGGGTGCCGGTGAAGTATTCAGTATTCAATATTCAGTATTCAGTATGTTTATTGCCCGTGAGGTCAACACATTGGCCTCAGCAGAAAACCAGTGCTGCAGTGTGGCAATAAGCTGAGGTAAGGACCTTTTCGCCACATCATTGTGTGTTATAACATGTTAATTTTGTTGTTATGTCGTGTTACTTTTGTGTTATCCTTTATTGTTACTGTTATATTTAGTGTTTTTAAATATTTTATTTTTCTTTTAAGAATTAAAATTCACTTACAAAGAAAAACCTAGTTGGTAAATAATTTGTGCGCCTTTTAGCTAGGTATATAAAAATCCTACTAATATTATAAACGTGGAAGTTTGTAAGTATGGATGGATGGATGGATGTTTGTTATTACTCTTTCACACTCTAACCAGTAGACCGATTTGGATGAAATTTTGAATAAACATAGATTGAAACTTGGATTAACATATAGGCTACTTTTTATTCCAGAAAAATAATGGGCACGGGAAAAACTGCCACGCGGGCAAAGCTGCGAGCGGCCGCTAGTAAACTATAAAAACATTACAAAATAATACTTTACGTTAGCTAAAGTAAGGTAGGTAAGTAATATCCACAAAAGTTATTACAAACTACTCACCACAATCGAGGCTATGAACAGCATGGTTCTAACAATAGGCTCAACAAGTTTTGTGGTGATGTGAATCAATATTTCTATCTATCTATCTATCTTATTGAAGTAATACTTCTAATGCAACTTCCAACAAGGTTGCGTTAAACGTTTAACACTAACATGAAGGGCGTATGAAAGCATTGTTCTTTCTCTCTTTCTCTCATAGCTAGTTACGTTTCGTATATTAAAGAAGTTTTACTTCAGTCGTGTGGTCTAAAGCACACTCGTTTTTTGAAGTATGTAATACTTCTAGTGCGACTTTCAATAAGGTTGCGTTAAACGTTTAACACTAACATGGAGGGCGTATGAAAGCATTGTTTTTTATCTCTTTCTCTCATAGCCAGTTACGTTTCGTATAAAGAAGTTTTACTTCAGTCGTGTGTTCTAAAGCACACTCGTTTTTATGTAAGTAGGTTTAAAATTGTCAGATCTTAGGACTAGATACAATTTTTGGTGCCAATACATATAATATACCTAGTAAGGGTATTGCAACAGAGAAGACCGGACCGATTATACATGCAAATCACATAGGTACCGTTATACGAGCGACGTGGCGCGATGTGGCACGACGGGCGAATGTCCGCCTGCGATGCAAAAGGTTGCGAGTTCGATTCCCGCCTTGGGATAAATGTTTGTACGATCTGCAATTTGTTCCGAGTGTTCTGGGTATTATTTATGTATAATAAAAAATATCTATGAATGTAATGTATTGTATTAAGTATATCAGTCATCTAGTACCCATAACACAAGCTCTGCTTAGCTTGGGACTAGATGATGATGTGTGGATTGTCCAGCATTATTATTATTATTAGGCAGAATTTGTGGTTAAACTTAAAACCCTAGCTATCTTTAAAACTTGACCAATTATAAGTACTTAAGCACCTAATAAGAGTAATTAGATACTTAAAACAAAGATTTAACTTTATCCATGATCGTAATAAAACCGCAAATTGACTTTACCTACTAACGCTCGGTTCCTTTAATCTGCATCCGTTAGTAGCACAGTATATCAGAGTGTGGTGAGAACGACCTAGCCTGCTGATCCGGTCGTGGGTTCGAATACTATAAGTTACTATTGAATTATATTTAACACTAGCGGCCCGTCCCGGCTTCGCACGGGTTTTAGTTATGATTCTTAATTTTTTTTAAAAAGATATAGTATAGCCTATTTTACCCGAGGATAGAACAGTTTTCCAAGGGTTTTAAGTAATAGTAGAGCTCTTAGTGAAGGGCTCGTCCGGGTGCGTACTAGCACCATGCCTATTCCTGCCGCCAAGCAGCGCAGCGTGTTCCGGCTTTGAAGGGTGTGGGTGCCGGTGTAATTAATAAATAAATAAATAAATAATGCCGGACGATCCACACAGCATCATCTAGCCCCAAGCTAAGCAGAGCTTGTGTTATGGGTACTAGATGACTGATATACCTATTTAATACAATATTATATTACATATATAGATATTTTTTTATTATACATAGAAAATACCCAGAACACCCGGAATAAATATTTGCAGATCGTACAAACATTTATCCCAAGGCGGGAATCGAACCCGCAACCTCTGCGTCGCAGGCGGACATTCACCCGTCGTGCCACATCGGTCGTCAATTAATAAATAAATAAATTACAGGCACATGAGGCAACACCTGTATGCCTCAGGTTGATGGACGCAGAGTAGTGCATCGTAAGGACACGTTTATAATGAGCGTGACCTGCTCTGTTATAGGTAATGGTAACCACTTAACATCAGGTGGTCTATCTACTTGTTCCATTTTTTTTTTTAATACATCTTGCTGATGAAGCAAGCAGATGGTCCACCTGATGTTAAGTGGTTACCATCACCATAAAAAAGCATTACCTCGCAGGTCACGCTCGTTAGGAACATCACCTACGATGCACTACTCTGCGTCCATCAACCTGGGTGTTAAGCCTCGTGTGCCTGTAATTACACCGGCACCCACACCCTTCAAACCGGAACACAGTAAGCTGCTTGGCGGCAAAAATAGACATGGTGGTAGTACTTCCCTGCACGAGCCCTTCACTATAAGAGCTATTAACAAATACTAATTAAGAAGTAACATAAAAAAAACTTGCTGTTTCTCAGAACTATGTCGGTGACCTTGGTTCTTCCATGAACTCCCTCATTTATTCTTATATTAAAACTCCCAGAATTCCTCGTTGGATGGTTGTATGAACGAGTTTGTATGACTTAGTATGAAATTTAAATATTGACAAAGTTCAAGCAACAGTCTACAAAACATAATACGCTACTATTATTGACATGTCAAAACAAATAGGTTTTATTTTTGAGACAAATATAATTAAGCGCGAAAGTTTGTAAGAATGGATGGATGTTTGTTACTTTTTCACACTCTAACCAGAGGACCAATTTGAATAAAATTTGGAATAGATATAGATTGTAACCTGGATTAACATATAAGCTCCTTTTTATCCCGAAAAACTAACGGGAACGGGAAAAAACCACGCGGGCGAAGCTGCGAGCGGCCGCTAGTATTACAATATAAAGTTCCAGATGGTCGTTTGACTGACCGCTCAATAATATAATTCCTACATTATACTGTGCAAACCGAATTGTTTGTACCGCGATCCGATATTTTATACAGTTGAATCGATCCGAGAATCGATTGGATCGTATGCCTACGATCCAATAATCGGCGCATCGATAAAATGAAACAAAAAAGAGTAAACTAGCTTCAAGACTTTTATCCTCATAAACGGTAGATACCCCTAAAATAGAATAGAATAAATATATATTCAACACACATAAATACATCACAGCAGGTGCCTATAAAATATGCTAAAACACTTAACTAAACCTACCCTACCTAGCTCACAAATACTCTTACTTAAAGTTGATATAAAATAATAAAATATTCCTCATTCTCATTCATTCTCATTCTCATTCACACACTCTAATATTCATTCAATTTAGAGGAGGTTGTTTCCCTTCAGATCTCGTAGTATAAAGTAAGTGTACTCACTGGAGATTCTTTCAGAATATCTAAAGGGGGTAGTCAGAGGTATGTCCAGATATTACACTGGTATTAGCTATTTCCATCACCGTTTTCCTTCACCGTTTTTAGAGAAAAATATAATATTTTGAACTTTTGCATAAATAAATATTACTTTAGTCAAATACTCCTAAACTAAGCGAAGGTACTATTATTAAAAACACTAACAAAACTAATTTCGATACAAGCTTCAACCCCGTCTTAAGGGGTTTAAGGGTTGAATTTCGGGGAATTCTTTCTTAGTTACACCCCTACGCACTAAGAAAATATACCCTGAAAATGTCAAGTCTCCAAAAACATTGGTACGGGCTGTGCGTTGTCTACGTGCGGCAAAATGTGGGTACACTCAATACAAATAGTAAGCACTCAATGCAAAAATGGACATACCTACCTTTGACTACCCCCATTAGACAACTTCAAAGACTCGAGTACTTGGTCCTAAGAGTAAGAATATCTACCATGCCTGGGAATTCAAGACGTTAAAATATTTCTTTTTTCAAATTTATAATTCGAACGCAGCATTTCATCGTGTTTTGATGTTACGTTCCGTTCACCTTAAACTTTGGGTTAGAAGTGTCTCTGATTACACCGTTAATATATTTCGTTTTGCAACTGGCATGCAGCACCTTGAATTAAATCCTTGTATTAAAAACAGAAAGTTGTTTTAATTATTGCCTCATCGATATCATATAAATGTTATTTTATTATAATTTTCACTAATTTTATTAACGACCTTCATGGACTGTAGTGATAGATGTTCTTACCCTATCATTTCTCCGTGTCAATCAGTTCATTTTAAATTTAGAATGCGTTCGATTGTTGTGTATTTATTTTTAATTAATTTTGAATTTGGAATGCGTCTGATTATTGTGTATTTATTTTTAATTCTTTTCGTATTTAGGATGCGTTCGGTTTATGATTTTTTATTTTTAAATATAGAACACGTTCGGTTGTATTAGTTTATTTTTAGTTATCTAAATAAAAAAAAATATTTCTTTATAAAGTAAATTACAATTAATTTACACCTAAAATATTTTGTAAATTTATTTAGAAATGTTTTCACTGATCTGTCATTATTTCTATCCAATCCCTTATAACTTTTGAAAGGATTGGATATACATAAAAATATAACTATGATAGTCATCATTTAGTATTTTTACTTAGACAAAATAAAAAAAACTGCTATCTACCACGCGGTAATCGAAATTATTAAGCATGTAGCCTATAAAACTAACATTAATAACACAAATACATAAAAAGCTTAAAAAGAAAGTATTCAAATCTCATGTCACAAGAAAAAACAAAATAAAATTATTATAGCTATAAAAATTGCACTTACCCGCAATTCACTCTAATAAACTCCAAAAACCTTCACTCACACACGAAACTTACTTTGAATTTGACATTTGCAAAATATATTTTAATATTTCAAAATGATCCGCATAACACAAGCGCTGAGCGTCGAATGAATCTACCAAGCGTTGCCTCCTACAAGCAATCGACAAAGTACCTACCTCGTTAATCTGTCAATATGACGTCAGTGTCATTGTTAGTATAATCGGAAAATACTATCCATTGAACAGATAAACGTTTATGTCCTTCTTATTTTATTTTTGAAAGCCACAACTTTTTTATTTTAATAATTAAAAGGAAAAAGTTTTTATTTTTATTATTTTAGAAAAACCATTATTGTTTTTCTAAAATCCTTTCCTATTATTTAATAATTAATATTATAAACGTGAAAGTTTGTAAGAATGGATGGATGTTTGTTACTCTTTCAACCAATAGACCGATTTGGATGAAATTTGAAATAAATATAGATTGTAACCTGGATTAACATATAGGCATACTTTTTATCCCGAAATAATAACGGGAACGGGAGAAAACTGCCACGCGGGCGAAGCTGCGAGTCAGCAGCAGCGATGAGCATGCCACCCGTCACGTATGGAATTATACTAACTACTGCAAAATGTGGGTATGTACTATCTGGATGTACTTATGACTGTTCTCGAAGACCCTCCAGTAAGTACTTGGTACTAAGAGATCTGAGGGAATATCTACCGTAGTTAGGGATTAAAGTCATGATGTTATTTTTCAAACAAAATACATTTTTTATAAAAAACTAAAAATAGTAGTGGGGAAAAATCTTCTAACACTTTCCAATTGAGCACCCATTCTGCTAAGATATCAAACTCATCATTTAACTAAAATACCAGTAAAATTACACATTATAAATTAAAATAAAATACAGAATATTCTTTAGACTTGACTTCTTGATTTATGGCTCTGTGGCTTATTGTCACAATTCTGCCAGTGTCCGTTTCATGCTAGTTTCATAAACATAGTAGAGAAGTGCGGCTAAGAATATGGTCAGTGTTCAGAGAGAGAATCGACCAAAATTTTGAAATCAATTTGATTTACCTATCTTAAACACAAAGTTAGTAATATAAAAAATATAAATGAGCAAAGTATTATAATATAAGTAGAGATTATTGTAATTGAGACTCAGGAGTTATGGAGGATGTATTTATAACTTTATCTTATTTATATGAATAAACTTACACAATATATAATTAATCATAGGTATAAATGTAAGAGATAAAAGAAAATTAAGGGAAAAAGGACGGGGGATTTCAGGAGGGAGGATATCGTAAAGGGATCGGCGTAGTTTCGGACAGCTAAAAAATATGTGGTTCACGTTTCGCTCGTCCAGGCCACATTCACACATTGAATGGTCCCTAATCGACGACGACGAGAGTCTTCTGACCCCCTTGCGAGGGGACAGGGATGGGCCTCGTTTGTAAAACTTTACCCAGGCTTCAGCTCCAGGGGTAGTGACCCCTGGGTAATGGGATGTCGCCATAAGGCGGTATACTTAAAAACTAACTTAAGACTAACACTATGTACAAGGTAAATCACTATATATATATATATATATATATATTTTTTTTTTTTAATTTTTTAAATTTTTAAATTTTTTTAATTATATATCGATATATATTAACCCTTTCAGTCCTTGTGGTTACATTTGTACACATTAAGGTTTTTCCCAAATAAAACAATTTTAAAACATTATTTTGTATTTTAGAGCGGTTGTGATCGTTTATACACATAAAAAGCTATCGAAAACAGTACTAGTAACGCCATCTCTTATCGTAGTTGAAAAGTTTTGGTCGATTTCGTGTCAGTGGTCAGTGAACTTATGAAGAGTGCGGGTAAGCCGCTTTGTTTATTCCTAAATTATAAGCTTTAGGGTGAAATACGTTTAACAAAAATTATTTATCGATGAATTGAAGTATTGAAATCATTTGTAACGTATTTTTACAGTGGTAGTAGTTTATTTCACTCGGAAAACTGTAAAAATATTTATGTACACATTTGTACACATCAGGCTAATATCAAATTTATGTACATGTTATTACCCTTCTTATAAAACGCGCGATATTTGATTTTACGATAATTGTTGTTACAAAGTTCAATTATTTAGGTAGTTTTACAAAAGTTCATTGATGTTCATCATCATCAGCCTATAGAAGTCCACTGCTGGACATAGGCCTTCCCGACACGTTTCCAGGAAGAACGATTCTGAGCCCTTTCCATCCATCGACTTCCCGCGGTCCTAACAATGTCGTCAGTCCATCAGGTAGGAGGGCGTCCTACGCTTCGTCTTCCGGTTCGTGGTCGCCATTAGAGAACCTTTATTCCCCAACGGTTATCGGTCATTGATGTTGAAAGACCAGAAATCGTGAAAAAGTATAACCATGCGATGGGAGGAGTTGACTTACTGGACCAGCTGCTGAGCTACTACAGAACATTTATAAAGTCCAAGAAGTGGCCTCTGCGTATGATATTTCATGCATCAGACCTGGCGGTTGTTCTGGCGGGAGAACTTCGCCCAGGAACAGACATAGCTCGCGATGCAATTGGTTATTTTCCTGCACATGATGACGGTGGGCTAACTGGTACCTGCTGTAAATTGGTGGGATGCAAGGGAAGGTCATGCATCAAGTGTACCCTCCGTAGACCTAGGCACGTTTTAGGTGACCCAGATGACACGATCACCGCCGCGAATTCGGCGGAGGTCTCTTCATCGAGTCCGGACACAGGAAACACTCCACAATCACACCGACCCCGGCGGCGGGGTCGAAGACGTCTCCCCGTTAACGCCCCGTCAGGGCGAAGAGTCTCTTCGTAGCTCCCTTCCCTGGCAACCTAAACAGCCCAAGCCGAGGTCCGTACCTAAGTGGTGCCCTTGTGCTCGTTGCCAACAAAACCATTTTTGTAATGGCGTAGCGCCTTCTACACTCGCCAGTAGCCCGGTAACGCTGTCGGAAATTGCTATGCGATTATACCAGCATTTTAGTCCGTTCGAAAAAAAAAAAAGCATAAGCAAAGACAAGAACTGCTTTCTAACTTTCCATACGTAAACGTAGGTATAAGTGCAAAACCTACTGTAAAATATACCTAATACCTGCCTGCTGATTACAATGTTCCTAGTAAGGGTTTTTTCATAAGTTTAATTTGCCTAAAAAAAAAGTACAAAGTTATTGATTTTTGAATTTCTGATAAAAATTCTATAAAAATATACCAGTCTTTGTTTGAATAGGTAACCACTCCATGATGAGTTTTATAACAATGTAGGCCGGTTGTACGCATTTGTGTACATTAAGAAAAACTAAAATTTCCTGAAAACTACACATATCTGATTTTTTTTTTCAGTATTTTTTAAATCAAATTTACCCCCTTTATCAACACAAATTTTATCACAACTAAATTAAAAAAAAAAAAAAATCAGGTCTGAAAGGGTTAAGGATATATATTAACAGTCCCTAATCCTTAGTTTAGCCAGAAATACCGAAGAGAAGAGAGAAGAGAAGAGTGCAAGCGTGACCTAATCGGAGGCGGCAAATAGTTGAGGTAGTAGATTTATGTACTTACCTTTATGTACAGTCAGCTGCACTAGACTAGATTTGTAACTTTCAAAATGATCGTGACATTTCAGACAGGTCCAATTTTGACGATCAAATTCGTGGTCAAACGGGAAGGTCGTGGGGTGAAATCCTACTCGAGGAAAATAATTTTTAGGATAATATAAAAATCTTTGTGATTTTCTTAAGTGCAGGTAAGCACTATAAAAACAAACAAACGATCAAATTCTTGTTTCAATCTCGTCTCTACTCAAAAATTACAAGAACTCGTCTCCTAATATAAATATCTGCAAACATACAGATTTAAAAATATGATTCACTTAAAAGTATTTAGCAAAAAACCTTTCATTTCCGCATTCTTGTGATATTAATTACTTACCATTAGATAATCATATAATTTGTACGTACTAATTAGTGTATTACATTAAAATCGTGCAATAACTTTGTAATTTTTTAAATAGAATTTTTTTATTTTTTTTTGTAAGTAACATCTTTCTTTTTTCTATTTACCATCCGCAGTATCGTATTGTCGTATTGTCGTACTGCACTTACCTACAAAATCTATTCAAAATTTTATTGTACCTTTCTTTTTTGTACCTAACTCTAGTTTTATTGATTTATTGTCTGTATTTGTTTGTGTGCTGTGTGTCCAAAAATAAATGTATTTTCTTTCTTTCTTTCTTTCTTTCTTTCAGTATATAATAATAATAATAATAATGCTGGAAAATCCACACCGTATCATCTAGCCCCAAGCTAAGCAGAGCTTGTGTTATGGGTACTAGATGACTGATATACATAACATACATACATATTTTTTATTATACATAGAAAACACCCAGAACACCCGGAATAAATATTTGCAGATCTTACAATACAAACATTTATCCCAAGGGAATCGAACCCGCAACCTCCAGCATCGCAGGCGGACATTCGCCCGCATCGCCACATCGGTCGTCAATACACTATAGGTATAATACACTGCAGTCCACAGGCCCTTATAATATAGGGGCCCTATAACATTATGTTTCCAGGAAAAACGATTTTAAGGCCCAATTTTAAGCCCTTTCCATCCATCGACTTCCCACGATCCTAACAATATTGTCCAATCGCGTGAGAGGGCATCCAACGTTAGTTCTGACAACCGCAGTTCGTAGTAACCCTGCCTTCTGCGCTGTAGGTGGTGGGTTCGATTCCCACCGAGAACAAATATTTGTGTGATGAACATTGATGTTTGTTCTGTGTGTGGGTGTTATATTGTATTCTAAGCATGTATTTACAAAAAAAAAGTACATAAGTATTCTATCAGTCATCTGGTTCCCATAGCACAAGCCATGCTTAGTTTGGGGCTAGATGATGTTACTAACTAAATAAAATAAATATTTCAGGGGGCTGCCATACAACAAAAGTGATTTTTTTGCCGTTTTTATTAAGGACTAGAGGCCACTCGCAACTTCGCCCGCGTGGCAGTTTTTTCCCGTTCCCGTTATTTTTTTGGGATAAAAAGTAGCCTATGTCCTATTCCAGATTAAAATCTATATTTATTCCAAATTTCATCCAAATCGGTCCTCTGGTTGGAGCGTGAAAGAGGAACAAACATCCATCCATCCATGCATCCATCCAAACATTCGTATTTAGGTATAATATTAATGGATAATGGTACGGAACCCTTCGTGTGCGAGTCCGACTCGCACTTGATCGATTTTTTACTTCAATCTTGTCTCTACTTACAGGACGCTATAGATAGATAGATAAGACATTTATTCAAACCATCTACCTATCTATATATAGTGCTTGAGACAGGATTTTCGATGCACCAGGCTTACCCTTATTCTATCCTCACAGCTTTGCCAACGTATACCTTGGTCAACATATACCTTTTAAATCAAAGTCAAACAGCATTTATTCAGTAATATTCGCAGGGATCATCTTGAAACGTGTCAAATCGTAGTTTATTTTCTTTTGGATTAGTAAATAAGTATTTTTAGTTTTAGCTTTAATTGCTAGCTTTTGTCCACAATAAAGTTATTATTATTATTATTTATTATTATAATCTAGGTGAATCTAAGCGCCAGTTCCTCGCGACCAAGCCTAGAAGAACCGGCAAGAAACTTACGGCTTGGGTCCTACCGTTTTTTTGTATGAGCCTTTTACAAATTAATAATAATGTAAATAATGAAGCTTCAATGTGGTGCCAATCTAACCACTAAATCTATGTATGTACAGTCAGCTGCACTAGAATGTATACGATTTGTAACTTACAGTATTTTTTAACAACGTTACAGGGCAAAAACTCAAAAAACAAATTAGCTAATTAGCTAATTTCACGATAAATTTGACTTGCCGTAAGGTTTTGATACCGTTTTGAAAGTTACGAATTGTATACATTCGTGCAGCTGACTGTACTGCTGACAGTTCCCATGAGGTCAATAACATAACGATCACCTTAAACTGACCACACAATAGCATTTTTTACAGTAATGAGGTATCTGGAAAAACCGTGTGATTGAGCAGAGAAAAGGTAAAATCCCCTCTTGTATACCCTTACCCTCCTCTTTAAGTAACAAAAAAAATTATAGAAGTTTTGCGGTTTTAAAACTTTTTGTGTACTTGCGTATTTATTTAATACCTCGGCCTTGCTCCATGTTGTTATAACCTAATCAGGGTCCATGTGATACCTACTTACACATAATAATAATAAGAATAATAATGCTGGACAATCCACACAGCATCATCTAGCCCCAAGCTAAGCAGAGCTTGTGTTATGGGTACTAGATGACTGATATACTTAAGGAGGTGGTATCCGCCAACGAGAGGTTTTCTCCGTGTTATTTCTCTTTGATGAGTGAGTATAAATGTCCAAAAAAATATATATTGCTTATTAAAGACTAAATTTTAATTTGAACAATTGAAATATTTCTAACTATATTATTACTATATGAAAAAAATATCCAAAGTGAAGCAATTTTTATTTTTAATTTGGTTATTTCTTCTAAGCGGTATTGATTTTTAGTATTTTTTTTTCACACAAATATTTGTCAAAGTATTTATCACAAAGTGAACAATTGGCAGTTCGAACTAATAATTCATTAGGCTACAAATAATTATTTCTTGAATGCGATATGAAATGGAATGCGCGCGGGTCCCTGTGCGGGCGACGGGCGGCAGTGCAACTCAGTATGGACAGACTCCTCAAGGTCGTTGGCGAGTATTACCGCCTTAATACAATACATTACATACATAGATATGTTTTATTATGCATAGAAAATACCCAGAACACCCAGAATAAATATTTGCAGATCGTACAAACATTTATTCTAAGGTGGGAATCGAATACGCAACCTGCGTTGCAGGCGGACATTCACCCGCCGCGCCACATCGGTCGTCGTGCTAGGTAGGGCACGATCTTAAGATCAGAAAGCAGGGTCATTTCCAATAGACTACCTGTGATCTTTAGTAACTTAATAAACTTGAAAATAAGTTCATAGCCTTGACAAGTGTAATTTTAATAAATTCTAATGGTAAGGTCAAATGAAGGCTTGGCTAGACGCGACAGTATTGTGACAGTTAAAGAATGTAGTAGGTAAAAGAATGTTAACATACCTACGCAATTGCAAAGCTCTCACAAAGTTTTATTATTCGGTCTATCCAAACGTTGTCTGGGAAAAGATTGCTTTTAGCAATAAAACCGCCCATTGTACCTATAGTTTTAAGTTGTAATTTTATATACTTTTCACTACTTTAATGGTATAGGTACAATAAAGATATAATCTATCTATCTATCAAAGTTTTGGACCAAGCTTAAAGTGAATATAAATATTTCTAGACATTTTTACACAATATCTTCTAGCCCCAAGCTAAGCAGAGCTTGTGTTATGGGTACTAGATGACTGATATCCTTAATACAATACATTACATGCATAAATATTTTTTATTATACATAGAAAATACCCAGAACACCCCGAATAAATATTTGCAGATCGTACAAACATTTATCCCAAGGCGGGAATCGAACCCGCAAACTCCTGCATCGCAGGCGAACATTTGCCCGCCACGCCACATCGGTTGTCAAATCGTTTTTGGATATATTCGTCTTGGTGCGTAAAGGTGTACTAAGATAAGAATTTCCAAAATTCAACCCCTAAACGGGTACAACGGGGGTTGAACTTTGTATGAAAATAACTTCACACGCAGTTATGTTATATATTGAGATAGATTCGTTGTCATATTATCCATAAGATGCTTAAAATTCTGTTGGGAAAACATTAATGTTAGTATGTCACAGTCAAAGTTCGAATGAAGGTTGATGCTACTATAGGTACGCCAGTAGACTGGTTAGCCTCGACGCACTCTGGCCACATGCATCACAAAATGCCACCACTTACAACAGCTACTTGGTGGAGTAAATGTGTGACAACCACTTGTGGTCAGCTCCCCTACCTTGAGTCAAAGTCAAGGGGCGTTTATTCCATCGAATCTAAGTAATCAAACAAAAGTTAGCCAGTGAGATAAGAAATTATATTCTGACAGATTATGATGTAAAGAGTTAGTAACAGATGGACGTAGAGAGGAATTCATCGGTGGTTGTCAGCATTTGATAATGTTAAACGATTGGTGACGGCCACACGAAGTGCGAAACGGGAAAAGTTTGGTCATAAGTAACGGTCACCTAGATTCTTTTACCTTTATGAGGATTCTAAATGATCTCTGGATATTACTGAATAAGTACTTTCTGATATTGAATCTATGTTTAACCAAATTTTAACTATTCGATTTTAAAAACATTCGTCTGGAAGAAATGGCTGTGCGTGATAAGACTAAATATTATAGGGTTTGTTGAACATTAATGTTTATGATAAATGTACAGCCTTACATTATTTTAGTCCTACATAACATATTTTTGTTTTTGTTTGTCGCCACTTTTGGCAACCGTTTTCGGCAAGATCATGCAAAGATACGAAAAATGAAAAACAATATTTTGGATAGAAACGGGATTTACCATGATTTTTGAGTTTGATTGTTTTTCGATATTTCGACACAGTTGCATGCGCCATGATCACGGGTCGAAAAAAAAATGAAAAACAGTTCTGTAATTTGGTGGAGGCGTTTTGTGGCAGTATATGGCGACCAGTGTGCGTCAACCTTTAATATTATTTATTATAATACGTCAGAATAATGACAAAATCTGATGATGAAACGATTTTGATTAAATTCATATGTAAATAAACAAATTTATGATTTATTTTAGAGGTATAATAACATTTAAGAACCGCTTAATTTTAAGAGTAGCGTGGCATTGACCCACAATGAATCTTCATGTGGTTTTAAAGTTTTTGACTATCTACTACGAACTAATGGTTCTGTGGGAACAGTTGCTTAACCCATATAGACTTTTGAGCAAAATAGGGGTACAAGTTTCCTTGGTCCTAGAAAGTCAAATCTGGCGTCTATGGGTTCGTCTCGTGAAGACAAAGAGAGCTGTAGGTAGGTATACATTTTGCGAAAAAAAATCCTGGAGTTATTGTTTTTTTATGTGACTTGTTGATGGAACAAGCAGATACCCCACCTGATGTTAAGTGGTCCCCATTACCTATAGGTACATCTGTTAACACCTGCATGCCTCAGGTTGATGGACGCTAAGTAGTGTATCGTAGGGCACGTTAACTTTGTTATAAAGCATTACCTCGCAGGTCACGCTCGTTAACGTGCCCTACAATACGGTACTCAGCGTCTATCAACCTGAAGCATACAGGTGTTAAGCCTCGTGTGCCTGTAATTTCACTGGTACCCACACCCTTCAAACCGGAACACGCTGCGCTGCTTGGCGGCAGGAATAGGCATGGTGGTAGTACTTCCACGGACGAGCCCTTCACTAAGAAGTCTAGTCATTCTACGCGTACACACATTTTATACATGACAAGTTGCAAGCTCATCGCCGCTGCTAGAATACTAGTTGGTTTCCTCACGATGTTTTCCTACACCGTTTGCGAGCACTGGCATTACACACATAAATTTTACGAGTAGAATAATCCATTGGTGCACAACTGGATTCAAACTCATGATTAGGATCCGAAGGCGGAGTCGCCATCTTTTCTTTTCTAAAAATTCAGACTAAAAACTATTACTTACCATTTTTTAAAATTATATTATAGCAGTACTCGATTATTTTGTTTTTTATTCTATAAGCAAAAAAATAAGTAGAATTTTAATTCAGATTGAATAAAATGGATATAATTATAATAATTAATTGAATTAATCGATTGACAAGTTAAAAGGTCTAATTAATAATCTTTTAATTGACTTTTATTGTTATGGAAATGCGTTTTTTTCATGAAGTTAACTTCTTTATTGTCCGTGTATTATTGTTCGTTACTTAGCATAATTTAACTTTTAAACAAAGCATTTTGCTTAATGAGTTAGTAAGTATTGTATTTATATGAACAGAACATAAATTATTGTACAAATGTTTTAGAAAGAAATTCTAGCTAACACAAGTATTTATAATGGCTGTATCCGACATTCGACAGACAATTTGGCAATGTCAAAAGGTTTTTTTTTATTTGTGGCATGTGTCTGTCATTCAGACAATTTTGCCAATGTCAAGTGGGTTGAATAAAATACTTCTTAGTCGAGTCGGTAAAAAAAGTATATATGTGAGTCATCTACACTTCAACCGCCGAAGAGGGAGGGTAAAAAAGTAAAGTCGGCTGTCATTGGTTTTGATGAAAAAGATGGCGTTCTTCTTTCTTCAAAACGAGTAGGTACATTTTCCTTCAAATGATGCCACATAACAAACTACATTTCGCTAAGACATCAAGTAATGATGGTTACAATGCCACCGAAATTACACAACAGAACTTAAAATAACACTAACAAAACAATTTCAATGTATATACAATGTTGCATCCGAAGATTCATTGTTCTTGTCCGTCTTTCGATAGAACATTTCGCCAGTGTGAAGTGGATGAATAATAGTTTTATGTCCACTCGAGCCTTTATGAACAGCATTTCCAACTTTGACATTGAAAAAGAAAACTAATTGAAAAATTAAAGCAAAACAAAAAGACGAAGACGATACCTACATTTCCCAGATCGTCAACAGATTATTATTGTTTTGATGATCTTGCAAGAAATACAAATACAATGGTTTAACGATTAGCTGACATAAAATGTAGTATTACACAACATAAATATATATGAATATGCAACGTTGGGTAATATAGGCACATAATAGTCCATTGTTTAAAAAAGCTGGTCTAAGTTGTAAATAGCGCCATCTAGAGGGCAGTAGGACTATACATAAAGTAAATATAGGAACCGATTGAAGTTTGCTGATCGTTTTTGGATCATGCGTCTATGTACTCTCTGTAATTGTATTTACATAGCAAGCTTTAGGTATTTATTCAGTTTTAAAGTGTTTATTTACTTAAACTTCAAGAAATCACGTAGACACTACAAATAGTATTTGTCTTTCAACAAAAGGAAAATAATTTTGGCTTGTTATACTCTGTCTGTGAGTGCA
This sequence comes from Electrophaes corylata, assembly GCA_947095575.1. Taxonomy (NCBI): domain Eukaryota; kingdom Metazoa; phylum Arthropoda; class Insecta; order Lepidoptera; family Geometridae; genus Electrophaes; species Electrophaes corylata. The sequence goes on along the minus strand of OX352726.1, from coordinate 923,241 downwards.
TCGTAGCGTAGCCCCAAACGGATGAACTGATTTTGATTTTGTTTTTTTGTTTAAAAGGCGAATTAGTCGATGATGTTCATAGGTGTCGGGGGTTTTTTCAACTTTTTATTTATTAATAAACTTCTTAAATTTGTAAGAAATTTTCCATCTAGTGGAGTGTAGCAGAACTATAGCAAAATTTGAAGTCAACTGAATGATGATGTAGTATTGCGCATTTTCAACAGATGGCGCTAAATTTATTTTAGTGTTCCATAAACTGATTAGTCTCCAACCAATAACATTTTTTAATTCAAATCTTAGGTAATAAATAGTAAATAAACAGGCATGTCATTTTTGTCTAGCTGAACTAATTCACTATAAATACAATACGCTGTAGCATTTGCATGGAATAATTTAATAGTGAACTGAATTATGAATTGGTATTGTCTATTTTCAACAGATGGCGCTAAATTAATTTTAATGTTCTACAAACTGACTATTTTCTTCTGTAACTATTTTTTTTTTATTTTAGATAATTGAAGTCAAATCTTATGTAGTAAATAGTAAATACCAGCCGGGTTAAGATGTGAAACGTGGTAGTAGACGAGCCCTTCACTAAGAGTTCTACTACTACTAATGTCCTTCAGCTAAGCAGAGCTTATGTTATGGGTACTAGATGACTGATATACTTAATACAATACAATACATGGCATACATAGATATTTTTTTATTAAACATAGAAAATACACAGAACACCCGGAATAAATATTTACAGATCGTACTAAAATTTACCCCGAGGCGGGAATCGAACCCGCAACCTCCTGCGTCGCAGGCGGACATTCGGCCGCCGCGCCACAGCGATTGTTTCACTAGCTGACCCGTGCTCACTTCGTTGGACGGTAAATCTTAATTTTTCGGGTTATTGCCCGTCCTAACCTACGGTGCACAGACATGGTCACTGACAGAGTTGCAGAAGTCCAAACTCAAGATTTGCCAAAGGGCCATGGAACGCAGTATTCTCGGCTTCAAGCGCATAGACCGAGTGCGTAATTCCATACTGCGTTCCTTAACTGGGATAAGCGATGTAGGAGACAAAGCTGCCAGGCTCAAATGGGATTGGGCGGGGCACGTTAGCCGAATGCCTCCCGATAGGTGGGCGAACAACTGCACTCCTTGGGTTCCTGACGGACGGCGACCTAGGGGTCGCCCAAGAAAGCGTTGGAGAGACGACCTAGACGCCTTTGAAAGGACGTGGTGGGAGAAAGCTCGGAACAGAGAGAATTGGAAGTCTTTGGGGAAGGCCTTTGCCCAGCAGTGGGACGGGATAGGCTAGAAAAAAAAAAAAAAAAAAAATAGGTATATAGCCTATGCCACTCACAGATAAAGTGGCTTTCCATTAGCAAAAGTATTTTCAAAATCGGTTCAGTAGATCCTGAGATTCCCCCCTACAACCTCACAAACTCACAAACTTTACCTCTTTTTATTATTAGTATAGATGATCTCTGCGGTTATTACTGAATAAATTCTTTTTGACTTTGACTTTGACTATCAGCTGACGATATAACGTGACCTGACACAGTTTTACATCTTGTGTAGTTTTATCACTAACAGCGATCTCTACCAACTTTTAAAACAAGACAAAGGTGTTTAGAGCATCGGTGGCCTAGTGGGAATAATCTTCTGATCTTAAAGTCGCAGGTTCGAAATAGATTTTTCTATCAAACATTTGTGCGCGCAACATCAGTGAACGGATTTCACGAACAAATTTCAAACGGTGAAGGAAAACATCGTGAGGAAACCAAACAGTGACGATGTACTTGCAACTTGTCACGTATGGAATATCAACTACCTACAACAAAATGTGGGTACGTATATGTAATATTTAGATGTACCTCTGACTACCCCATTAGACATCCTCATATAATCTTAACACTTGGTACTAAAGGGATATCAACCGTGCCGTGGATTAAAGTCGTGAAACTGTTTCATTTTTATAGTACGGTGTTACTGTTTCATTTTTATAGTACATTATGTTAACTTTATCATAATTCTTACAATAATATTTAATTTATTCAACAAAAGACGATTGCATTATTATGAATTTTAACCCAACTACCGACCTACTAATGCAAAATTTCCTAATTTAGCCGACTTAGAAAAATGTAATATTGCTGTATGGGTCACGATGGTACACTCTGACGTAACAGCTACCTACATAAACGCAACGTGGACCGGTCTGCTGTAGTAAGGGGACAGAGTCGATGAAACGGAAAACATCGATAAAAAATCTAGATGCAGTTGGCAGTATGGTACTTGGTGGGCGGACTGGTTTCCGCAACTAGGCCGCTGATAGGCCCATTTGGCGTAGGCGGGTGGAGTTTGCTAGGCGAGCCACACGATGTCCTCCAGGAAAGCAGCTGACTGATATTGGCGCAGGCTTCCCCAGGTGTGCCCGGTGTTCCGAGGTGTGCTTGTTTAGTGACAATCCCGACTATCAGCCGCAGTTTGTCACGCTTGAGGCTTAGGAATTTACAGGAGTAGTTGGCAGTATAAGGAAAACATAAAGAAATTAATAATGAATGAAATTATAGGCACATGAGGTCAAAGTCAAAGTCAAAAAGCATTTATTCAGTAATATCCGTAGGGGTCATCTTGAAAAGTCTTAAATCTAGGTGAATCTAAGCGCCAGTTCCTCGCGATGAAGCCTTGAAGAACTAGGCTTAACACCAGTATGCCTTAGGTTGGTGGACGCAGGGTAGTGCATCGTAGGGCACGTTACTAACGTGCGTGACCTACAAGGCAATGTTTTGTTATTGAAGCTGGTTACCACTTAACATCAGGTGAGCCATATGGTTGCTCCAACAGCAGTAGCATAAAAAAAATTGTAGACATTTTTACACATCATCTAGAGCCAAAACTAAGCTTGGGGGACATACATACTTAGAATACAATATAACGCCCAGATTTTTGTAATATTTCGTACAAAAAGCAGTGACGATGGGCTTGCAACCTTTCACGTATGTACAGTCAGCTGCACTAGAATGTATACAATTTGTAACTTTCAAAATGGTTTCACAACTGTGCTAAAAATGTTTAAGCGAGAATTATTCAAAAAATAAGGGAGATCATCCACTAGTTTCATGAGTTTTTAGTTTTTGAGTTGTAAGAGTTTATTATTTTACTGTAATACCTTTGTGAAAGTTACAAATTGTATACATTCTAGTGCAGCTGACTGTACATACTTGAAAGGTTGCAAGCCCATCGTCACTGCTAGAATACTAAATGGCATCTCTGCTTAGCTTGGAGCTAGATGATGCTGTGTGGATTGTTCAGCATTATTATTATTAATATGTTCATCACACAAACAAGTATATCTTCGATATCGATAAAAATGCATCCTTTATTGTCCCATCCCTAGTGTAATGAAGCAAAACCACTTTCACCGATTCTGTTTATATGTTTCCTACTACTTGGTGTATTCAGTATCTAGCGGTCTTATCGCTGGGTTAGGTAACTTCTTGGGATAACACAGCAACATAAGTCTGAAATAAACTTTAACTAACTCATTCAACAGGCTATGGAGAGAGCGATGCTGGGAGTTTCACTACGAGATAGAATCAGAAATGAGGAATCCGTAGAACCCAAGGTCACCGATATAGCTCACAAAAACAAAGTTGAAGTGGCAATGGGCACACTATATAGCTTGTAGAACCGATAACCGCTAATGGCGACCACGAACCGGAAGACAAAACCTTTAAAAAATTATTTTTTACTTTTATTATCTGATTTAAATATTTATGTGGTGGTTTGAATAAATTGTTTTTCTTTCTTTCTTTTAGTGGATAGGCACCACTATGCTCTGGGAGTTTGCAATAATACGGATCCAAAAGGTATACATATCTACATAAGTAAAGTATATCAGTCGGTCAGTCGGCTTGTCAAACAGGTTCGTTGCATAACTTCATTATTACTTAAAGTAGTATAATTTCCTTTAACGTGATATGGGTTCCGTATAAAAATTAAAAAACTCACAACTGTGTGTTGTTTAGTAGTAACTCCTAGTGAAGGGCTTGTCCGGGGAAGTACTACCACCATGCCTATTTCTGCCGCCAAGCAGCTTGCTGTCTTCCGGTTTGAAGGGTTTGGTGCTGGTGAAATTACAGGCACATGAGACATTCTGTATACCTCAGGTTGATGGACGATGAACAGTGCATCGTAGGGTACGTTACTAACAAACGCGACCTACAAAGCGATACATGGTTATAGGCGATGGTAACCACTTAACATCAGGTGGGCTATCTGCTTGATCCATCGGCAGGTTTATAAATGTTGAGTATCTCGACTGGGTAGTCGTAAAAACGTAACAGACAGACACCTATTCGTTTTTATAAATCAGTATAAGTAGCGACTTTGTGTAAAGTTATTTTTAATAGTAGCGCAAGCGTAGTTAGCGACCATCTGGGCTAAGGTGTGCAAAGCGAGATACTTTATCTATTGATGGACAGTTTAGAAATTATAGATAAAAGACCTACAGATAAGCTAAACATTAGCATTAAGTCTTCATGACAGAACGAGATAGATATTTGTATATCAGTCATCTAGTAGGTACCCATAACAGCTCTGCTTAGCATGGGGCTAGATGATGCCGTGTGGACTGTCCAGCATTATTATTATTATTTCTACACAGAACCCTAAATTACTCGTCGTTTCGTGAAACTGTAACGCAAACATTTAGTGATGAAATCTACCGATATAGTTTCCCTAAAAATAACAATAATTAAAATAATAATGCTGGACAATCCACACAGCATCATCTAGCCCCAAGCTAAGCAGAGCTTGTGTTATGGGTACTAGATGACTGATATACATAATACAATACATTATCTACATACTTAGGTATTTTTATTATACATAGAAAACACCCAGAACACCCGGAATAAATATTTTCAGATCGTACAAGCATTTATCCCGAGGCGGGAATCGAACCCGCAACCTCCTGCGCCCGCTGGGCCACATCGGTCGTCTGTTAACGTAATAATCAACATCCTTGCTGGATATTTTGGATAGAAACGGGATATTTACCATGTGCCGAAATATCGGGAAACAATCAAACTCAAAAATCATGGTATCCCGTTTCTATCCAAAATATTGATCAAAACCATGATAGTTTAAAAAGTTTCATCCTTGTTGGACGTAGGCCTCCCCAACATGTTTCCAGGATAAAAAAATTGAGCCTTTTTCATCCACCGACTTCCGCGATCATAACAATGTCGTCGACCCATCGGGTAGGAGGGCGTCCTACGCTTCGTTTTTCGGTTCTTGGTTGCTATTCAAGAACCTTCCCCAGCGGTTCTCGGCCCTACTTCAACTTGCTCATTCTGTGAGATATGTCGGTGACCTTGATTTTACGGCTTAGCTTGGGGCTAGATGATGCTGTGTGAATTGTCCAGCATTATTATTATTATTACTGTCGCCAAGCAGTGATGCTCGCATTGCTGTGTTCCGGTTTGAAGGGTGTGGGTGCCGGTGTAATTACAGGCACATGAGACAACACCTGTATGCCTCAGGTAGATGGACGCAGGTAGTGCATCGTAGGGAGCATACGTACATGCGTTAGCTACCAGATAATGCTTTGTTATCGGTGTGGTTTACTTTAAAAAAATATTAAAAGGCCAAGTAAGACTTTTTTTTACACTTACATGAACTCGTAGGAACGTGCCCTACGATGCACTGCTCAGCGTCCATCAACCTGAGGCATGCAGGTGTTTAGCCTCATGTGCCTGTAATTACACCGGCACCCACACTCTTCAAACCGGAACACGCTGCGCTGCTTGGCGGCAGAAATAGACATGGTGGTAGTACTTCCCCGGACGAGCAGTCACTATACTATAGTAGTAGTAGAGCTCTTAGTGAAGGGCTCCACTCTTACTATAGAGTAAGAGTGGAAAATTCAATGAACGATGACTTATCACAAACGGTGACCTCTAATCATCGGCTCATGGTGACAAGATGATGGCATGACGAAATATATAGATAGCCATTTCATAGAGAATAATTTCTTGATGCGCTAACTTACCATAAGTTGCGCACAAGCTTTTGTAAACATACGTCAGGGAAATACGCATTAGGGATTAAAAGTTTTTTTAACTTTATTTATTGGGACTCACAGCCGTCGCGTCGTATGTTTTTCCGGTCACGTATAATCTAGATGTCTCTCAAAAATCGTGAAGTTCGCTGATAAGTTCAATTATTTTTTGAGTTTTTGCCCTGTTAATATGAATTGTAACGTAGTAAAACCATTCTGTAAGTTACGAATTGTATACATTGTAGTGCAGCTGACTGTAACTACAACTACTGATAGTCATCCTCAAATAAACTAGAGTAGAGATCGGAGGGGGCCTATGGCGTTTGAAGATGCAACTTTTTGTTTGTTGTTGCTTTTTTTTATAGTTTAATTATTTTTTCTGTAGCCGATGCAATAGTCGCCGGTTTTTCTACGTTTTAAAGACGTGCCCGTCCGTAATAAGCACTCGTGTGTTTTGAAACCCTGTAGGGGGCGGTGTTACGTGTCGAATCTAGTGAAAGGTGACCGTTACTGGTGGTAGTTGGACGTGTGCGGAAAAATGATAAAAAAATAAAGTGTTTTTTTCTTAACGGCCGAAGGTGGAGTTTCCCTATATTAACAGTGAGTACTTGTTTTTTTAATGAATCTTTTTGTGGATGGAATAGAAAAGTGTTGTTTTTTAATGGATTTTTTTGTGGAAGTGTTTATTTCTTAAATAGTGTTGTTTTTTTAATAGTTTTTTTTGTGGATGGTATGAAAAAATGTGAATGTTTTACATTAAAAAAAATATTGATTTGTGGGGTAGAAAATAGTTATGTAAAATGACACTGTAATACTCTGTACACGCTCAGTATTTCTTCAAATCTTTTGTTACGATCGTAGACCATTTTCTCTAGAGTTTTGAGAAGGGCTAAGTACTTATTTTTTTTTGTAGACACAGTTTTATAACTATTGTAGCTATCATCGTTTCTTTTCTGTTACTAGTCCCGCAATAAAATATTTTGATTTTTTAATTAATGACAGATTTGTGGAAGGGATAAAAAATGCGTATTTTTTGTATCGAAAAAGTGGTTTTCTGGGTTAAAATAATAAAAAATGCTTGAGATTTTTTATATTTTATGAGCCAAGGCATAGTAATCACCAGACACGTAATTCCTCCAGATCGCTTGTCATAAGCTGTTATCCACAGTACCTTTTAGGCTTTGTATTATTAATTTTATCTATACCAATCATAAAAATCTTTGTCATAACTGACTCACTGACGTAGACTTGAAATTTTAAGGGTATAATTGTCTTCAATCATCATGATGACACTTCTATGTAGATACCGACTTTTATGTTGACGACCGATGTGGCGCGACGGGCGAATGTCCGCCTGCGACGGAGGAGGTTGCGGGTTCGATTCCCGCCTTGGGATAAATGTTTGTACGATCTGCAGATATTGATTCCGGGTATTCTGTGTATTTTTTATGTATACTAAAAATATCTATGCATGTTATGTATTGATTTAAGTATATTAGTCACCTAGTAGTACCCATAACACAAGCTCTGCTTAGCTTGGGGCTAGATGATGCTGTGTGGATTGTCCACCATTATTATTATAGTACAGATACGCTAGTACCTCCATAGGTCGCTAGGGGCGCTTATCATAATCCATACAAAAAATTCGAGCTCGCAAATCAAAATCCGGTATCCGCGAAACGAAAAAACTCAGAATCCGCCCTCTGCTGGTAACACACACTGACAATAGACTTTAAAATAGAATAGAATAGATATTTATTCAACACAATAAACACAAAGACATCACAGCAGGTGCCTACACTTAAAACTACACAAAACACATAAATAAACCTACCCTACCTAGCTTACAAAAACATAGTGACGACAGATGTGGCGCGGCGGGCGAATGTCCGCCTGCGACGCAGGAGGTTGCGGGTTCGATTCCCGCCTTGAGATAAATGTTTGTATGATCTGCAAATATTTATTCCGGGTGTTCTGGGTGTTTTCTATGTATAATAAAAAATATCTATGTATGTAATATTGTATTAAGTATATCAGTCATTTAGTACCCATAACACAAGCTCTGCTTAGCTTGGGGCTAGATGATGCTGTGTGGATTGTATTGTCCAGCATTATTATTATTATAGTAAAACAATAGTACCTAGGTACTTACAAATCTAAAGGTTGGGTAGGCGGCACCACACGGTGCCAAGTCACCCTGCATGAATATGGGTTGAAAAGGTCCCATCTCAGCATAATGCCGCTCCACATCGCAAACCAATGTGAGGCGACGCTGGTTTTCAGATGGTTCACTTTCGTCTTGAATCTTGGGTATATTACAAAGTTGTTATCAAACAATTATACAGAAAGCTGTTAAACTCAACTACCTGTAGTAAGTTGGTAAATAAACGTATTATACAGCTTCTTACATCATTTAACCGCACGCATATTTCATAACTAAATGCTTGGTTTACACATAAACCAGCCAAGTGTAAGTCGGACTCGCGCACGACGGGTTCCGTACGTACGTATCTATAATAAAAACGGCAAACAATCACGTTTGCTGTATGGTAGCCCACTTAAATATTTATCTTATTCTGTTTTGTTTAGTAATTTTCAACTCTCGAACTATCACGGTTCACGAGATACAGTCTGATGACAGGCGGACAGACAGACAGAGAGAGGAGTCTTAGTAATAGGGTCTCGTTTTACCCTTCGGGTACGGTGTTTACTTTGTCTATCAGCCAGTCAGTCAAGACAAAGACTTATATAATTGTAATATATCAGTCATCTAGTACCCATAATACAAGCTCTGCTTAGCTTGGGGCTAGATGATGCTGTGTGGATTGTCCAGCATTATTATTATTATTAATTGGTATAGATACTGATTGTCATACCTAGATACACAAACAATAAATGATTTGATTTGATTTGAGATACTATTGTCAAAATCTTTTTATCATTGTCAATTTAACAACTAATTGTTTCAGCCTAATATCGAGGAAGCAAAACCGCAATTCAAAATGGAGAAGGCTCCTAAGGTCATCACAGAGCTGCTTCATGAATACCAGTAAGCTTTTTAAATATATCTATTACTAGCGGCGCGTCCCGACTTCGCACGGGTTTTAGTAAGAACCCCTAAGTTTTTTTAAATATAATATAGCCTATGTCACCCGGGGATAGTGTAGCTTCCCAACGGTGAAAGAATTTTTCAAATCGGTCCAGTAGTTTCGGAGCCTATTCAATGCAAAAAAAGAAACAAACAAATAATCAAATCTCCTCTTTATAAAAGTATAGATAAGACTAGTAATTATGTGAGAATAGTAAACCCTTGCGAACCCTTATAACCATGCAATAACCAACACTTAACACAAGCCCATAACATAAGCTCTGCTTAGCTTGGGGCTAGATGACGCTGTGTGGATTGCCTTACCCCTAGCCCAAACATTGAAATCCATCCGTATAATATGTCAGATGTGGCGCGGCGGGTAAATGTCCGCCTACGACGCACGAGGTTGCGTGTTTGATTCTTGGGATAAGTGTTTGTACGTTCCGTAAATATTTGACGACCGATGTGGCGTGGCGGGCGATTGTCCGCCTGCGACGCAGGCGGTTGCGGGTTCGATTCCCGCCTTGGGATAAATGTTTGTACGATCTGCAAATATTTATTCCGGGTGTTCTGGGTATTTTCTATGTATACTAAAAAATATCTATGTATTGTATTAAGTATATCAGTCATCTAGTACCCATAACACAAGCTCTGCTTAGCTTGGGGCTAGATGATGCTGTGTGGATTGTCTAGCATTATTTATTTATTTACTCCGGGTGTTCTGGGTATTTTCTATGTATAATATAAATATCTATGCATGTAATGTATTATAAGTATATCAGTCATCTAGTACCCATAACGCTAGTAGGGAATACCAACTATATGACACGTGGACATTCGCAAACACATCACCTCCACTAAGATATTTACTAGGTAGTTGTCTTACGATGTTTTTCCTCACCGTTTGAGAACACTGGAGTAGCGCAAAAAAAATCGAAAAGAAAAATCTATTGGTAAGTAAGCACACGAACGGGTTCAAACCCATACATATTTATATTTATACATTACATATTTATATTTATGTATTACGTTCCAGCAGTAAGTAAGTTTATGTAAGTTTATTGAGTTTTACCTACAAACTTTTAACAATTATTTATTTAACTTCTTTCTTTTGTGCACTACCGACACAACTTTTTTTCCACATTACACAAAGGTTATCTGGAAGATAATGCTTCATAGCATTAAGTTCGCCTTTGTACTGTTACTTTTTTTGTGCAATAAAGTATTTTCAATCAATCAATCAATCAAACCCACCTTAGGTACAAGGTGGGGTCGCTTCCACAAGACCACCGCTGTTTTTTTTATTAAACCTAAAAACATAGAAATAAACTTATGAAATTTTGTCCAAAGAGGTTCATAGGTACCTAATACAAACTAAACTCATTACTGAAGTTCTGTCAATATGAAGCTGTCAAAATGACACTTAGACTCGTATTCTAAGAACCAAACTCTGACTTTACTGTATTATTTTCGTGTAATGCTGTAACGCATAAGTAACACATTTTATTTGCCTATTTAAATATAAATCTGTAAGTCACATAATTCTTAAATTTAATTAATCACTTAGTTCTATAGTGAGTCACGGAAAATATGGTAATATTTTAATACAGGTCAATAATTTCTATAGTATTTCAGTTTTGATTTGATTTGATTTTTATTCAAACTATCAAAATACCAACCTGAGTCTTGATTTTATGATTGAGCATTATTTTAAAATACGTGCATAAAAAATGTATCAACATATTATTGTGATGGTAAGCAAAAATTTGTGTCTATTTAAATTTATGAAAAAACTACTGATATGATAAAGATAAATAGTATTCCATGTCTGTTTTATGAGTGTAAGCTATCTTTGTACATAATTTTATCGATATCTGATCAGTGGTTTGTCTGTGAAACTTTACGAACGTACAGACATATTTTTTTCTGAAAGAATTATTCATACGCATGGTATACATAATAAAACGTCTGATCTTTGTTACTAAAGTAGATATAGACTAAAAGAAAAGATAGATAGACTGTATGAAAGATGATTTAAAGAAGAAAGACCAGTAAGATTGACAGAAGAAAGTGCAAGAAGACCCTGTTATACCAATCCCATGTAAGGGGATATAGATAGAAAGATGATATTTGGTATATCCCACCAGAAAAACCATGGAACTTCTCAACGGAAACGATCCTGACGCCGTGAACCTTAATCAGATGAACCTGGAGAACCCTGATGCGACGGAGGCCATCGCTGACTTCTACGACGGCTCTATCGTGCTAGTCACTGGCGGAACCGGGTTCGTGGGAAAAGGTAATTATTTGTACAAGTCGTTGATGGAACAAATATACCATTAAGTGGTTACCATTCACCAGCATTGCATTGCAGGCCATGTTTGTTATAAACGTGTCCTACGATACACTGCTTTACGCCCATAACCCTGAGACATACAGGTGTTAAGCCTCAAATGCCTGTATTTTCACCGGCACCCACGCGTCGCAGAAGGTTGCGGGTTCGATTCTCACCTTGGGATAAATGTTTGTACGATCTGCAAATATTTATTCCGGGTGTTCTGGGTATTTTCTATGTATAATAAAAATATCTATGCATATAAGTAATGTATTGTATTAAGTATATCAGTCATCTAGTACCCATACACAAGCTCTGCTTAGCTTGAAGTTAGATGATGCTGACCCTTCGAACCCAGAAATACAGAAACCTGCAGGAATAGGTATGGTGGTAGTAATTTCCGATAGTTTGGTTCTTCTAATAGGCTTGGTCGCGAGGAACTGGCGCTTAGATTCACCTAGATTTAAGACGTTTCAAGATGATCCCTGCGGATATTACTGAATAAATGCTTTTTGACTTTTGTCTTTTTTTGACTTTTGATAAAGAGAATTGCTTATAATAAGATTTGGCGTAGTTTTATATTTCTTCCCTTCCCTGTAGCACTTTTGGAGAAGCTGCTTAGGAGTTGTCCTGGAATTGAAATAATCTACGTGTTGATGCGACCGAAGCGAGGCCTTAGTGTTGACCAGAGATACAAGGAACTGCTCAAAAACCAGGTAAGGAGTCCAGTCTGACTAAGATGTGCAACGCGATAAAATGTTGTCTACTCGTTATCTTGTGCAAAATAGAGATATCTCTTTATATCTTCCTGTGCTAACATGACAGTGCCAAAAATGTATCTCGTTCTGTCAAATGCCTTCTAAGATCAGCATCAGTCTTTCGGCTCATAAATATATAATCAGCAACCTGAAAAAAACCTTATGGCTTTACTTATAATAAAACCGTCCAAGTGCGAGTCGGACTCGCGCATGAAGGGTTCCGTAACGGTAAAAAATCACGTTTGCTGTTTGAGAGCCTCCGTAAATATTAATTATATTCTGTTTTTTAATATTTGTGATTATAGCGGCAACAGAAATACCTCATCTGTGAAAATTTCAACTCTCTAACTATCACGGTTCATAAGATACAGCCTGGTGACAGACGGACAGAAAGACAGGCAGACAGATAGATATATGAATAGTCAGAGAGACAGGACAGCGGAGTCTTAGTAACGGGGTCTCGTTTTATCCTTTGGGTACGGAACCCAAAAAACAAGTCAAAAGCTAAACATTCTTACTGGTATTTCTACTTGTCATTATAGTGTAAGCAACGCTTAGGTTGAGATTTAGTTATCTATAGTCAAAGTCAAAAGGAAATCCTAAGAGTTCAGATATTGAAGGGGATTAGTTAGGTGTAGGTAAGATGAAAATAGACATAGACATTTGTTTATTTACTACCAGACACAAACCAACAAAAAAACTAAGACATCAAACAAGAAAGATACATAGAAGAAAGATCGTTGCTTGAGCACTGTGTCGTGTTTCTGTGTGGTACAGCAGTACAAGGGCTTCGACGCAGCATGATGCCTGGCTACTGTGAGGAAGCTAGGCGCTGGTATTCTGTCGAGACCTTCGATCGATAAACCTTGTGAGATTTTTATGTGAAAAAAATGTGGAGAGGTTCCAGAAGACAGATAGATAGACAATTGTTTACTGTTCAACTTAAAATAAAAGTACATAGGCGAACTTAATGCTACATAGCATTATCTATTAGCTAACATAAGACTTCTGCACTGCAGGTATTTGACCGAATCCGAACCCGTTGGCCCGACCGCCTCTCAAAGCTCCACCCGATCACTGGCGACGTCTCCGTGCCTAATCTTGGAGTCAATGCTGATCAGCGTCTGCTGCTTAAAAGAGTGACAGCACTGTTCCATTCGGCAGCGACAGTGAAGTTTACTGAACCCTTAGCGGCGGCTACAGCTCTGAATGTCCAGGGGACTGCCTCGCTTCTGCAGCTGGCTGGGGATATGCCGCATTTGAAGGTAGGTTCAATACTCAATACTCAATATATTTATTGCGTTCACATGGTTTTGTTTGGATACAAACATTGGTCTTATGTGTAAGTAATAAGTATTACTTGGACCCTGCATAGGGTATAGCAATATGGAGCCAGGCCGAGGTTTTTTATTATATGTCTTAGGTAATTAAATTTCATATTCAATTATTATTATTAAATTCGCATTATTTGTTCATAAGGTTCATCCATTATTACTTTTATTTACCACTTTAATTTATAAACATTGTATAGCGGTGATAGAATCCTACTAAAATTATAAACACGAATGTTTTTAAGTATGGATGGATGGATGGAAGAATGTTTATTACTCTTTCACGCTCTATTAGCCAGTTGACCGATTTGAATGAAATTTGGAATAAATATAGATTTTAATCTGGATTAACATATAAGCTTACATAATTATCAATATTATTATCAACTAGCGGCCACTCGCAGCTTCGCCCGCGTGGCAATTAACAAACATCCATGCATCCATCCATACTTATAAACTTTCGCATTTATAATATTAGTAGGATATTAGTATAGATATAGATGTCACCGATCGTACGCTGCCCACAGGCCCTGGTCCATGTCTCCACAGCCTACAGCAACGCGCCTCGCTTCAACATCGATGAGCGCGTATATCCACCACCATACGACCCTGACAGCATCGTCAGATGCACCAAGATGCTGCCTCTGGAGACGGTGGAACTCATCTCGGAGACTTTGCAGGTGCTTGAACTGAACTTACTATCATAATATAATCAAAAAGTCATAGCCACTTAATATCAGGTAAGCCAAATGCTTGTACCAACAGCAAATTGTATAAAAAAACGAGTATGCTTTAGACCACAACTGAAGTAAAACTTCTTTAAGGTTAAACAAGTCGGTACGTTGTCCATACAAACGCTGTAAGTGTTTAATGTCTACTATTTATTAACGTACGTCCGAAGTTAAGTTTGATACTGAATTATCTTGCCGTTATAGGTACGTTACCCTATATGCTACAGTAAAATCAGATTACCTTGAAAGTTACAAGCGTTACAAGATTTAGCACAACACCCGGAATAAATATTTGCAGATCGCATTTATCCCAAGGCGGGAATCGAACCTGCAAGCTTTCTGCGTCGCAGGTGGGCATTCGCTCACCGCGCCACATCGGTCGTCATTTATGTGTGTCTAACGTTTTTCCTTCCCTTTATGATGTCTTGGAGTCGTGAATAGTTTTTTTTTATGTTGGTATAAAGTATTAGTTTGTTTATTAGTTTCCGATACCCTGTTTGCTTTGTATAATTACAGGGTGAACACCCCAACCCTTACACGCTGACTAAGGCTTTAGCCGAATCTATAGTCTACAACCACACCAATTTACCTGTCTGCATCGTGCGACCTTCTATCGGTGAGTATACCTTACAATGCTTTTAAACATAATGAAAAAAGCAGTTTTACTACAGTGGCAATAGATTTGCGTTTTACCAAAAGTTTTAAAAAGTTTTAGTAAGTAGCAGAGCTCTTAGTGAAGGGCTCGTCCGGGTGCGTACTAGCACCATGCCTATTCCTGCCGCCAAGCAGCGCAGCGTGTTCCAGTTTGAAGGGTGTGGGTGCCGGTGTAATTACAGGCACATAAGGCTTAACACCTGTTTGCCTCAGGTTTATGGACGCAGAGTAGTGCATCGTAGGGCACGTTCTTAACGAGCGTGACCAGCGACCGATTTGGATGAAATTTGGAATAAACATAGATTATAACGTGAATTAACATATAGGCTACTTTTTACCCCGAAAAAATAACGGGAACGGGAAAAAAACTGCCACGCGGGCGAAGCTGCGAGCGGCCGCTAGTAAAATACACACGATAAAAAGTAACAAATTATACTTAAATACTTTTTTTTGTAAATACAACTCAGAATACATATATCACTTCCTAAAAACTTAGACTTAAAGCTCTGAATACTGAAATATCGCAATATAAGAACTTGTACGTAAAACGGTTCTATAAGTAGGCTTATGAGAACAAGCAAGTGTGGGGAATCGATATGTCTTGAATAATTGAGTTATTCGTGGGAAAGGTCGTAGGAGACACAATGTATCCAATTATATATCTGCATAATTTATTGAGCTAGGGTCACCTTAGGCTTATCAAAACCGCTTAAACATCACAGTTCAGTTTATAGTACTTATATTTTGGGGTTCCGTACCCAAAGGTAAAACGAGACCCTATTACTAAGACTCCGCTAAAGTTGAAATTTTCACAGATGATGTATTTCTGTTGCGGCTATAATAAAAATACCGAAAAACAGAATCAACTAAATATTTAAGGGGGCTCTCATACAACAAACGTGATTTTTTTTGCCATTTTTAGGGTTCCGTACACAAAGGGTAAAACGGGACCCTATTACTAAGACTGCTGTCTGTCTGCTGTCTTTCTGTCTGTCCGTCTGTCACTAGGCTATATCTCATGAACCGTGATAGTTAAAGAGTTGAAATTTTCACAGATTATGTATTTTAGTTGTCGCTATAACAGCAAAAAAAACAGAACCGAATAAATATTTAAGGGGGCTCTCATACAACAAACCACTGCATAATGTGGGTATGTACCGACAGACATATATATTTGACTACTCCCCTTGGATTTCCTCGAAAAATTTTAGGTAAACTTATTACTATGTGATAAAAAGGGATATCTACCGTGCTTGAGGATTAAAGTCGTGATGTTATTATTTATTTATTAATTACTTCAAACCGGAACACGCTGCGCTGCTTGGCGGCAGGATGTATGGTAGTACTTCCCCGGACGAGCCCTTCACTAAAAGCTCTACTACTACTGGTTCGACCAGCAGTAGCATAAAAAAAAACTTCAATTCATTTTTATATATATATATATATATATTTATGCTTTTCAGTGACAGCTGCTCTACAAGAACCGTTTCCTGGTTGGATCGATAATGTTTATGGAGTTACTGGTAAGCATATAACATCTGGAAGACCTTAGGCTGTAGACATGCACACTGCGCTGTAGGTGGTGGGTTCGATCCCCACTGAGAACAAACATTTGTGTGATGAACATAGATGTTTGTTCTCTAAGTGCTTATAAAAGAAAGTATAAGTATTATATCAGCTTTCTAGTTCCCATAGTATAAGCTCTGCTTAGTTTGGCGCTAGAAGGCGTTGTATAAACGTTTGCCATATTATTATACTTTAAGAGCTTCAAGAAATCGACTGTTATGTAATAAATATTGAAAACTTTGTATGACCCCGCCGGCGGGGTCAAAGATACCTTCCTAATAACGCCCTTTCTTAATGAAGGGTCTCTTCATAACTCCATTTTTTGGCAACAGCGTGTTCCGGTTCGAAGAGTGTGGGCACGGCACGGTTTGTGGGCAACGTTTCAGGCACATAAGACAACACTTGTATGCCTTAAATTGATAAACACTGCGTATTTCTGGCGAACGTGACTTGTGAAGCCTGTGAGGCAATGCTTTGTGATTGTAATCACTTGACATCAGGTGGAACATATGAAGCAGAGTGAGATGGTTTTGGAAGAGGAAGATATCTTACCTTCATCTTTTTCTCCAGGTATTATAATGGAAATATCTCGAGGAACCTACCGCTCAGGGTACTGCCGGGAGAAGTACGTCGTAGACCTGGTGCCTGTAGACATTGTGGTGAGCTCTTGCATCCTCGCGGCTTGGAGACAGGGGGTGAAACAGTAAGTATCAGTATATCGGAAGAAATAATACTACTTCCAAAAACTGGAACTGCGCATTCAGACCATGATTCAGATTGCGAAAACATTAGATAAATGCGAAAAAAAAATTCGAAGTCATTTGTCCGTTTTTAGCACTAGCATTGGGCATATAATAAGGTATAAATAGCGGGCGGCGAGCCGTTTCTCCTCATCTGATACCCGCCGTAGACCTAGACACGTTTTAGGTAACCCAGATGATACGATCACCGACGCAAACGCGGCGGAGGTCGCTTCATCAGGTCCGGACACAGGAAACACTCCACAACCACACTGACCCCGGCGGCAGGGTCAAAGACGTCTTCCCGTTAACGCCCCTTCAGGGTGAAGAGTCTCTCCGTAGCTCCCTTCCCTGGCAACAGCCCAAGCCAAGGTCCGTACTTAAGTGGTGCCCTTGTGCTCGTTGCCAACAAAACCATTTCTGTAATGGCGTAGCGCCTTCTGCGCTCACCAGTAGCCCGGTAACGCTGTCGGAAATCACCAGGCGATTATACCAGCATTTTAGTCCATTCGAAAAAAAAAGAAAAGTTTCTCGTTACTTTCTGGTCAGCGCTCGTCGAGACAACACGTCTTACGAAGCACAACGGATACGAGTGGCGGTGTCCAAAATGTGTTGATCGTCGTAACCACAGCAAGTCAAAATCTTTCTGAGGATGCTTCGTAGAGAAGCGAAACACGTGTCGATATCTTAGGATTAAGGTGGCGGAATAGTACTTTATAATATTAAATTTCTATTTTATATTATTCCAGGCCTGGAAGATGTCCAGTATACAATGTAACTTCGGGTTCCATCAACCCTCTCCAGTGGGGTCAGTTTACCAAGCTTTGCGTGAAATGGGCAAGAGAGAATCCAACCAAGTGAGTCAACATTGGTACCTAAGCATATTTCGATTGATAAAAGTAAAACAACTGATAAAACAGGATTTGATCGAAATTTATCTAAGACTAGCGGCCGCTCGCAGCTTCGCCTGCGTGGCAGTTTTTTCCCGTTCCCGTTATTTTTTCGGGATAGAATCATAGTAGCTTTATGCATGCAAAGTCTCAGCCCGATCGGTTTAAAATTGACAAAGTTTCATCCCCTATTTTTTCTTCTTGGGGGTAGAATTAATCAAAATCCTTTGTTAGCGGATGCCTACGTCATAACATCTACCTGCATGCCAAATTTCAGCCCGATCCGTCCAGTGGTTTGGGCTGTGCGTTGATAGATCACTATGTCAGTCAGTCAGTCAGTCACCTTTGAGTTATATATATTTAGAAATAGTAGCGATAAAATGCAGGTGTGTAAAGTTTGGGTAGGTTTGGTTAGTTTCTTCATGATAATTATTTTGCCTTCATGTTGATTCTTTGTTTCTTCTTTTGCAGATATGTGATGTGGTACCCCAACTTCGCGTTCACTGAGTCGAGATTCATAAACACGTTTTGGGAGGTCACCTGTCACTTCTTACCAGCCTTCTTGTATGATATGCTGCTGAAGGCCCAGGGTCGGAAGGCCATGTAAGTGATTCAGGGTAGACTGATGAGGTTTTGAGATGATCAGGCTTCCAATTTTAGTTCTCTTTACGCACGATAGAGGCGCTGTGCAAAATCTCATACATTTTGGTAACGTTAGCGTGACGCTAGCGTCACGATAGCCAGTTCGTGCTTAGGCCCCTGTACTTTCTCCTACCCAATGGACTGACGCCATTGTTGGAATCACGGGAAGTCGATGGATTGGAAGGGCCCAAAATTGTCTAAGGCCTATGTCCAGCAGTGGGCTTCTACAGGCTGTTGATGATGATGACGACCGATGTGGTGCGGCGGGCGAAAGTCCGCCTGCGTCGCAGGAGGTTGCGGGTTTGATTCCCGCCTAAGAATAAATGTTTGTACGATTTGCAAATATTTATTTCGGGTGTTCTGGGTATTTTCTATGTATAATAAAAAATATGTATTTATATCATCTAGCCCCAAGCTCTGCTTAGCTTGGAGCTAGATGATGCTGTGTGGATTGTCCAGCATTATTATTATTATTATTATTATGATTTTCCATTTCAGAATGATGAAACTAGCGCGTAGATTCAAAATGGCCGCTGCCACTGGGGAATACTTTGCAAATCACGAATGGCAATTCGGAGTCTCAGAGCTGACAGCTCTTCATGATGATGCTGCTACCACTTGTGATGGGAACAGCTTCCTCCACTGGCCAGAGTTTGATTGGGACTCGTATATAGGAGCATATATGATGGGAATTAGGAGATTTATACTGAAGGATAGCGTGGACTCGCTGCCTACAGCCAGAAATAAGCTGAACAGGTAATTACTGACGACCAATGTGGCGCGGTGGGCGAATGCTCGCCTGCGACGCAGGAGGTTGCGGGCTAGTATTCTAGCAGCGGCAATGGGCTTGCAATCTTTCACGTATGGAATACCAGTTATTACAAAATGTGGGTATGTCCAAATATCTGGACGTGCCTCTGACTACAACCCTTAGACATCCTCGAAAAATCTCGAGTAGGTCTGCTATTTCTATTTTCTATTTTATAACTTCAATCCCTATAATTTTAAAAGGTTGTAAGCGTATAAATATGCAAATCCTACAGAACCCGCAATAAAGTTAATATCTAAATTAGGCTTGCAGGTTGTAAATATGATACTAACTTTATTGTAAGTGTGTAATGTAACTTTATTTGTGTTGATCCTAAGGATAAGTGCGCGTTGGAGTCTTTTGTATAAATAAGTCATAAATAAATATTTGTGGAAATTTTCTTGTACTATGGAAACCAGGTGACTGATATAATACTTAAATACCTTTTTTTTGAATTAATACTTCTTATGCGACTTGCAATCAGGGTTGCGTTAAACGTTTAACGCGGGTATGAAAGCACTGTTCTTTCTCTCTTTCTCTCATAGCAAGTATATTAAAGAAGTTTTACTTCAGTCGTGTGGTCTACAGCACACTCGTTTGTTTTTAAATACAATATAACACCCAAACATAGAACACATTTCTATATTCATCACATAAATGTTTGTTCTGGGTGGGGATCGAACCCACCACCTACAGCACAAAAGGCAGGGCTCCTACGAACTGAGCTGTGACGGTTGTGAAGCAAGTGTTTCTTTCATATTTGAGTCTATAATAATTTCTCTTTTTCCACAGACTGTACTGGATTCATCGTGTTTTCCAAGCTGCCACAGGATATTACATCTTCAGACTGTTAGCTGGTCGTCTACGGTAATTAATAATATAGATAAGTAGTTTAATTAAAATTAAATAATTAAATTTACCCCTGACCGCCGATGACCTAATTCATAATGTTACAAAACCCGTATAGACTTATAACATAAAATATGACTTCAGTTTAAGTTATACTAGGTACCCCGGTACCTACGCCCCTCGTTCCGTGTCTGATTTCCCTCCAAAACCCTCATCACGTTCCGCCAAGTCATAAGGCTGACATTGACAGTTAGGAGTTTGACACTGACAGTTATCTAACCACACTGAGAAAAATGAAAAGCGGAAAGTGCCGTTATTACGGCCGATTTTGTTCGTATGAAGGCAAAACCAAACGTAACAACGAACAGAAACGCCTTATAAAGTTCTTCCGGTCGTTCTGTGTAAGTGTAATAGACGGTATAATTTTGACGTATTCACTTTGAAAGGTAAAAACTAACGTAAGCGTTACAAACTCGCCCGCAGCGTAATTACAGGTAGAAAACAGAATTTAAGTCACTGACCACAGGAAGTGTGTTCAAAAGGCTGGCAACGTTACCTCTTTGGATAACTAAACTAATTCTCTGTCCTAGGTAAACGTTTGATCTCCAGCCCTTTGGTCGTTGTTGGAGTTATAAAAAAAAATATTGTGATTTTTTGAAAAACGCTTCAATTTAGATTGTCTGATTTCAGTTAATCTTTGTTGGTTTTAGTGTCAGGGGGTAAAACTCGAGGCTTTATTGATTAAAATTATAATAACTATAACTTTTTTGCCATTTTGTATTTCTATCTAAGATATATTTACGTTTTTTGCACACCTATAAACTTATAATTGAGTGATGGGTGAAACATTTTCGGATGACTTTTTTTCGCACTGGAAAGTTTAAAAAAAAAACGGAAATGACAGATATTAAATCTATCTCCTTCTGTTTAGTTATGGTGTGTTAGGGACAGTAAGTAAATACTTTTAAATGGACACCTAGTTTTAATTTTATTACAAGAGGAAAGTGTAAAAACTTAATTAAGTTTTTAGCACTTTGTATTTTCTTTGCTGTCTGTGTGAATATTAAGCAACTATGTAGGTAAATGTTAAAAGTAATCTAAATTGTTTACCTTCGAAAAGGTAATGAAAAAATATAAAAACTTTTTTCTCGAAAAAAAAAAGAAAGTTCACTTTATATAAAAATAAAAAAACACCTGATAATTACACATTCCTGTAAATATTTAAATCAAGACGTAGTACAGTCAGCGACGAAAGTAGATAAAATTATTTGATTTGTAAGCTTACTTTTATTCACAAATTTAAAAAAATATTTGTAAATCCACTGAGCTATATCTACAAGACTTGCTGATTGAACAAGCAGATGGTGTTGACAACCACCTGATGTTAAGTGATTACCATCACCTATAACAAAACAACGCCTTATAGATCACGTTCGTTATGAACGTGCCCGATCTGCGTCAATCAACCTGAGGCATACAGGTGTTGCCTCATGTGTCTGTAATGTCACCGGGACCCACACCCTTCAAACCGGAACACAGTAAGCTACTTTGCGGCAGAAGTAGTTGTCATACAAAAAAAACGGTAGGAACCAAGCCCTATGTTTCTTGCCTGTTCATCTATTAGGCTTGCGAGGAACTGGCGCTTAGATTCACCTAGCTTTTAGTCTATGCAAGATATTACTGAAAAAATGTTTTTAACTTTATAAACCATTTTGTCAGATAAATCCTGCATAGGTACTGTATTCACTTCATACCTATCTACCAACTTTGTAGAAGGAAATAAATGAGTTTTATTATTATTATTATTTACAAAGATGCAAATGTCTGGTTTTTAACATACTTTCGCTTCTGACTGTACCTACGATGGTTTGAGATTGTTACTACTTGCTTAATCAAGAATTAAAACTTACCTTGTTTAATTTTTGTCAATATTGTGTTCTTGTATAAATTAGTTTAGTTTTTTTATTGTAAATATTATTTCATGTAATTTCAAAGCATCGCACTTTACTGAAAGGATTTTAATTATATGTTCTGGCGCAATGTTTTAGTGGTCGTAATGTAAGTTTATGTAACTCTGAAGTTTTATTAGTCTGACGTAAGGTAGAATCATATAAAACACGCATGAACCCTCGACGACTGTCTCAGACATTTTGTATGAGATAGACAGAGACAAAGGAAACAGGCCTGCCCAGTTTTTTCTAATGTTACCAGTTCTTTACAAAATGTGACCTTAGCCTTCTGACGCGAAACAACACGCAGCGTGCGTATAATATGGTTCTAGCTTTTGGTACACGCATCTACAGTTGTGTCGAACTTTAGCGAGACAGAGACGGATAGCTTTAGAGCAACAGAGATAGTTGCGACCACTGTAGTTCAATAACTTAAGAATAACATTATAAATATTGTAAAAATAATCAATTTATAAGAAAATATTGCAGAAATAAATGCTTATTCGTAAAATATTTTGTTTTTTATTTTAATTTACCGGCCGAAGAAGCGTTGATAAAACAACTTGCATGTTTTCTGTGAAGATTGGTCAAATATAATAATAATAATGCTGGAAAATCCACACAACATCATCTAGCCCCAAGCTAAGTAGAGCTTGTGTTATGGGTACTAGATGACTTATATATGTACTTAATACTATACATTACATACATAGATGTTTTTATAATACAAATTAAGAAAATACCCAGAACACCCGGAATAAATATTTGTAGATCGTACAAACATTTATCCCAAAGCAGGAATCGAACTCGCAACCTCCTGTGACGCAGGTGGACACTCGCCTGCCGCGTCACATCGGTCGACAATTGATTCGGTACGACAGAACATATATATCCTTGACTCGGTACCGAAATAAGTGGAAGGAAGATGGAGAGGCCTTTTCTCAGCAATGGGAGACAATGGTCTAATAAAAAAACTAAAGATTTTATATAATTTCAAAAAGTAGTTGTAGTGCTCTTAGTGAAGGGCTCGTCCGGGGCAGTACTACCACCATACCTATTCCTGCCGCCAAGCGGCGCAGGTGCAGGTGAGCGTGTTCCGGTTTGAAGGGTGTGGGTGCCGGTGTAATTACAGGCACATGAGGCTTAACACCTGTATACCTCGGGTTAATGGACGCTGAGCAGTGTATTTTAGGTTACGTTACTGACGAACGTGACCTATAAAGCATTTCTTTGTTATAGGCAATGGTAACCACTTAACGTTAGGTGGGCCATATGCTTGTTCCATTAGTAAGTTGTATAAAAAATTAAAAAAAAATATTTTCTTGATACGATTTGAACCCCTTGGGTTAAAAAAGTGCAAGAAAACACTATAATAACTAAAAAAATATGAAATTGAAAGATATTAATATTTTAAAATGTTTATTTAATATCACATAGAAGGAATACTGTACAAAAACCTTACTTTAGTGAAGAACCTACCACCTCTAAGTAGGTACTTAGTTCAATAATATATAAAAATAAAAAATACACTTCAAAAGACATGTCTACAAATTCTGTAATTTTTAAATTTTAAACAACTTTTTGTAAACTTAACAACTAAAATTACCACGTCTTACTTAACGGCTTCTATGGCCTTATTTTAAGTAAAACTTAAACCACATCTTAAGATATAAAAATACAAAATTGTTACATTATACTAATAACAGTCTTGAAACAAGGTAACATCTTAATATTGACAATACTTGAAAAAAACTTAAGTAGATAAAATGTGAGTGTAATATGTGGTATTCTAGGTAAACGTGCTACATCGTAGACTGCGTCATCACTTAACATCAGGTGAGATTGCGGTCAAACGTTTACCTATAGCATGTAGAAAAAAAAAACTGATTTGAACGAAAACGCCATCTTTGCTTAAAAATCGGATGCAAATATTAAACTTGCATTTCAACTGTTTATTCTTGTGCTTATATACATAAATAACGTTGGATAAAAACTACCAAAATAACATAGCACTAAAAAAAATCGATTGTGCTTTAGACCACACGACTGAAGCATAACTTCTTTAATATACGAAACGTAACTGTCTATGAGAGAAAGAGCGAAAGGACAGTGCTTTCATACTCCCTCTATGGTAGTGTTAAACGCTTAACGCAACCTTGTTGGAAGTCGCATTAGAAGTATTTCTTCAGAAACAAAGTGTAAAAGTTCCTTAATCCATCCATTTTCATTCATTTGAATGAATTAATGAAAATTCTTTATTGTACACCTTACAAAGTAGAGGGAATAAAATAATAATAGTCAACAACGCCAGATAATGTACCATTGGCGGTCTTAATGCTAAAAAGCGATCTCTTTTAGGCAAACTATGGATGGAGAGAATTTAAAAATAAGAGGGTTGGCTGGGGTGCACTACAAATAGCACTAAGAGTGTACAAGAACTATCTTGGATCGAGTTTGCGAAGTTTAAACGGATATTGAGTATCCTACTAATATTTATAAACGCGAAAGTTTGTAAGTATGTATGAATGGATGTTTGTTACTCTTTCACGCTCTAACCAGTAGACCGATTTGGATGAAATTTAGAATAAACATAGATTATAACTTGGATTAACATATAGGTTACTTTTTATTCCGAAAAAATAACGGGAACGGGGAAAAAACTGCCACGCGGGCGAATCTGCGAGCGGCCATGTAATACTTCCGAATAACATCGATTGGTCTTTAGAACCTTTAGCCAAAGGTCACTTGGCAGGATATCTTCCCTTTTTGTTGAAGCACTTACTGCCTTATTACTATAAAAACATAAACAACGGATTACCTGCTTTAGTTCCGTACCTAAGTGGTGCCCTTGTGCTCGTTGCCAACAAAACCATTTTTTGTTATGGCGTAGCGCCTTCTGCGCTCGCCAGTAGCCCGGTAACGCTGTCGGAAATCGCTAGGCGATTATACCAGCACTTTAGTCCGTTCGAAAAAAAAAAAAAAAAAAAACCTGCTTTAGTTACTTTCTCCTAAATTTTTAAAACTACCAGTCAGTAAGTTTATGTGAGCGCTGATGAAAATAAGGGTTCTAACGCCTTCATCATAACTTAATCAGGTTTAAGAGTCCATAGCAGTGACTACGGGCATATCATTGGAGCCCATGATAAACGAGTAAAAGGAAGACATCCATCCACTGAACCAGTACATCATTAGTGCCCAGAACAGGACCCGTGTGATGACGTCTACGCACCACATTCTGAAAAGAATATATTTAATGTATATGTACGGTGGATATGGCAGGTACGTTAAAATGTTACTGAAGTTTTGAGATGGTCTATCAAGAACTTTTGTTTGGAAAATAGTTAGTTAAGAATAAGAACTTTAAAACTTTTGATAATTTAAGAGTATTTTAGTTGTATTCAAGCTCTTAATAAAGGGCTTGTCCGGGAAAGTACTACCGCCATGCCTATTCCTGCCGCCAAGCAGCGCAGCGTGTTCCGGTTTGAAGGGTGTGGGTGCCGGTGTAGTTACAGGCATATGAGGCTTAACACCTGTATGTAGGGTACGTTTCTAACTAACGTGACCTACAAGGCAATGCCTTGTTATAGACTATGGTAAACACTTAACATCAGGTGGGCCATATGCTTGTTCCATCAGCAAAATGTATAAAAAAAAAGTATTTTAAGAACACTAAGAAAAATATGCCCTGAAAATTTCAAGTCTCTACGACCAGTAGTGTAGGATGTACGATGTCAATGACAGTCAGAATAAAGATTCTGATAATTGGCTTAGAAAATTAACTTACACATTCATGTGTCTCCTGGCTGCGGGAAGGGTATCATCATACTCTTTTAAGATGTAGATCCGAGCTGATCTGATGCAGTCTTCGAAGTAGTCGGAGATATCCAGACCTGGAACACGAAGCAAAGTCAAAGTCAAAAATCATTTATTCAGTAATATCCGCAGGGATCATCTTGAAACGTCTTAAATTTAGGTGAATTTAAGCGCCAGTTCCTCGCGACCAAGCCTAGAAGACATGATTTTCCGTCTGTTTCTCATACCGTGGATTTTAACATGCTTTTACCTTGATATTAAATTAAATTTCTTCGCAGGCATGGTTGATACCTGGATAATATGGGTCGAGGATACGAATGGAATATCACCTAAATAAACCCAGTTGTTACAAATTAATTGATTTAATACAGGGAGTATCACAAGGCTCTATTCTCGAACCACTTCTGTTTACTTTGTACACCGATAAAAATAATAGTAGCTGTAAGTAGTTATGATCACGTACCGACAGCATCAATCTTATAGTCCCTCCGTTCTTTATCATTGAGTCTCTTCCTCAGCGTCTGCGCGATATCCGACTTGAAATCCCACTGGTTGTTGGTGTAATACTCGAATACTTCAAAGCCTTTAGCGATACGGCGGTGGACCCGCATTAGTCTGAAAGATAATAATTACCTTATGATAAAAATTGTCATTATAACAAGTTTCTGGTTGTTTATTTGTTTTTTTTTATTGTGCTTACCTGCACTTAAGGAAATCACAAACATTTTTATATTATCCCAAAAATTATTTTCCTCGAGTAGGATTTGAATAATTTTTGGGATAATATAAAAATCTTTGTTTCTGGTTGTTGTTGGTAATACGGTTCCTCCGATTGAAAAAAATTACACTAAGAAATCATAAAAACGAGTAATAGTAGCAAAATGTGGTGATAGAGTTTTCAAGCCATCCAAATCTTCATAACTCGAAGACCAATCCGTTAGTTTCTATCCAAATCTTCTAAGCTTGATTTGCAACCAGCTTAGAGTTATTTTAAATGTAAAAACTTACAAAATGGTGCTTACGATAAAAATACCTTGGATTCACTGTCAAGTAACAGAGAATATAAATGACTTACACAGGCTTATATCCAAGACAGAACAGCAATACATCGACGAAGAAGGCTGGAACCCAGTGATACATAAACGCGCAGTAGTTGTGGTACAAACGGGAATGTTTCATAGATCCTCCAGGGTACCTGATGAAGGAACACTTTATCTAAACGAAGTAGAGACTAGCAATATGAACATGGATATAATACACCCTCAACATTTTAAGTCTCTACGACCAGCGATATATATAACTAGCAGCCGCTCGCAGCTCCGCCTGCGTGGCAGTTTTTTCCCGTTCCCGTTATTTTTTCGGGATAAAATTGTAGTAGCTTTATGCATGCAAAGTCTCAGCCCGATCGGCTTAAAATTGACAAAGTTTCATACAAACTTTCATCCCCTATTTTATCCCCTTGGGGGTAGAATTAATCAAAATCCTTTCTTAGCGGATGCCTACGTCATAACATCTACCTGCATGCCAAATTTCAGCCCGATCCGTCCAGTGGTTTGGGCTGTGCGTTGATAGATCACTATGTTAGTCAGTCAGTCAGTCACCTTTGAGTTATACACTCGTATATTTAGATTATCATAAGAATCATAAAGCAAGCGTTAGATTTCGTGCCACTCACCACACTACGCCGTTCAATGGCACTCTGTGCATAATGATGTCACGTCCTGCATCAATTAGTTCTGACCAGGAAATCTTGATCTCAGCCGATGACGTGAAGTTGATGATGTTAGATTCTACATCTCTGAAAATGAAATGTCTATTATTAATGAAATAAAATACAAATAGATTGGTGATCACCAAACTTCTACCAGATCTAAACCTATTTTCCTAATCAACATACTTTGAGGAAGCCTAGAAAAATAGTCTATCACGCCTATTTCTGCCGCCAAGTGGCTTGCTATGTTTCGGTTTGAAGGGTGTGGGTGCCAGTGAAATTACAAACACATGAGGCTTAACATCTGTATGTCTCAGGGAGATGGACGCTGAGCAGTGCATCTTAAAGCTCATTCCTAAACGAGCGTGATCTACGAGGCAGTACTTTGTAATAAGCAATGGTAGTCACTTAACATCAGGTGGGCCATCTGTAAGTTGTATCAAAAACAGAAGCACATCTAATACAAATATTAGTAACAGAGTTACTAACGGTGGTATATTTCTGGAAGAACTCTTTCAGAAGACTACGAAAGACTTACCCGTTCTTAAGGTAATTCCAAGCTACGATCATGATGCCGTTGATAAAGACATCCACTGGAAGATAGTCTGCGTAGCTGTTACTCTTGCAATACATAGAACGAATCACACCTTTACCAGCACCTGAAAGAATAAAGCAAATTGGATAAAGCGCTAAAAGACAAACCAAGCCAAGACAAGCTACCTGTGACGGTTGATGACAATGCTTTGAACATCACTTCACGATTTAAATATCTGGACCCAATAGTCACCGAAAAGAGGTAGATAGATAGATAAAACGTAAATACACACGGTTCTTATTATGAAGGTACTTATTCTAGGTACACAAAAAAAAACAAAGAAAAATAAAAATAAAATAAAATGTGAACACAATGACCAAAAAAAGAAAGAAAAATTTACTATTATTATACCTATAAATATCTGGTTGTCTGGTTGGTGTGTGTGTTGCAGCTAGACAGAAAGGCAATAGCTCAGCGCATAATAATGCTCAAGAGCAAAACACTGATTTTCAGCTATTACCTACGAGGTAACAAATTGAACGAGATGCCATACAACAGAACTATACTTTTTGCATGTTAAAAAGGTGTGTATAATAAAGACTTACCAATGAGAAGTCCAGTGGGGCCGTTGATGTTGTCAGTCCATCCAGGAACTGGTTCTTGCCAGATTGGTATTACTGTAACATTAGCAGATACCACGTTAATAATTATTGCTTGGTTTTTACATTCTAACGCTGCGGCCACACTACCGGGAAATGCCATTAATTCCGGCGATGATGGACTTTAAGCGGTGGTGTTAACGTCCATCATCGCCGGAATTAATGGCATTTCCCGGTAGTGTGGCCCAACATTAGTAGATTCTAGTGGTTGGCATGCTACAGATGCCAAATTACGTACTTTTTTTGGAGTTGACGAGATTGAAACTAGAGTCTTGTGATGACAAAATGGCCCGTCCAAAATCGGAGAATACCATTTTGCAAAAAGACACTGATTGAATCTGATGAGATTTTGTTATAATACTATATTATAGTATTATATATATATATAGTTCATTTTTTATACAAATATTATCTAATATCCATCTTTTAGGTTTTTTGTTATTTCATGTAAAAACTTGATGAGAGAAGAAAGAAAGACTCATTATAAAATAACTTGATAGACAGACACACGACAGACATACAAAAAAAAACTCTTGTGAGGGTTCCCAAGGGTTCCACATAAAATTCCTTACCAATGGACGGTCTGAGGATGACAGCAGGGATGTGTTCCATAGCTTCTACCACCAGAGCTTCTCCGAGGGCCTTTGTGAAGGCATACGAATTGGGCAACTTGTCCAATAATCTGAAATGAACAGTTTTGAAATTTCATCTTTATCATTGTAATAACTGCTCAATAATCTGGAAAAAGGTTGGGCGAGAAAAACAAGTAAATAGCTACAATTATTTTGTACAATTTATCGGTGACTTGTCCTAAAACAACATTTAATCGATCTTATTATTGATGAAAATTACTAAACTGAAGGTACCAATGTGGGAAGCGTTGTTCATACGGCAGTAGACTTCTTGAGGTTTCA
This sequence comes from Electrophaes corylata, assembly GCA_947095575.1. NCBI lineage: Eukaryota > Metazoa > Arthropoda > Insecta > Lepidoptera > Geometridae > Electrophaes > Electrophaes corylata. Next base: position 893,204 of record OX352726.1, on the reverse strand, counting down.
GTATTCAGTATGTTTATTGCCTTATTATGTAAGTAGGTTTAACATTGTCAGATCTTAGGACTAGATACATTTTTTGGTGCCAATACACATAATATACCCAGTAAGGGTATTGCAATAGAGTAGAGCGGACTGATATATAAAAAGAACATGCAAATTACATAGGTCATGAAACAAAAATTATAGGTAGGTATCGTTTCAAAGAATAAGGGCGTTTATAAAAATAATAGCAATAGGCGTTCGTTTCATTCATTTTTATTATTTGATCATTGAAATACTCGTCAAGTGTAGGTATAGTATGGTTTTCGTAACAGTAAGTTCTTTAATATTCTCCAAAAGATTTATTATTTTCTTGGGTCTTAATGTTTTCTGGTATTTTATTGTATATTTTTACAGCCATTACATTCGGGCCCCAAGCTGTGCATGTTTAATTTGGATGTAGGTAGAACTAAGTTGTGCTCGTATCTACTTTAGTAACGCTGCGGTTTGTCCCTTTGTTTATTAAAATATTGTGGATACTTCCTTACAAACATACAAACTATATTTTTGGCCATGGAAATGAAATGAATATCATGTTTTTCTTGCCTGGTAATCAAACCTAAGAAAACCGTCTCCAGTCCACATTAGTTACTTACTTAGGAGTCACTGCAGCAACGGTATCATCATCCATCCATTCCATTGCCTGGATGATGTAGTGAGGGTTAGCGGGAGGGGGGTACGCCTTCTCTTCTAGAAGTTTCTCGTGGAGGTGACAATATGCCGTGGATATGTGCATGAATAGCTGAAAAAAAGGTATTGACGTCAGAAAACAAATGTCATTGTATAATCCTACTAATATTATAAACGCGAAAGTTTGTAAGCATGGATGGATGTTTGTTACTCTTTCACGCTCTAACCAGTAGACCGATTTGAATAAAATTTGGAATAAACATAGATTGTAACTTGGATTAACATAGAGGCTACTTTTTATCCCGAAAAAATTACGGGGAAAAACAGCCACGCGGGCGAAGCTGCGAGCGGCCGCTAGTATAATTATAATTTTATAAATGTTTGTATGCTAAGCGGGATCTGGAGGTCTTAAATATACTTACCTACAATCTAATATCTGTAACACCTGGATTCTCAAACAATAAATGATTTGATTTGATTTAAACATTACGAATTTTGAGGCTGTATATAACACCTGTATGTATCCTTCAACTTGATGGATGCTGAGCTGTAGGTACACCATAGGGCACGTGCCTAACGAGCGTGACTGAGGGTAATACTTTGTTATAGGCGATGGTAACCACTTAACATCAGGTGACCCATCTGCTTGTTTCATCAGCAAGTCATATAAAAATAAAGGGTTCCGTACCATTATCTATACTAAACACGGCAAAAAAATCACGTTGGTGTATGAGAGCCCCCTTAAATATATATTTCATTTTGTTTTTTAGTATTTGTTGTTATAGCGGCAACAGAAATACATTATCTGTAAAAATGTCAACTCTCTTACTTTCACGGTTCATATGATACAGCCTGGTGACAGACGGATAGATAGATAAACAGCGGAGTCTTAGTAAAAGGGTTCCGTTTTACCCTTAGGGTACGGAACCCTAAAAATATGGGCCAACCGCACTTGGCAGGAAAATTATGATGATGTTCTAGTTCTACCTCTTCTCTTTGTTATAGAGAACGCTGGTCCAGCACGCTACGTATAATATAATAATATGTCACGACATTTTTACACAACATCATCTAGCCCCAAACTAAGCATAGCTTTTACTATGGGAACCAGATGGCTGATAGAGTACTTAAATACTTTTTTTTGTAAATACATAGAATACAATACAACACCCAGACACAGAACAAACATCTATATTCATCACACAAATGTTTGTTACTACCTACAGCACAGAAGGCAGGGCTACTACTAACTGAGCTGTGACGGCTGTCGATTCTACGGTATTCTTACCTTCATCTTTTTACACTCTTTGGCAAGCTCCAGAACCAGCTTGGTGCCTCTCACGTTCAAAAGAACAGCCTTCTTCAGCTCTTCATCAAACCTGCAATCCAGAATATTCTATCAGTGACAACAGCGGCGGCCTTACCCATTGCGAGGCTCCGGGCGGTGGCAAAGTCTTTGCGAGGCCCTTTGTCCTTCGTGAAAAGTATGAGATCAAAATCAAAAGTTTTAAATAAAGAAAATATAGTTAGAAAAAACTATATTTTTAAAATTGGCTTGGGTTGTTGCGCGAGGCCCCTGCAAGCGCGAGGCCCCGGGCGATTGCCCCGTTCGCCACCCCCTTAGGCTGCCACTGAGTGACAATATCCTACTGATATTATAATGCGAATGTTTGGATGGATGAATGGATGTTTGTTCCTCTTTCACGCTCGAACCAGTGGATCGATTTGGAATAAATATAGATTGTAATCTGGAATAGGACATAGGCTTCTTTTTATCCCGAAAAAATAACGGGAACGGGAAAAAACTGCCACGCGGGCGAAGCTGCGAGTGGCTTCTAGTAAACTAATAATTAAGAGAATAACAAACACTGTTAAAACTGCCATAGTTATAGTCATTCCATAAGATTTCATAGCCATAAGATTTCAGGTAAGTACATAAAGATGTTAAATACTGATTTGCTTCGGCTAAAACTTGCCTTTGTAGGCGTATGAATATCTATGGTAATTATATAACTATCATGGTTTTGATCAATATTTTGGATAGAAACGGGATATTTACCATGAAATATCGGGAAATGCCGAAATATCGGGAAACAATCAAACTTTTGAGTTTTTGATTGTTTCCCGATATTTCGGATGATTTTTGAATCATGGTAAATATCCTTATTCTTTCCGAAACTATGGTAATTAATTACAAACAAAGAAAGAGAGAGATGTGGAGAAATTTAAAACGAGCCTTGATTAATGTATGGGTTTTCACGGGGTTTACGCAAGATAGAAATACTAAATTCAAGATTCACAATATAGTTTAGATGCTTATTTGGCGACTGATTTTACGATTTTACAACCGATGACATTCAGGGATGATTTCAGAAATAACTTTGAAGCGTCTTTGCCAAATAATGCCATTGTAAGCCAATAGATAGCGCTAAATTAAACTAAAAATAGCACTCACCTGATAGTTGCAGCAGCATGCACAATAATATCAACTTCATCCACAACCCTCGCCCTGTCAGCTGGAGACAACGCTAGATCTGCGTGACTCACGTCTCCAGACACGATGGAAACCTTGTCTAGGAGAGGCTGGACGCCACCGCGCATTGTGCGGAGTTTCTCGAACAGCTGGAATGATGGAGAGAATCTTGGTTAGATACAGACGAGTAAAAAGAGTATTGATCAGTAGAATACTTTTTATCATCTTACTGAATATCTTAGCTGTTCATTTTCTGATTTGCACGGATAGTATTTAAAGTATTTTGAGTATGTTAGTATAAGATTATAAACTGTACTAATTTGACATGCCAATGCTATGTGACTGTAACGCAATGGTTAAATAAATAAATATCTAATATCTAATACCCGCAACTTAACAGCAGGTGGGCCATATGCTTTTTCCATCAGCACATTGTATAAAAAAAAACTTGATTTATATTTGTGTTTTTTCTACCAGCTTAGTACCGATGTGGCACGGTGGGCGAATGTCCGCCTGCGACGCAGAGGTTGCGGGTTCGATTCCCGCCTTGGGATAAATGTTTGTACGATCTGCAAATATTTATTCCGGGTGTTCTGGGTATTTTCTATGTATAATAAAAAATATCTATGTATGTAATATAATATTGTATTAAGTATATCAGTCATCTTGTACCCATAACACAAGCTCTGCTTAGCTTGGGGCTAGATGATGCTGTGTGGATCGTCCAGCATTATTTATTTATTATTTATTTATTTAGTTGTTATAGTAGTTCTTCCTGTAGGTTGTGGATTCGAGTTATTCCTGCTCATCTCCACATTTTGTTCCGAAAATTCGGGAAAAAATGTAGGGACGAACTGTAGTAACCCTTAGGTTCGAATCCTACCTATCTGTCTGTCTGTCTGTTTATCACCAGGCTGTATCCCATGAACCGTGATAGTTATATAGAGAATGGAAATTTTCAGTTGCCATTTTATTCAAGCGGGGTTTAGCAGTTTTTTGCCAATTTTATTCGTCTTTCTAGGGTTCCGTACCGTACGTTCAAAGGGTAAAACGGGACCCTATTACTAAGACTTTGCTGTCTGAACCGTGATAGTTACAGAGTTGAATTTTCTGTTGCCGCATAACAACAGATACTAAAAAATCGAATAAAATAAATATCGGCTCTAATTCACCAAACGTGATTTTTTTGCCGTTTTTCCCTTCGTGGTTCCTTCCATCTATACTAAAAGCGAGTCGGACTCCCATTTGGTCGGTTTTTTTCGACCTAGGTCTGACTTAATCTTTAAAGAGCGAGAATAGGCCCCCTGGTAATAAGTCCACATTAAAGTCATCCGCTAATGAGGCCAAGGTTCATACCACGACTTGTGCGAATTGCTTCACGTAACAGATACTTCTTTTTGACCACACGTTTTTCGTAACATTTCGCCATTCACTAAGATCTCAACTACTAATAATAATAATGCTGGACAATCCACACAGCATCATTTAGCCCCAAGCTAAGCAGAGCTTGTGTTATGGGTACTAGATAACTGATATCGTACTAATATTATAAACGCGAAAGTTTGTAAGTATGGATGGATGGATGGATGTTTGTTACTCTTTCACGCTCTAACCAGTAGACCGATTTGGATGAAATTTGGAATAAACATAGATTATAACTTGGATTAACATAAAGGCTACTTTTTATCCCGAAAAAATAACGGGAACGGAAAAAAATTGCCACGCGGGTGAAGGTGCGCGCGGCCGCTAGTAATTCATACTTGGCATGTCAAAAATTACTGATCTACTATGAAAAACGATTCACAAAGTTACGTTATAAATGTTTTAGGTTACACTGCGGAGTGACTTAGTAACCGTTTCACAATCTAATTGACACTGCCTTACATGCCGCGCAGTGTACTTTGAACATCAATACGAAACATTGCGTTTAATTACCGACCTACCTTTTTAGTAATAAACCACGTTTTACTACCGGTTTGTAATAAATTTATATCTAAAGATAATCTCCTGCGGACTGCAATAATGCCCTACTTAGCTAAATGCACGTTGCACACATTATTTCCAAAGATCTGAAAGATCTGAAGATTATTAGTGGCTTTTACTTAATGTTCTACTTTTTGGTTTCAAAGCCTTACCAACTTTAGCTGAAAAACAAAGAAACAATTTTTTTTTCTAGATACTGATTTACAAATACAAACGCAAAAAACCGGCCAAGTGCAAGTCGGACTCGCGCACGAAGGGCTCCATACCATTATTTATAATAAAAACGGCAAAAAAATAACGTTTGTTGTATGAGAGCCCCCTTAAATATTTATTTTATTCTTGTTTTTAGTCTATGAAAATTTCAACTCTTTAACTATCACCGTTCATGAGATACAGCCTGGGACAGACGGACAGAAAGCGGAGCCTTAGTACTAGGGTCCCGTTTTACCCTTTGGGTAGAAAACCCTAAAAACACACACTAGAAAAAAATAGTAAAGTGGGGCTTTCCCCACGTCAGTAGTGGGCCTGGCTTGGAATAGGCCCCCTTATTCAGCACCTACAGAGTTCAACTGCAAAATGTGGCCGCTTTGTAGAACAGGAAACGTTATTTTGCTGTAAAGAACTATATACGACGACCGATGTGGCGCGGCGGGCGAATGTCCGCCTGCAACGCAGAGGTTGCGGGTTCGATTCCCGCCTTGGGATAAATGTTTGTACTATCTGCAAATATTTATTCCGGGTGTTCTGGGTGTTTTCTATGTATAATAAAAATATGTATGCATGTAATGTATTGTATTATATATATCAGTCATCTAGTACCCATAACACAAGCTCTGCTTAGCTTGGGGCTAGATGATGCTGTGTGGATTGTCCAGCATTATTATTATTATTATTATTATACTTTCTTGTAGTTTGTTTCTTCTTGTTGTACTTTTGTTGATCTATTATTACAAGAATCTTTGTCCTGACTGACTGGGATATAGACAACGCATAGCCTAAACCACTGCTCGTAGAGATTTGAAATTTTCAGAGTATATTCGTCTTGGTGCCTAAACGTGTATACAGCGTGGGTTGAAGTTTGTATAAAAATAGCTTCACGCGGAGGAAGTTGCGTGTGTTTTGCAAGTTAGTATATATTCTGTAACGTATCGCATTAAAATCGGCATTAAACGGAAGACCAGCGTGGCTTATTGCGCCAACCCGCATTATACTAAAGTTCCAATTTGCAGCATCATGGCTAGGTACCTATTTATTCTATTCTATTCTTATGCAACTGTCCCGAACTGGTCATTTTTACCAGCATCCCATCGCTATATAGTCTTCTTACTGCATACTGCAAATATGTCCGAACTTGCATGTGCCTTGTGCCGGTAAAGTACTATTTCTGCCAGCATATTGTGTAGGTGTTCCAATGAGAATGCGGCCATGCATGTAGTTGCTAAACATCCTAACTCCTAGATCATGATAAACAAGTTTAGAATGTGCGCAGGTATTACCCCATTGGGGTTAGTCTCACAGTCGACCGCATTCTCAGGAATTCTAATACTGAAAGGGACAAACTTACTACATTAATTTCTTTTAATTCTTGTTTGTATAGCCTTTGGAGAAACTAGAGAACTTATTGTTGTTGTTGTATGTAGTAGTCTATTGTATTTCTATTTAGGTATTTATTTATTATATTGTTATTATGTACGAACGCTCCGTCCTTACCTTACGGTTACCAATACGTTTCTGTCCATCCAAAGGTTGTCTGGAATAGATCGCTTTTAGCGATAAGACCGCCCATTGTACAGTCAGCTGCACTAGAAAGTATATAATTCGTAACTTACAGAATGATTTTACAGCATTTCAATTATTATTTACATGGTAAAAACTCAAAAAATAAGTAAACTTATCAGCAAATTTCACGATTTTTGAGTTTTTACTGCATAAGAATTTAGTATGTATGAGATTTTGATACCGTTTTGAAAGTTACGAATTGTATACATTCTAGTGCAGCTGGACTACCACTGCTGCTGCACTGGTACTGGTGGTGCTGTGCTGGTGGTTCTAGTGTACCTCTGGTTTTTAGTTGTAATCTAATTACTATCTTGTGTTTTAATGGTGTACAATAAAGTTATAATCTATCTATTTAAGCTGATAACAAGACTATACTCACATCGCCATTGAAGATTTCTTCAAGTCTCTGCTTAGGATTTTTCCCTTTCTTTTCTCTAACCAGAAGGAGAATTTCACCAACGTCAGGACACTTTCTGGAAGTCGAAAAATAAATATTGACACACATTCCCACAACGCCTTCTAGCCCTTAACTAAGCAAAGCTTGTACTTTGGGAACCAGGTGAGGAATAAAATACTTATATACTTTACTAGCAGCCGCTCGCAACTTCGCCCGCGTGGTAGTTTTTTTCCGTTCCCGTTATTTTTTCGGGATAAAAATTAGCCTATATGTTAATCCAAATTATAATCTATGTTTATTCCAATTTTATCCATATCAGTCTATTGGTTAAAGCGTAAAAGAGTAACAAACATCCATCCATCCATCCATACTTACAAACTTTCGCGTTTATAATATTAGACGGATAGTAGTTTTGCCGTTAAGAGGTATCTGCGCATACTTTCCATTTTCAGGCCACTCTTTTTCATTCTGTACTCTTTCGTTCTTGTAGCTATTTTCACACACTTCATCCCTGCTGTACCCTTAGATCATACTTTAGTACTTTTAGTAGTAGAAGAGCTCTTTGTGAAGGACTCCTGGGGCAGTACTACCACCATGCCTATTCCTGCCGCCTGCAGCGCAGCGTGTTCCGGTTTAAAGGGTTTGGGTGCCATTGTAATTACAGGCACATGAGGCTTAACACCTGTATGCCTCAGGTTGATGGACGCTGAGTAGTGCATCGTAGGTGATGTTCCTAACGAGCGTGACCTACGAGGCAATGCTTTGTTATAGGTGATGGTAACCACTTAACATCAGGTGTGCCATCTGCTTGTTTCATCAGCAAGTTGCTAAAAAAAAAAACTCCTAGACCCTCAACCCTCAAAGTCTCTAGAACAACCGGCTTAGGCTATGTGCTGTCTACTTGTACGAGTATAACAGGGCATATATTCAGTTTTTGAAGAATACCTTAAAAGTTTCTCCACGAGAACCTTCCCCATGAAGCCGGTACCTCCAGTGATGAGGATCTTCAGGCCAGTGAAGGTCTCCGCGATGCGGTCTGGCAAGGATTCCATTTCTGACTGGTCTACTGGCATATTTCTGTGGACAAAAGAAAAAAATTGCAATGCAAAAAGTAAAATGGGCTTGACGGGATTTGAACCTGAAGCCTATAAGGTTTGAGTGACAAAAAATAAAAAATGAAAATGAAAAATATTTATTTCAGCATACATTTAAAAAAAAATTGTCTATACAGCGGTATTTACACTAGGCAAGCCTGTAAAAGGGTTTGATTTAAACCTGATTCCTTTAAGGACTGCTTGCTATAAACCAGCAATCATGTTCTTTTCAACCGACGAAGAGGTTCGCGTGCAATTTCATTTTCAAACATTTGACAGCGCGCCCGTATTGGTGTGTGTGATTCGCACACAAGCGCGCAGATTACCCAACAGTGTAGAGTAATGGTGACACAGAGGTATTTTATTTACCCTACGAATTTATAATAAAAGTCTTAGAAGTTTGGTCAGTTTTTAATGATTGTTTGTAGTTTTAGTAGTAGTGTAGTAGTAGAACTCCTAGCAAAGGGCTCGTCCGGGGAAGTACTACCACCATGCCACCTAACACACTTTCTTTTTTATTTTTTTATTATTTCAACTGTTCACACTTGCGCTAAAACCTCAAGTAATGATGGTTAAAATACCACCAAAATTACCCATCAGAACTTAAAATAACACTAGAAAAACAATTAAAATGAAAATACAATGTTGCTTTCAAAGATGACAGAAAACGAATCCCAAGGCGGGAATTCGTTATTATTAGTTGAATTCTTTGTCTATGTCAATGTCAAAGCGTTGAACCGTAGAGGTTAACTCATACAGTACCTTGTTACGTATATACTATTTAGTAGGTAACAGGTTCTACTTCCAATTTAGAAGTAGGTACCTATATAGATAACCATTGTTATTATGTAAAACTAAAAGCCAGATGCGCGCCTTCGTCCGCGAAAGTTATTTATTTATTTGTTCACCAACATAATGTACCTACACCAATACAGTATAATAGAAAAACACATTTACAAGTGGTTAAATTAAGTGCCACTACAATTACAGGTTAAGACAGCTTGATAAAAGAATAATGAGCGATTGGAAGTTATTTTAATACAAACTTCAACTCCCGTTGTACTCGTTTAGGGGTTGAATTTCAGAAGTTCGTTTCTTTGTACACCCTCACTAGGGTGTCCCCTAGATACCCTACTGGAAATTTTCAGGGTAAGTTTTGTGGTGGTATACAAACCTACCCTGAAAATTTCAAGTTTATTACATTCTGTGCGTTGTCTATGACAGTCAGTCAGTCAGGACAAAGATTCTTATTATTATGTAATGCGATTGTTTACGATTTACATAACTAATTCGTTTTTTCTTTGTAATGGCATCTGTTCGTCATTCGTCAAACAATTTTGCCAATGTCAAGCGGGTTGAATAAATAATTATAATTGTGGCCGAGTCTGTAAAAAAAAGTAAAGTTAGCTGTTAGTTAGAAAAAGATGGCGTTTTTCTTTGAATCCTGTTAAAACCTAAATATTTTCGGTCAAATCAGGATGCTACATAACACACTTTCATTTCAACTGTTGACCTCTAGTAATGATGATTAAATTACCACCGAAATTACACATTAGAACCTAAAATACTACTAGAAAAACAATTATTTGACGACCGATGTGACGCGGCGTGCGAATGTCCGCCTGCGACGCAGGAAGTTGCGGGTTCGATTCCCGCCTTGGTATAGATGTTTCTACGACCTGCAAATATTTATTCCAGGTGTTTTGGGTATTTTCTATGTAAGTATAATAAAAAATACCTATCCATGTAATGTGTTGTATTAAGTATATTAAATAAATAAATAAATAATGCTGGACAGTCCACACAGCATCATCTAGCCCCAAGCTAAGCAGAGCTTGTGTTATGGGTACTAGATGACTGATATACTTAATACAATACATCACATATATAGATATTTTTTATTATACATAGAAAACACCCAGAACACCCGGAATAAATATTTGCAGATCGTACAAACATTTATCCCAAGGCGAGAATCGAACCCGCAACCTCTGCGTCGCAGGCGGACATTCGCCCGCCGCGCCACATCGGTCGTCTAGTATATTAGTAGTTTAATACCCATAACACAAGCTCTGCTTAGCTTGGGGCTAGATGACGCTGTGTGGTCCTGCATCGCAGACGGACATTAGCCCGCCGCGCCACATCGGTCGTCAGATATAGGATTGTAACCTGGATTAACGTAGAGGCTACTTTTTATCCTAAAAAAATTACGGGAACGCGAAAAAACTGCCACGCGGGCGGATTGCGGGCGGGCCGCTTGTTATTAATAAGTACTTTTTTAGTACTTAAATCATCATATTGGTATACTTTCAAAGAAAAAGTATTCATCATTTTTGTCGAATGGAAATGGTAGGTGATAGTCAGTAGTATGCGCATAAGCAGCACATTGAACTGCAAGTAACACAGTAAGTAAGTGCAGTGTGCCAAGGCCGAGCGGTACCGACTTGCGCCAGCGCAAGCACATTGCGATATTGTGGAACTTGACGAAACGGACGGTACTAATAATGCTAGTACATATTTATTTACTAGCGGCCGCTCGCAGCTTCGCCCGCGTGGCAGTTTTTTCCCGTTCCCGTTATTTTTTCGGGATAAAAAGTAGCTTATATGTTAATCCAAGTTTTAATCTATGTTTGTTCCAAATTACATCCAAATCGGTCTATTGGTTAGAGCGTGAAATAGTAACAAACATCCATCCATCCATCCATACTTACAAACTTTCGCGTTTATAATATACTAAGGATGTTTATTGTTATGTAATGTATTGTATTAAGTATAATAAGTATATCAGTCATCTAGTACCCATAACACAAGCTCTGCTTAGCTTGGGGCTAGATGATGCAGTGTGGATTGTCCAGCATTATTTAATTTTTTTTTTCCAGATACTATAAGAGATCGGAGGGGATATCTACCGTGATGTTTTTTATTTCTCTCTTTTTATGACTAACTGGCAAAACCCGCGCAACTTCGTCCACGTGAAGGTATTATAATAAGCTTTAACCCTGCTGTACCCGTTTAGGGGTTGAATTCCGGTAATTCCTTCATTAGATAGAAGTAGTAGAGCTCTAAGTGAAGGGCTCGTCCGGGGCAGTACTAACACCATGCCTATTTCTGCCGCCAAGCAGCGCAGCGTGTTCCGGTTTAAAGGGTGTGGGTGCCGGTGTAATTACAGGCACATGAGGCTTAACACCTGTATGCCTCAGGTTGATGGACGTGGAGTAGTGCATTATAGAGCACGTTAACGAGCATAACCAGTGAGTCGATACTCTGTTATAGGTAATGGTAACCACTTAACATCAGGTGGGCATAATCCGAATCCAAAAAGATCCGCCAACCTTATTGAAATTTAAGGAAATATTGTAATTTATACTCTGTGTACACACGTAGAAGTAATCCGTTTGCATCATATTTGTGCAATGATCTTATAGAGATGTCAAATTGTCTTTGTCACGAATGTGTAATTTCTCGAACCTTGAACTCATTAGCCACAACACCATTACTACGTACATAGCATGACTAGTATAGTATTCATAAATGTTATTGAAGTAATACTTCTAATGCGACTTCCAACAAGGATTAAGGATGCGTTAAACGCTTAACACTACCATGGAGGGGGTATGAAATCACTGTTCTTTCTCTTTTTCTCTCATAGCCAGTTACGTTTCGTATATTAAAGAAGTTTTACTTCAGTCGTGTGGTCTAAAGCACACTCGTTTTTTTACCGTCGCGCTTATCAGGTTTCTACGAACTACGGAACAAATAAAAGGTACGACCTTCTCACAGTTCCTTCTACGTTATTAAGGAGTATTCAATTAGCCTCAAGAAGTGCACCACAGAAAAAGCCTTCCCCATAAAAAAATTCAGGGTAAATTCATCTTGGGGCTTATAGGTGTACCAATATATATATTATACATATATATATATATATATATTATACAATTTGCTGATGGAACAAGCGTATGGCCCATCTGATGTTAAGTGGTTACCATAGCCTATAACAAAGCATTGTCTTGTAGGCTTAGACGAGTAAACCACGTCTAAGCTTGAAGGTCACGTTAGTTAGGAACGTAACCTACAATACACAGCTCAGCGTCCATCAACCCGAGGTATACAGGTGTTAAGCCTCATGTGCCTGTAATTACACCGACACCCACACCCTTCAAACCGGAACACGCTGCGCTGCTTGGCGGCAGGAATAGACATGGTGGTAGTACTTCCCCGGACGAGCCCTTCACTAAGAGCTCTACTACTACTAAAAAGGACAATAAGTGGACCCAAGACTGTATATCACCGTACAAGGCCCACTTGCATAACAATTTGATTTAATTTTATTTAGCTAATCACGTTCAAAGTCAAAGTCAAAAAGTATTATATAAAGCGCTGTTTTTTACTTATGTGACTTGCTGATGGAACAAGCAGATGGCCCACCTGGTGTTAAGAGGTTACCATTACCTATAACAAAGCATTGACTCGCAGGGCACGTTATGCAGGCCACGCTCGTTAACGTGCCCTACAATGCACTAAAAAGATTTGAGTTATAAAATATAGTACCTATGTCATGAGTATTTTGCCATATCTTTTAAATAGATTTAAAATAGGGCTCGCATTATAAGCATAAATGATTAGATTGAACACGTTTTTCTATGTACCAACTGTATGAATGTGTACTTACGTAGGTATTTTTGCGGATACCTACAACTTTACCATGACCCAAAAATGCTTGCAAAAATCTACAATACCCCAATTGACACACGTATTACCTAATCTAATACCTACTAACTACCTACAACGAACTTGTTCAATATTTGGTAATATTTACCGAATTTCGCCTGACGGTGTAAGTTTGAAGTGTTTGTAAACTGGGCATGCGTAACCGTAGTAAACAAATACAGAACTAACCTATGTAAATTGATAAATTATCTTTACCAGTTACCTATAAGAATCTTTGCCCTGACTAACTGACTCAGGAGAAACCAAAATACATATTTAAACACACACACGCTTTGTAATGAAATCTTTTAAATCGTTTTTGTAATTTTTGTAAGTTTATTTCAAAGTCAAAGTCAAAAAGCACTTATTCGGTGATATCCGCAGGGATCATCTTGAAACGTTTTAAATATAGATGAATCTAAGCGCCTGTTCCTCGCGACCAAGCCTGAAGAACCGGCAAGAAACTTACGGCTTGGTTCCTACCTTTTTTTTTATATGATATGCGTGTGATATGATTTGTATGATATTGTACTTCTGACACAATTATAAATACTATAGAACCATGGTTATGACATCGAACTAATTTTATTTTAACAAAAACCTACGAATCACTAGTTTTCGGACAAACTCTTTTTCACAGGGTAGAGCCTAGTGTGGGGCCATAGTTCAACTCACATACCTACAGCACTCAGTTTCTCTTATTCCATTGTTTCTGTTTTTGTAAGTAGGTAATGGTTTTTGTTAACAAATGATTTATGACTGACGACCGAATACTCAAACGCAACTTACCTACATTCAATCACGTCTCAATAAGTGACGAATTTTTGACAGACTTTCATTGCAAATTGTCAAAAAATCGCGACTTGAGACGTGGTTAAATTTAAGTTGCGTTTAAGTATTCAGGCGTGTGTGACATAATAGACAACGCACAGCCTAAACTACTGCTCGTAGAGATGACACATTTTCAGCAGGTCTACTCTTAGAAACGATAATCGAAGTTTCGTATTGTCGTTTTGAGTTACACTACGCGGCATGTCAGGCAGCAACAACTTGACTTTTGACGGCTACCGAGTTGCCCCGCAGTATAAATAACTTCGTTCATCGTTTCTAAGAGTAGGTAGACCTGCTGGGTACATTTGTCTAGGTGCGTAAAAGTGTACTAAGAAAGGAATGCCCGAAATTCAATCACTAAACGAGTCCAGCGGGTTTCGAAGTTTGTATGAAAATACAGTCACGCTCACTCTATTTACAAAAATTGTCTATCAAATGACGGACTGATGCCACTATAAATAAAAGAAGTGGACTGAGAAGTACCAATTTCATGACACCAACAAACTGACAGAGGAAAGCTAATTTTGCCAGACTTGGAGCAAAGATGCTTAGAAAGAAAAAGCATTTATTTATAAAAACTGTACACGACACCAAATATAAGTTTCTAAGACTGAACACTATAATCTAAGTCTCTTTAAGGCAAGAGTGAATAGGTGTCTTCTAGACCGCCCTGCTTCATCGTCGGCTTCTTCGTCACTTACCACCCGGCTGGCTAAGATGTGCAACGCGACAAAATGTTGTCTACTCGTTATCTCATGCAAAATAGAGATATCTCTTTATATCTTCCTGTGCTAACATGCCAGTGCCAAAAATTTATCTCATTCTATCAAATGAAGACTCAATGCTAATGCTTAGCTTATCTGTGGCTCTTTTATCTATAATTTCTAAAATGTCCATCAATAGAAAAAGTATCTCGCGTTACCTACACATCTTAGCCCGGCAGGTGAGATTGAAGCCAAAAGACGGTCTATCAATACTAAAAAAAAAAAAATAATAAGCCTAACACGTAAAACAGAGACATAAAATAAGTAAAAATTTATAACAGTAAATTCAAGAATTGCATTGCAATAGTACCTAGTTTGCTCACTCAATTAATTGCACGCGCAATTTTCTTACAATTCGTAAAATATGGAAAGAGACTGGAAATACCATCCGTTTTTATCATCAGAAAATATGATCATTACATTGTTTAACGCACTATGTAATTTATTCTATGCAGGTAGGTAGGTAAAGTCTGTGCAATTACTAACACAAAACTTCCAAAGGCAGGAAATATTATTCTACTAGAGGCCACTCGCAGCTTCGCCCGCGTGGCAGTTTTTTCCCGTTCCCGTTATTTTTTCAGGATAAAAAGTAGCCTATGTCCTATTCCAGATTACAATCTATATTTATCCTAAATTTTATCCAAATCGGTCCACTGGTTAGAGCGTGAAAGAGGAACAAACATCCATCCATCCATCCAAACATCTCCTGACTAACTAACAAACTACCTAATTATATTTTGGATAGAAACGGGATATTTACCATGATTTTTGAGTTTGATTGTTTCCCAAAATTCGTTTCTATCCAAAATATTGATCAAAACCATGATAGTTTAAAAAGTTATACCTAATTATATACTAAAATAATAAATTATTATGTTTTACTGTATGTATTATTAAAGATTATTATTATATTTGTGTTGGTGCGTAGGGATATACTTACTATGAAATGAATTCCAACGCAGCCCTTAAAAATGTGCAGCAGTGGTTGAGATGACCCACCTGATGTTAAATGGTAACCAGCACCTATAACAAAGTATTGCCTCGTTCGTTAGGAACGTGCCATACGATGCACTGCTCTGCGTCCATCAACCCGAGGCATACAGGTGTTAAGCCTTATATGCCTATAATTTTACCGGCACCCACACCCTTTAAGCCGAAACACAGTAATAGGTAGGCATAGGCTGAGTAGTACTTCCCCAAACGTGCCCTTTACTAAGAGTTCTATTACTACTACTACTAAAAAAAGTTGCACATGTTTCTCTAGTTTAGTAGCAAATAGATACTTTATGCATTAGCATTGGAATTCAGCGTGGCTACAGCCAATGTTCCGATTGGCACTGGTTTGGATCAGTTGAGCTATCTCCAGATCGTTTGCAACGGTCTGTAGATCGCTCAAATGTTTCATGTTTTGTACATGCTTACTATAAATAATTTTCTTTGTAAATCTTTACGGATGTTTAAAATTGAATGAAGACAAAATTATATAGGTAACTAAGTATACCTACCTATACAAAAACATAAACAAAAAGTGGTAGGTAGTCATTATATCAGAAATCGGTGAATAGAACATGGTTTGCTTCCTAGAAGTCTGTAGTAGTCTATGTCGAAGGTTAATCTATATATATACCACCTAAAAGAATCTTTGTCCTTACTGACGGACTTATAGACAACGCATAGTCTAAACTATTTGTAGAGACTTGAAATTTTCAGAGTATATTCGTCTTGGTGCGTAGAGGTGTACTAAGAAAGGAATTCTCGAAATTCAACCCCTAAACGGGTACAGCGGGGTCCAAACTTAGCCACTGGTTGTAGTCTTGAAATTTTCCGGGTATATTAGCTTGGTGCGTAGAGGTGTAGGTATAAAGGAATTACTGAAATTCAACCTCTAAACGTGTACCGGGGCTGAAGTTTGTATGAAAATAGCTTCTCGCGAAAGTTGCGCGCGTTTCGCTATCCTACTTCCTACTAATATTATAAACACGAAAGTTTGTAAGTATGGATGGATGGATGTTACTCTTTCACGCTCTAACCAGTAGACCAATTTGAATGAAATTTGGAATAAACATAGATTATAACTTGGATTAACATATAGGCTACTTTTTACCCCTATTAAAAATAACGGAAACGGGACAAAAACTGCAACGCGGGCGAAGCTGCGAGCGGCCGCTGGTTTATTATATTTCTTACATAATTCATAAAGATTGTCAAGGTTATTAAACAAGATGCGAGACACTGTCTTGTTATTAAGATGTAAATTCAATCAATCTTTATTCAATAGAATTCGGAAGTAACATTCAGTATAAGCAAATTAGGTAGGTAGGTACTTCGTTTGTTATTGTCACGTCATTAGTATAAATAACCAATGATTTTAGTTATTAACTCTGCCTTCCGCACTATTTATTTATTTATTTATATACATATAGACCTAACATTACAGATTACACCAAATCGTTGTCTAGAACATTACTACAGAAAATAAAAATATATATAATTATATCTAAATACAAACACACTATTTCTAACTTAGGTCCTACTTTATAAATTTTATACAACATTCCCACAAAAACTTAGGCTAACTCGTTCAATCATCTTCCAGCCATCCGCAAACACATCAAACTGAGGATGTTTGGTTAAGAGCGTATTTATACTATAGGAAGTGGGTTCAATCCCTACCGAAAACAAACATTTGTGTGATGAACACAATGTTTGTTCTGTGTCTGGGTGTTATATAGGTGTTATACATTTATTTTCAAAGAAAATTATAGCTAATGCAAATATTTATAAGTGTTATATTGTATTTTATGTAAGTATTTTATGTAAGTGTATAGATATTAATAAAATAAATCAATAGTATCACGACTTTAATCCCCAAGCAAGGTAGATATCCCCTCAGACCTCTTCCCCTAGACTGTCGTTGGTTTTGAAAAAAAAATGGCGTTTTTCTTCATAACCCAAGGGAAAAATTTCGTCTAATCAGGATGGCACAATATCACTTTTATTTCAATTGATTTCACTCATTTTTTAGAAAATTTATGCCTATCTGTACCAATCAGACTCACTAGTAAGTTAACGTTTTCAGGATGATGTTGCGGCTTCCTTGCTTCTGTAGCGCATCAGGGATGTTTGCAGAATACCAAACTGATGGGTTTAATGCAATTATCCGCAAAAAAACTGCCTCCCTGATTAGCAGAATACGGGATAGTCGCAACGGCATTCTGAAAACTTTATCTGATAGATGCTCCTCATCATTCTGGGTAAGCCTTATCCGGAATGCGATCTAGGGAGGATTTAATTTTTATTCTTATACTTAATACTAACAAATAGGTTAAGGCTACTAACGCTATGGATTTTATTTATTATTAGTCCTCTTCTTCACGAGACAAACCCGTAGATACTAGATTCTTTTTGCAACATGGTTCACGATGATGATGACAAATTATACTTTGACCTGGTTTAAGTATATCTACTAAGACGCACTAAAAAATAATTTAGTTTAAAAAATATGTACCTAACCAACTTTTACTTAGATATTCTTTTGAAAAGAAAGTAGATATACAATACAAACACAAATGTTTATTTTCCAAAAGATAGTGTTAGCAAAGGTAAAAGTGAACAGTCGATATAGCACCAAGACTTTAATCCCCACGGTAGACATTCCTTCAGGTCTCTTACCAAGTAACTACTCGAGATTTTTCGAGGATATCTAAGGGGGTAGTCATAGTCTTTTGGGTGAATTTCTGCCTGTTATTTTGATTTAAAAACCTTATCACTGAAATGATTTTGACGAAATTTATCGTATAACTTCGAGAGCCCTATAGGACCCTTTCAAGAAAATATTTTCATCAATCATATATTCACGGAGAAATCAAACTTAAAAAAAGTCCTATACATAGAGTACAACAATAAAAACCAAACCTTTTTGAAGTCATTTATAAAACCCAACTCCGATCAGTACCTATAGTTGATCATTAGTTTTTATAGTGCTTACCTGTAGGTACCTAAGGAAATGACTATTTTTTATTATCCCGTAAGATATGCCATCAAGTAGGATATAAGGTATAGAAATAGTACTTTGGTTGAAAAACACAGCTCAATCAAATTGCAATACTCAATAATAAAATTAAACTTACGAAAAAATATCCTTTGTATATCACTATACCAACCGTTCACTAAGTTGCTCAGAACTACACTGTACTGTTCGCTCGGCTCGACTTGCTATGATGAAATCACGCGCAATGACTAACAGGCTAGTAAGACAGAAGGAAATTGAGAAATGGAGGCTGGGCTATGTTTCAATAGGTACAGATTGTGTAAAGTTAAACAATAAGTATACATATATAGTATAAGAAGTTGGTACTTTATAAGTACCAACGTCTTCTTCTCATTTGTAAGTAACTACACCGCCGTCAAGTATAATCAATGTTTACAGTCTATAATAATTTAATTAAGTAACAAATGTATCATATTTTGAGATAAAAAATAAATTATTATAATTATTATTATTTTTTTTATTGCAGACACATGGTCCATACACATTTAAAATAAACAAAACAAAGATAAATTTAAATTACTAGTACACATAAAACACATAAAAAGATAAAATCATTATTTAAAATAAAAAATAAAATAAGGCAGAGTATTAAAAATACATTTAGCTATATTCTTTCCGTACAAAGGTTACTTGGAAGAGATAGCCTTCAGCGATGCTGTTTATATGTCCTGTATTATGTTTGTGTGGTGAACAATAAAGAGTTATCTATATATCTATCTATCAACGTTAAAGATTGATGTACACTGAAGACTTGAACTAACTTAAGAGAAACTAGAACTAATTTATATCTTTCCAAAGAGCGATAGAACATAGCACGCTAGGTTTCAAACTTCGGAATCGCATCAGCTCTAAAATCAGGTCAAACACAGGTTTTTTTTATACAACTTGTTGATGAAACAAAAGATGACCCACCTGATGTTAAGTGGTTACCATCACCTATAACAAAGCATTGCCTCGTAGATCACGCTCGTTATGAACGTCACCGACGATGCACTACTCAGCGTCCATCAACCTGAGGCATACAGGTGTTAAGCCTCATGTGCCTGTAATTACACCGGCACCCACACCCTTCAAACCAGAACACGCTGCGCTGCTTGGCGGCAGGAATAGGCATGGTGCTAGTACGCACCCGGACGAGCCCTTCACTAAGAGCTTTACTATTGCAGTATGGGTAAATAAAAAAACTGTTTTATATCACATTTTTTTATTATAAGCTTTATATAATACTTTATGACTAGGTATTATAAATTAACGATAAAATAGAACTTTCAGGTAATAAAGTATTTTACTATCAAGGTAGGTAGACAAGAAATAACATCACAACTTTAATGCAGGCATGGAAGATATCGTCAGATCTCTTAGTACCATGTATCTACTAGATTCTTCGAGGATGTCTAAAGGGTAGTCAGATGTACGTCCAGATATAACTTTGATTTGGCCATTGAAAAACCCGTTGGTGCACGACAGGATTTGAATCCACGACCTTTTTCACGAATCTACATACATTATTCGTAGTTTATAATATAAATTAAAGGTAATAATTAAATATTTATGGACATTTTTTACAAAACTTTATCAAGCCCCAAACTAAGCATAGCTTATACTATGAGAACCACATAACTGATAGAATACTTATATAAGATTTTTTTAAATCTATACAAATAAATAAAATTGAAGTGTCTGTTTGTAATATTAAAATAACCGCTTTTTACTACATGCATAGGAATGTATATACGATACATATACCAAAATAGCATTTTTTTAAATTTTTGTCTGTCTGTCTGTTTGTTCCGGTTAAGATTTGTAAGTAAAAATGTTTACCGCCCAACGAAGTGGGCACGGGTCAGCTAGTATACAATAATCATACAGCGTGTAATAAAACTAGTTCCGAAAACTGAAACTACGCATTCAGCGCCTTGCCCTCGTGGCAGCCGGTCAACGACCGAGTAGTGGCGCAGCCTGTACAGAATATATTCGGTTGATAAATAGATACTCAGCAGAAAATTGCATTTCTATAAATGCATTTAACTGTCAGCCACGTGGAATTCTATAAGAGCTTGTTGTAGGTAACTTTACACGTTCCTAGAGTATTCAGAAATGGTCTTTTGACGACCGATGTACCGCGGCGGGTTCATGTCTATGAGTGAATATCCGCCTGCGACGCAGGAGGTTGCGGGGTCGACTCCCGCCTTGGGATAAATGTTTGTACGATCTGCAAATTTATTCCGGGTGTTCTGGGTATTTTCTATGTATAATAAAAAATATCTATGCATGTAATGTATTGTATTAAGTATATCAGTCATCTAGTACCCATAACACAAGCTCTGCTTAGCTTGGGGCTAGATGATGCTGTGTGGATTGTCCAGCATTAATATTATTACACCCGGTAAACAGCTTCCTACACATCTTAACCGTAGTTATAATAATTGAGTATTAACACTTTATTCATTAAAATCTCAAGGGTAATTTCAACATATCTTAAAGCTTGGTAAATCTAGGCATAAATATAATGATCTTTACTAATTATAAGAATCTTTGTCCTGACTGACTGGAATATAGACAACGCACAGTCTAAACCACTGCTCGTAGAGACTTGAAATTTTCAGAGTATATTCGTCTTGGTGCGTAGAAGTGTACTAAGAAAGGAATTCCCGAAATTCAACCCCTAAACGTGTACAGCGGGGGTTGAAGTTTGTATGAAAATAGCTTCACGCGGACGAAGTCGCGCGCGTATCGCTAGTATCTTATATAAGGGCAGCAATTATCTTGGCAGCCAGGCTTATTATAAGACCCCCTTATCACCTCCCATGCATGTCGTATAAGACAACTCAAGGAATCGCAAAAGGGGCACTTTTCTCTATGATATTTCATAAAATATTTTTTGCTCAAAAATTGTGACGGCCACGTGTTATAAACGCAAACGCTATTCCGAAACACCCTCAATAGAGGCTTCAAACAAGCCGTAGAAAGTATTGCAACACTGAGTGAGCGCGTTTATTAGACAGTTCTAATCGTTCTCCAATCGCACTGTGTCGCGGTTGAGAATGTCCCATGGCAGGGCTTGGCAACCTGCGGCTCGCTAGCCACATGCGACTCTTTGGATGTGAATTTGCGGCTCTTTAGCTCCATACGCAAACATTATTTGTTATGAAAAATATTTATATTTATTTATTAAATCGTTTTGAATCGATTAATGAGGATTAGGCACCATTGCTATCTCTCAGTCACTTGTACTCGCTCCTTCTTCTTTTTTTATATAGCTTCTGTGGACCTTCCAAAATTTTGCTAATGTCAATGTCGACAGAATTTGTTCAACCGAAAAATTTTGACTCAAGGTGGTTCATTTACATTCTGAGAAAATATGATTCGAAACTATTCTGATAAAAATGAAAAGGAACATGTAGCAGGAAAATATTTACAGGCGTAAGCAGGTAAGCACTTTATCACCGCACCCTTCCTCCGTGACATGCGTCTTCACTGTCGTCAGTCCCGTCGGAAGCTCTCGAATAACGCCGTTGTCGGATGTTTCTATGTAGGTTTTAATTAGCTTTCGACGCAAGACAGTTTAGCATTTTATCAAAAAACTTTATTTATACAAGTAGGTACAGTCAGCTGCACTAGAATGTATACAATTTGTAACTTTCAAAACGGTATTACAACAAAACAATGAACTCTTAAAATGGTTTTACAGCGGTGCTAAAAATATTTACACGACAATTATTCAAAAAATAGGTGAGGTCATCAACTAATTTCATGACTTTTTAGTTTTTGAGGTGTAAGTCTTACACCTCAAAAACTAAAAAGTCATGAAATTAGTTGATGACCTCACCTATTTTTTGAATAATTGTCGTGTAAATATTTTTAGCACCGCTGTAAAACCATTTTGAAAGTTACAAATTGAATACATTCTATTACAACTGACTGTACTATTTTTTGATGTCAAGAATTTTTTTGTGGCTCTTTAAAAACTTTTAAATTTTGTAAATTGTTTTGACTCTTCCGACTCCAAAGGTTGCCGACCCCTGACCTATTGGCATAGGGAATATGGTTTTATCAGATTCACGCCGCTGTCTTGTCGTATCTGTATAAGGCGTTTGGATTTGCAATTGGTACCTCCCTCTGATAGATACCAAGTTTTGTGACTACAACCCTTTCAAATAGGCCTACAATTTATTTAGGCTGTAATTTTAACCCATAGATAACTGAATCACATTTTCAACACTCTGTCTTTGTGTCCACGTTCCACACAAACGGTGCCATACGTTTGTCTTCAGGTAAGATTGCGTTTAATTCTTCTATGTCTTGTAGAGTCTGTAACAAAAATTAGGGTTTAATACAATGTGCTGATTGAACAAGCATATGGCCCACCTGATGTTAAGTGGTT
Organism: Electrophaes corylata; assembly: GCA_947095575.1. Classification (NCBI taxonomy): domain Eukaryota; kingdom Metazoa; phylum Arthropoda; class Insecta; order Lepidoptera; family Geometridae; genus Electrophaes; species Electrophaes corylata. Next base: position 870,075 of record OX352726.1, on the reverse strand, counting down.
TCCATAGCCTAAAACAAAGCATTGCTTCGTCGGTCACGTTAGTTAGGAACGTGCCTTGCAATACACTGCTCAGCGTCCATCAACCTGAGGCATAGGCACATGAGGCAACCTCATGTGCCTGTAATTACACCGGCACCCACACCCTTCAAACCGGAACACAGCAAGCTGCTTGGCGACAGAAATAGCCATGGCATGGTTATTGATAGGTTTTTTGAGAGTTGCTGTTGGAACAAGCAGATATTGTTCAAAGTGCGATTTATAGTTTGACGACCGATGTGGCGCGGCGGGCGAATGACCGCTTGCGACGCAGGAGGTTGCGGGTTCGATTCCCGCCTTGGGATAAATGTTTGTACGATCTGCAAATATTTATTCCGGGTGTTCTGGGTGTTTTCTATGTATAATAAATATCTATATATGTAATGTATTGTATTAAGTATATCAGTCATCTAGTACCCATAACACAAGCTCTGCTTAGCTTGGGGCTAGATGATGCTGTGTGGACTGTCCAGCATTATTTATTTATTTATTTATATAGGTGTGTGTTTGTGATGTGAGCTGTAGTATACCTATCTACGCGCATACTGTTAAAGTACCTCCCTATGATCTAGTTATAAGGAAGCGCCGTCTCGGAAATAAACCAGTCTTACATCAGTCACCGCGTTGTTACTCCCTCAAAGTAGGTATTCATATATCACATGAGCTATGTGAGTTCTGGTTTAAAGGGTGTGGGACCAGGAATATTACAGGTACATGAGGCAGTTTTCACAGAACCACTAGTTCTAGATAAAGATCATTTATTTGCTTAGACATGTGTGTAAAATAGATGACAAAATATTATGAGAGGCAACATGCAATACCGTGTCGGTGTGCAAATGGAGATGGCACTTAAAACGTCACATGCAACATGAACAAAAGGTGAATTACAATATTACAATGAATGTCAAAATATAATAATTACAGAATTTAAAATCAATACAAATATACAATACAAAATACAATAAAATGTTAAAATTTGTCGTTAAGGAATTCATCAATATTATAGTAGCATTTATCAGTTAGGAATTTCTTAAATTTCGTTTTAAATAAATTTGTATTTAGGTTCTTAAAACACTTAGGAATTTTATTACATATTAACGGTGCCATGCAAACTACACTTTTTCGTATGTATGGTCTTACATGGGTGTCTGCATAGTCTGTCTTCTCGTCTGTTTCGAACCACAGTATCACACATACGTGGGAACAGATGAGGGTTATTTCTTACAAATAGTGCTACTTCAATTAAGTACAACGACGGAAGTGTAAGAATTTTATGGTCCTTAAATAGTGGTTTGCAACTATCAGTCATTTTAACTTCAAACATAGCTCTTAAACAACGTTTTTGCATTTTAAAAATAATTTATTTGTCAGTGGAATGACCCCAAAATATAATGCCATATCTAAGTATAGACTTTACCATACCATAGATTTACCTGGTTTAGTATAGAGTTACAGCGAGATAGTTGGTGCGTGAGATCGTGGACGCGCGCGAGCCGCTCGGCGTGCCGCGCGTTACTGCGCTGTCTTTCCACCATTGTAGAGTACAACTTACTTATTTCCGAATCACTCTGAAACACAACCATTTTTTAATTAATACTTCTAATGCGACTTCCAACAAGGTTGCGTTAAACGTTAGTTAGTTTTAAGTTTATGTTTAGGTTAACTAGTTTCAAATAAACACTTTGATTTGATTTGAAACGTTTAACACTACCATGGAGGGGGTATGAAAGCATTGTTGAAGTAATACTTCTAATGCGACTTCCAACAAGGTTGCGTTAAACGTTAGTTAGTTTTAAGTTTATGTTTAGGTTAACTAGTTTCAAATAAACACTTTGATTTGATTTGAAACGTTTAACACTACCATGGAGGGGGTATGAAAGCATTGTTGAAGTAATACTTCTAATGCGACTTCCAACAAGGTTGCGTTAAACGTTAGTTAGTTTTAAGTTTATGTTTAGGTTAACTAGTTTCAAATAAACACTTTGATTTGATTTGAAACGTTTAACACTACCATGGAGGGGGTATGAAAGCATTGTTGAAGTAATACTTCTAATGCGACTTCCAACAAGGTTGCGTTAAACGTTAGTTAGTTTTAAGTTTATGTTTAGGTTAACTAGTTTCAAATAAACACTTTGATTTGATTTGAAACGTTTAACACTACCATGGAGGGGGTATGAAAGCACTGTTGAAGTAATACTTGTAATGCGACTTCCAACAAGGTGGTGGGTTCGATTCCCACCGAGAACAAACATTTGTGTGATGAAAATATTTGTAGGACGTCCTCCTACCCGATGGACTGACCACATTGTTAGGACCGCGGGAAGTCGATGGATGGAAAGGGCTCAGAATCGTTCTTCCTGGAAACGTGTGGGAGAGGCTTATGTCCAGCAGTGGACTTCTACAGGCTGATGATTGTTATTACCTCTTTTATCTTAGTAGCTAAGCTAATTTCGTCAGCTGCTAAAGGGTGGGCGCATGCTGCTAAGTGTGCCTGAAGCCGAGTTGTGAGTCTTACCCAAGGTCGATAGTCTAAACCTGTAAAACAATGAAATAGACGCATAATTAATCCGGAAGCACTGTCGGTATTGCATGGCAATGCTTTGTTAACCTTTTGGTAATGGTAACCACTTAACATCGGGTGGGTCATCTGCTTGTTCCATCAGCATGTTGTATATATGTAAATCAGCCAAGTGCGAGTCTCGCGCATGCAGGGTTCCGTAGGTAACATTATCGATAATCAAAAACGGGGAAAAATAAATCACGTTCGTTGTATGAGAGCCCCCTTAAATAATTATTATATTCTGTTTTTTGGTATTTGTTGTTATAGCGGCAACAGAAATACATCATCTGTGAAAATTTCAACTCTCTAACTATCACGGTTCATGGTCCCGTTTTACCCTTTGGGTACGGAACCCTAAAAATCCTACTAATATTATAAATGCGAATGTTTGGATGGATGAATGGATGTTTGTTCCTCTTTCACGCTCTAACCAGTGGACCGATTTGGATGAAATTTGGAATAAATATAGATTGTAATCTGGAATAGGACATAGGCTACTTTTTATCCCGAAAAAATAACGGGAACGGAAAAAACTGCCACGCGGGTGAAGCTGCGAGTTGCCTCTAGTAATGTTAATAATTCAATAAAGTTTGGGGGTAGTCAGCTTGGCGCTATGTCTCGATGTGTAGTACTTACCTTCCATAACCTCAGGGTCCCTGGCTCCAGGTAATCCAAGAGTCCCTCTCATTATAGGTAGAAATGTTGGAATTTCCTGGAAACAAAATCTATACTAATTATAAATATCTTCATTATGCGCACAGCAAAGGAATGGAACTCGTTGCCGTCGTCTATTTTTCCGATCACGTATAATTTGGATGTTTGTCAAGAGAAGAGTGAATAGGTACCTTCTAGGTAAGCGTGCTACATCGTCGACCGCATCATCACTTAACATCAGGTGAGATTGCGGTGAAATGTTTACCTATAAATAGTAAAAAAAAACTTTGCTGACTGACTGATTATAGACAATGCACAGCCTAAACCACATTCACACGTGACAGGTTGCAAGCCCACCGCCGCTGAGAATACCAATTGGTTTCCTCAAGATGTTTGTTAGTTTTTATAGAGCTTACCTACAAAATATCCTAAGACTGATTTCCATCGGGTAATTTGAATCCTCGATAGCGAAGTTAGTAATCGCATCCATCAAGGGGAAGGTCGTGGGTTCAAATCGCACTCGAGGAAAGTAATTTTTGGGATAATATAAAATCCTCACGATATTTTCCTCCACCGTTTGAGAGCATTGAGCACATAATTTTTTTCGAATAGAAAAATCCATTTGTGCACGACCGGATTCAACCCCACGTTCTTAGGAACAGAAGGCCCTGTTCCACAAACCCCACAAACCACAAGTGGTGAGGCATACGCTGAGTCGAGACCCTTTTGCTGCTGTAGCACACAGGCACCTACTGCTTATGTCCTTCCTTTAGTCTTTTTTTTTCACTTTTTGATCTGTTTTGTATGTGTATGTGTGTTTTGTAGCAAATAAATGCATGTCTATGTCTATGCCTACTCTCTTACAATGGGATCAGGTCTAGCTTTGATATTTCTGGTTCTTTAAGAAAAGCATTTCGACCCATATTTTATAATACTCTACTAGTTATTTACATTAGTTCTTAATTTTTCGTTTATTTTCTAGTTTATTTTAGATATTTACAATAGTTTAATTTTTAATATTCTTTTTGTTAATTTAACGTCAGCTTTTTTAATTATTATTTGTACTTAAAAAATAGTTTTGCACGTTTCGTAAATGCATGCAGTGTTCACTGCTATTAGAAACTGTGTCAAAAATGTAAATTTTTAAGACAATTTTAGATGTAAGAATCGCGTTTGCGTTTAGATGTAATAATTTGTGAACCTTTAAATAAAAAAAATAAAAAAATGTCTTTGTCTAAGTGCACTTAAGCATCATGGTATTACTTACGACCGATGTGGCGCGGCGGGCGAATGTCCGCCTGCGACGCAGAGGTTGCGGGTTCGATTCCCGCCTTGGGATAAATGTTTGTACGATTTGCAAATATTTATTCCGGGTGTTCTGGGTATTTTCTATGTATAATAAAAAATATCTATGTATGTAATTTAATATTGTATTAAGTATATCAGTCATCTAGTACCCATAACACAAGCTCTGCTTAGCTTGGGGCTAGATGATGCTGTGTGGGTCGTCCGGCATTATTTATTATTATTATTATTATTTACTTACATGTAGCCGTTGAATATCCTCATCCAGTGCTTCCGTGGTAGCTGTCTTGACCACAACTATGTCTTTCGTGCGTTTGGTCTTCCGCACCTGCAAGCTTAACTGCCTCCGTTGAAGTAGAGTCTTCTTAGTAGTCTGTTGGGTCTTTTGAGAGCTTTTAGGCGAATCTGCAAAGTAAAAAATAGATAATAGATTTTTTTTGCTGGACAATCCAGACATGCATGGTTTCTGTCTTGCATTCAGTTAGGCATCACACTGGAGCTTCATTATTTACACTAGCGGCCGCTCGCAGCTTCGCCCGCGTGGCAGTTTTTTCCCGTTCCCGTTATTTTTTCGGGATAAAAAGTAGCCTATGTCCTATTCCAGATTACAATCTATACTTATTCCAAATTTCATCAAAATCGGTCCACTAGAGAACCGGTTCACTAGAGCGTGAAAGAGTAACAAACATCCATCCATCTATCCATCCATCCATCCATCCATACTTACAAACTTTCACGTTTATAATATTTTAATAATAATAATGAGAACGAGCCTAGATAACAGCAAGATAATTCAGTATCAAACCACGTTAATGAATAGTAAACATTAAACGCTTACAGCGTTTGTATGGACAACGTACCGACTTGTTTAACCTTAGCAAGTGGCGATCACAATAGGCCATATGGCCGCAGTGATACTAAAGCCGCAAAAATATAATAATGGTAGTACTTCCCCAAAGGTCCAGCAGTAGTTTTGAAGGTGACTTACCGCCAATAGGACGATCCACAGTGTAGGAGATGTACGGTAACTCGGAATCAGAGCAGACACTGGCTCCAGGTGAATTGTTCCCACTGGGAGGAGGCTCCGAATTTCGTGACGATTCTAAAGATATAAGAATCTATTACTAGTGGTTCTGTGGAGCTGCAGGCAGTCGAAGGAGGCTCTCCCGTTATTAAGCCCGAGATACTCTTAAAGTGCAGCAGCGTGGCAACTCAACGAGCACACTACCTCGGAACACCGGGCACACCTGGGGAAGCCTGCGCCAATATCAGTCAGCTGCTAGTTTTCCTGAAGGACATCGGGTGGCTCGCCTAGCAATCTCCACCGGCCTACGCAAAAGGGCCCATCAGCGGCCTAGTTGCGGAAACCAGTCCGCCCACCAAGTACCCAGTAAGTAGTGGTTGTGAGAACAGTTGATCTACAGAGTCTTTATAACCATGCAAGAACCGTTTCCCTTTTCCCGAATTTTTTTCACAAACCGAAAGACGAAGATTAGAAAGAGTGTCCCACTGGATGGACTGACAAAACTACTGAGATCACGGAATATTGGTGGATGAAAAGGCTCAAAATCATTTTTCCAGGAAACATTTAAGGGAGGCCTTTTTATCAGCATCAAAGAAAGAAAAGATAATTCAGACAAACCTTTTTTAGTACACTCACCCATAACAAAGCATTGCCTTGCAGGACACGTTCGTTGGGAACGTGCCCTACAATACACTACCAGCAACTATCAACAACTACTGAGGCATACAGGTGTTAAACCTCATGTGCCTTAAGAGGATAAGCACAGGGCGGGACATTGTTTTCGTTTGAGTTTAGTCTAAGTTTTGTGTATTATTTTTTAAAATAGATAAATAAAATAAATGTGCCTGTAATTTTGCAAATTTTGCTCAAACCTACGTTTTACCTGGTATATTAGACATGGCGATAGTATGCCCCCTTCTGACAGGCGGTGCTCTTTGAGCTTGCCTCTTGGGTAGCTGTGATGACTGTTCAGAACCCATATCTAGAAAAACAAGAAAAAAATTACTTAATAACTAAAATCCTCAGACGCTGTAGACGTACCCTCAGACCTCTCAGTACCATGTACTGACTCAAGATTCTTTGAGGATGTCTTATGGAAGAAATCGGAGATACATCCAAATATTACAATAGTTGCAGAAGGTAGGTGTTATTCCGTAAAAGGTTGCAATTGTTATAGCTATTGCTAGATTAGTAACCTGACTACTAAATTAGTAGTAAGTAATAGTAGTTTTTTCACAATGCTTTCATTCATAGTTTGAGCACCTAACAAAATTATTGCTGAATACTAGGATAGTGTAGCAGCATCTAGCAAGATAGATAATAACTATATCGCTGATATCATCTCTCCTGCGGAAATGCCTTTTAGAAGGACAATACATGTAGGGATATATTAATGTCCTTCATTGGTCCCCCACCTGCCAAAACCATATCTAGCATATCTATTTTTATAAGAACCTCGCCTCGCTATATTTAAAAACTAACTATAGATTTTGTTGTCTGAGATAAACTTTTTTTATTTTTTTATTCATCACGCCCCGGGTAAGGTCATCTACTTTAGAAGATACCTACCAAGATTTATTTGGCAATAAGTGTTTGGCTGCTAAAATTGTCAGTGCACTCTAAGTCGAGAGGACATTTACAGACTCTTACCTGGTTGTAGCTATGCCTTCGTGGAACTTTCAACAGCAACTTATAAGAGGTTGAATTGACAAAATGCTGAATAAACGAAGCAATGCAATAATAATTGTAGTTTTTACAACGATCAATCGATCAAGCTGAAATGTCTAATCTACGCGTACAATTTATACGTACTTAAACGAGAACAACTTATTGCTTTTACCGCTCGGCTTAATATATTTTAATGAATTCAAAAATTGTACGATCTCGTGTCTAGCGAGCGAGTATTTTCGATAATTTTTTTTGTTGATTATTGATTGACACTATTGAATTGACAGACAGATAACATAAAAGTCACGCACGTCATTTCACAACCATAGAATACACACCTTCGGAAAACGCAACCAAGTATTGAAGTTACCTACACTCTTTACCCTTAGGCATGGACGTGATGCAGTACATAGGACATGTTCCTAACGAGCTTGACCTGTGAGGCAATGCTTTACTATATATAGGCGATGGCTACTACTTTTCATCGGGTGGGCCAAATGCTTGTTCCATCAGAAAGTCGTGTAAAAAACACAAGCATAGAAAACATTGCCTGCCTTGCCTGGACTAAGCTAACAGAGTATCACAAAATATAAAAAAAAAAAAAAAAAAAAAAACACCACTTACTGGCTGCGCCTTCCGTAGTTAGGTTTTTCATGGTTGTGAAATCAGGTGACCCATCAGCCAACTCAGCTCAGGCCTCAGCTGAATAAATTGTCAACAAATCAAGTTTTGCAATTTTTTACGTGTTTTCTGACTAACAATAATGAAATAAATCCTTAAAACTGCAAAAATGGTAGACGAGAGCACAAAAAAGACTCTAAGTAGCATACCGCTGCTGCAGACGAAGGCTGGACCCCGAGAAAAGGAATTATGGACCTCGAGATTAAAAGAAGAATATCAGGCTCTAATTAAGGTAATCCTGGCTATCACGTTGGTACGTGCAAGCAAGCTCAGTGCTTTTTAAAAATAGAATCTAGAAATGAGATTGACATGAAATCTTAACATCATTAAAAAATTACTACTAAGTGTTTCGATGTCCGAAAACTTTAACCCAATTTACCTATAAGTTCTAACTAAGTCCTAAGGTATACTATTATAAAATTTTTACACTAGACCGGTATAGTCAATCTTGGCTTAGTTCTTACATAATTTAGTTACATAGTTCTTACTTTGATTGATTTAGTTTTTAGTCAGGTAGGTACCAATACTCTACTACCAGTACGACCAGTTTAGTTCATGCTTAGTGTAAGATACTAAATTACTTGAGACATTTTGGAAATGATTTAGTAGAATTCGTTCTATTGTACTGGCAATACTGACAGAGATTGAAGGTAGTCTGCTTGACAGACAAGATGGCGGACAGTCTGACGTTCAGCTAGGAAAGAGCGGTAGGAAACGGGCAGTCTGTCTTGGGATCGGATCGGAGTCGGTCGATAGTTTCGTAATATAAATGTGAAGTGTTATTTTAAGGAGATTGATGTAAGTACCTGGCTGTAAGACTATTGATTAAACAGTAGACTATTTGCAATATTGGTTTGGTTTTGCTATCCCTTGATTTAGAATGTAAGTGTTTCTTACATATCAGAAGTGGGATGTACATGCCCAATTTGTTAATGATTTTCTTTTAGACCCTATGATGATATAATTTGATCTGGGATAGCGTAACCTTGAAATATTGGAAGTGTCTGTTTTTAATAAAATATTTGTACTGAAAATATGTGAAGGTAGTTAAAATAAAAAAAATATATATGTCCTTCGGTTTATGGGTAACATAGGGAGATGAAATTTTGGTTATTTTTGTGATACGACGCACCGTTTACGAGATACCCTCAATTTTGAATTTTCTTTCACTTGTTACTGTTACCCCCGTACGTAGATGAATAGACTAGGTGCGTGCTCTTATTTCTCAAGGTTTAGTGGTATGAAAGATTTTTCTGGCATATATCGGTCGAGATTGCCTCGAGACTATCCGATTATGCTAGGTTTTTCTGGTCAAAGCATAGATATCTGGAATGCCTCATGATTGAATCATTGTTAGCGCGGACCAGTCGGGATTGCCCCGAGACTATCTGGCTGTGCTGACATTGTTCAATTCTTGGGACTTTTAGTGTCTGTACTTCTTAGCCACTAAACATAATGAAATGGAATGGTATTGGTTGAATACCTACTGAAAGATTTAGCTAGAATAAACCGGGGTGACAGTATGCAAATGTTAGCCGAACGTTTTATCATTCGAGGCAATATCTAGTGGTATCTAATTAATGTTTATTCGAATATTATTGATATTAAATAAAATATAGAATTAGTAGAGCTGTTAATGAAAGGCTCGTCCAGAGAAGTACTACCAACATACCTATTGCTGCCACCAAACAGCTTACTGTGTTCCGGTTTGAAGGGTGTGAGTGCCAATGTAACTGCAAGCACACGAAGCTTAACACTGTATGCCTCTCGTTGATAGACGCAGAGCAGTGCAACGTAAGGGCACGTTTAAGATGAGCGTGACCTGCGAGGCAATGCTTTGTAATAAGTGGTGGTGACCACTTAACATCAGGTGGACCATCTACTTGTTCCAGCAACAAGTAAAGGGAAAAGACCGTAATTTAGAGATTCCAGTTTTTATGGATGCTCGCATAAAATATTTTATGATTGGGCGCTTGTGAAATGAGCATTTACATGTTTTCTCTTTGTTTTTTTCCGAGTCTGAAGACCATGGGCGATAGTTTTGAGCCACAACGGTCGGGAACCAGCGTCGTCATGCCGTTGGAGAAGAATTGCACGGTAGGAGCCGGGTGCAGTGCAATGGCAGTAGTAGCAGTGAAGAGTAGTGCCATTGTCCACTGGTACTAAGCAGTACCAGGTCAAGTCAACGGCATTTTGAGTCTCTTGAATGCCTACTCCGCGGGGCAGTCAAATCAAAGAGGTATCGAAGGGAGGTGCTGAGAAGTCGAGCCACCGGCCTAGCCGCAGCCGCCAATTAAGCCACAGTCAGCGGTATGGCAGCAGCCGCCAACGCAGGCGCTGCAGTCCGAGCAGCTGAGGGCTACCTTACCTGCTGCGAGAATAAAGCCATGGGAGTATCCTGGAGCAAGAAAATGGAACGAGAATGCGAACGGTTGTAAACGATGGAACATAAGGTATTTAGGGCTCGTAGTCTATTAAGCCGACAGCGAAGTCGTGATCATTCACGTTACGACGATCATTACGACGGAATTTGTCGCCATCACAAGAGCGTCGTCTCTTCGATCTTGAAATAGCGAAATAATAGTCTGAGACTAAGAATAAGAATATTTTTATTGGATAACTGTGTGCATGGAGGTGTTATAAAGCTAAAACTAGTAGCAACAGTTTGTCCGTTTCAGTCGTACAATAACTATAATTTATTTGTAGTAGTTTATTATAATAACGAAAGCCTAATCCTTTCTGGGTTGACTACGTTTTCAATCACAGAAAAACTTAAAGTTGGCTTAACCTATACATAGAAGCAGGCTTATGGGGATATAAAGTGGAGTTGGGCGAGATCAAAATATTCATTTAAATTATAGTGGACTTTATAGATAAGCCACTTTCGTAAACTATTTTTTTAAATATATTTCCTTCGAGCTGTTTGAAATCTGTAGATAGTTTATATATTTTTATGGCAGACACATATTATGAATTTTTTTGGAACGTGGTATTATTGATGACGACCGATGTGGCGCGGCGGGCGAATGTCCGCCTGCGACGCAGGAGGTTGCGGGTTCGATTCCCGCCTTGGGATAAATGTTTGCACGATCTGCAAATGTTTATTCCGGGCGTTCTGGGTATTTTCTATGTATAGTAAAAAGGTATCTATGTACGTAATGTGTCGGTCATCTGGTGCCCATAGCGCAGGCTCTGCTTGGCTTGGGGCTGGATGATGCTGTGTGGATTGTCCAGCATTATTATTGTTACTATTATTGATTTGTGGTATTACAATGTTGTAACTGTATTTGTTTCGTAAATTATCTGTACGGCTAAATTTTACGTTGAAAAGTTCAACTGTAAAGGAAAAAAACATCTCCTTTAAATCGTCCAAAGCCTGTGATAAAAATGTATTTACCTAGACCCGAAGAAAGCAACAAATCTAGAATATTCATTGCAAACTGAGGTACACAGTAACAGTGAACATGTACAATGATACTGACTGCAGAAGTATAATATAACTGTGTCGCAGCCAGTAACGCTTCCCTATTGGCAATAGCTTTATAATTTTTAAGTATTTGGTGATATTACAAGTACGTAAGTTTACGTAAGCTTCTTGCCGGTTCTTCTGGGCTTGGTCGCGAGGAACTGGCGCTTGGATTCGCCTAGATTTAGGACGATTCAAGGTGATCCCGGCGGATGTTAATGAATGGATCCTTTTGACTTTGACAAAATTAATAAAATAAAGTACATCATTGAATATAGGAATAACATCGTATAATGGTGTAATGAGGCATAGAGTGGGTATGCGAGGATGGATGTGTATGTGTGTTTGAAAGAATCTTAATTAGGTTCTACTCTGAACACCATTATCTTAGGAGTCAGGGCAACAGAAGTTGCCGTCCATGTGAGCCGTTATCGTGCCAATGGATGGGTTCACGTTCGATATAAAGGGGTGGATTGGTTTGCTAAAGTAGACATGAGAATGGATGGGTTCATGCTCCTCTGCAAAGTAATCCATCTTCCTGTTGATACTGCGAGAATGGATGGGTTCGCAGAGTCACAGGTGTAGCTCAGTCTAAAGGCAAAGTCAAAGACAGAGTCAAAGGCATAGTCCAAGGCAGAGTCAGAGTCAAAGACAAAGACAGAGCCAAAGCCAGAGTCAAAGGCAGAGTCAAAGGCAGATCTAGAGTCAAAGGCAGAGTCAAAGGCAGAGTCAAAGACAGAGTCAAAGGCAGAGTCAAAGGCAGAGATAAAAGGCACAGTCAAAAGCACAGTCAAAGGCAGAGTCAGAGTCAAAGACAAAGACAGAGTCAAAGGCATAGTCAAAGGCAGAGTCAAAGGCAGAGTCAGAGTCAAAGACAAAGACAGAGTCAAAGACATAGTCAAAGGCAGAGTCAGAGTCAAAGACAAAGACAGAGTCAAAGGCATAGTCAAAGGCAGAGTCAAAGGCAGAGTCAAAGTCAAAGACAAAGACAGAGTCAAAGACGAAGGCAAAAGACAGAGTCGAAGGACGAGGGTCGAAGAACGAGGTAGGTAAGGGTACGAGGTAAAGGTGAAGGAATGTACAATTGTAACCGAATCACTTTATTGAAACAAAATAACCTTGGCAAAATATGAATAACTTTATTTTTCTTGTATCATTTAAGGCTGAATTACTTGAACTGAGTTGATTCAAAAGAGTTAATTAACACTATTTGAGCTGTTGTATGTTTCAAAGCAATCAGACATGAGAATGGACGGGTTCATGTTTCGTCGCAAGTGATCCATCTTCTTGTTGATCCTGTAGATGGCTTCGTAGAGTCACCAGTGTAACTCGTAAGATTATTAATTACAGGATTATTTTCAAGCTACTTAAATTAAAATGAGAAGTTTTTGCGTTATTCATATTATAGCCAAAAAAAACTTGTTAGGTTTTCGTGTTCACTTGATACGTGTATGGGGACATACACGTCATCAGGATGGACGAGTGTGAACTCTGACTAGTTCCATACATCAATTTTATAATCATTTATTGCTGTTGTATCATTTGATCAGAATTTTAGAAACCAATCTATGAATTTATAACTTGTATAGTTCATTGAATAAGCTAAAGTTGAAGTTGTATTTTTATAATAATCTTAATGAGTTGTGATGAGTGTGTTTGCAGTATTTGAGCTAGTCAGGGCAATCACGCTAAAGTATATGTCGGGATAGTAATTATTGAATTAGTCGTTGAAAGTAAATAATATACTGGTGAAAGAAAGAACATTACATAATGCTATGAGTGATTTCTAATGCAATTTTCTGTTTTCATGTTGGAGCCAAAATTGGGTCGTGCTGCCATCGAGGGGACTAGGGACAGGTCGGCACTGATGCATGCGCCTACCCTCTGGACATGTCTGATGGTATCGTCTGTGTAGATGAACCCTCACAGACAGTGCATATCTTAGGAAAGATAAGAATGATTGTATTGTCTATGTCGATGAGCATCAGACAATACATGTCTTAGGAATAATAGGAATGATGGTATCGTCTGTGTAGATGAATCCTCGCAGACGATGCATATCTTAGGAATGATAAGAATAACTGTATTGTCTGTAAATGAACCCTTACATACAATACACATAGTGGCGATGTATTGTCTGTGCTAAGGAGAATGTGTTCTGTGTAAACGAAACCTCACAGATGATCTTGTATGCGTAAAGTAAGCCTCTCAGACAAATGCGAACCTAAAGCATAGGAATTTTATATTGATTTGATTCTCTATTCTATTGATCGGTAATCTGTATAGAGTGATTTCGAGTGACTGACTGACAAAGAATAAACGAAGACTAATAAATAAATATCGGAAACGTAGGTAATGCCTACTGAGTTAAAACAGCTCTAAGCGGTGTGTTGTTTTAACAGAAATGTAAATTTGGTTTAATTAGTTTAATGTTATTTTTAATGTAAATAAGTACTTCAGGAATGGAACAAACTAGTTGATAATATGGAAATTTAGAATGGAGACTTTTGTCCATTTTAGTTTGGGTCAGTATAGCCGAACGGATACAAGTTGTTTTTTTAAATGAAGTACTTATTTGCGAAGAGTTTCAACTAGGAAGATCCCCACCGAGGTTTTTTGCTTGTTCTTTTACTCGATATGGGCTGGATATGGTTGGAACAATCGTAAACTTATTTTAGAGATTTGAAATTATGTGTGATCTTTTACTGATATAATGTAATTGTATATTGTAATGAGAAAATGACACCTGTGAGTAATAATTTTGTGGTAAATAAGAAAAACTGTATACATTTTGAAGACTAAGTATGGCATTGTTAGTATACGATTTATGATGACGGTTAAAATAATGTAATAATAGCACTTTGTGGAAATTGGTTGGACCTTAGTCCATATTTATGTATTAACTTGAGAGTGATTTGTATTACTACCAAACTGATGCGATTCACCAAGACAGACAACTTGTTATACGAGGCGGTAACTTTCGGGTAGCATGCATGAGGACATGCATGTTATCAGGATGGACGAATGTAAGATACTAAATTACTTGAGACATTTTGGAAATGATTTAGTAGAATTCGTTCTATTGTACTGGCAATACTGACAGAGATTGAAGGTAGTCTGCTTGACAGACAAGATGGCGGACAGTCTGACGTTCAGCTAGGAAAGAGCGGTAGGAAACGGGCAGTCTGTCTTGGGATCGGATCGGAGTCGGTCGATAGTTTCGTAATATAAATGTGAAGTGTTATTTTAAGGAGATTGATGTAAGTACCTGGCTGTAAGACTATTGATTAAACAGTAGACTATTTGCAATATTGGTTTGGTTTTGCTATCCCTTGATTTAGAATGTAAGTGTTTCTTACATTAGTTCTTACTTTGATCGGCTTATTTCTTACTTAAGTCTTAAGGTACCTACTGTACTAATATAAAAATTTTCTTCAGTACTAACTTAAAAAAAAAATAGTACAAACTTTGTTTAGTTTGGGGCTAGATGATGTTCTGAAAAAAATCTCTACAAATATTTATTTCTGTTGTTATGAGGCTGTTTTTGTATTAAGGGACACTTTGTTCTTGTGTTCATTGTGTATGCATGCAGAACTCATTATGTCCTTCTTTACAGTATGTCCAAAACAATAAAGCCGCTGACAATGATTGGTTCCGGTTAGAATCCGACAAAACTGGCACAAAATGGTTCGGCAAGTGCTGGTATGTTCACAACCTGCTCAAGTATGAATTTGACCTGGAATTTGATGTAAGTAGATTTTTTTTTCCATTAGTACATTCATGCATAAAAAATATACCCCTGTAACTTTCAAGTATCTACAATCAGTTTAGGTTGTTCCAATTTGGAAGTCCCTTAACTGGCTCCGGACCCTAGTTGTCTAGCCGATCTAGAAGCAACATTGACCAATCCCAAATCCAGTGCAGGCTGCGAAGCCCCCTAACCTCTACTCGTGTCCACAGTGCTCGACCACCTGCACCAAAGAGGACTTTATTTTGGCTACCCGCAATGGTGTAGAGGTCTTCACTTACTGGTCCACGATAATTTCATGTTGAGTTATAGATCCGAAAAGAAGGAGTAGGCCAGTAGTGGTAACAAAAGGTCTTCAATTTCAGATCCCCATAACTTACCCTACAACAGCCCCCGAGTTGGCTCTACCCGGCCTAGATGGTAAGACGGCAAAGATGTACCGTGGTGGCAAGATATGTCTTACAGACCATTTCAAGCCGCTCTGGGCCAGGAATGTGCCCAGATTTGGAATCGCACACGCTATGGCTCTTGGAGTAAGTATAACCAATATTTTTAGGGTTCCGTACCTAAAGAGTAAAATGGGACCCTATTACTAAGACTGCTGTCTGTCTGTCCGTGTGTCATGATGATGTATTTCTGATGCCGCTATAACAAGAAATACTAAAAAACAGAATAAAATAAATATTGAAGGGGACTCTCATAAAACAAACGTGATTTTTAGCTGTTTTTATTATAGATCGCGAACCCTCGTGCGCGAGTCCAATTCGCACTTGGTCGCTTTTTTATTATTATGCGAAGTAAAGTCAAAAAGCATTTATTCTAAGCGCCAGTTCCTGTACCCTGATGCAGTACCTAGTAGCCTGCGACGCAGGAGGTTGCGGGTTCGATTCCCGCCTTGGGATAAATGTTTGTACGATCTGCAAATATTTATTCCGGGTGTTTTGGGTATTTTCTATGTATAAAAATCTATGTATTTATGTAATGTACTGTATTAAGTATATCAGTCATCTAGTACCCATAACACAAGCTCTGCTTAGCTTGGGGCTAGATGATGCTATGTGGATTGTCCAACGTTATTTATTATTTTTATTTATTTTTTGTGTAACCGTTTAGTGATCTTCCAGCTCGGACCCTGGCTCGCAGTAGAAATACCAGACCTTATAGAAAAAGGAGTTATAACTTATCAAGAAAAATCAGAAGATTCTAAATAATTAATGAAATAGTGTACATTGTGTATATGTGAAAGTAATTAAATTTATATTTGTTTTTTAATATTTTTATTTTAATACCTGACAACTCCTTTTAATCTGTTCAATATTTTGCGGAACTTTAATGGCTGTGTCTCCATACATGGTTTGCTATACTTATAGCTTTTATTTATAAGACTTGAATAGGAATTAGCAGATGGTAACAATCACCTATAGTAGGAAACAGGGTAAATATCACAAAGCACTGCCATAGAGGTCATGATCGCTATGAACGTGCCCTATGATACACTGCGCTGTGTCCCTCGACCTAAGGTATAACAGGTATTGTCTCATGTAATTTCACCGGCACCCACACCCTTCGTACAGGAATTAGCTGCGCTGCTTACAGGTAGGAAAAGGCATGGTGGTAGTACTTCCCCGCACAAGCCCTTATGCGCTACCACTAACGATAGATTCTTCAGCTCTAGTCTTTGGGAAGACGTTCCACCGAGTGACCTTTGGCTCGGGGTCCTAGGACCAACAGATGGTATTCGGATATATTTCATATAGGTACCTAATGTAGGTAGGTAGGTACCTACTCAATCTTTGTAAAACTTCATTAGCGCTTGAGGATAATTCTTATCTGGCATTCTAGATGGCGCTACATCTCAGTTCTCATGTGGGTCGCTAGATGGCGGTATATCACAGTTCTTATTTGGCTCGCTAGATGGCACTACATTACAGTTCTTATGTAGGTTGCTAGATGGCGCTAAATCTTAGTTTTTATGTGGCTAGCTCAAAATCTCAGTTCTTATGCAGCTCGCTAGATGGCGCTATATCGTAGTTCCTATGTGGCTCGCTAGACAGTGGCGGATTTGGCGGATTTACCCTAAGGCACTGTAGGCCCGGGCCTAGGGCGGCCAGATTTAGGGGCGGCCACGACCGTAGGGCAGTATATGGTCGATGCTGAGAAAAGGGCGGCTGATGGCTTGGGGCCTAGGGCGGCCGAGACTGCAAATCCGCCTCTGTCGCTAGACAGCGCTATATAATAGTTTTTATGTGGCTCGCTACAAAGCACTGCAGGTATTTATATTAACAAAACGGACCTGAAACTACTCACTCTGCCATGTATGTACATTTTTGAGGCAGCAATGTTTGTAAAAAAATTTAGTAACCTATTTTTAAAAGCAAATCAATTGTATGCACGGAACACTAGGGATCCCGATAGAATTGTACTTTCCAAGATACCACGAACAGAGCTCTATAAAAATAATTGTTATGCCATGTGTGGTACAATATATAACGCTCTACCTAAAAGTATTAAAATCCTTCCTCTAAGCAAATTTAGAAAAGACTTACGACTTTGGCTGCTTGACAAAAACTATTATAGCATAAAGGAACTTGTAAATTAATTATTACTTTTTACCTATTTTGACATTATTTGTATTATATTAATCAGTAGTGACATTTCATTTAATTAATGTTTTTTTTAAATGTTTGCATCCCAGATGTAATGGGGAATGTGTGCACTAAATTAGTTATTTAAGATCGATGTACATACCACATTGAAGCAAATAAATGAATTATTATTATTATTATTATTAAAAACAATTACTTTAAAAAACGTTTAATGTCGGTGTTTGAAATCGTATCCGAGACTCGGTCCTCCGCCGCAGTTGGAGCAATCACATGGAGGGCAAACTGTTGATGTGCTTTCTGTAGGCAACGTTACATAGCCTGAAGTCTTTTTCTGAAAACAAAAGTTGTGTTTAGGTAAAATAAAATAGATTCACGAAAGAAATTTTCTCGTCCTCGGATCTTTTTTTGGTACTTAATAAGAAAGGAATTCCCGAAAATTTGTATAAAAATCCAGTTTTATTAGTAGGTTGGTAAGTAGAGCTCTTATTGCCCGTACAGTAACATAAATAAAACTCTGGCAAAGCGTGTTTTACTAGCATTTTATAATACGCTTGGTGTGACTTTAAGCATATACCTAATAGCGGCAGTAGGTACCTACCTACTAAAGCTGACTGAAGCTTTCAGATCTCTAGCAACTTACCTTGACAGATGGAAAGTGCAGATTTCCAAACAACTTGAACGGCGAGAGCGGGGCACGAGAAACGCACATACACTAAAAACAATATAAATTAGATAAATAACATGTACATAAGGTAAATTTAAGAATCTTTATCCTACTGAAAACGGTGAAGGAAAACATTGTGAGGAAACCAGTTAGTATTCTAGCAGCAGCGATGGGCTTGCAACCTATCACGTATGGAATACTGACTACTGCAAAATGTGGATACGTACCAAATATACTATCTGGACGTACTTCTGACTACCCCTCTTAGACATCCTCGAAAATAATTTGAAGTAGGTACCTACTTGGTACTAAAAGATCGGAGGGGATATTTACTGTTTAATTATTTATTTATCTAGATCAAAAACAAAGCATTTTATATAACTTTTTAAACTATCATGGTTTCGATAAATATTTTGGATAGAAACGGGATATTTACTATGATTTTTGAGTTTGATTGTTTCTCGATATTTTGGCACAGTTGCATGCGTCATCACGGGTCGAACTGAAACTGTGCCGAAATATCGGGAAACAATCAAGCTTAATTTTTTATTTTTTATTATTCAGTAATATCCGCAGGGATCATCTTGAAACGTCTTAAATCTAGGTGAATAAGCCCCAGTTCCTCGCGACCAAGCCGACCAAGAACCGGCAAGAAACTTACAGCTTGGTTTCTACCGTTTTTTGTATGAAAATCATGGTAAATATCCCGTTTTTATCCAAAATATTGAAAGCTTCTTATATTTAACTTTATTATGTGTTAATGTTTAGTAAGAAGGTGCAAAGTAAACTTACCCCGGGCTGATTTAAAAACATTACGATATAGTTACATTTTTTGTTAGACATTTGAATTGGTTAGTAAGTAGTAGTAGAGCCCTTCGTGAAGGGCTGGTTCGGGGAAGTACTACCACCATACCTATTCCTGGCTAGCAGCGCAGCGTGTTCCGGTTTGAAGGGTGTGGGTGCTGGTGACATTACAGGTATACATTACATGAGGCTTAACATTATGTATCAGGTTGATGGACGCAGTGCAGTGCATCGTAAGACAATTCTTACGAATGTTACCTGCGAGGCATTGCATTGTAATTTTGTTTATATTGGCACCCTCTAACCACAAACTAAATGGGAACTAGATAGGTGATAAAAAACTTAAATACCTACCTACGTTGTTTTTCGAAATACAATGTAACACCCAGACACCAGGACAAACATAATTATGTTTATCATACAGATGTTTGTTCACGGTGGGGATCGAACCCACCACCTACAGCGCAGAAGGCAGGGCTACTACGAACTGAGCTGTGACGGCTGTCGAAGATGATGGTAACCACTTGAGTCCAGGTAAGGTGGTAGTGAAAAAATAGGTCTTTGCACCTGTTGTAGGTAGATGATTTCAAGCTGTAGTTTCAAAGTCAACTATTGTCACCCAGGCCCCTATTTACGGGACGCTGTAGTGCCTTGGAATGGATTTTGAATCATCAATAAAAACCGGCCAAGTGCGTGTCGGACTCACGCACAAACGGACAATGGTACGGAACCCGTACCATTATCTATAATAAAAACGGCAAAAAAATAATCTTGTGTAGGTAAATTAAATAAATTATAATTTATGGTATAGGTTTAGGTACTAATGTGTACTTACAATCTGAAATTATATTTATATTTTATTTAAATTTTTATTTATGGCTTTTATGATTTGTCATGATTGGTCACAACTACGAAAGATGTTTTAGGAAGCGTCAGGTTGGGATTAGAGACTTGACTGTGACTAAGATTCCTCATCTCACAAGGTCTAGGTAAAGGTCTTGAGTTCAAGTCCGGTCGTGCACCAATAGATTTTTCTCTTCGAAAAAATCATTTTCAAAATGCCAATGCTCTCAAACAGTGAAAAAAAACATCGCAAGGAAACCATTTAATATTCTAGCAGCGGCGATAGGCTTGCAACCTGTCACGTATTAAATACTTACTACTGCAAAATATGCCAAATATAATATTTGGACGTTCCTCTGACTACTTCTTAGAAATTCTTGAAAAATCTCGAGGTACTTGGTACTAAGAGATCTGAGGTGATATCTACCGTGCATGAGAATTAAACTCATGTAGTTGTTCTAGGTAATTAAGTATGATTAAATATTAGGTATTAGGTACAAATTTTTGTAAAATGATTAATTATTACAAAATTAATCTATACTTTTATAATGTTCAAAATTTATTATTGTACTTACAGTTGCCGGCTGTAAAAACAGTTTAAGTTTAATAAACAAAACAAAATAAGTACTTAAAACAGATACTTATTTTGTAAATTCACGCTTTTGTAATACCTACCTACTTCAATACTGAACGGACTGTCTTTGGTACAAATTATTATTAATAAATAATAATTTGTACCTTCCGCGCCACATCGGTCGTCATATAACCATAGCTTATTACTATAGTAATAATAATAAGATTCTTTTTCTGTCATCTTTGGAAGCAACATAGTTTGTCGATACTGATTTATAATTTCGGCCAACATTACTTGCGGTCTTATCACAAAGTGTGAAAAACTTAAATAAGTATAGGTATGTGGCATCCAGATGCGAATATTCTCTATACCTATCCCTTAGTTAGAGTCTACTATTTACTGAATCGACGTGACCTAAAACTACATATTTTTTTATCAGCCACGACACTGTCTTGTCTTTCGAATGACGGATAAGTGCCATAGGGAAGTAAGAAGAAGATGGATAGAATTTTGACTTTGAAATAGTATTACACAAAGAAAATTACATTAAAAAAAATATATTGAGTACACTTACTTTTGTGTAATACTAAAATGTAAAAAAAAGTTTGAAATTAATCTTAATTTATTAAGATATCCAAGTAAATAAATCAACTGTACAATAATATTACTCAAAGTCACTTACAGTTTTCTGTAAAAGTGGAGAAAATATGATTAGTGTGTCGGCATTGTAAAACTTTTATTATGTATTGTAAAAGTAAAAAATAATAAAAATGGTAAAATAACTTAAAAGTGCTAATGTGTAATTTGTAAAAATAAAAAACTACAAAATTAAAATGCTAATTTTAATGTGATCATTTTTTAAATATTATTTATTAAACTTACAAAACTCTGAAAAAATAGTTTTTCATTAGAATTAAAAAGATACTTTTATTATTATTTTATACGTAGAAGCTAATAATAGTACTACCTGCTACCTTTGCTTTCTGCACAACAGTAAAATTATGCATACAAGTAATTTCATTTTTAATCTATAGGTACCAATTATCATGACTGACTGACGTAAAGACAGCACACAGCCTAAACCACTGCTCGTAGTGACTTGAAATTTTTAGACTATTTTTCGTTGGTGCGTAGAAGTAAACGAGGGGTTGAGATTTGTATGAAAATAACTTCACAAGTAGATTTTAGTATTTTTATACCAAATTAACTTACCTCCGTCTGCAAAAGAAAACGTAGGTAAGTACTTAATTATTCTGGTAGTACAGTCAGTCATACTAGAATATCACACAATTTACTAGGTACTTGAAAAATAATAATAGCATGACTTACTAAAACTTTCTAAAAATAAAAAAAAAGGACAAATAAAAATATAATCAATAAATAGGTAGAAAACACGAACCTAGTGAGAAGACTCAAAAGAAAAACCTTCTAAGTAAGTAAGTATAGTGTAAAACTAAGTGAAATATAGTGTAAGTACAAGCATGTGCTACGTATAAGGACACAACAACAAAGTGTCTTCGCCTTAAGGAGGTGGTATCCGCCAACGAGAGGTTTTCTCCGTGTAATTTCTCTTTGATGAGTGAGTATAAATGTCCAAAAAAAAAATATATTGCTTATTAAAGACTAAATTTTAATTTGAACAATTGAAATAATTCTAACTATATTATTACTATATGAAAAAAATATCCAAAGTGAAGCAATTTTTATTTTAAATTTGGTTATTTCTTCTAAACGGTATTGATTTTTAGTATTTTTTTTCACACAAATATTTGTCAAAGTATTTATCACAAAGTGAACAATTGGCAGTTCGAACTAATAATTCATTAGGCTACAAATAATTATTTCTTGAATGCGATATGAAATGGAATGCGCGCGGGTCCCTGTGCGGGCGACGGGCGGCAGTGCAACTCAGTATGGACAGACTCCTCAAGGTTGCTGGCGAGTACCACCGCCTTACATTTGTAAGAAACGTGATATTGGTCAAATTCATAAAACAATAATTAATGCTAACAATTTTTAAGTCATAGTAAAATTACTAGATTGTAATGAAACAAACAAACAAGTTTTAAACATGAATTTTAAAAATGAGCGGATCTGTTTTAGAAGTAAATTTAGCCTAAATACTATACTACTATGATACTAGAGTACACTGTTTACAAATAGATGATGTACGATAATATAGAAAATAATCACACAAATATAGGTACTTAGACAGTAGTAGAAAATTAGTAGTAATATAGCAAATTGTAAATAATCAATCGTGTAAATTTTGAAGATATACTTACGAATGCCTAAAAGACAAAAATGCAGTCCATAAAATACACTATTAAAAACAATTACAATAAATTAATAGCAGTAGTTTCACGAGTGTGGTGAAGAATTTTGCTAATATTACTATTTATGAGGTTTTTTTATGATCAAATTTAAGGCGATTTTCCTCCAGGATTTTTTGGTATATTTCAGTCAGTTCCTGTAAACTTTTCAGGATATCAAGATTAAGCCAATACTAAGTCTATAGAGCTTGTTGTAGGTAACTTTACACGTTCCTAGAGTATTCGGAAGAGCTCTTATTGCACCCGGTATATGTTAATCCAGG
Organism: Electrophaes corylata; assembly: GCA_947095575.1. Classification (NCBI taxonomy): domain Eukaryota; kingdom Metazoa; phylum Arthropoda; class Insecta; order Lepidoptera; family Geometridae; genus Electrophaes; species Electrophaes corylata. Next base: position 846,846 of record OX352726.1, on the reverse strand, counting down.
TTACAAACTATATTTACATTGAGTTTATAATAATATAATTTAATTAATAGCTACTTACGCCACCGTTCTTGGAATAGAAAATTAAAGTATATATTAGACAATAATAAAGAAATTAAAAAAATATATAAATTTAAAACGTTGTATTTAGGTCTTACCAGGAACTGCAATTAATTGTTTTATTTGATAAATTACAAGAATAATCTCCTTAAAAATATTTAATTTATAAGTATTTATGTTAATTTATAAACATTATTTTTCCTACCGTAAACTGTAATAAATACGTAGGTATATTCATTATGATTTTTTCAAATATCTTAAATAATCAAGAAAAATAATATAATCACGCAACATACGTTTAGCTGTAAACAATATGAATATTAATTATAAATTTAAACAATAATTATCAATTTTTGTTTCAGAATAACTGATTGATATTTCACTATGCATAAAATGTGTATATAAGGTTATTACAATAATAATGTTAACTACCTTATATGGTAGTGTATATAAAACATTGTACTTAATTATACAATTGTTATGTATTTTATAGCTTCTTTCGTGTTAGATAAAACAATTTCAGTAAAATGTTTAACTTGTCAATAGTAAAATATTTAAACGATTTATCTACGTTCCTTAAAAAAATTTGGAAAATGTACAAGTACATGGTAAGTATGTCAAATCTACAACAGAGATTTAAAGTTTTTAGGGTATCTTCGTCTTGGTGCGTAGAAGAGATGTACTAAAAAAGGAATTCACAAAATGCAACCCCTAAAAAAGTACAGCAGAAGTTGAAGTTTGTACGAAAACAGATTCACGCGGACGACATTACGCGCTTTCCTGTAATTATAAATAAAAAACACTTACCACACGCTAAAATTAATAAATAATTATTAGTATTAGAACTTTCACACAGCATTAAGCCCTAAGCCAAAACTAAGTTAAACCAAACGATACCAAAACCAAAAAAAAGTAAATTAAAGTAAATTGTTATAAGTACAGAAAACTATAAAAATGTTAAAAGTCAGTGAGTAATTCACTTACACTTGTCTGAAAGTAAAATATATTTGTATCAGAATTAAATACTTCACGGGTTAAGTATATAAAGTTAAATATCCAAGAAATTCAATGCATACCACTAGCTGTAAAAAATCGTAAGTAAAAATATAGTAAGCACATCAATTTTCGTAAAAACATTATAAAAATGTATTGTAAGATAAATGGTATTTAAATTAAAAACAATTACTTACTGGATTCTGTAATTTTCAAAAAATAATTAATTTTTAGATATTTAATGTAATACTTAAGTTAAGTTAAATTTTATAAATTTTATTTTAGTAGTAGTAAAGCTCTTCGTGAAGGGCTCGTCCAGAATAAAAATATCACCATGCCTATTCCTGACACCAAGCAGCCTGTTGTGTTCCGGTTTGAAAGGTGTGAGTGCTGGTGATTTTACAGGCACATGAGGCTTAACAACTGTATGCCTCAGGTTAATGGACGCTGAGCAGTACCTACTGATGGAACGAACAGATGACCCACCTGATGTTGAGTGGTTACCATCGCCTATAACAAAGTATTGTACGGCAGGTCACGCTCATTAGGAATGTGCCTTACGTTGCACTGCCTGTAACTTGCCTGTAATTTCTCCGGCACCCACACCCTTCAAACCAGAACACACTGCGCTGCTTGATGGCAGAAATAGGCATGATAGTAGTCAAGTACTACTAAAACCTATTGCTACTTACTTCTTAAAATAATGTGATTTGATATAAAGTAAAGATGACTAGGTATTTAATAAAAAAACTTACGCCCTGCACCTAAAAATATAAAAAAATATGCATAAGTAAACTTTTGTGTTTACGGTAGTAGCACAGGTTTTCGTATCTTTTAAAAATAAAAATAAAAATAAATTACCATTTTAGATACCACGCAGGAGTTGGTAAATGTAAAAAAATATATATTAGTGTTTGTCTAAAATATTCTAGTTCTAGTATCTAGTTTAATTAGTTAGTTTTTATCTACACTTAAAAAAATCACAAAGATTTTATATTATCTCAAAAATTATTTCCTCGAGTGGCATAATATAAAATCTTTGTTTTATTTTGTTTTTTATTCGTTTGAAAAATGTATTTCTTTTGATACTTACAAGATAATCCTGAAAAAAAATATATTTTTATTAAAAGTTCTATACTGATAGGTCACTTGTAGCAAGCCTAGTAGGTATTAACTTTAAGCTATGTTTTGTAAACCAACTAAAAATAAAAAAATTGAGTTGAGAATCTGCCTTCAACTTTACATCAGAGAATCTCTCACTAATTGTAATAAATCGGCCAGGTGCAAGTCGCACTTGTGCACGGAGTCTTAGTAATAGGGTTTCATTTTACCCATTGGATACGGAAACCTAAAAGCTACTGAACCGATTCTGATGAAATTTATATTTATATGAGACCAACATGAAAGTATATTCTTCTAAATAAAAATATTTGTTCAAACCTTTTCAATACAGTTACCTAATAAATTTTAAAGTTCTAAAGAAACAAAATATGTAAAAAAATACAACAGAATTGTATCTCAATTATGTTTAGTAATAAGTGAAACTTACAGTCACCTAGAATTATAAAAAATATTAAAACATGAATATTGTAAAAAGAACAAAGTGCGTGTGATATTTACAAAAAGCAGCGTAGTACCACTATATATGTGTTTAGTTGCAGCATAACAAGGATAAGGCGTTTGTTGAGCTTTGAGTTCTATGACTAAAATTTGACTGTTTGGTCACCACTATGTTATTTTTTTGGCTTTTTTTTAAATAGCATTTTGTATATACCTAGTTAGTTGGCTACCAACATCATTATTTGTATTTTCTAACTGCTCCCTAGTTATGATGTCACGAACAGTGGAGACTTGTTATTAACCTTTAGTTTCTAGCTATAATAATAATAATAATAATGCTGGACAATTCACACAACATCATCTAGCCCCAAGCTAAGCAAAGCTTGATGAGTATAGTAAATATGTTTTAAAGAGCTGTAAATTTTTTAAAAAATAAATAAATAAAGTAGTGAAAAAATACTTACCGCATTCTGAAAATTGGACGAGAAATTATATAAAGTTAACAGGCTAAAAGTATGATTGATAAGTATAGCGATATTATAACTACTCATGTATTTATGAGTAGTTTGAGTTTCTACTGAAAACTGAATAGAAACTTCTGACTGGAATTTAGTTCAGTAAACACTTGTTACAATAAACACAGAAGGATATCTTTTTTTACATAATCAACACAGACCTTTTACAGTTCGTAACTTTTACAAAAACTGGTCGGACAAATGCCTTGCATAAAAAACATTGTATCGATGGTCTGTAAATGGCTTAGACTAATCCCTCCATCACCTTCCATGGATTTCGTAGGAGGCAATTCAAGGATCGTACCGAATAGGTTGAATTTCCTGTAAGTATACTAAACACTGACATCGCGTTCACCAACCCACCCGCCAGGCGTGGTCGCAAACAAAAAGAAAGAAAGAAATAGCTTCACGACTTCAATCCTCAAGCACGGTAGATATCCCCTCAGATCTCTTAGTACCAAGTACCTAGTCGAGATTATTCGAGAATATCTAATAAGGGTAGTCAAAGATACGTCCAAATATTACATTTGCTACGTACTCACATTTTGCAGTAGTATGCCATACGTGACAAATTGCAAGCACATCGCTCTGCTAGAATACTAACTGGCTTTCTCACGATGTTTTCATTCACCACTTGAGAGAAGTGCGCCAATGTATTTTTCTATCGAAACCGGATTTGATCCCACGAACTTAGGATCTGAAGATGGGGTCACTTTCACTAGACCACTACAAGCGTGGTGACTATGAAAAATCCGTCCGAATTTGCTGGAAGCTATGTCGAGCGTTGAACTTATTTTGGATGAATATAGAGATAACATTTTTTGCTTTATTAAAACGAAAATAAGTTAAATATCTTACCTCTGGCTGTGTTTCGTAAAAATATAATATTAATTTTTAATAAGTTCAGTTCTTATATTTTAAAATTATTTTTAAATTGGTACTTTAAATACTTACGGCTATCTAAAATCAAAAGCAAACTTTTTAGTTCATTATATAAAATTACCTAAGCATAATATAATAACTTATAGTCATAATTTTTCTGCTCTTATCTCGCACTAAAGCCTGCTTGAACAACAATCTGATTTAATTTAGCTAATCACGTTTGCTAAGATAAACATGCTTAGCGTCAGCGTAATAACGACTTAATTTTCCTTGTGCAAGATAAAACTGTAATTAGCTTCCAAAATTCATTAAGGGGCTCACTAAATACATTTAGTGATCATTGTGCAAACGGGCTTCATTGGGGCTAGTTTTCTTCTTCCACTCTCTTCTATCAGTCGTAATATCTGTGTCACCTTTCTGTTTGCTTTGAACAATATAGTAACGAAAAAAAATCTAGCATAGCACGATTTACCAGAATTTTTTATTTTACCAAAAAAACATAAATATTGTGTACACACCATGTTTTTTTAGTAAAATTAAATGTTGAAATAGTTCTTAAGCCCGTATCGTGTGTTTTAAGTCGAAACAGGTCCTACAGTTATGGCTCTCAATAAAATTAAAATAATAACAATAAAATTAACTTACGTCCTCCGGCTAAAATATATCAAAATATTTTTTAATAGTAGAAATGTTATCTTTTGGTAAAAAATACTTAAGAATGTTAAATTCAAAACGTACCCCAACCTGAAATTATAATTATGGTACAATATCAAAATATCAATACTATATAAACTTTTTTGTAATAATCATAATAAAAATACCTGATAATAAGATAGGTTAAATATTAGATGTAAAATATTTGTTTATACTAAAGAGAATTAATACTAAAAAAAAGTACATAATTAAATCTCAAAAATGTTAATAAAGTTTTTTGTATTACTTATATTTACGATTAAATTATTATTTATTAATAAATGATGCCCGTGACAATAATGTATCATCAAAACTGTAGTTGGCGCCACGGTCGGTAAATTGCCGTGCACAAAATTAAATGTTCCTAAGAGTTTTCCCTCGAGTAGGATTAGGCTCCGACGGCGCAGATGGCTAGCGCAACCAAGGGCAGGGGTTCAAATCCTAGTGGCACATTTTTTTGTAAAATATAAAAACCTTTGTGATTTCATCAACTAAATAAAGCTAATAAAGTATGAAAGTATAGATTGTTTAAATTATGATTATATAATAAAACAAAAATTGAAATTCACTTACAGTAAGCTGAAAATTTACAATAACAAAATTATCAATCTTTTAAACAGTAATTTGAGAGAAAGATCCGGACAAGCTGATGGCCCACCTGATGTTGAGTCGTTATACCTCCTCACTGATCATGTTTCCGTAGGACGAGCGTTGAGTCGAGCGAAATGTCGATAACCTACAACGCCACCGGGCTTATGGCAAGAGTTCAGTAAGGCACTCTTTTTGACAACAAGTACAGACGTACTTTGACGACCGATGTGGCGCGGCTGGTGAATGTCCGCCTGCGACGCAGAGGTTGCGGGTTCGATTCCCGCCTTGGGATAAATGTTTGTACGATCTGCAAATATTTATTCCGGATGTTCTGGGTGTTTTCTGTGTATAATAAAAAATTATGTATGTATGTAATGTACTGTATTAAGTATATCAGTCATCTAGTACCCATAACACAAGCTCTGCTTAGCTTGGGGCTAGATGATGCTGTGTGGATTGTCCAGCATTATTATTATTATTATTACTACTTTTCAAGAAAGTGCTACCACCGTACCTATTCTTGCCGCCAAGCAGTCATTCCTGTGTTCCATTTTGAAGGGTGTGGGTGTCGATGACATCACAGGCACATGAAACTTAACATCAGTATGTCTCAGGTTGGTGGACGCAGGGTAGTGCTTCGTAGGGCACGTACCTAACGTGCGTGATCTACATGACAACGTTTTTTATAGCTGATTACTACTATATACTGATTTATACTTTTGATGGTTACTACATAACATGAGGTGGACTTATGCATAAAAAAACGTTGGTTTGATTTGGTATAGACCTTGGTTGCGGCTGATATCGGGAAGCAAGATATGGATACTGCCTAAGGTATGTTAACATGGAGGCGTTTTTGATCCCCCTACGATTGTCTATCAAATATCAAAGTGTCATTAATTCAAAGAATATCAAAGTGGCATTATGCAGGCTTGTAGAGCCTACAACAGGGCACGTTAACGAGCGTGACCTGCGAGGCAATGCCACAGGTAACCACTTAACATCGGGTGGGCCATCTGCTTGTTCCGTCAGCAAATCACATAAAAAATATATATATATATTATTTTATCTGAAAAGTACATTTACTCACCAAAGCTTCTTGTATGGAGCCCTGAAAAAAGAATAACAATCATTAGATAAATTCATACTAAGCATATTTGGGGAGGCTTATGTCCAGCAATGAGCTCCCGTACCAAGTCGGAAAATGCATATATTATCTATGTAATGGTGTTCCTTTTACTCGTTTAGGTACGATACTTTTTAAATCATTGAAATCGTTCCATTGGTTGCGAAGATATTACACATTTTGTACCAGTCAACCGCGGGGCGGCCGAATAGCTCATGTGACGTCACGAAATCTTTTCCGCCCGCGGGCGCGCTCTCCGCAATTCATTTATTAGAGTTCACTCGATCTGCGCGGGTCGTGTTGTGGTTTTTACGTGAATATGCCGAACTATAAGTACTGTATAGTACCGAAGTGTACTAATACTTCAGTTAGTACACCTAAAAAACTATTTTTCAATGTGCCAAAGGTCCCGAAAGTGCGCAAAAAATGGTGCACTATCATGAAGAGGGATGACAAAATTCCGCTTTCGTGCCAAACTTCAAGATTTTGTTGCGAGGATCATTTTGATGTAAGTAGGTAGGTACCTCCATAATATACCAACTATGATAATAGTTGGTATATTATGGAGGTACCTACTTACATCAAAATGATCCTCAATCATTACTCGTGTGGTAAACAGGTGCGTAGGTAGCTTAGTAAAGCTTGTTTACGAATGTTAAAGAAAAATACAGGGTCGTACCTACTAGGTATATTTCAATGAGTAAGTAAATGATAAAAAATGTAAGTAGTGAAGTTTCTAATAACCCTTCCTCGGTAGTCGGGTTAAAACCAGGGTCGTACTCAGGTCTAACTACAATAAAATGTGCCGTTCCCGGTAATATTCCCCAATGCGGGAATATCCCACAAGTTTCCCGGGATATCGGGGATCATTTTGGGATTATAGTTATAGATTCTATCTCATCATCATCATCATCAGCCTGTAGAAGTCCACTGCTGGACATAGGCCTCCCCCACACGTTTCCAGGAAGAACGATTCTGAGCCCTTTCCATCCATCGAATTCCCGCGGTTCTAACAATGTCGTCAGTCCATCGGGTAGAAGGACGTCCTACGCTTCGTCTTCCGGTTCGTGGTCGCCATTCGAGAACCTTTATTCCCCAACGGTTGTCGGTTCTACGAGCTTTATGGCCTGCCCACTGCCACTTTAACTTGCTGATTCTGAGAGCTGTCGGTGACCTTGGTTCTTCTACGGATTTCCTCATTTCTGATTCTACCTCGCAGTGAAACTCCCAGCATCGCTCTCTCCATAGCTCGTTGTGCGACTTTAAGCTTGTGTATGAGACCAATAGTTAGCGACCACGTCTCAGTGCCATAAGTCATCACTGGTAACACACACTGATTATAGACTTTCGTCTTGAGGCTTTGCGGTAACTGTGACGAGAAGATGTGCCGTAATTTCCCGAACGCTGCCCATCCGAGTTGGATTCGTCGGCTGACCTCCAACATATACCGGTACGGGTGCGACATGAGCATTTGACATAAGTTTCGTCTTACTCATGTTCATTTTAAGACCCACCTGTTGGGAGACAATATTGAGGTCTCTAAGCCTTGTTTCTAGGTCTTCCAGCGATTCCGCCATTATGACTATATCGTCGGCAAATCGAAGGTGACTTAAGTGTTCGCCATTGATATTGATGCCATACCTATTCCAGGACACGAGCTTGAAAATATCCTCCAGTGCAGACGTGAACAGTTTCGGAGAAATTACATCTCCCTGTCTCACTCCTTTTTGCAACTGGATAGGATTTGTACTCTGGTCCTGGAGTCGGATAGTCATGGTGGCATTACTATATAGGCCTTTCAACACTTCGATGTACCGATAGTCAATTTGACACCGCTGGAGTGACCGTAACACTGCCCAGGTTTCGACTGAATCGAAGGCTTTTTCATAGTCCACAAACGCTAAACAAAGTGGCTGGTTAAACTCTTCGGTCTTCTGTATAACCTGCCGGAGCGTATGAATGTGGTCTATGGTACTGAAGCCTTTTCGGGACCCGGCTTGTTCGGGAGGCTGGAAGTCGTCTAGCCTACGAGCGAGACGATTAGTAACTACTCTCCTTCAAAAGGGTGTTATCACCTTTCTTAAAGAACAGTACCACCACACTCCTGCTCCATGCCTCTGGCGTCGTACCCTCGAGGATGAGGATATCTATCTATACATGTAATAAAACTGTAGCCAAAGTGAATGAAAAAGAAGTACGTAAATCTAAGCGCGAACGAAGTTGCGAGCAAAAGTGATATATAATAAAAAAGAAAAAATATATACCTGAATTTATTATATTTTTAGGTGGAAGCTGATAATAATAATAATAATGCTGAACAATCCACACAGCATCATCTAGCCCCAAGCTAAGCAGAGCTTGTGTTATGGGTACTAGATGACTGATATACTTAATACAATACATTACATGCATACATATTTTTTATTATACATAGAAAACACCCAGAACACCCGGAATAAATATTAGCAGATCGTACAAACATTTATCCCAAGGCGGGAATCGAACCCGCAACCTCCGCGTCGCAGGCGGACATTCGCCAGCCGCGCCACATCGGTCGTCATATGGAGAACTACGTCAAGTATAGGCTTGTGGGAGGAATGCTTAGATTGAAGAAGGAAGTATTGCATTCCTGTATTGTATTCCTGACCTTGATTATTTATTGTATAATTTTTAAATAAATCTGGGTATAACCTACGACAAAATATAATTTAAATTCTTAGGGCTTATTTTAAACTTAACATACCTAACGCTTTCGTTTATTCATAGCTCTAAATTACGTGTCCAAAGAACTTAGGTAGGTACATTCCTGTCAAATTAAGTATTTAAGTCTAATTTTATTTATTTTATACCTACATAATATTTTTCTTTAAACCTTTAAGTTTCTACATACTTATCTACATACCAATGTTGAAAATAACAGCGTAGGTAGTTACAACAACAAACACAACTTCCCTGGCTGACTAACCTAAAACTTTTAGGTATTTTATAGGCTAGTCCAAGTATGTGTACCTACCTACATATTATCCTGTTATTCTGATTAGGTTGATAATGAGATTTGTTTACCTCTGAAGTTTCCAACCATGAATTTCAGCGCTTGTGTAATTTAAATGATTACTAAGATAATCAAATACCATGAAGGTATCAACTTTAGGTAGATTATCGGATTGCGCTTGCTCAAAACCGATATCTACCTTATTTCTAATACTCATTTGTTATATTAAAATAACAACCTTCTAATAAAAACCTAATCAAATCACTTGGTGACGTTACGCTCCGTGTCGGACGAGTATCGCGAACAGAAACGCGGGGCGCGCAGTGGTTTGGCGGCTAGCGCTGGGCCATTGTGACGTCATCGCTTCCGTTCGCGCGGTCAGTGAATCTCGTTCGGTATTTTGCCCATAACTTAGTCAGTTTTGGCCGTAGAAAAAAAAATTTTGCATTTTATGTTTTAGTTTCTCAAGGCCTATAAAACTGCATTCATAGAAAAAACTGTGACGGGTCCCCATTAAACCCACAACCAACTGCGTCGCAGGCGGATATTCACCCGCCACACCACATCGGTCGTTTAGCTAGTTTTATAAGTAAATTTGAACATGTCAATTGAAACAGCATAATATTTATCGATGTTAGAAAAAACTCACATTTGCTTCCTATGAAAGAAGTGAGAAAAAAAATTGTTTTATAAGTATATTTGAATATCATGTACATTGTTACGGCATATTAATATTAATCAATGTAAGGAAGAACTTACAGTTGCTTTCTATGAAAGAGGTAAGAAAAAAACAGTTTAATAAGTAAATTTGAATATGTTTATTGTAGCAGCATAATATTAATTGATATTAGGAAAACTCACAGTTTCGTCCTATGATAGAGATAAAACAAAACGGTTTTATAAGTATTTTTGAATATAGTAACCCACAACTGCCACATCGGTCGTCTAGTTTTATAAGTTAATTTGAACATGTCAATTGAAACAGCATAATATTTATCGATTTTAGGAAAAACTCACATTTGCTTCCTATGAAAGAAGTGAGAAAAAATTGTTTTATAAGTATATTTGAACATCAATAAATTGTAACGGCATATTAATATTAATCAATATAAGGAAGAACTTACAGTTGCTTTCTATGAAAGAGGTAAGAAAAAAACAGTTTAATAAGTAAATTTGAATATGTTTATTGTAGCAGCATAATATTAATTGATATTAGGAAAACTCACAGTTTCGTCCTATGATAGAGATAAAACAAAACGGTTTTATAAGTATTTTTGAATATAGTAACCTACAACCGCCACATCGGTCGTCTAGTTTTATAAGTTAATTTGAACATGTCAATTGAAACAGCATAATATTTATCGATTTTAGGAAAAACTCACATTTGCTTCCTATGAAAGAAGTGAGAAAAAATTGTTTTATAAGTATATTTGAACATCAATAAATTGTAACGGCATATTAATATTAATCAATATAAGGAAGAACTTACAGTTGCTTTCTATGAAAGAGGTAAGAAAAAACCAGTTTTATAAGTAAATTTGAATATGTTTATTGTAGCAGCAATATATTAATTGATATTAGGAAAAACTCACAGTTTCGTCCTATGATAGAGATAAAACAAAACGGTTTTATAAGTATTTTTGAATATAGTAACCTACAACCGCCACATCGGTCGTTTAGCTAGTTTTATAAGTAAATTGAAACAGCATAATATTTATTGATTTTAGGAAAAACTCACATTTGCTTCCTATGAAAGAAGTGAGAAAAAATTGTTTTATAACTATATTTGAATATCATGTACATTGTAACGGCATATTAATATTAATCAATATACTCACAGTTGCTTTGTTAATAATGTTGTTATTAATGTTGTTATAAGTAAATTTGAATATTGTTAGCAGCATAACATTTATTGATATTAGGAAAAACTCACAGTTGCGTCCTATGAGAAAAAAATAGTTTTATAAGTACATACATTTAAATATCATGTACATTGTAACGGCATATTAATATTAATCAATATAAAAAAGAACTTACAGTTGCTTTCTATGAAAGAGGTACAAAAAACTAGTTTTATAAGTAAATTTGAATAAATGTTTATTGTAACAGCATTGATATTAGGAAAAACTCACGGTTGCGTCCTATAATAGAGATAAAACAAAACGATTTTACAAGTATTTTTGAATAGAGTATTGTAAACAGAGGAAGAATATTTTAAAACCATTTACAAAACACATGGCTGGCATATGTAATTAAATAAACACAGTCAAAACAACAATATCACGAACAATAAAAAATTATATATATAGTTCATTGGTGCATGAATAAGATCAGTGGACATTAAGACCTCTACCAAACCAACATTGTTATCTTCATTATATTGTTTCTTTAAATCTTCATTAAAACAATGTTTTATACATGCAAATATAATCTTTAAAGAACTTTCACTTTAAAAAAGGTTCTTAAACATAATGTACTAATAAGTTGCCGGCGACAGATCGAGATGGCGGAAAATCGTCCACGAAAAAGTGATCCATGGAGGGGGTCACGACCCTCAGCAGTGAGGAGTACGACGCGAGGAGGAGGAGGAAACATAATGTAGGTAGGTTTTTAAAAACAGCTTACACCACTTTGATTAAAAAATAGGTATAGGTAAAGATATTAAAATAAAAGATAATACGTTACTATTAACTATTATTACTATTAGTAGAACTATACTAGAACCTGCTCTATTCTACAACACTTCAACGATAAATTATATACAATCTTCGGAAAACAAAATAAGACTAGATATAGGTAGGTAAGTTGAAAAGACTTACAGCATTTTCATCCTCCTATGTAAAAAAGACGAAATAAATTAAAATATACAAGCATGTAGGTTAGATATATATAGATGCCCACGCTCTGGTACTAAATATATAAAGTAAATGATTAGTTTTATTAAATACTAGCTGGGCCAGCGACTTCGTTCGCGCGTAATTTAACAAAAAAGTTATTTCGTTATTTTTCGTTTTTGATTTTTATTTTTATTTACTTTTAGGCCTTCATATTAGCTTTATTGAAAAATATACCCGTGCGATAGAAGCGGTGGGAGGCGCCCGACATCACGGCGCAGTGGTGGCATGCGCGTTGGTTGCGCGTGGTATTGGACATTACTTGGACATTTTAGAATTTTTCTAATATAAAAATAGCTTAAGTTACTCCTTATTTCATCAGCTATCTGCCAGTGAAAATCCTGTTAAAATCGGTCCAGCCGTCTTAGAGATTAGCCGAAACAAAGAGTCAGACAAAAATTGAAAAAAAAATATTTTGGTATATGTACCGTATATACATTCATATGAATTTAGCGGTTATATTTAAATTACAAACAGACACTTCAATTTTATTTATTTGTTAAGATTGTATAGACAGTGTTAATAATTGTGTACATACCACAATGTTCTATACTAAGACCTCTTTTCCAAATATACGTGATAGTTTACGTGAGTCCGGTTAATGTATAACCATGGAATAAACAGCTCGGGAAATCATAGCTATGGAATGCACAGGCAGGAATACGCAGCCAGGAAAACGTAGCCAAAATGTACACGAACTCCATGGTTGTACATTCCTAACACGTGTTGGGAATGTTGGTAGGTACAGCCATAAAATGCACCACATTGCTCTGATTGGTCAAACGAAAGTTTATTCTGTGTTTAGAAGCAACTAAAGAGTCAAGTTGTACCATCCCATTTTAAGATAAGTGTAGGCAAGTAGTTCTGGTGCTACGGAAACTGCTGCCGCAGTACGCTCGCTCTGCTCCGAGATCCGAGGCATATGCTACATAGGCTTACTTATAAAAATACCTATTATAATAATATAAATAAAACTGTCACGTATTGGTATTAATGTAAATGAATAAAAATTAAATAATATATATATCGGCACAATGGCGACATTGGTGTCAGCAAGACGCCGGGGCTACTTGAAATCACAATGTTTTGTTTCAGTTTATTACATTTTTAAGTGAATTATTAGTTAATTAGGCGTTGATTCATTATTTTAAGGTCAACAAGGTCATTAATTAATTGATTGTAAAAACAACAAGACGCGAAAAAGCAAAACACTCTTAGTGGCGAGGTAGCTTGCGCGCGGCTGTGTTTTGCATAAATACGGGCGGCGCGCTCTACGGCGGTCAGTGTACCCTCCGTAGACCTAGACACGTTTTAGGTGACCCAGATGACACGATCACCGCCGCGAATGCGGCGGAGGTCGCTTCATCGAGTCCGGACACAGGAAACACTCCACAATCACACCGACCCCGGCGGCGGGGTCGAAGACGTCTCCCCGTTAACGCCCCTTCAGGGCGAAGAGTCTCTCCGTAGCTCCCTTCTCCGGCAACAGCCCAAGCCGAGGTCCGTACCTAAGTGGTGCCCTTGTGCTCGTTGCCAACAAAACCAATTTTGTAATGGCGTAGCGCCTTCTGCGCTCGCCAGTAGCCCGGTAACGCTGTCGGAAATCGCTAGGCGATTATACCAGCATTTTAGTCCGTTCGGAAAAAAAATAAAAAAAAAAAATACGGCGGTCAGTCTGGCTCGAGCCGCCGCACCGTTCGGACCTACTGTAAAAACCAGATTTGTTTGGTGCGGAATAAACGACAGTGACAACGTTCTTGGTGTTTCTTTGACTTATTTAATGTTTCTTTGACTCGGTTTATGTTTTGCCGACGGTCATGAGTCATCACCATAATGAAGACAGCTGTGACGTCATCAGAGCAGATATCGCGGACGACCAGCTGGACCACCCTGGACTAGCGTCTCCGTCATATAATATAATAATTATGTAATACGTAAGTATGTAGGTAACTTATTATAATAAAAAAATCGTATATTAGTATTAATATAAATGAATTAAAATTTCATACTTATAAATGCAAATAAAAATATTTACAGCATTAGCACCCTTATCACAATGTAAACAGGCAAAATAAATTAAAATATGAAAGTATGTAAGTTAAGTTATTAAAATGTAAAATGTCACGTATTGGTAGGTAATATTATATCAATAATAATAATAATTATGGTAATGGTATATCAGTCATAAAGTACTCAAGCACTGCTTAGCTTGGGGCTAGATGATGCTGTGTGGATTGTCCAGCATTATTATTTATTATTATGAATTATTAATAATTATTATAAACAATTTCGTTCTTATCAATGCAATTGAAAATACTTACAGCATTAGCAGCCTTATCACATGTGAACGAGATAAAATAAATTTAAATATGCAAATAAATAAGTTAAGTACTTGTTTAAGTAATTTTGTTGTTAATAATGCAATTGAAAATACTTACATTTTCATCACCCTTATCGCGTTTAAAAAATACGAAATAAATTAAAATATGCCATTAAATAAATAAAATTATTAAAATAAGAAAGTGTATTGGTATTAATATTAATGAATAAAAATTCATTAGATTTCGTTCTTATCAATGCAATCAAAAATACTTACAGCAGCACCACCCTTAACACAAGCAAAAAAGACGAAATAAATTAAAATAATGCCATTATTAAAATAAACGATGTGTTTTTATCAATGCAATTGAAAATACTTACACCAGCACCACCCTTATCACATGTAAAAAAGACGAAACAAATTAAAATAATGCTATTACATAAGTTAAGTTATTAAAATAAACAATGTGTATAGGTATTAATATAAAAAAAATAACTTTTAAACAAATTTTGTTCTTATCAATGCTATTGAAAATACTTACACCAGCACCACCCTATCACATGTAAAAAAGACGAAATAAATTAAAATATGCCATTAAATAAATAAAATTATTAAAATAAGAAAGTGTATTGGTATTAATATTAATGAATAAAAATTCAATAGATTTCGTTCTTATCAATGCAATCCAAAATACTTACACCAGCACCACCCTTATCACATGTAAAAAAGACGAAATAAATTAAAATATGCCATTAAATAAATAAAATTATTAAAATAAGAAGGTGTATTGGTATTAATATTAATGAATAAAAATTCATTAGATTTCGTTCTTATCAATGCAATCAAAAATACTTACAGCAGCACCACCCTTAACACATGCAAAAAAGATGAAATAAATTAAAATAATGCCATTTTTAAAATTTACGATGTGTTTTTATCAATGCAATTGTAAATACTTACACCAGCACCACCCTTATCACATGTAAAAAAGACGAAATAAATTAAAATATGCCATTAAATAAATAAAATTATTAAAATAAGAAGGTGTATTGGTATTAATATTAATGAATAAAAATTCATTAGATTTCGTTCTTATCAATGCAATCAAAAATACTTACAGCAGCACCACCCTTAACACATGCAAAAAAGATGAAATAAATTAAAATAATGCCATTTTTAAAATTTACGATGTGTTTTTATCAATGCAATTGTAAATACTTACACCAGCACCACCCTTATCACATGTAAAAAAGACGAAATAAATTAAAATATGCCATTAAATAAATAAAATTATTAAAATAAGAAAGTGTATTGGTATTAATATTAATGAATAAAAATTCAATAGATTTCGTTCTTATCAATGCAATCAAAAATACTTACAGCAGCACCACCCTTAACACATGCAAAAAAGATGAAATAAATTAAAATAATGCCATTTTTAAAATTTACGATATGTTTTTATCAATGCAATTGAAAATACTTACACCAGCACCACCCTTATCACATGTAAAAAAGACAAAATAAATTAAAATATGCCATTAAATAAATAAAATTATTAAAATAAGAAAGTGTATTGGTATTAATATTAATGAATAAAAATTCAATAGATTTCGTTCTTATCAATGCAATCCAAAATACTTACACCAGCACCACCCTTATCACATGTAAAAAAGACGAAATAAATTAAATTATGCCATTAAATTAATAAAATTATTAAAATAAGAAAGTGTGCGGACGACCAGCTGGACCACCCTGGACTAGCGTCTCCGTCATATAATATAATAATTATGTAATACGTAAGTATGTAGGTTAACTTATTATAATAAAAAAATCGTATATTAGTATTAATATAAATGAATTAAAATTTCATACTTATAAATGCAAATAAAAATATTTACAGCATTAGCACCCTTATCACAATGTAAACAGGCAAAATAAATTAAAATATGAAAGTATGTAAATTAAGTTATTAAAATGTAAAATGTCACGTATTGGTAGGTAATATTATATCAATAATAATAATAATTATGGTAATGGTATATCAGTCATAAAGTACTCAAGCACTGCTTAGCTTGGGGCTAGATGATGCTGTGTGGATTGTCCAGCATTATTATTTATTATTATGAATTATTAATAATTATTATAAACAATTTCGTTCTTATCAATGCAATTGAAAATACTTACAGCATTAGCAGCCTTATCACATGTGAACGAGATAAAATAAATTTAAATATGCAAATAAATAAGTTAAGTACTTGTTTAAGTAATTTTGTTGTTAATAATGCAATTGAAAATACTTACATTTTCATCACCCTTATCGCGTTTAAAAAATACGAAATAAATTAAAATATGCCATTAAATAAATAAAATTATTAAAACAAGAAAGTGTATTGGTATTAATATTAATGAATAAAAATTCATTAGATTTCGTTCTTATCAATGCAATCAAAAATACTTACAGCAGCACCACCCTTAACACAAGCAAAAAAGACGAAATAAATTAAAATAATGCCATTATTAAAATAAACGATGTGTTTTTATCAATGCAATTGAAAATACTTACACCAGCACCACCCTTATCACATGTAAAAAAGACGAAACAAATTAAAATAATGCTATTACATAAGTTAAGTTATTAAAATAAGCAATGTGTATAGGTATTAATATAAAAAAAATAACTTTTAAACAAATTTTGTTCTTATCAATGCTATTGAAAATACTTACACCAGCACCACCCTATCACATGTAAAAAAGACGAAATAAATTAAAATATGCCATTAAATAAATAAAATTATTAAAATAAGAAAGTGTATTGGTATTAATATTAATGAATAAAAATTCAATAGATTTCGTTCTTATCAATGCAATCCAAAATACTTACACCAGCACCACCCTTATCACATGTAAAAAAGACGAAATAAATTAAAATATGCCATTAAATAAATAAAATTATTAAAATAAGAAAGTGTATTGGTATTAATATTAATGAATAAAAATTCATTAGATTTCGTTCTTATCAATGCAATCAAAAATACTTACAGCAGCACCACCCTTAACACATGCAAAAAAGATGAAATAAATTAAAATAATGCCATTTTTAAAATTTACGATGTGTTTTTATCAATGCAATTGTAAATACTTACACCAGCACCACCCTTATCACATGTAAAAAAGACGAAATAAATTAAAATATGCCATTAAATAAATAAAATTATTAAAATAAGAAAGTGTATTGGTATTAATATTAATGAATAAAAATTCATTAGATTTCGTTCTTATCAATGCAATCAAAAATACTTACAGCAGCACCACCCTTAACACATGCAAAAAAGATGAAATAAATTAAAATAATGCCATTTTTAAAATTTACGATGTGTTTTTATCAATGCAATTGTAAATACTTACACCAGCACCACCCTTATCACATGTAAAAAAGACGAAATAAATTAAAATATGCCATTAAATAAATAAAATTATTAAAATAAGAAAGTGTATTGGTATTAATATTAATGAATAAAAATTCAATAGATTTCGTTCTTATCAATGCAATCCAAAATACTTACACCAGCACCACCCTTATCACATGTAAAAAAGACGAAATAAATTAAATTATGCCATTAAATTAATAAAATTATTAAAATAAGAAAGTGTGCGGACGACCAGCTGGACCACCCTGGACTAGCGTCTCCGTCATATAATATAATAATTATGTAATACGTAAGTATGTAGGTAACTTATTATAATAAAAAAATCGTATATTAGTATTAATATAAATGAATTAAAATTTCATACTTATAAATGCAAATAAAAATATTTACAGCATTAGCACCCTTATCACAATGTAAACAGGCAAAATAAATTAAAATATGAAAGTATGTAAGTTAAGTTATTAAAATGTAAAATGTCACGTATTGGTAGGTAATATTATATCAATAATAATAATAATTATGGTAATGGTATATCAGTCATAAAGTACTCAAGCACTGCTTAGCTTGGGGCTAGATGATGCTGTGTGGATTGTCCAGCATTATTATTTATTATTATGAATTATTAATAATTATTATAAACAATTTCGTTCTTATCAATGCAATTGAAAATACTTACAGCATTAGCAGCCTTATCACATGTGAACGAGATAAAATAAATTTAAATATGCAAATAAATAAGTTAAGTACTTGTTTAAGTAATTTTGTTGTTAATAATGCAATTGAAAATACTTACATTTTCATCACCCTTATCGCGTTTAAAAAATACGAAATAAATTAAAATATGCCATTAAATAAATAAAATTATTAAAATAAGAAAGTGTATTGGTATTAATATTAATGAATAAAAATTCATTAGATTTCGTTCTTATCAATGCAATCAAAAATACTTACAGCAGCACCACCCTTAACACAAGCAAAAAAGACGAAATAAATTAAAATAATGCCATTATTAAAATAAACGATGTGTTTTTATCAATGCAATTGAAAATACTTACACCAGCACCACCCTTATCACATGTAAAAAAGACGAAACAAATTAAAATAATGCTATTACATAAGTTAAGTTATTAAAATAAACAATGTGTATAGGTATTAATATAAAAAAAATAACTTTTAAACAAATTTTGTTCTTATCAATGCTATTGAAAATACTTACACCAGCACCACCCTATCACATGTAAAAAAGACGAAATAAATTAAAATATGCCATTAAATAAATAAAATTATTAAAATAAGAAAGTGTATTGGTATTAATATTAATGAATAAAAATTCAATAGATTTCGTTCTTATCAATGCAATCCAAAATACTTACACCAGCACCACCCTTATCACATGTAAAAAAGACGAAATAAATTAAAATATGCCATTAAATTAATAAAATTATTAAAATAAGAAAGTGTATTGGTATTAATATTAATGAATAAAAATTCATTAGATTTCGTTCTTATCAATGCAATCAAAAATACTTACAGCAGCACCACCCTTAACACATGCAAAAAAGACGAAATAAATTAAAATAATGCCATTTTTAAAATTTACGATATGTTTTTATCAATGCAATTGAAAATACTTACACCAGCAGCATCCTTATCACATGTAAAAAAGACAAAATAAATTAAAATATGCCATTAAATAAATAAAATTATTAAAATAAGAAAGTGTATTGGTATTAATATTAATGAATAAAAATTCAATAGATTTCGTTCTTATCAATGCAATCCAAAATACTTACACTAGCACCACCCTTATCACATGTAAAAAAGACGAAATAAATTAAAATATGCCATTAAATTAATAAAATTATTAAAATAAGAAAGTGTATTGGTATTAATATTAATGAATAAAAATTCATTAGATTTCGTTCTTATCAATGCAATCAAAAATACTTACAGCAGCACCACCCTTAACACATGCAAAAAAGACGAAATAAATTAAAATAATGCCATTTTTAAAATTTACGATATGTTTTTATCAATGCAATCCAAAATACTTACACCAGCACCACCCTTATCACATGTAAAAAAGACGAAATAAATTAAAATATGCCATTAAATTAATAAAATTATTAAAATAAGAAAGTGTATTGGTATTAATATTCATGAATAATAATTTATTAGATTTCGTTTTTATCAATGCAATCAAAAATACTTACAGCAGCACCACCCTTATCACATGCAAAAAAGACGAAATAAATTAAAATAATGCCATTATTAAAATAAACGATGTGTTTTTATCAATGCAATTGAAAATACTTACACCAGCACCACCCTATCACATGTTAAAAAGACGAAATAAATTAAAATAATGCCATTATATAAGTTAAGTTATTAAAATAAACAATGCCTATGGGGAATGGATAAATTTTCAACATATTTTGTTCCTATCAATGCAATTAAAAATACTACAGCATTAGCAGCCTTATCACATGTAAACGAGATAAAATAAATTTAAATATGCTAATAAATAAGTTAAGTACTTAAACTAAACAATGTGTGTTGGTATTCATAATAAATGAATAAATATTTAATAAATTTCGTACTTATCAATGCAGTAGAATTAAATTCAACTAGGCTAGTATGTGGGTTAGTTTATTATAATCAAAAGTGAAACGTATTGGTATTTTTATAAATAAATAATAATTCAGTAAACTTTGTTTTTATCAATGCAATTGAAAGTACTTTAACTAGCACCACCCTTATCACATGCAAAGAAGACGAAATAAATTAAAATAATGCCATTTTTAAAATAAACGATGTGTTTTTATCAATGCAATTGAAAATACTTACACCAGCACCACCCTTATCACATGTAAAAAAGACGAAATAAATTAAAATATGCCATTATATATAAGTTAAGTTAACCCTTAATCTAGTTTCGTGAGGTATACGGGACATCATCTTTAGAAAAATCTAGCGTCTAAAATAAGTTTTTTTGTCTTATTATTATATGAGAATATTTCGTATATATACTAAATTTATATAAAAAATCGGTGAGACTGTTCGTTTCTGGAATTTTCGTTGGTGGCCATTATAACATTGAGGAAGGAGGACCTGTCGCACGCGCTCACGGTAAGTATTTTTTTTATTATGTTCTTTTTAGACACCCTTATTAGATATTTTAGTATTATATAATGCTTGAATGAACGTTCAAGCATACGGAAACATTATGCCAATTATTTGCTTTATTTTCATTTTACATTGGTCTCAATTCAAACGTCCTGCATTCTTCCCATTTCCAATTACGTAACGTTCTGACCATACGTAATAGATACCTCAGGAACAGGAGACATAAACTCTTTTCGGTACCCTCCAGCCGTACTGTTGCCCGTTTCAACTCTCCCCTTCCCCGCACCCTCACCGCCCTCAACAAGCTTCTAGTAGCTAACCCGGAATGTGACTTATTGGCGGATGAATGGAAGCAACTTATGTCTGTATGCCTGAGATTTTGCGAAGATGGAGAATGAATGGATATTGTAATTTTAAATTATTTTATTATTTTTAAATTTCTTATTATTATTTACTTGTACCCGTATTTCCACTTTCTTTATATGTAATGAAATTCAATTTTATAATATTGTGTAGAATAATTAATTAGAGTAATTGGTTTCGACCGTTCTGATTGATTTAATAATAATAAATAATAAACGTAGAAGTTTTAATACTTTACAACTTCACATTTTTTGAAACGTAGAGTTCAAGAAATTGAACATTAGTTCAAGTTTTTATTATAACTTATTAAATATTGAATAATATAATACAAAAAATATATAATATTCAAATATATGAGTTAGAATACAAAATTAAAACTGCTTTTTTTTCTTTTACGAAAGGCGTAGTAAAGTGTTGCTTCATTTATGTGTTTTTCTTGTTTTCAGAACAGGATTTTAAATTTTCAGGAGAATAGAAGCTTGTGGTGCTAGTTACTGCTGATGGTACTATTACCTATTATAATAAGATGTGTTTTTCATAAAACAAACCACATATATTTTTTAAATACCTATCTCTATTACGCTGTCCGGCAACCCATCTTTGGTGTCTCAAAGAATTCAATATTCTTTTCTCAGATTTTGTCTCAAATTCGCCTGTTGTGCTTTCAACTACGACACCTGTACATGCTGTACTGTTTTTTGCTGCACAAAATCATATGTTGTTTAACACGAGGTGCAAAAAAAAAGTTATCTACTGCTGATATTGTAGTAAACACGCTGACAAAAAAATGCAAGAACACAGTTCCTAGGCACTGGTGCACGCAAAAAGCAAGACAGGAAGAAAGGAAGATTTAGATACAAAATTGACATTATCAAGGTATTTATCAATAACTAGCTGACCCGTGCCCACTTCGTTGGGCGGTAAACATTTTTACTTACAAATCTTAACTGAAGTAGTACTCGATGTCGCCAACAGATGGCGTTATCATTATCTTCCTGCCCTTATCCCACTTTATGTGGGGTCGGCACAACATGTTCTTTTCTTCCACTCCCCTCTATCAGCCGTCATATCTGTACTCACTCCTTCCTTATCCATGTCATCTTTCACACAATTCATCCATCTTTTCTTTGGTCTACCTCTACCCACATATCCATCAACATTCATGTTCATCGCTCTCCTGGTTAAATGACTTTCATCCCTCCTCATGACATGCCCATACCACGCTAGCCTATTGTTCCTCAATTTTTCCGTCACTGGCGCTACTTTCAAACTACCCCTGATATACTCATTTCGTATCTTGTCCATTCTAGTAACTCCACATATCCATCTCAACATTCGCATCTCTGCCGCATGTACCCTTCTTTCATTAGTCTTAAGTTTAAGGGGCATTTTCGGATCACACGTGGTTCCTGAGACCTGTCGCCATTTTATACATCCCGCCTTTATTCTATTCTTCACGTCTCGGTCAATATCGCAGTCGTTCTGTACCAATGAGCCGAGGTCCGGAAATCGTAACAAACTGGTAGGGATACACCATCTAAGGCTATTGGGATAAAATTGGATGGACCACCGAAGTCACAAAACAGATGCTCTGTTTTGGTTCTACTGATCTTCAGTCCGACACGCTCCGATTTATCCCGCCATTTTCCCAGTCTGCTCTGGACCTCAAGCGCATTTTCTCCAACCAGAACAATGTCATCGACAAACAGCATGCACCAGGGTGCTTCTTCCTGTATGTCTAATGTCAGAGCATCCATCACCAGGAGAAACAAATAAGGGCTCAAAGCCGACCCCTGATGCAAGCCTACACCCACATTGAACTTGTCGGTAACTCCGGCCTCAGACCGGACGTGAGTACTCGCTCGATTGTACATAGCTCGAATGAGCTGTATGTACTTCACAGGCACTCCCTTAACTTTCATACTCAACCACAGAACCTCTCGGGGTACTCTAACATACGCCTTCTCAAGATCTATGAACACATTTTTGTGTACTCATCTGTGTTTCTCACAAAGTTGACAAAGCGCAAAGATGGCATCCATAGTCCCGCGCCCAGGCATGAATCCAAACTGGTTCTGTGATACCTCACTTTCTTCTCTCATCCGTCGCGCTACAACCTTTTCCCAAATTTTCATACTGTGTGACATGAGCTTTATTCCTCTATAGTTGTTACAATCCTGTACATCACCCTTGTTTTTGAAGATGGGCACCAGCGAGCTGTTGCACCATTCATCCGGGATCACCTCTGGCTAGTTTTATAAAATATCTGTGATCGATCCCACGACCCCTCTTCTGGATTGAGGATGCTCTAAACAACTGCATCAATGGAGCTTAGCCCCATCCGCTAATCATCATCCCATCATTCCACTCTGTGCATTATGTTCGAGATATAATAAAACCTTTGTACTTTTCCGTAGTGTAGGTTACCACTATAAAAACTATCTATATATATAAAAGAAAGTCGTGTTAGTTACTTCACTTATAACTCAAGAACGGCTGAACCGATTTAGCTGAAAATTGGCAGGGAGGTAGTTTAGAGCCAGGAGAAGGACATAGGATACTTTTTATCCCGAAAAAATAACGGGAACGGGAAAAAACTGCCACGCGGGCGAAGCTGCGGGCGGCCGCTAGTTAAATATAAAAGTTTTTATTTTAATTATTTTAGTCATTGGAATAAAAAAAATGCCATCGTATAGGAACAAAATTTCAGGACTTCCTGATATTTAAGACTAAATAAATAGTATTAAATAAGTTTTATTTACAAAATAAACCTAAAAATGCAATGTAGATTTTGATTATTCTAATAAAAAAGATTTTATGACATAATTTTTGAAGTTTTTGTTTAATTTCTTAGCCGTTCTAAATCTCTACATCTTAGGAAATGTGTATACTGGACGCCTCAAACGACTATTACTTCTTTGCAAACAGAGAAATGTCCAGTATAGGGGACGTTCATTTTCTAAAAAAGTAGTATATTTAGTTTTTTTTTCTTTTTGTTTCCTCTTCTGTATGCATCTGACATTTCAAAAACCAATAGTAATTACGAAAAAAAAAAAATGTGCTTGGGTAAATTAAGGGTTAAAATAAACAATGTGTATGGGTATTAATATAAATGAATAACTTTTTAACAAATTTTGTTCTTAGAAAATACTTAAACCAGCACCACCTTATCACATGTAAAAAAAGAAGAAATAAATTAAAATAATGCTATTATATAGGTTAAGTTAATTATATAAACAATGTGTATATATTACTATAAATGAATAAATTTTTAAAAAAATTTGTGCTCATCAAAATACAATTTTTGAAAATTTCAAAAATAATATAGCCGTAAAGAGTTTTACGGAATTTGAAATCTTAGCTAAAGTACGTAAATGAATGTATGATTTTATTATTAGGTTCTAATGAATGCTTGTTTTTGTATAGTTCTTTAGTGCAGAACAACATGAAAGTAACATTGAAATTATAGTAAAATATGCATTATTTATTTATAACATTAGATAAGTACAACATTTGTAACATAAATTACACTCATTTTCTCGTAGTAAGTTTTACACATAGATATAATGAAAGCATTTTACGCCTAGTGAAGAACTGTTTTTATTCCGTAAACGATGAGTGCAACTTATAAAAGGGCGTGGGAGGAAAGATGCATTGAGCATTGTCAAGCTTATCACAGGGTCAATTTTCACATCCTTCCTATCAGCCTGCTCCAATTATCGATTTCATCGTTACACTATTGGTATATGGTATTTTTTTTTATTAATTTATCGTAAATTGTTAGTATTTGCGTATTCGTTTTTTTTAATAAAATAAAGATATTTTTCCTATAAATTGGTTATACATTGTATTATTGACGTACATCTAATTAACAATGAGCTATATTTTTTATGTTTTTAATTTTTCCTGTAAAGTTACGATCTTCACTCTACACGTTTATTCGGTGGGGCCATCGATATCACCCTTATATTATGTATATGTTAAATGACAAAATAAAGATGTAAGGAGTACCCAAGCATTAAACTAGTTTTACTCGATATAGGCTAGTCGATTTAGTATGTAAGTAATTATGTGTTATCTGTGACCGGAAACAAAACTTCACTTGTGCATACGTTCAGTTCCACTCATAGACTGCCAAAAAGGTAGTTGAGAAATTGTATCGGAAGCGAGCGCACGTCGCTCGTCTTACACAAGCATATAAAAATGTCGTGATATATTTAAGTAATGCGGAGGGAAGAAAAAAAGATGGATGGATTGAGTGAAAGAAGATATGAGTAAGAAAGGAGTGAACACTAAGATGACGACTGATAGAAGAGAGTAGAAGAAAAAAACCGAAACGACCGGGTGTGGTGCCGACCCCACTTAGCGTGGGAAAAGGGCATAAAGATCATGATGATTGGTATAAGTATAAATGAATTAAAATTTATAAGTTTCGAACGAATCAACGCTATTGCCTACACTGATTGTGTTTGCCACAGGGTTCTATATACTAGAACCTACTCTCTTACAAATATACGCGAACGGTCAATTACATGCAATCTTAAAAAAACTAAATTATATCTAAAAAAACTATAACTGCACACATTTCGCGTCCCTAGTGAGTGTTATCTTGGACAAGCAAGGAACAACAGCCCAACATCAAAGGCCCAACTCTCTTATTTTTATGGAGTGGAGACGAGATTACAACTAGAATTTGATTATCAAAATAATGACAGTTTCGAAGAGTACCTACCATTTAATTTTAGAGATTAACGCGATTGAAACTTGAATTTGATGATATTTCATCAATCAACACAACATCATCTAGCCCCAAGCTAAGCAGAGCTTGTGTTATGGGTACAGATGACTGATATACTTAAAACAATACAATATTACATGCATAAATATTTTTTTATTATACATAGAAAATACCCAGAACACCCGGAATAAATATTTGCAGACCGCACAAACATTTATCTCAAGGCGGGGGGAATCGAACCCCGCAACCTCCTGCGTCGCAGCCGGACACTCACCCGCCGCGCCACATCGGTCGTCATTGCTTTATAAAGTAAGAAATATGGAAATTTCGGGAAATTTATAAAATAACACAATCACTTACCGCATTGTCGTCACGGCGGGCCTGTTTTAAAAAAAACATAATTTAGTTTAAAAATAAAATACTTTTATTAAAAGAGTTATTTTATAATGTGTATTAATGTTGTAAAAGATAAACTATTCTCAATTAAATTATATAGCAATGTATCGTAGGGCACATTCTTTACGAACGTGACCTGCGAAGCAGTACTTTGTTATCATCATCATTATCAACCTTGTTATATCTAGCATTCAAGTTTCTAGCGGTCATCTTCCGCCTAGTGCACTAAAGCCAAACATCAAGTACCTACCTACCTATTATTGAAAGTACTAAAAGATCGAGTACCTACCAGGAGAACCAGTATCTGGATTTGTTCAATAGTACTAGGAATTTTGGTAGTTTTGGTACCGATAATTTGGGGGAGCATCTTTATTTATGTTAATGTCACCTGTGCGGGACGTACGTGAAGATGGATGGTGCGTATGGTGCTTATCTTGGTCATATCGACAGTCCACTCTCAGTGGCAAGATAGCAAGGTATTGTGGAAGGCTTGAGGAGACGACCAGGGTTTGATGATCGTCACCTAGACACTGCATCCAGACTCTCCTATTGGATGGCTATTCGTTCCATCGAAGAAAAGAGAAAAGGGACCAGAGGATGCGTCAGCGTGTGCGCGCGTTTATACTAGCGGCCACTCGCAGCTTTGCCCGCGTAGCAGTTTTTTCCCGTTCCCGTTATTTTTTCGGGATAAAAAGTAGCCTATATGTTAATCCAAGCTACAATTTATATTTATTCCAAATTTCATCCAAATCAATCCACTGGTTAGAGCGTGAAAGAGTTACAAACATCCATCCATTCTTACAAACTTTCGCGTTTATGATATTAATAGGATAATAATCTCCTGCGCAACGGACTGTTTCATTATCAACCTGTAGAAGTCCACTGTTGGAAAATGGCCTCACGTTTTCAGGAAGAATAATTTTGAGCCCTTTCCATCTATCGACCACAATGAACAACAAAGAATAATAATAATAATATTAAATAATGCTGGACAATCCACACAGCATCATCTAGCCCCAAGCTAAGCAGAGCTTGTGTTATGGTATGATGACTGATATACTTAATACAATACATTACATACATAGATATTTTTATTATACATAGAAAATACCCAGAACGCCCGGAATAAATATTTGCAGATCGTACAAACATTTATCCCAAGGCGGGAATCGAACCCGCAACCTCCTGCGTCGCAGGCGGACAATTGCCCGCCGCGCCACATCGGTCGTCATAATATAGACTTCGTAGAACGTAGACGTCATAGAATAGACTTGAACTTGAGATAATTTAGGAAATACGCGTGTTAATACGGCCGTTTAAGTAAGGTTAAAGGAGGTTCTCATTTCGCTAGATGTACGAGAACTTCTACTACTTAGTAGTAGTAGAGCTTTTAGTGAAGGGCTCGTCTGGGGAAGTACTACCACCATGCCTATTTCTACCGACAAGCAGCGCAGCGTGTTCCGGTTTAAAGGGTGTGGGTGCTGGTGATATTACAGGCACATGAGGCTTAACACCTGTATGCCTCAGGTTGATGGACGCAGAGCAGTGTATTGTAGGGTACGTTCCTAACTGACGTGATCTACAAGGCAATGCTTTGTCATAGGCTATGGGAACTACTTAACATCTTTTTTTTAACGTTAATAGACCATCCTTTGGCTTCAATCTCACCTGATGGTAAGTGACGATGAAGCCGACGATAAAGTAGAACGGTCTAGAAGACACCTATTCACTCTTGCCTTAAAGAGATCCAGATTATAGTTTTCAGGTGGGCCATATGCTTGTTCCATCAGCAAATTGTGTATAAAAAAAGAACTGGTCTGGCAGAATAGTAGATTTTACTGTAGCTAATGTTCGTTTTGCGTTACACTACGCGTTATGTCTGGCAGCGACAACGCGACTGCGAAACAGTTCGAGAGTTAACCTTCAGTGTGCAAAACGACAATATGAAACTATGTATAACGTTTTTAAGAGTAGACCTGAGTCTGTCGTCGTAGGTGAGAAGGAGAAAAAAAACGGTAAAATAATAACAACTTACCACTACTGGTCCGCTATCATTGTATTCAATCTAAAAACAGATGACAAACATAAACTTTAAGATTCCTGCAGTACTTCAGCTGACACAATAGTAGTGTAGTTTTAGTAGTAGTAGATCTTTTAGTGAAGGGCTCGTCCGGGTGCGTACTACTACCATGCTTATTCCTGCCGCCAAGCAGCGCAGCGTGTTCCGGTTTGAAGGGTGTGAGTGCCGGTGTCATTACAGGCACATGAGGCTTAACACCTGTATGCCTTCATCTAAATCGAAGACCAATAATATTTAGACCAATATTTATTACTATGAAGACAGGGCAATAATTTTATTTTTTTATCCTCACAGTCTGTTACATCGTTTAAATTACACACAATTAATTATTTGTTTAACTAAAACAGTCAGTTACAAATCAAAACAGGAAGTACGTACATCATTTTCGGGCTAAAAACAGGAAAAAAACAATGTCAGTAGGAATTCATCTTTGGAAATTACTTTTGGTATTGTTGTTGAAATAGTGAAATAAGTCAGAAATGATGGGTACTCCACGCCCTTAAGGTTAAACAAGTCGGTACGTTGTCCATACAAACGCTCTACTATTTATTATTGTGCTTGCGAAGTTAAGTTTGATACTGAATTATCTTGCCGTTATCTAGGTACGTTACCCTATATTCTACGGTAAAATCAGATTACCTTGAAAGTTACAAGCGTCGAAAGATTTAGGTTTAACCTTAACGGATGTAGCATGATTTTTCCTGTAACCTTGTATATTATGTGTACTTTTTGGCCTAGTTTTCACTTCTATCGGCATTCCCCAATGACTGCCTTACTTTTTTTCCTACTATATTTCGTTTTGCAAACTTACCAATGATGGGAACATGTTGACGTAAGCAGCAAATGTTGTCAGCAACATTAATGTACGTAGCAACGTCATGGTAGCTAAAATCAGGATACTAATGGTTAGTAACTCGGTAACACCGAGAATCAATAATTGCAGATCGTACAAACATTTATCCCAAGGCGGGAATCGAACCCATATCGGTCGTCGCACTAGCACCATGCCTATTCTTGTCTGTGAGCAGCGCAGTGTGTTCCGGTTTGAAAGGTATGCCTCAGGTTGGTAGTGCTTTGTAGGGCACGTAGGTACCTAACGTAAGTGACTTACAAGACAATGTTTTTTTATAAGTGATGGTTACCAGTTAACATCAGGTGGACTACTGCTTGTTCCACCAGCAACACCATAAAAAGAAGATTAAATTTTCACCGTGTGATAGTGATTCTGTACCATCAGTACTAGTGCTGTAAAACGTTGCAGGAAAACATCATGGGTAGTATGTCTTTGTAGCTCGTAAAGATTTATCATCACTAGCGAAACGCGCAACTTCCTCCTCTCCACGTCAAGTTATTTTCATCATTATTATTATTATATTATATAAACTTCAACCCCCGCTGGATCTGTATAGGGGTTGAATTTTGGGAATGATTTCTTAGCACACCTTCCCGTAGTATGTCTCAGTTTTGAAATTGGCCAAAAATCTTGTCCGTTGTCTATTCTCGCTTCATTGCAGGACGACTTTATTCTACACTAGATGTTGCGAAAAAAAATCCAAAGGGGGTAGTGGAGGGGTGAAAAAGGGGTGAAGTTTGCCGTAGCATTATTATATTGACCGATTTCAATTTTGAGATCAGGGAAAAGTGTCTGTTATTGCATGGTTCGCGAGGCCGCATACTATCACACAACCTCTACTTAATTATACAAGTAAATATATAGTTTTAGGTAGTTATAGTTATTTTTCCTTTATTTCTATCAGATTGGGGCGTCCTTCTCTTGTCTATGGCTTTTCGTTCGTATTACTATAACACAAATTTGTTTACAAATTTAGAAGATACCTAAACTAACATTATTATCATCTTCCTGCCCTTATCCCACTAGATGGGGTCGGCACAACAGGTTTTTTCTTCCACTCTCTTCTATCAGTCATCTCAGTGTTTACTTCTTTCTTACTTATCATCTTTCACGCGGATTCGTTTTCTGTCATCTTTAGAAGCAACATTGTATTTTCATTTTAATTGTTTTTCTAGTGTTATTTTAAGTTCTGATAGGTAATTTTGGTGGTATTTTAACCATAATTACTTGCGGTCTTAGCACAAGTGTGAACAATTGAAATGAAAGTGTGTTATGAGGCATCCTGATTTGAATGAAAATGTTTCCCTTTGGTTTTGAAGAAAAACGCCATCTTTTTCTTTAAAACCGATGACGGCGGACAGATGCCACAAAAAAAAAAACTATCACGCAATCCATCCATCTTTTTTTTGGTCTTTCTCTACTTTTATAACCTTCTACATTCATATCTAACACTCTTCTCGTTATATGGCTTTCTTCCCTCCACATGACATGCCCATACCTTGCTAACCTAGAGACACTAAGCCAACATACCTATGTATATATTCTATACTTTAGTATTTCTTGCGCACTAATACAAATAAAGCAAATAAAACACTGACCAAATCAGCTCGGCAATTGTTAGGTCAGTTTATTTTATTCGATAAGCAACTCGTAAAGATTTTGCTGCATAAAAATAAATATAATCGTAGCTTATAGGTATAAAAATATAACTACTTTATGCGTTTTATATTGAGAAACGCGCAAACGTCATCTACTATTTGCAAAGCTTGGGGTTGAATATCAGAAATTCTTAGCATCACGCTATTATCCAAGCACCAAAGAGAATAGCGTATTTATCTCTCAATATATATAACTCAAAAGTGACTGACTGACTGACATAGTGATCTATCAACGCACAGCCCAAACCACTGGACGGATTGGGCTGAAATTTGGCATGCAGGTAGATGTTATGACGTGGCCATCTGCTAAGAAAGGATTTTGATTAATTCTAGCCCCAAGGAGAAAAATAAAATTGGGGATGAAAGTTTGTATGAAACTTTGTCAATTTTAAACCGATCGGGCTGAGATTTTGCATGCATAAAGCTACTATGATTTTATCCCGAAAAAATAACGGGAACGGGAAAAAACTGCCACGCAGGCGAAGCTGCGAGCGGCCGCTAGTCATATATATGACTAAATAAATATACCCAGACTCAAGCGTTCATCATGATCATCGTCCAAACCCTGTAGAAGTCTACTTATGGACATAGGCCTCTCTCGTTTCCAGGAAGAACGATTTTGGGCACTTTTCATCAGACTTTCCGCGATTCTAAAAATATCATCTATCCGTCCGCTTCGTCTCTGGTTCGTGGTCATCATCAGAGAATTTTTATTCTCCAGCAACTATACAATTTGACGACCGATGTGGCGCGGCGGGCGAATGTCCGCCTGCGACGCAGAGGTTGCGGATTCGATTCCCGCCTTGGGATAAGTGTTTGTACGATCTGCAAATATTTATTCCGGGTGTTCTGGGTATTTTCTATGTATAATAAAAAATATCTATGTATGTAATATAATATTGTATTAAGTATATCAGTCATCTAGTACCCATAACACAAGCTCTGCTTAGCTTGGGGCTAGATGATGCTGTGTGGATCGTCCGGCATTATTTATGATTTATTTATTATTATTAATTATCAATTAAGACACAACTTTTTTATACCATTTGTTGTGGAACAAACATATAGCCCACCTGATGTTAAGTGGTTACCATCGCCTATAACAAAGCATTGCCTTGTAGGTGACGTTCGTTAGGAACGTAACCTAATATTGTATACACTACTTTGCGTCCATCAACTTGAAACATACAGGTGTTAAGCCTCATTTGCCTGTAATTACACCGGCACCCACACTCTTCAAACCGGGACACGCTACGCTGCTTAGCGGCAGAAATAATAATAATAATGCTGGACAATCCACACAACATCGCTAGCCCCAAGCTAAGCAGAGCTTGTGTTATGTGTACTAGCTGACTGATATACTTAATGCAATATATTACATACATAGATATTTTTATTATACATAGAAAATACCCAGAACACCTGGAATAAATATTTGCAGATCGTACAAACATTTATCCCAAGGCGGGAATCGAACCCGCAACCTCCTGCGTCGCAGGCGGACATTCGCTCTCCGCGCCACATCGGTCGTCAAATAGGCAAGGTGGTAGTACTTCCCCGACGAGCCCTTCACTAAGAGCTCTATTACTACTATTACACGTAATACCGTCTACCGCACTAGATAAAAACCATCCTAGGTTGCGCTTGTGAAGTGTGCAAAGAGATTGACTAATAAGTACCTAATACATCCGTGTTCACCACCACATAGAGACCATTTTTAATAGTATTATGCTTAAATCTATTAAAAATGGTGTCAAATCAACTGTAATTAAATTAAGCTTGGTAATTTTTTTATGTAATATTTATTGTATTTGTTCTGTTTTATGTATTACTTTATTCTGTATTGTGGTGGTTTGAATAAATGTCTTATCTATCTATCTATTCGAATACCATCTGTTGGTCCTAGGACGTCGAGTCAAAGGTCACTCCATGGAAGATCTTCTCTTTTCGTCGGAGGTTCTCATTTTAATCTTGTCCACACACATTCCATGTCTCTATTAAGAGTTTAGGCTGTACGTTTTCTATATTGTCACTATGCGTAATCCAACATAAGCTTGGGTAAATTAGCTTTTTTACCGTTTGTAATTTATTGTTATATTTTTATGATACTTGTTGATAGAACAAGCAGATGTATAAAAAACGCCTTCTGAAGATACCTAAAATAAAGCATTGCCTCACAGGAAAGATGCAATGTTATAAGTGTATCAACCATTCATATCCCTGGTACCCACACCCTTCAAACTAGAACTGCTCACAGCCCAGGAATAGGCATGGTGCTAGTTACTTCCCCGGGACGAACCTTTCACAAAGAGCTCTACTACTACATAAAATAGATGATTAGTTGATTGCTATTGCCTCGAGATTTTGTAAAAAAAAACAACTTAACTAACATAAACATATATCTCAAAAATATTCTAGAATGTACTCCTAGATTCCTTAACCAACCTAATACTGTGATTCTTCAGCTCAGAGCTTGAAGAATATACTGACGCGTGCGATATATGTATCAACTCCAGATTCTTACTCTTAGATTTCTTTGCGCCAGGATCAGAAGAAGTACTCTTTTTCGATTTTGATAAAAATGATAAAACATTTCTCAAAATGTTATTTTTTGATGTTTTACTCGTCAGTTCTGTAGAAGATTTGTTTGGTGTCGATGACAGAGAAGATAAAGAATGGTCTCCTAAAAATATCATTCCGCGTTCAGAAATAAAATCATCGATGGAATCATTTGAAAAGCTAGCCTGTGCGTCTTTGTCTGTTTTAACAGATGCATCTTTGTTTTTTGTAACGTGATCTAAAGCTTTGAAATCCAGTTTTGACTGTGTAAAGTTATAATCATGACATTTAATTTCTTTTTCTGAAAATGCGCTATTAGTTTCTGTTTTGCTCTCGGCTTTTGCAGATTCTTCTTTGCTACTTTTATCTTCAATTTCATTTTTATGTTCTTCGTAAGGTTTTATTTCAGATTCTGTGATTTCTCTCATCATCTCCGATTTGGGTTTTAAGTCCCAACTACGCCTGTTCAAGCATTTGAGTAAGATATCATCTGACATACTTATTTTAGCTTCTTTCTGGCATGCTTTGTAACACTTTATCTTCCTATCCATATTAGAAGACTCGCTTCTATAATCAAATTCTGTTGTCTCTGTATCCATATTACTTGTGCCTATTAGTGGTGTTGTCATAGATGCATCTTGTCTATAGTTAAAGAACTTTCTGACTACTTTCTTCTGGTTACAACAAGTTGAGTTGTTTGTGAGACAGTACACCATCGTTATTATCAAACAGCATTGTACTATCACCAATAACGCTAGTACTATCATTGTGTATTTGTTGGTAAGGAGGTATTGTACTATGGGATGGTACATTATCTTGCTTTTCACATTTAAAACTGTCGTTTTATTTAGCCCGTTTAGTTGTTTGAAACTAGAAGTCGTTGGTTTGTTCGTTTCTAGATTGTTTGCATCATTTTCAAATGGTATGTTAACTGTTTTTATCATTATGATGTCTTTTGCATGTCTTTCTTTCACTGATAAAGACTTAATAAAATCAATATCGTCATCGTTTATAGACTCTTCACTAACGCATTTATTTCTGTTTGGATCGTATACCTGATTGGATGAAAGATGTTTATGGTTAATTACAAACTTCTTTAAAACATTGTTAATGTATGTTTAATAAGAGATTTTGGCTTTGTTCTGGCATAGAACGCTAGAGCCGCTACAGTCGTGATCTTCCTAATAGTCATAAAATTTGCTCTGTTGGCGAGATCTCATGTCGGTACAACATTATTTTCTTTCTTCACTCTCCTCTTTCAGCTGTCATCTTGGTCATTTTCTTTCTAATCCATGCCATCTTTCATACTCATTCTACTCTTTAAACTATCCCGAGTAATGACTATTGGACGACCGATGTGGCGCGGCGGGCGAATGTTAGGATAACTGTTTGTCTGTGTTTAATAAAAAAATATGTATGTATGTCATCATCATTTTTCTGCCCTTATCCCACTTTACGTGGGGTCGGCACAACAGGTTTTTTCCCTCCATTTGCCTCTATCATCCGTCATCTCTGTAGCCACTCCTTTCTTACTCATATAATCTCTTACACAATCTATC
Source organism: Electrophaes corylata (assembly GCA_947095575.1). Lineage (NCBI taxonomy): Eukaryota > Metazoa > Arthropoda > Insecta > Lepidoptera > Geometridae > Electrophaes > Electrophaes corylata. The sequence goes on along the minus strand of OX352726.1, from coordinate 811,463 downwards.
TATCTTTTCTTTGGCCTACCTCTACTCGCATATCCATATCCTTATAGCTTGGGGCTAGATGATACTGTGTGGGTTATCCAGCATTATTATTCTCCCTTAGCCATATCACGCTAATCTATTCCTCCTCATAATTTTAGTCACTAGCGTCTCTTTTAAACTTTCTCTAGTAAATTCAATCTAGTGTATATATTGTCAGTCACTCATTAGCCACTCCAGAACAAAACATTATCTAAGCAAAAATATGAAACCTGATTAGAATGATTTCTTTTTCTATCAACACAGGACGGCACCTCCGTGCACCTCTTCAAATGTTTATCAAAATAAGACTTTTTCCCATTGTAATAAGTCTCACAGTTGACAGGCTTGCAATCGTTCATTGGATCTTCATCAACATTTTTACAATGATGTAGATATTCTGCTGTGTTGTTCTTTTCTTTCACTCTTGTGTCGAAGTGTATGTTTAGTGTCTCTCTCATTGTCTTTCTCTTTCTATCAATTGGTCTTGAGTCTATGTGAATGGTGCAAAATCCTGTTCTTTCAAATGGCTCAATTAATGGAGCTACTAGCGTTAACATTTTCGAAGTTTCTGAAATGTCCAAACCAGTTCTTAGTTAAAAATGTTACAAAAAGCAAATTAATTATATAATAATAATAATCCTGGACAATCCACTTAGCATCATTTAGCCCCAAGCTAAGCAGAGCTTGTGTTATGGGTACTTATATACTTGACTGATATACTTAATACAATCCATTAATAATAATAATGACCTACAAGGCAACACTTTATTATAACTGATGGTTACCACTTAGCATCAGGCGGGATACAAGCTTGTTCCACCAGCAGAAAGAAAGTCTCACGTGGCGCAGATGTTTTCAAATCGGATCATATTAATAAGAAGTAAGAAATAAATCAAGTTTCTTGACAGTACTTCTAAACTGGATCTCGTGGAACTGACACCTAGATTCATATTCAAAATGACCCTCATAATCAGATCAACCTCGCCCTATTTTAGGGGCATCATCCATACCCTTTAACTGTACCTTTTGGTATAACCTCAGAGCACTCTCCAATGATCTGGAGGCTGTCACAATCGTCCTCTTCAGCTACCTTCAGACAACACTCATCAGGAATAAGTTCCACATGCAAATCATCCCCGCATGTGTTATTCAGCTCAGCAAAAAACTCTAGCCCAACCTTGCAAGCCGAGGCAGGTACTGATCCACTTCTAGTGACCCTTAACCCCTCGAGGAGAAAAGTGGTGGGTAAAAACATAAAACTTAAAAAGAAAAGTGTATTTCTGTAAAAAATCATCTGAATACGATATTGGTGTCATATTTTGACATAAGATGAAAGAAGAGAAAAACCACAGAGTACTTTGATATATCGGAAAAAGAGACCATAGATTCATGAAAGAAAGAAATAGCTATACAGGGTCTATGTACAGTACTGGGTTCATTGCTTTTAGTCCATATTCTTAGGTTCAATCACAGAGTACTTTTTATAGACTGAAAGGTTCAATACCCAAGCGCGGTAGATGTAGGACAAAGTTGGAATGTATGTCTGCCAACGAAAAGGGAAGATCTGTTGGCTTCGGTGATTTTCAGTGCAATAAATTTAGTACATTTAGTAATGTTCCTACCTACTAATCTTAGATTATTATCTCTTATCTTAGATTACTGTTTTTTACCGTTGTTATTTAATTTCTAGTCTTCAGTTGTAATATAATAATAATAATAATCAATAAATTATGCTGGACAATCCACACAGCATGATCTAGCCCCAAGCCAAGCAGGGCTTGTGTTATGGGTACTAAGATGACTGATCTGTAAATATTTATTCTGGGTGTTTTCTATTTATAATAAAAATTTCTACGCATGTAATATTATTAAATTAATATTACGTATATCACTCATTTAGTACCCATAACACAAGCTCTGCTTAGCTTGGGGCTAGATGATGCTGTGTGGATTGTCCGGCATTATTTATTTATTTTATACTCAATCTCCGTGAAAACATCGTAAACACAATTTAGGATAGTTCTTATTTAGCGCGCTAGATGGCGGTATAACAGTTACTATGTAGAAGAAGCAGATGGCCCACCCGATGTTAAGTGGTTACCATTACCTATAACAAAGCATTGCCTTGCATGTCACGCACGTCGGGAAACCTTAAAATAATAAGCAAAAATATTCTAAATTTTTTTAATCATCAATCAAATTAATATTTTACAATCATTCACCATAAGAACATTTACAAACAGTTAAAAATAACTACAAAAATAGCTGAGCAACACACAACACCAAAATATACCTACCTATCACATTATGATGAGGTACTTTTTACTATACCTTGATAATTAATTGATTCAGGCGTGTCTTTGTGGGAAGTCCATTAAAAAAAAAGTAGGCTTTGATAGTATAGCGTCAAGCCTGAAGATGGAACCACAGTCGCAAAATCACCGTATGAAACATTTCAAATCTTATTTTCATCGAGGCATTTGAATCCTCGGTAGCGAAGTTGGCTATCGCATCCCCGTATCAAGGGCGTTGTGAGTTCAAATCCCACTCGAGGAAATAATTTTTGGGATGATATAATTTTTTTTTGTATATACATTGGTTAAAATAGCAGGACGCCTAAAATAACCTGGACATTCAGATAAAGTCATAATGAGTCAGCAGTTGTCCAAGTCTCTTATGTTTTCGGGAGTTTTTTTAGACTAGAAACATAAAGTTTGCTTCATTGTATGGCATAACACCTTCACGAGAAATAAACTTAATAATGTTACAGACAACATCAGACAGATTCTTTCGTGGCCTTAAAACTATACGAGGTGTAATAAAATTGCTTCTAAAAATTGAAAACGTATTTTCTGAACATGATTCTGCTTACAAAAAAGCTTAGAAAGGCGAAAACAGAATCAACATTTTTGTCTGTTTTCATCTTAAGACCTTATTGCAAATAACTTTACACGTTTCTGAACTATTTGAAAGTGATTTTATTACACCCGGTGTAGTAATGTGTTGAGCATTCATACAATACAAGAAGATTGTATGGCATCATTTCACATAAGCCATTTTCGATAAACTTTAGACTGTTGATAATAAAAACAAAATGTACTGGCTCATTTCTGTGAAATACGTAAACTACAGATTAGATTTAATCCCCTAAAACCAACCCCTAAGTGGGTAAGATCTATTACATTATTTAGAAAAATATTAATTGCATATTTTGTGCGTTTATCTAATTGCTGTCAATTGCTTACAGGGTCAAGTAGGGTAGCAGAGTCATGTTAAGGGGTTGATTTTATGGATATACTTAGTACTTAGTAGGTACCTAAATCTGTTAAAATGAAGGGGTATCTGCAGTGAAGACACGGTACGGGGTTTACAATCACGAATCTGCACTCATTTTGAGTTAAAATACCCTGTCAACAAACTACGGGCGATCTACTATTGTAAGGTATAAAAGGTCTCTTAATTACTTAACACATAAAACTATAGCGTATATAAATAAAAAAAATTACCCTATTGTCAAATATTTTGACCCCATACTAGGGTACCCTGTGTTTTGGGAATCAGTCACTACATGCATACCCGGAACAAATGTTTACAGAACATGCAAAAGTTGTCAGGATTTTTTTTCTTTACCCTAGCTGGGTTGATTTCGTCATTGTATGTATAACAAAATGTATTTCATTTCAATCTTACTCCAATATTAAATAAGATTAAACAAAAGAAACTTAAAAATTAAAAACTGTTCTAAAAAGCACCCAGAAAATTCTTAAAGCTATTAAACTTAGGATAGTAATGAATAAATAATGCGTAACTTTGAGTTTATAATGCCTTTTCCTTGCAGCTGGTACAGTATCTACGGGGTCTTTTAACAAATATACCCTTATACCCCTAACGTAGCTATAGAAGTAGTCTGCCCAGTCTATACTAGATATATCAAAGTCAAATATATGCTTGTCAGCGTCACATAGTTCCTTGAACAAATTTTGCGTATTATCATTATGGAATTTCCATTGGCGTGTGGCGAAATATCCAATAACTTCGGAGAATTTGTTGATTTTTGTATAAGTCTTTCTCAACCTGGAAAAAAACGAATGCACATCAGCAAAGACCATTGTAGTGTAGTATACTCTTAGAAACGATAGCCAAAGTTTCGTATTGTCGTTTTGTAATAAGCTGCGGGGTAATTTGGTAGCCGTCAAAAGTCAAGTTAACTACTATAGTTTTGAGTGTAATTCAAAACGATAATACGAAACATCGTTCATCGTTTCTAAGAGTAAACCTGTTTGTCTTGATGTTGTTTGTAATGATATGGGGAAACTATACTGAGTATTTGGGTAGATACGGGATATTTACGTTATTTATGTTTTTTGAGTTTAATTGTTTCATAGAATATGCCTAGATTATTTAGATTATTATAGGGATTTATACTATTTACCTAATATTGTATGCCCGAAATGGGTAGGCTGTTGAGACAGTTGGTTATACCAATGTAGGGGAGAGCGGGGCTGAACGTGCCGATTTTGAGAAATCGCTCAAAATAACTATGAAAATGAAATCGAATGTTCGCAATTTCTTCAAGCCTAATGCAAAATATATAGTAGTTTTCGAATTTGGATTGATAATTGGCTATTTCGCAATAGTTTATTTCTGACACTCAAATAATTGAAACGAGACCTTGAGGCACATTTGGCCCCGCCGTGGGGCGTGTTGTGCCGAGGCAGAGGTGGGTTGTGCCGTTCAAAAAGTGAATATTGTATATGAAATGTAATGGTGTTTAAGTTAAAAAAAGACAGTAATTTGTAATTTTTATGCTTTCTTTATTAATGAAGTAATTTGCCCTAACCTAATGTAAGGAAACTAAAGCTTTTTTTAATTAAAATCTTATTAAACTATAAAAACAAAAATAATCAACATTTTTCTTCTTTTATAACTAAGTCAACTCAGAGTTGGAGTATGAATCACAACAAATTATACAGTACCATTCTAATTCATCTTCCTCACTATCGCTTTCAGTGTGTCCTGCCTGTAAGATTTTCCTTTTAGCTAAATTCTTGCCTTTGTTGGTTTTCTTGATACGCAGGTCTTTAGCTTTATTTTTGTTCATATTACTCTTTACTTCTGTGTTATCTTTTTTCTTTCTTTTAGCTTGTTCTTCAGCAAGTGCATTTTTCTCGGAGGTGTCAGTGAGAATAGCTGCTTTTCTAGTACGTCGTTTGTTCACTGCTGAATAGCAAGTGAAGCGCCTCCTCGAATGAGGAGGCGCTTTAGGGAATGGCCTGATAACTTCTGGTGAGAAAGTTGCGATATCGTGAGAACATCCCGGCTGATCAATATGACTCGGAATAATAGGCTCAGGACTATTATAACGTACTGTTTCCTGTTCGGCATTGTTTTGCGGGGTCTATTCAACTGTAGGAGTTTGATTGGTTTTGATTTTTTTCACGAATCGTTGCAAAGTCGTGTGAGATATTTCTAACTCCCGAGCTACTGTTTTTAATTTGCGTCCGTCTTTTATAACAGTGTCAGCAGCTCTTTCAAAGTGGTCCCTCTCTTTGTTTTTCGTTTGTATGTCCTCATCCTATCAAACAAAATAAGAAGAGTGTAACAATGAAATGCTTGGGGCCGGTTGTGCCGCGGCACATCTAGCCCCCGATAAAAAGCACTTCCAACCCCGTTATTAGGACACACACATTCTATACAATAAAAAAAGTTTAGTTCATTAGAACCCACAAAACGAATTGACACACGATGCATAAATTAATGACCACCATTCTAGTGAAACACTGAGATAAGTATCTTCAAAAATCAAGACAGTTGACTAAAAAGTTTAGCACACAAAAAATTTACTCACGTGTCTACGGAACGACGACTGCACACCACCGCTCGGTCCGCGTCGTGGCCGCTACTAAAATGGCTGCCGGCGACGCGCAAGAGTTAAACGTTCAGAAATGCGTAATAGAAATACAGCTATCTCTTTTCGTCTTCGAGTTATGCCCACCGGCACTACTTACCCGCGGCACTACCAACCCCGCTCTCCCCTACCTAGTTCTAAGATCTTTTGTACACAGTTTTACAATAAATGACTCTTACTCTTACTCTTACTCATAGTTGGGGGTTGACCCGTGATCATGGCGCATGCAACTGTGCCGAAATATTGGGAAACAATCAAACTCAAAAATCATGGTAAACATCCCATTTCTATACGCTTAAAACTATCATGAAACGAAATCTATCGCTTCGTCTAAGTGATCTCTATAATTCCACGTAACAAATATATTTGGTTTTTGTCTTATTGTATGTTAACAAGCAACCGCTCGCAGCTTCGCCCGCGTGGCAGTTTTTTTCCCGTTTCCGTTATTTTTTTGAGATAAAAAGTAGCTCATATGTTAATCCACGTTATAATCTATGTTTATTCTTAATTTCATCCAAATCGGTATACTGGTTAGAGCGTGAAAGAGTAACAAACATCCATCCATCCATCTATCCATACTTACAAACTTTCGCGTTTATAATATTAGTAGGATTTATACTCACATAGGTTTTTTTCCAATAAGAAGAGCTATACCATCTATGATATACGCAGGCACCCAATGCAAGAAGAAGACGCATAGGTTATACAGGAACCTGGACTGAGTCAGGTGAAACAGGTAGTAGTACACAGCCTGGACGGTAGGCACGTCAATTCCATAAATCTCATTGTATTTCATGAATTTTTCTGTAAAAAATGTTTGGTATTATTAATGTTGTCGGAACTACAAGTTAGCTTCATTTTACGAGCAGGCAGATGGGCTCACCTGGTCAAAGTCAAAGTCAAAGTCAAAGCACTGCTGCACGTTCTTCTAGGCTTGGTCGTGAGGAACTGGCGCTTAGATTCACCTAGATTTATGACGTTTCAAGATGATCCCTGCGGATATTACTGAATAAATGATTTTTGACTTTGACTTTTGACTTTGACCTGAGACAAACAAGTGTTAAGCCTGTAATGTCACCGGCACCTACATCCTGGAACGCGCTCACAACCAGAAATAGGCATGGTGGTAGTACTTCCCCGGACGAGCCCTTCACTAAAAGCTCGCCTACTATTTTATTTTTACTTTTAAATGATTCCGTCTGTGATTCTAAAGAATATAGTAGATTGTTATACAAGGAGCTAAAATGACCCATTATATACGAGCTTAGATCATTTACATGATCTAAGTATACGAGGTAGTTTTACTCCCAAGCTTTAGCGAGGGAGTAAATAGAAACCGAGTTTTAATGGGTTTTAGCTCAGTGTGTTACACTATACTTTTCACTTATCTTGCTCAAAAAGGCCGTCATTGTAGCATACCAACATTTTCACTATTGTAAAATTAATTACGGTCACTACCAATTAAATTTGCAATTAGAGAAAAATTATAAACATTTCGCGCCAATGTCTTTTTTTTTGTTTCTTCTGTAGCCGCAACACATTGCATGCATTCTACCAGAGATCGCCGATTTTAGTTCCATTTTCAAAATTAAAATGAAGTTCTTTTTTTATTAAACAGTAATAAGTCGAGTGTTTATTCATGATTATTCTACTTATGACTAAAAACTTTTTCGTTTTTGTAGGCTCTTTGTCATTTGACACACAAAAATTAAAAAAACTTTTTCCCCTAGAGGATGAAATGCTATTAAATCCCCGCTCTGGTATGCTACAATGACGGCCTTTTTGAGCAAGAGAAGTGAAAAATATCTTTTGACTTTGGCTTAGATTTAAACTCACCCCAGGTCAAAGGTCTCTGCTCAGACGACACATAGTTATAAACGGGTGGGGGGAGGTCCAATGGTGGGGCATCCTCATGATTTCCAGGGTATTCCTTAGCTGTCTTCCAGGCTGTAGCGATGCACGCGTTGACAACCATATCTCCGGGAACCAGGTCGGCCAGGGCTTTAGGGTTGCAGTTCAGGACGTGGAGAAGACCAACTGCTGCTCCCACTACCACCTGGAGCAACATCAAGGCATAATATGTCATAATCAAGGCATAGGAAGAGATCGCTTTCAGCGATAAGGTCGCCCATTGTTCAACCAAGCTATGTATATGTCCTGTATTATTTTTCTGTGTGGTTAACAATAAAGAGTTATATCTATCTATCTATCTAATATAGTCATCATTATAGACGACCGATGTGGCGCGGGCGAATGTCCGCCGGCGACGCAGGAGGTTACGGGTTAGATTCCTGCCTTGGGATAAATGTTTGTACGATCTGCAAATATTTATTCCGGGTGCTCTGGGTGTTTTCTATGTATAGTAAAAAAGATCTATGCATGTATTGTCATTTAGTACCCACAACACAAGCTCTGCTTAGCTTGGGGCTAGATGATAGTGTGTGGATTGTCCAGCATTATTATTATTATTATCATAATCATCAAAGGCCTGTTAAAGTCTACTGCTGGGCATAGATCTTCCAGAAAGAAATATATTAAGCCTTTTTTATTCACCGACTTCCAAATCCTAACAATATCATTGGTCCATCGAGTAGGAAAGCATCCTACGCTTAGTCTTTCATTCCAGTTTGTGGTCGCCATTCGAGAATCTTTATTCCCCAGCGGTTACAGGTACACAGGAAGTAAGTTGCAGGTACAAGTGTACAGTACCTACTATTTTGTTTGAATTTTTAGTTTATTTTTGTTGTAGTAGCTACTTCTGTTTATTGTATTTCTTCTGTGTTTTTGGCTGATTTTTTCTCATGTTACTTACTCTATGCCTATTCCTGGTTGAGAGCAGCGCAGCGCGTTTCAGGATGTGGGTGCCTCAGATTAATGGACGTGCAGTAGTGCATTGCCGGTCACGTTCCTTACGAACGTGACTTGCAAGGCAAAGCTTTGTTATTAATTATGGTAACTACTTAAAATCAGGTGGACCATCTGCTGGTTCCATCAGCAAGCCATATAAAAACCAGATTTCTTTTTATACATCTTGTTCTTTCATTTGGATGATATTTTCTTAGAATGTCTGTATGTCAACTATACGTAAATTCTAATATATTAAATTCAGGTACTTACGCCTGTGGGTCCGTAAACATTGTCAATCCAACCAGCCACGGGCTCTTTAGCTGTTCCAATCACTGAAACACACAGAGTTTGATACAGTTCGGGTCATGATAAAATACATTGAGCATCTCGAAGAGTATTTCAGTTTCAGCTTCGGTTTCTGTGCTACTTTTTTTCTGTTGTGTTTGGTTTAAAATTTAATGTTTCGATTGTATTCTTGTCGTAAGCATGGACTTGTATTGCCTAAGAGAACCTTTCTATTTATTTACTTAACACCTGCCTGCAAAGTATATATGCTTTGCTTTAGATGCTGGTGCTTTCTTTGTTCTATCATCATCCTATCAGTCCACTGCTGATTTTGGCGAGGTTTGCCATATTCATCACATTTTTAGGTTGAATTGGCTTGCGCAGTGTCGTTTAGTTTTCAGGAGATTTTGCTGCCCATTTCTTTGTACGTTCGTTTCGTTGCCTGCTACACAACTACACTGCTACACTGCTGGACAACCTGATACAGTAAGGGTAAAAGACTGCTGCGTCTGGACCCTAAACGCCACATATCACTCAACTTATCCGCCTACAGTCCACCAACTGATTGCGGATATCAAAAACAAAAAAAAAAGGTTAAGGTCATTCCATCAGCAAGTAACAAACATACCAATTGAGGGTCTGAAGAGGGCTACGGGGAGTCCTTTGGAGTACTTCAAGACGATATCTTCAGCCGTCGCCTTTGTGTATGCGTAGGTGTTGGGATGCTCTCCTAGTAATCTGGAATTCATCATGACACTAATTAAAAAAATACCATAAATGGACATGTTACTATAAAACTACTACTACTACTATAAGGTACCAACTACAAACTACTACAAGGTACTATAAGGTTTTAAGTGCCATCTCCATTTGCACACCGACACGGTATTGCATGTTGCCTCTCATAATATTTTGTCATCTATTTTACACACATGTCTAAGCAAATAAATGATCTTTATCTTTATCTTTATAGCCAGGTAGACATCGTCCAGTCTTAAAGTGCACGCCCCACTATTTCAGTAATTCAAAGAGAATTGGTCTTTATTATTTATTATACAAGAACTATTTTAAAGTTATTTGCTGGTCGTCAAAGTCAAAGAAATGCCGTGGAGGGGCGTGCACTTTAAGACTGGACGATGTCTAGATGTCTAGATGTCTATGGATCATGGGCAGACGATTACCACTTAAAATCTGGTGGATCATCTGTTGTTGCATCAAAAAGTTGTCTTAATAAAACATGGAGGCTTATATCCAGCAGTGAACTTCTACAGGTCTTGAGAAGGGGATGTTTTTATGCTACTGCGGTTGGCATTAAACAAGCACTTCACCTATAACAAAGCATTGACTTATGGGTCACGAACGTTAGTTACGTGCCCTTCGATGCAATATCCTGCGTCCACCAACCTGAGATATACAGGTGTTAAGCCTCATGTGCCTGTAATTACACCGGCACCCACACCTTTCAAACACAGGAACTTTCGGAACACAGTAGTTCGAATATCACTGCTTGGCGGCAGAAGGTACGGTGATGACTAATACAAAGTCCGTTACTTACCCTGGGGTAATGTTGTTGATTACTTTCACATCCATGGTTTCCACGAGGTCGATCAGCTTGTCACCTGGCAGGGGGCTCTCATAAAACTTCTCACCAATTTCTTGTTGGATGCAGTTACTGAAACAAGAAGGTACTTCATACAAATCTATAATTATTGACGACCGATGTGGCGCGGCGGGCTAATGTCCGTCTGCGTCGCAGGAGGTTGTGGGTTCGATTCCCGCCTTGGGATAAATATTTGTAAGATCTGCAAATATTTATTCCGGGTGTTCTGGGTATTTTATATGTACAATAAAAAATATCTATATATGTAATGTATTGTATTAAGTATATCAGTCATCTAGTACCATCACACAAGCTGATGCTGTGTGGATTGTCCAGCATTATTTATTTATTCATTAATCTACACTTAAAATAATCTTTGTCTTTGTTTCACAGGTCACGTTAATTAAGAATGTACCCTATGCTCAGTGTCCATTATCTTAAGCCCCATGTGCCTACAGTTTCACTGGCACCCACACCCTTCAAACCAGAACACAGAAAGCTGCTTGGTGGCTCAAATAAGCATGCCTGACTGACATTAGACAATGCAGAGCATAAGTTGCCGTCATAACAACAAATACTAAAAACTGAATTTAATAAATGTCTAAGGAAGCCCTCATACAACGACTTGATTTTTTTGCCGTTTTTACTACAGATAATGATACGGGACCCTTCGTGCGCGAGTCCGACTCGCACTTGGCCTGTTTTATTTTACTCGCCGGGTTGAAGTTTTATCATGGATCTTTTTTTTTAAATATACTATAGCCTTCCGTAATTTTTCAAATAGGTCCAGTAGCATCGGAGCCTATTCAATGCAAACATACAAATATTTCCTCTTTATATTATTAGTATAGATTTCTAGGTATTTATGACGAGGTCGTGGTAAAGTAAATAAACTTGTTCCTAGGAACTTAAACTATGCACAAGTAGGTACTTTATGACATATTTATTTACCAGTATAAATATTGTTGCTCAAGTATTATCACCATTGTGTATAAAGTTCTAGGACTGTCTCACTCTGCCAGTTTTTTTTGAAGTAATACTTCTAATAGCCAGTTACGTTTCGTTATATTAAAGAAGTTTTACTTCAGTCGTGGGCTAAATTAGGGTCTAAAGCACACTCGTTTTTTTTATTTTTTTATGTGACTTGTTTAATAACGTCTCAAGTCGCAATTTTTTGACAGTTTGCAATGAAATTCTGTCAAAAATTCATCACTTGAGACGTGATTGTCTTTTAATTTTAGATAGATAGATTATAGCTTTATTGTACACCATTAAAACACTTAAACAATAAGAACATTAAATGACAACTAAGAAACCAGAAGTACAATGGGCGGTAATCTCTTCCAGGCAACCTTTTTTTTAATTATTTTTCTAGTGTTATTTTTAGTTCTGATGGGTAATTTCGGTGGTATTTTAACCATCATTACTTGAGGTCTTAGCACAAGTGTGAACAATTGAAATGAAAGTATCCTGATTTGAACGAAAATGTTTCCCTTTGGTTTTGAAGAAAAACGCCATCTTTTTCTTCAAAACCGATGACAGCCGACTTTGCTTTTTTTACCAACTCGACTCGACTAAAGTATTTTATTCAACCCACTTGACATTGGCAAACTTGTCCGAATGACGGACACATGCCACAAAAAAAAACATAGGTAGATAGATAGATAGATAGATAACACTTAGGTATAGCTTGTATAGATTCAAGCCACATGAAATGTCTCGATAAATTTTCGAATCCATGGTGTTTCTATAATTCAATCGTTATTCGTAACAAGTTTATGTTTGAATAGGCAAATCATGCAATGCAATGACTTCAACATTGAGGTTTACTGCAACATTGATTTGTTTACAACATAACTCCTGCCGCCAAACAGCGTTGTTGGGTTCTGGTTTATAGGATGTGTTGGTTAGTGTAGTGTAGTAGAGCTTTTAGTAAAGGCTTTTTCAGGGTGCGTATTACCACCATATCTAGACAATGAATCTGTATCAGATATTTATATAATAATAATTAATTTTCTTTTTTTTTTGGTCATTGTGTTCACATTTTATTTTAGTTTATTTTTTCTTTGTTATTTTTGTGTGTTTTAGTAAGACAAATAAACGTTTTATCTGTCTTATCTACACACATACAAAAATTACAGGCACATGAGGCTTATATGCCTCAGGTTGATGGACGCTGAGTAGTGCAACGTAGGTGACGTTCCTAACGAGCGTGACTGGCGAGGCAATGCTTTGTTATAGGTGATGGTAACCACTTAACATCAGGTGGGCCATCTGCTTGTTTCATCAGCAAGTTGTATTAAAAAAAAAAAACTATCTATCTATTCCTGCCTATCGAGCTTGGAGATAAAAGTAGTGAAGCTATTTACATATTATTCATTAAAAATATCTTTTTGACGACCGATGTGGCTTAGCGAGCGAACGTCCGCCTGCAACGCAGGATGTTGCGGGTTCGATTCCCGCTTTGGGATAAATATTTGTACGATCTGCAAATATTTATTACGAGTGTTCTGGGTATTTTCTCTGTATACTAAAAATATGTATGTAAAGTATTGTATTAAGTATATCAGTCATCAAGTACCCATAACACAGCTCTGCTTAGCTTGGGGCTAGATGATTCTGTGTGGATTGTCCAGCATTATTATTATTGTTACCTGTAAGCTGTTGATATGTGGACCAGGGCCCTGAGCTTAGTACAAGCCCGAGCAAGCTTGCACATTTCCCTGGTTCCTCTGACATTGATTTCTACAGCTGTTTTGAGTGGCTCGTCAAACCGTACTGTTGCTGCTCCGTGAAAAATTATATCTACCTGAAACACATACAAAGGTATTATCATAAAAGTCCTAAGAATCAGTTAGAAAAGAAAAAATATAGTGGCGATAGGCTTTTAATTTTATAATTTTAATTTGCGTAATTTTATACAGAGAATGACACAAAAAAACGGTAAGAACCAAGCCGTAAGTTTCTTGCAGGTTTTTTTAAGCTTGGTTGCAAGGAATTGCTGCTTAGATTAACCTTTCAAGATGATCTCTGCGGATATTACTGAATAAATGCATTGAACACATATATTTTTCGATTAGAAAAATCCAGAGATACACGCCAGGTACCACCAATACACACCACCCATGTTCTCAGTGCCCAATCTTTACCAATTATTATAATCTTTATCCTGATTGACTGACTGACATTAGACAACGCCCAGCCTAAACCACTGCTCATAGAGACTAGAAATTATCATGGTGTATTAGTCTTGGTGCGTCGGGTGTTATAAGAAAAGAGTTCCTGAGATTCATCCCCTGAATGGGTACAGCGGAGTTGAAGTTTGTATGAAAATAACATAAATATCAACAGTATCTATGGCCGATGTGGCGCGGCGGGAGAATGTCCGCCTGCGACGCAGTAGGTTGCGGGTTCGATTCCCGCCTCGGGATAAATGTTGGTACAATCTGCAAATATTTATTCCGGGTATTCTGGGTATTTTCTATGTATAATAAAAAAGATCTATGCATGTAATGTATTGTATTACATTACACCCGATCCGTTCGTTCGACCCGTGATCATGGCGCATGCAACTGTGCCGAAATATCGGGAAACAATCAAACTCAAAAATCATGGTAAATATCCCGTTTCTATCCAAAATATTGTATTAAGTATATCAGTTATCTAGTACTCATAACACAAGCTCTGCTTAGCTTGGGGCTAGATGATACTGTGTGGATTGTCTAGCATTATTATTATTATCTTAGCATACCTCATTGATAACTCTGATCCTGTCTTCAGGACTGATGCCGAGTTCCAACTGGCCAACGTCTCCTTCTATGATCTTAATCTTGCTTAAAAAGTTGGGTTGCTGCTTCCGTAACTTATCATAGAGCTGAAATAAAGAATTATCTGCTAATTTATTTCGTTTTGGCCAGATTTTTACAGAATAGTTTCTGAAAGTCCGTTTTGTCTGCCAATAACATAAGACCCACTTGCCAAAGACTTCAGTTCGACCCGTGATCATGGCGCATGCAACTGTGCCGAAATATCGGGAAACAATCAAACTCAAAAATCATGGTAAATATCCCGTTTCCATCCAAAATATAGTTTCTGAAAGGTGTTTTATTATGCTACTGCTGGTGGCACAAGCATATGAGTCACCTAATGTTAAGTGGTAACCATCACTTATAACAAGGCATTGCCTCGCAGGTCACGTTTGTTAGAAACGTACAGATGCACTGTTCTGCGTCTATCAACCTGAGGCATACTTCTATTAAGCCTCATGTGCCTGTAATTTCCCCTGCACACTATAATCTGGAACACAGCAATGCGAGCATCACTCCTAGCCAGAAATGGGTAGGGTGGTAATACTTCCCCGGATAAGCCCTTTCACAAAGAACTCTACTAAAAGAACTACTAAAGAAACTACTAAGAGAGAGAGAACTACTAAACTTTGTTTACTTACTTTGTTTTTCTTTTAGTATTTTGTAATGTATATTTGACTACTAAACATTTATTTACAAAGAAAATTATGACTAATACAAGTATTTATAATTGGTATGTACAAAATACATTTGAAACAGTTGAGCTATCTAAAGACCGTTGCAAACGATCTAAAGGTAGCTCAACTGATCCAGATCAGTGCCAATCGGAAGCGTTCCCAAAACACTGGCTGCATTGCCACGCTGAATGGCAATGCTGATTCGTTGTGCCAGATACTCACCAGCTCTCGGGTCACGCGTCGCTTCGACCAGACGCCCCGAAAGAATTTTAAAAACCCGGAGGGCCTCGGTACCCCACGGACCTAGAGTCTCGACTCCAAGAGGAGCAAATCTGTAGGCTCTGTCGAGACCTGCATATTTGCGCCTCTTGAGATCCTCGGCAAAATCTGCCGCCGCGCCAGCCCCAACGGATGTCCTTGACAGATGGGAAGGCGCTAGTGTGTCAACGCAAGTAGCGTCCCACACCAAGGGTCTCCCCACCTCCCAAGGGACAAGGGTCATACCGTCAGGTCGTTTACCATCGTCACGCATCAGACCATTCGGCTCGAGAATGGCTGGCACGTTCACGGTGGTAAAGGCCCGCCGGATGATGTCATTAAGACTGGCGTGGCGAGACATTCGACCGGCGGCTCTAGTACACGATAATCCGTGATGACCAAGCTGGTCAACTGCAGTACCGCACTGGCATTGATGAGGCGCACAGCACCGCGCACCCAACCGTAGACAAGTTGCAATACGGAACGTGACAGGATCCATTAGAGTACCAATGTTATGTGAAGGAAGAGCTTGTAACCAATGTCCTGACTCCCATTTAGAAACAGCTAGGAGACGGGCACGATCTGCAGAGCTGGAACACGTTTGTAACAGACAATTCCGTGTCAACTCACACAGAGGCCCGTCCCATTGCCGTTGAGACGAAAGACATGTGGGGGGAGCCGTATTGGGGCAAGCAATATGCCAAGCATTTCGAGCTTCGTCTAGATGAGAAATTTTGAGAGTTATGCCAGGAGTAACCAAAAGAGACGGGGTTAGAATTTTTTGAACCAATGGATTAGTGCTATAGACGGAAGACAAGAAAGCTGGTAGGGCTACACTAGAAATTTTGCGAATACCTAAGCCTCCCAATTTGACAGGTAGGGAGGCCTGCGACCACGCCTTATCATCCAAATAAATATTCAAAACCGATGATAAAGTATTCTTTATTATGTTGTCTAAGCCTTCCACCAGCTCACTGTGTTTCCACAATTGACAACATCGTAAAGAGTATGTAAATTTAGGTACAAAAAGGCAAAACCTAATAATTGTAAAAGCCATATGGCTATTAATTTTAAGTAATCGGTCCGAAGTTTTATTAAAATTTTGAATTTTCTCATCTATGAATGTCGGAAAGGATACATCAAGAATTGGTGAACCAAGGAGTCGAAGTGAACACTTATCTACAACTGTAATATTAGGGGCCAAACTGTTAAACTTTTCAATGATATAATTTTTATTCAAACAAGTGTCGGAAAGAAAAAGTTCGCACTTCGAAAAATTTAATTCTAAACCTATTTGCCGAAATTCATCTGTAATGAGTTTTAGATCGCCAAAAACTGTATCCACATCTCCACCTAAAGTTCCGTCATCCAAATACCAAACATTAAGCTTGGATTGGAGACGTTGAATAATTGGATGGATAGCAAGGCTAAAAATGGCCGGACCAAGAGGGTCACCTTGCTGACAACCAACGGCAGACGAAATATCATTGTTCCGGTAAATTAATTTAGAAGGCGAGCCATAGCACTGCCAGAGAAATGGGTAAATTTCGGGAATTTTTTCTTTAATTTCTTTTAGCAAGGCGCCCCTGTCTACGGAATTGAAGGCGTTTTTGATATCAACCTTCAGAATCACCTCCCCATAATTTTGATCCAAAAATGTACGAAGGGAATGTACTGCTGCCTCACAACCGCCTCGCGAACCAAAGCCCAGCTGAACAGGTCGGAAATAGTCGCCTAGGTAGTCGGCTTCTTTCCGACAGCAGACTTTAGCTGCAAGGCGACGGTAGGTGGTGCCCACGGCTATGGGTCTTATCCCGCCATCCTTCTTTTTGAGTGCGCAAAGGTTTGCACCGTACAGGAGATCTGTGATCTCGCTGTTGACTCGACCTGACAACATCAAGTTGATCAGGGACGTCAGGTCCCCCAGAAGGACTTCACCTGCATGGCCAGATCCGCCAGACAGCAAATCCTTTAGATGCTGTGGAGTCACAATTTGACTACTTAATTGTTACCTAATGACCTATTGATTTTTGTATTTTTTTGTCTTTCTATTTTTGTCTTTCGAGTCGTTACTAATTTAATTAATGTAATTGGTGTGTAACCGTTTTAATTAAATGTAAATAAATAAATAAAAGGTTTGGTTGTTGAAGGCATGTCCTGTGTGACTCCACAGCCACACTGGGTTTAAGATAGGTCGATATAACTCCGATAGCCATGTTGTCACAATTCTCAGCCTTCTCTGTTCACCTTTCCTCCTTTCTTTTTAGCTTATCCGGGGAAGTTCTATCACCATGCTTATTTCTGCCGCTAAGCAGCTGTGCTCCGGTTGAAGAGTGCGTTGTGAGTGCCAGTGAAATGATAGGGTGTATAGCTTTTTTGACAGCCGTCACAGCTCAGTTCGTAGTAGCCCTGCTTTCTGTGCTGTAGGTGGGTTCGATTTCCACCGAGAACAAACATTTGTGTGATGAATATAGATGTTTGTTCTGTGTCTGGGTGTTATATTGTATTCTAAGTATGTTATTTTTATAAAAAAAAAGTATATAAGTATTCTATTAGTCATCTGGTTCCCATAGTACAAGCTATGCTTAGTGTTAGGGAGTGCGTGGAGTGGTGAGACGTCGTGGGATTTAAAAACAACTTTTTTAGAAGATTGAACGAGTACCGAGCGATTACGCGTAGACAAGGTAGTTGTCTGTATCGGGTTCACAAGCCAACTGTTTCGCTACCCATCTGCGCGCAAACGGCCGGTAGACGCCATTTTATTGGATTGAAGTAAGGTAAGTACATATTATCATATTTTTAATACCTACCTACACATTTCTATTAACGTTTTGTATCTTATATCTTATTGTTTGACCTAATAATATTTTTTATCTATTTTCAGGTTCGCGAGGCGCGTCGTCTACACTTAGTTTGGGGCTAGATGATGTTGTGTAAAAATGTCCACAAATATTTATTTATTTTTCTATTTTATTTTATTGAGGACCGATGTGGCGCGGCGGGCGAATGTCCGCCTGCGACGCAGAGGTTGCGGGTTCGATTCCCGCCTTGGAATAAATGTTTGTACGATCTGCAAATATTAATTCCGCGTGTTCTGGGTGTTTTCTATGTATAATAAAAAATATCTATGTATGTAATGTATTGTATTAAATATATCAGTCATCTAGTACCCATAACACAAGCTCTGCTTAGCTTGGGGTTAGATGATGCTGTGTGGATCGTCCGGCATTATTTATTTATTTATTTTTCTTTCTTACTTCGTTGAAGAGCTGGTAAGCAGTAAATAGAATACTCACCACATCATCAAACTGTTCCTGCAGTCTTTTGGATATTTCCTTGTTCTTCTTCGGTCTGGCCAGTAGATACAGCGTAGATATATCTGGGCATGATCTGAAAAAAAAATAAGAAACGTGGTATTTAAATAGTTTTATTACTCTTAAGCATAAAAATAATTATCAACTCACTTAATATGGTGAGAAACTTTATTTACTTATATATAGGTAACTGTCTGTCCGTCTGTCACCAGGCTGTATAGTGTATGTGTAGGATATGATATATTTTTCTGTTGCCGCTATAACAACTTAAAAAACAGGCTAAAATAAATATTTAAGGGGGCTCTTATACAACAAACGTGATTTTTTGCCGTTTTTATTGCCGACTAGCGGCCGCTCGCAGCTTCGCCCGCGTGGCAGTATTTTCCCGCTCCCGTAATTTTTTCAGGCCTATATTAGGCCAGGTTACAATCTTTATTTATTCCAAATCGGTCCACTGGTTATAGAGTGAAAGAGTAACAAACATCCATCCATCCATCCATACATACAAACTTTCACGTTTATAATATGGATAATGGTACGGAACCCTTCGTGCACGAGTCCGTCTGACTTGGCTAGTTTTTTAACTTCTTTTCTGTTTTTACAGTTTCAATATTATATTAACTGCATGTTATAAATGAATTCATAAATAGTGATAATGCGAGTACTCTGTAGCAAGTTAGACACCTATTTTTGTCGCCCATTGTGTGGTCTTGTTATTATTCCATGAGCGACGTGAGCGCAATTATATCCAACATCTAATTTTATTGATCAAATCTAAATTGTTCATCTAATTTTATTTCGTACTACTATATGAGTCATTGTTACTACAGACAAAGAACCGTTAAGAACTTTTAGAAGACTTATGCCCGCTCCAATATCTTACAGGGTTCGTTAACTTTTTTTAGGGTTCCGTACCCAAAGGGTAAACGGGACCCTATTACTAATACTCCGTTGTCTGTCTGTCCGTCTGTCACCAGGCTGTATCTCATGAATTGTGATAGTTAGTATTGAAATTTACACAGATGATGTACTAAAAAATATTTAAAAAGTATTTTAGAGGGCTCTCATATAACAAACGCGATTTTTATGGCGTTTTTATAATAGATAATAGTACGGATCTCTTCGTGTGAAAACTTTAAAAAATATGTACGAATGTTTGTACACGCATCACGCTAATACTACTGGGAACTATGGGAACCAGATGACTATTAAGTATACTTACTTACAAAGACAGACAGACAGAGAACAAACAGCTATGTTCATCGTACAAATGTTAGTCCACAGTGGGGATCGAACCACAACCTACAGCACAGAAGGCTTAGCTACTACTAATTGCGCTATTCCGCCAGTTAATAAATAAAACATTAGCAAAAATAACATAACAGAACTAAAATAACACTAGAAAAAAACGAGTGTGCTTTAGACCACACGACTGAAGTAAAACTTCTTTAATATACGAAACGTAACTGGCCATGAGAGAAAGAGAGATATAACAGCTTCATACCCCTCCATGGTAGTGTTAAACGTTTAACGCAACCTTGTTGGAAGTCGCATAAGAAGTATTACTTCAAAAACAATTACCGACGAATTGGACGACCGATGTGGCGCGGCTGGCGAATGTTCGCCTGCGTCGCAGGAGGTTGCGGGTTCGATTCCCGCCTTGGGATACATGTTTGTACGATCTGCAAATATTTATTCCGGGTGTTCTGGGTATTTTCTATGTACAATAAAAAATATCTATAATTATGTAATGTATTGTATTAAGTATATCAGTCTTCTAGTACCCATAACACAAGCTCTGCTTAGCTTGGGGCTAGATGATGCTGTGTGAATTGTCCAGCATTATTATTTATTTAATTAGAAGAATCAGATCAAAATATCATGGTAGACGGTTAGGTATGACCGCTTAAGTACAAGTAATGACAGTTTAAAGTCAAGTCACGCACTGACAGCTACCGTTGCAGCATCGGTATTTGGATTAAGGTCGTGATGAACCAGACTTTGATGCTATGCATCATCATCATTAATAGCAAAGGTAAAACCATATTATGCCTGTCGAAAAACAGCTTGCTGTATTCTGGTTTGAAGTGTGTTTTGCCGGTCACATACATATTTTTATTGTGCTACTGCTGGTGGAACAAGCATATTATGTTAAGTGGTATTTTTACTGGTCAAAATCACACATGAACCTATACATGAGACTAGCCATGTAAACCTAACCATGTAGACGACCGATGTGGCGCGACGGGCGAATGTCCGCCTGTGACGCAGGAGGTTGCGGGTTCGATTCCCGCCTTGGGATAAATTTTTGTACGATCTGCAAATAATAATAATATATCAGTCATCTAAGTTCCCATAACACAAACTCTGCTTAGCTTGGGGCTAGATGATGCTGTGTGGATTGTCCAGCATTATTATTATTATTAAGCCTACAAATCTCAAACTTAGGGCTCTGACGGGCTATCGTCAACTCGGTTATTTGCTGGATAGTGGCTTGATTAGTAACCCGTACCGCAAGCCTCCAAATGTCATGCATTAGAAGGGTCACGAAAATGAGGTTTACCAACTTCTATAATTAATTGTTTTGATGCGAAATACAAAACTCGAACTAGAACAGGCCTGAACATACCCGAATAATATACACGAGGATGTATCTTCGTACAAATCTGGAAGCTATTGCTGAAAGTTCGTGTTGCAAATTATTGTTTTCTAGTGCAAAAAAATCTAAATTAATCGTATCTGTTCAGCACGAAAGGTGTTGTTTTGACAGTTGCAGTCGTGCAAAAAGAGTTTTTTTTTATCATTTATAGACCGTCCTTTGGCTTCAATCTCACCTGATGGTAAGTGACGATGAAGCAGGGCGGTCTAGAAGACACCTATTTACTCTTGCCTTAAAGATATTCAGATTAGAGTGCGTGTTTCACTGTGTCATTTATTTGAATTTAAGGTGACGCGGTAGTGTGATCAGCACCTGTTTATTATGTTAAAACAACATATTCATGTATTTTTTTAAATTGAATATTACATTTAAAAGGACCATCTATATTTCGGAGAGACCAGAAACACTCTTGATTCCATTGGGTTCGATAAAAGTTTACACAAAGTTTGACTAATAGATATTAGGAATAAGTAGGTGTGGGTCGAACGGGAAACTTGAATCAAATGTTTTGGGTCGAACGGAGCAAAATACCTATTGGGTAGAAAAGTTTTGGGTTGAACGGGGAAGCACTCTCAGATTATAGTAATCAGGGAGAACAGACGCTGGCAATGAATTCTACTCCCTATCGCTCGCATGATGAAAGTGGAACCGAAACGCTTTTCACAGTAGCGTGCCTGGTATTGCGCACAAATTGGTCATTGCCCTGTTAATTTATAAAATCAGATAACAATGCATTTAAATTAACATTATCGAGTGACTTGTCAAACTGTTCTATAAATAATATAGTAGACTTTGTATTCAATTCAGCCCGATTTTATTGACCTTTGACTACCTAGTAGAAATAGAGCTCGTTATAAAAGGCTCACAGGCTCTGTATTCAATTCTACCGACCTGGTTTTTATCGTAGCAATAGAGCGCGGTGTAAAAAGGCTCAAAGTCAAAGCCGAAGTCAACGTCAAAAAGCATTTATTCAATAACTAGCGGCTGCTCGCAGCTTAGCCCGCGTGGCAGTTTTTTCCCGTTCCCGTTATTTTTTCGGGATAAAAAGTATCCTGTATGTTAATCTAAGTTATAATCTATATTTATTCCAAATTTCATCCAAATCGGTCTACTGGTTAGAGCGTGAAAGAGTAACAAACATCCATCCATCCATCCATCCATACTTACAAACTTTCGCGTTTATAATATTAGTAGGATATCCGCAGGGATCATCTTGAAACGTCTTAAAGCTACGTGAATCTAAGCGCTAGTTCCTCGCGACCAAGCCTAGAATAGGCAACAAACTTACGGCTTGGTTCTTACCGTTGTTTTAATGCTCGTTTGTGGTACTACCACCATGCCTATTTCTGCCGCTAAGCAGCTTGCTGTGTTCTGGTTTTAAGGGTGTGTATGCTAGGGTGATCTGGGTGTTTTCTATGTATAATAAAAAAATATCTATGTACGTAATGTATTGTGTTAAGTATATCAGTCATCTAGTACCCATCATAACACAAGCTCTGCTTAGTTTGGGGCTAGATGATGTTGTGTAAAAATGTCAGCAAAAATGTATTATTCAAGAAGTTGCAGTGCCGATTTTTGCAACTGTTATTTTTATTATTTAAGAGTAAATTTCATGGTCATACTAAACTGTTTCACAATTAAATCATAACAATAAAAGTTTGCAATTGCAAACAAATTCTGCATACAAATATCTCTTTGCATTCGTTTTTATATAGTTTGTCTACACTTGAGGAAATAAAGATTTTATTTATACTTCTATGCTAATATTATAAAAAGGTAAAGTTTGTGAGGTCATAGGGGGTCATCATCATCATCAGTAGAAGTTGTTTGAAAAGTGAGTGGTTTTCTATTGTTAAAGAACAATAGAAAACCACGTTATTTGTGAGTGTCATGGGCCATATGCATCGTCAGGTTAAAGATCCTACTATCCTACTACTAATATACTACTAATATTATAAACGCAAAAGTTTGTAAGTATGGATGGATGGATGGATGTTTGTTACTCTTTCACGCTCTAACCAGTAGACCGATTTAAATGAAATTTAGAATAATTATAGATTGCATCCTGGATTAACATAAAGGCTACCTTTTATCTCGAAAAAATAACGGGAACGGGAAAAAATTGCCACGTGCGTGGGCGAAGCAGCGAGGGGCCGCTAGTTGAAAATAAATTAAAGCTTTTTTATCCCTATCCCTCTCCTAAATCAAAACCGGGATATAACATAGCCCAGGTATTTCTATCATCATTATTATAAAAACATACAGTCGTGAAAATTTGCAACTCAACTATAATGTATTTTTAATAATGGTTGCAAATACATTGTCCAGTAGTAAAGTGACGTAATCCTTACCAGTTATAAGAATCTTTGTCCTGTCTGACTGACTGATATACATATAGACAACGCACAGCCTAAACCACTGCTCGTAGAGACTTGAAATTCTCAGGGTATATATGTCTTGGTGTGTAGAAGTGTACTAAGAAAGGAATTCCCAAAACTCAACCCCTAAACATGTATAGTACCTAAAACTTCCCGCAAACGAAATCGCGCGTTTTGTTTGCATACAAATAAAATACAAAGTAATTTATGACCTAACACTGACTTAAAGTTGGTGTGGCGCGGTGGGCGAATATCCGCCTGCGACGCAGGAGGTTACGGGTTCAATTCCCGCCTTAGGATAAATGTTTGTACGCAGTATTGATTTCGAATAAATTGATTTCAAATCTTAAAACAATCAAAAAACAAAAAAACAGCATGTATCTACCTACGTACTTAAATATATTTTAATTTGATTAAATTAACGAATGACGCCAATTCAGCAAAAACCGTCATTTCGTGCGTAAGTAAAGTTCTATGCACATACCTACATACCTTAATTAGTTTGTAGGTATCTATCAATATACCACCAAACTAAAAACAAAGGTTACCACCAAAAGGACAAACTTTTCCACTTATTGACCGAGCGAGCGAAGCGAGCGAAGCGTCTCAGTTTCGAGACAAAAATGCTTTTGTCCGGTTATCTGTCTGTTCTTGCCTACAGGTCGCAATTTTCCATGGATTTGACGAAAATTGGCACACAAGTTCCTTGATTTATCTATTTTTGTCGATCGCGATTTTGGATTGGCGGTAAAAAAAGGGGGAAGAGGGGAAGTTTGCTGTAGTGTTATTTTTCGACGGATTTCAATCAAATTTGAGAGGCACAATAAAGACTTTATTCTTCAAAGATGTTGCAAATCATTTCAGAAAACCGAAGTGGAGGGGGGAAAAAGGACCAAGTTTGCTCAACTATTTTTTTTTATTTTATTTTTCGAAAATTCATATATATATTTTTTTATACAATTTACTGATGGAACAAGCATATGGCCCACCTAATGTTAAGAGGTTACCATAGCCTATAATAAGCATTGCCTTACGTTACGTTAGTTAGGAACGTCCCCTACAATACACTGCTCTGCGTCCATCAACCTGAGGCATACAGGTGTTAGGCCTCATGTGCCTGTAATATCACCAGCACCCTTGAAATCGTAACACAGGAAGTTAATTGAAGATTATCACCTGGTTATGCCAAAGAATACATAATGTGACTTTTTAGGGTTCCGTACCTCAAAAGGAAAAAACGAAACCCTTATAGGATCACTTTGTTGTCAGTCTGTCTGTCTGTCAAGACCCTTTTTGAAGTAATACTTCTTATGCGACTTCCAACAAGGTTGCGTCAACGTTTAACACTACCATGGAGGGGGTATGTGTTGGACTGGCACTAGCACATCACTATAACAGGACGTGTCCCATCCCTGCTGGAGTGACATCGGTCATCCGGTTTACTCACTCTGTGGCTCTCTCTTGTCTCCGGCTCGTTCGAAGTGAAAGTGTGCGTCCCTTACAATAATTGCTTTTACGTTTCATATTAATAGTTTAGTGTTAATTAAATATACCATTGTGTCTCTTGAAATAAACCAATTGAAGACCTAATTGTGTTGGCCATAATTATTAGCAGAAATCCTCTATCAAATGGTAGCAGAGCGTGGTTCGGGTGCATCATGGCGAACCAATTATCACAATACCGCATTGAGCTACTCAATCGAAATAACTACGAGACATGGGTAATACAAGCTCAAGCCGTTCTTGTGAAAAATGGATTATGGACTACAATAGATGACCCGAAACCTGATGCCGAAAAAGATATGTTGGCACGATCAGAGCTTTTACTGCTTATATCGCCAACAGAACTAAGGCAAGTAAAAGGCTGCAAATCCGCATCCGAAATATGGAAGAAATTAAAATCTGTATATCAAAGCGAAGGGCCCGCCAGAAAGGCGGCATTATTAAAACAATTGATTTTAAAGAAAATGTGCGATAAAGATGATGTACAGGATCATTTGTCCGCCATGTTCGACTGTGTCGACATGCTCAAAAATATGGTTGTAGGTATAAATGACGACCTGCTTAGCATCATCATCCTATACAGTTTGCCCTCGTCGTATGAAAACTTTCGGATTGCAATTGAAACAAGAGACAAGTTGCCTGCGCCTGAAGAATTAAAAATTAAAATTATTGAGGAGGCCCAGGCGAGGTCTAGACATGGTAACAAAAGCAACGCACCAGAACACGCTTACTATTTCAACAAAAAGAAAATTAAATGCACAGTATGTGACAAAATTGGTCATGAAGCATCCAAGTGCTGGTCTCGGAGTAAGAACCAAAGTTCAAACTCAAATGGAAATAAAAAGAAAAATCCTAGAAACCTTTTCATTTCAGAGCACATGGCAAATATGGTCAATACTGAAGCTTCATATGATGTTTGGTGTCTGGACAGTGGGTGTACATCCCATATGACCGGAAAAGCTGAAAAATTCCAAAACATTGAAGCTGAGAGAGGCAAGTTGAAATTAGCATCGAACCAAAGCACAGAAATTAAAGGTACAGGCACAGTCCCAGTCATTTATAATAAAACTGAATTAAATTTGAACAATACCATCTATGTACCAGAGTTAACTACAAATTTGCTATCAGTTGCTCGCATAACTGAGCGAGACCACACAGTTTTGTTCACAGAGAACAAGGCCTACGTAAAGGATAGTGATGGGAAAACTGTGCTAACTGCCGACAAAAGAGACGGGCTTTATCTGACATCCCTTAAAAGCGTGCAAACAAAAGAGCAGGCAAATACTGTTTCAGAAAATGATTTAATGACATGGCATAAAAAATTGGCTCACTTAAATGAAAAAGATCTCCATAATTTAGCATCAAAAAACCTAGTGTCTGGATTATGCTTGAATAAAAATGAAAAACTAGAAAATTGTGAAAGCTGTATTCAAGGAAAAATGACACAGTTGCCTTTTCCTAAAAATGAAGGAATAAAAACAAAGCAAATTTTAGAGGTTATACACACTGACCTGTGTGGACCCATGCCGCAGGCAACCATTGGTGGTTCAAGATACATCTTGACTTTTATTGATGATTTCAGCCGATACTGCTATGTATACTTCTTACAGAAGAAATCGGAAACATTAGAGAAATTCAAAGAATTTAAGGAAGAAGTGGAAAAACTTACTGAAAATAAAATAAAGTTTATACAGTCAGATAATGGTACTGAATATTGTAATGAAGAATTCAACAGATATCTAAAGGAAAATGGTATCCAAAGAAGACTGACAGTCATATACACACCACAACAGAATGGACTGGCAGAAAGGAAAAATAGAACCTTAGTTGAAAAAGCCAGGTGTATGATGATTGAGTCAAAGGTTCCAGAAGCTTTGTGGGCAGAAGCTATATCCACTGCAAATTATGTTGTGAACAGATGTCCAGCAAAAGCTCTGAACGGTGAGACACCATATGTGAAATGGGTCGGCCGCATTCCATCTGTAAGACATTTACACACATTTGGATCAAAGGTATTCACACTCAACAAACAAAAGAAACACAGTAAATTTTCACCTAAAGCAAGTGAAGGTGTTTTTGTTGGATATGCAAAATATAGTAAAGCATACAGAATATTCTTACCAAAGAAAAATACAGTCATAGTACGTCGTGATGTCAAAGTACTAGATGGAAAAATGTACTACCAGAATAATAATGGTTTTCTACCTGAACTGGAACAACCTGAAACAGAAGATGAAAACATTAATGAGGACATATTTTCCCAAAAAAGGGAAATAACAGTAAATAACTTATCTTTTCAGCCTTCTTCTTTTCAGCCTTCTTTTCAGCAAAATGAAGAAAGTACTGATGATGATGGATCTATGCACTCATTCAGCGATTATAGAGATGACAGTGAAGTCACCATAGCTGAAGCAGTAAGTCCACTAAATACATATTCACATCATCAACCACAACCCTGCCAAAGTACTAGTGAGCAAGAGGAGGCAAGCCAAAGTAGCCGTCCTTCAAGAATAAAAACCCTTCCTGCATGGTCAAAAGATTATGAATTTGGTGAACACGAGTGCAATTACATGAGTGATGAAATCAAAGAAAGCGATA
Organism: Electrophaes corylata; assembly: GCA_947095575.1. Lineage (NCBI taxonomy): Eukaryota > Metazoa > Arthropoda > Insecta > Lepidoptera > Geometridae > Electrophaes > Electrophaes corylata. The sequence continues at coordinate 783,612 of OX352726.1, read as the reverse complement.
TCCAAAATGATGGATGGCAGGAAGCCATATTAGCTGAAATAAAATCTCACATAAAAAATGGTACATGGAAAATACAGGAAAGAAAACAAAACTCGAAAAACATAGTGGACTGTAAAATGATTTTGAAAGAAAAACTAGGCCCAGATGAAAAAATCATTAAAAAGGCACGATTAGTGGCCAGAGGTTTCACTCAGAGACCTGGAATTGATTACAATGAAACATATGCTCCAGTAGCCAAACTGAGTTCAATCAGAACTCTATTGGCCCTTGCAGTTGAACAAGATTTAAAACTCCATCAAATGGATGTAACTACTGCATATCTAAACGGAGAACTAAATGAAGAAATATTCATGAAGAAACCTGAATGTCTAGAAGAATACATCACAAAAATCATGCAGGATGAAAGTGATAGTAAAAATCAAGATTTATTCAATAAAGCCAAAAGTATGCTACAAGACATAAATAAAATAAAAGGCGAAAAAGTTTGCTTATTGAAAAAGGCCCTTTATGGTTTGAAGCAAGCTGGCCGTCAATGGTTCTACAAGTTAGACCATGAACTTCGAAAAATGAACTTCAAAGCATCAACTGCTGATCCATGCATATACGTAAGGATACAAGGCACAGATAAAATGATAGTAGCAGTATATGTTGATGATTTAATAATTGCATACTCAAATAAAGAAACATTAAATAAGATAAATAAGCATCTAAGTAAAAGTTTTGAAATGAAAAATATTGGAAAACCAAAGTATGTACTTGGCCTTGAAATAAATCATGAAAATGGAAAATTAAAATTAACCCAGCGAAGATACATTCAAAAGGCATTGGAAAAATTCAAGATGGAAAATTGTAAACCTATAAGTACTCCAATTGAACCATACCTAAAGCTGGAAAAATCAGATAGCTGTGATAAGAATATTCCCTATTTAAACTTAATTGGAACATTGATGTACTTGTCAGTGGCATGCCGCCCAGACATAGCTTATTCAGTAAGCTATCTATCACAGTTTAACAATGCTTACAGTGAAGAACACTTCAAGTATGCCAAACGCATTTTGCGGTACCTGAAGGGTACTATGAACATTGGTATTTGTTTCACCAAATCGAACAAAAATATGTATGGAATGGCTGATGCTGATTGGGCTGGTTGCAAAATTGACCGAAAGTCTTACTCAGGATATTGCTTCAAGTATGCAAATGGTTGCATCAGCTGGGAGGCTAAGAAACAAAAATGTGTAGCCCTATCTACTGCAGAAGCTGAATATGTAGCCCTTACAGAAGCCTCAAAAGAAGCCATTCATCTAAAAATGTTATTAAATGATTTAGGCATTGCTATAAATAATGTTGTACTTTTCAGTGATAATCAAGCTGCCCAGAGACTTTCCAACAATCCAGTCATCAGTGGAAAGTCCAAGCACATTGAAATAAAGCAACATTTCATAAGGGAATGTGTTCAACAAGGGATCGTCGACATCCAATACAAACCTACCCTGGAAATGGAGGCCGACATTCTCACAAAAGGTGTCCCTGGACCAAGGCTCCTGAAGCTACGGGAGCTCCTTGGCCTATCATGAGTGATGAGCTCGTGAGGAGGAGTGTTGGACTGGCACTAGCACATCACTATAACAGGACGTGTCCCATCCCTGCTGGAGTGACATCGGTCATCCGGTTTACTCACTCTGTGGCTCTCTCTTGTCTCCGGCTCGTTCGAAGTGAAAGTGTGCGTCCCTTACAATAATTGCTTTTACGTTTCATATTAATAGTTTAGTGTTAATTAAATATACCATTGTGTCTCTTGAAATAAACCAATTGAAGACCTAATTGTGTTGGCCATAATTATTAGCAGAAATCCTCTATCAGTATGAAAGCACTGTTCTTTCTCTCTTTCTCTCATAGCCAGTTACGATTCGTATATTAAAGAAGTTTTACTTCAGTCGTGTGGTCTAAAGCACACTCGTTTTTTTCTCAAGAACGCGTAAAGGTATCAAGCTCAAATTTATATCAAATACTCAGGTCTACTGTCCCTTGAAGCTGTGAAAAAATCTAACTTCTAAGCCAACACAATCAAAAGATACAGCCGTCTATGCTGCAAATTTTTGACACTCGCAAGGGGAATCAAAACCTACAAGGTACTTCCCGTGAACTCAGAATCTTAAAATTCGGTACAAAGCAACTTTTTATATCACAGATAAAGGAAAAATTGCGAAAAGATTGCGAAGAGAATATTAGATAGAACCGACAACCGCTGGGAAGTAAAGATTCTCGAATGGCGACCACGAACCGGAAGACGAAGCGCAGGACGTCCTCCTACCCGATGGACTGACGACATTGTTAGGACCGCGGGAAGTCGATGGATGGAAAGGGCTCAGAATCGTTCTTCCTGGAAACGTGTGGGGGAGGCCTATGTCCAGCAGTGGACTATTACCTACAGGCTGATGATGATGATGCTGGATAATTTTTTGTAATTTTGTATAGATAATGGTACGGAACCCTTCGTGCGCAAGTCCGACTTGCATTTGGCCGGTTTTTTTAATAATTTGAAACTTCTAGCTTAAGGCGACGCGGTCGTGTGATCAGCACCTGTTTATTATGTTAAAACAACATATTCATGTATTTTTTTAAATTGAATATTACATTTAAAAGGACCATCTATATTTCGGAGCGACCAGAAACACTCTTGATTCCATTGAGTTCGATAAAAGTTTACACAAAGTTTTACTAAAATCTCTGGCCTACCGACTACACCGAGGGTGATTTATTCGATTGTTAATCGAGATATTCCAACGATTTTTCTGTTCATGTGTTCCTTAAAAGATACGTAATCGTGTGCCGGAGTAATTTTTTTGTTAGCTAGCTTACTTTTTTATAAAAATAGTAGATAGCCTAAAATATAAATACGCGAAACGTACCTATACAAGCTCAGTAGCGCTTTGGCGCTTCAGGAGGCAGGGTCCACGTCAAAAGTCGTTCCGAGCAACTATACATTATTCTGTGGCTCGTTTGACAGTGATAATCACATAGTTACTATAGGTGTCATTTATTTGTCACAGTCAATACAAATACAACAAGACACAGTGTAACGAAATTACGGTTGGGTCATAAAATATCAACATCATCGTGTGGAAGAAGTCCATTAGTCTTAGGCGTTCTTTATCATAAGATACAAGCGATCGTCGGTTCCAAGGTTTGATCACATCAATCCTTGAATAATGTACTAGCGAAACACGTGTGACTCCGTCCGCGTGACGTTATTTTCATATGAACTTCAATCCCTGCTGTACCCCGTGTAGGAGTTAAATTTCAGGAATTTATTTCTTAGTCTCTTAGTTCCTTGGTCTTTTCACCCAATAAGACAAATATACCCAAAAATTTCAATTCTCTTCGACCAGTGTTTTAGGCTGCACGTTGTCTTATGTTCGTCAGTTAGTCAGGATGAAGATTATTACTAAGTAGTGGTTCTATGAGTAGTAGTAGAGCTCTTTGTGAAGGGCTCGTCCGGGGCAGTACTACTACCTATTTCTGTTGCCAAGCAGCTTGCTGTGTTCCATTTTGAAGGGTGTGGGTGCCGGTGTAGTTACAGGCACATGAGGCTTAACACCTGTATGCCTCAGGTTGAGGGACGCTGAGTAGTGCATCGTAGGTGACGTTCCTAACGAGCGTGGCCTACGAGGCAATGCTTTGTTATAGGTGATGGTAACCATTTAACATCAGGTGGGCCATCTGCTTGCTCCATCAAAAAAGTAGTAGGTATAAATCGAAAAATGCGACCTGTAGGCGAAAACAGACCGACTGACACACGGACAAATGCATTTTTTTACTAATCTCGAAACTAAGACGCTTCGCTCGCTTGATCAATAATTGGTATATATTTATACTGGCTGTATAAGGTTACCAAGTAACTATGCCCCTTGTTGTCAAAATGTCAAATTCATATAATTTTTGAATCTATCTGAACTCATTACTGTTCATCGAAGCTAAAATTGACATAAAACTTGCACCAGTATAGATAAGGTTGAGATTTCTTTAACACCCCCATTTACTAGTGTTTTCGCTTAGATAACAATCGAATACAGTCGCGAGTTGTATTCTAAGTATGTGTTTACAATAAAAAGTACATAAGTTTTCTGTCAGCTAGTTTAGTACGGTGATAAGCACTCCAAAGGCGATAGGGCACTTTATTCCATCTACTTTTCTTAGTTGTTCCGTAAACATAATAATCTTATACCTTCCTTTGCAATCTGACACTGCCGATAATTTTTTTAAATCTGTTTTCTATCCAATCTAACCAAAAAAACAAAATTTTTAATGAACACCTATTTTGAGTTAGTGTTGAGATTTGTCTTGGAATACGAGCGTTGGTTTCAATTTGACATTTTAGATTGACAGAACATTGTCCAAAAAGTTCAGTTTGTGTAAGTGTGTACAATACTCTGTGGTACAATATTTCATAATACTTATGTAAAGATAAAATTTAATTTATCCATATTTTCAATATAAATCTATATATATAAAAATTAATTGATGTTTGTTAGTCTTACAAAAACTCGAGAACGACTGAACCGATTTGCCTAGTTTTTGATTTAAAGTATTGTAGAAGTCCAAAAAAGATTTAAAAGGTGAGAATAGTATTTTATATATTATTTTAAAATTTTACTATTACCATCATCACCCTGAAGACATAATCCACTGCAGAAAGACCAATGGGGGTTTTGAATTTTTTTTTTTGCGGTAATTGAAAGGTCATATATGTTTTAATTTTTTTACAATAATTCAAAAGTTATTTCAAAATAAAAATATTTTTTGAATCCAGTACCGAAAACACGCCGGCAGCTCCCGAACAAACCCGAGCGGTTTTCACTCATTGCAATAGCCGCGCACGCTGTACTGTTATTAGATAGCTATAACATAATGACGTCACTATGTAACAACAACTATGGTGATCAATCATGGCGCGTTTATAGTCACGTGATTTTTTTCTAAATTTTATCAATTTTTAATTGTCTATTATTAGTTTTTTTTTTTAAGTTTTTTGCATTAAATATCAATATTATTAATAATAATGTATTAAAATACATAAAAAAAAACATTTTTTTTTTCAAAACCCCAATTGTGAAACTTTTTATCCTCCGACTTCCCGTGATCCTAGCAAAGTATCGGATGGAAGAGCGTCCTACGCTTCGTCTTCCTGTTCATGGCCGACAATCGAGAGCTTTTATTCATCTGTAGTTTGCGGTTCTACGAGCTATGTCTGTCTGTTGCCACTTCAACTTGCTGATTGTGAGAGCTATGTCGGTGATCGTGGTTATTTTTCAGATTTGTTTATTTCTTATTCAAACCTATTGTAAGTTAAATTGTTGCTTTAGTTGTGGACACTCTCCGATTAAGCACATGAAACCCAAGTATAAATAACTAATAAAACTATACTCTTCCATATTTAATAATTAGGTTCCAGTCAGCATACGTATATGTATATACATATATGTAATTACAGGCACATGAGGCTAAACACCCGTATGCCTCAGGTTGATGGACGCAGAGCAGTGTATTGTAGGGCACGTTCCTTACTAACGTGACCTACAAGACAATGCTTTGTTATAGGCTATGATAACCACTTAACATCAGGTGGGCCATATGTTTGATCCATCAGCAAATTGTATACATAAAAAAAAAACAAACGAAAACTCTAAAATATGTGTCAGATATTTTTCAATAACATACACAGGAGTGCATTATTGAAAACCTTACGGATTTTTGACATCTTTAAAACTATCATTCTGATTCCCGTTCTGGAAGATGTTCTATAATCTGTGACATTTATTCTATCATATTACTTTCTTATATTTCATTTTCCAAGTGAAAATTTCAGTCATGTAGGTACATTAAATACATAGTGACATAAGTCAAACTTCAAGTCGATATACCACAGAAGATGTATTATTACCTGCTTTTATATTGTGAATTCTAACAACAATGTAAGAAAACATATTTTAGTAAACAAAATTATTGTTTATCGACTTTTACGAATGACGTGTGCATTCGCATCGAAAGTCAGAACCGCCGAAGTGATTTTGGTAGTGTTTGTCCACCGTCACGGAGAGAGAGAGAAAAAAGTTCATTTCACCTAATAATAATCCTACAAATCTTTATCAATGCCAACATTATAAAATATTATAAGAAAGCTGTACAGTCATATTCCGAAGCACAAAAACTCCTAATTTGGTTCAAATTCTTCAATTTGAGTTCAATTCGAATACCGACTTTTAGACACGTTTGAAAAGTTGATTCTGAATGGTTTGTCACTGACGTAATTTTTTAAATATGCTTCAGTCTAGAAGTAATTATCCAACATGAACTTCTTACAGTAAAATAAACGTTACCTTGTAATAAACTGAAATCAAACTCTCACTCACTCACCCATTACTCATGGTTCGGATCCGAATCGGATCACCCGATCCACGTGATCCTTAAAGACACGACAAAATATTGGACCGGAACTGGACAAAATAATATAGCGTACCAGAATATGAACCGGATGTGACGTAGCATAGCGCACAATTCAAGCACAGAATAAGTAATACTTAGTATCAAATACGTGAATTTCCAACTTACGTCAGGCAATGCCATCTCTGTTTTGAATTTGTTAAACTTTCGAACCTGTTTTTGACACAATTCTCTGAATGGGTAGGACCTTAAATATTTATTTAAGATAAACTTATTCAACAACAAATTACTAGACCGGAAACTACGCTTTTAACCTTCTTTTTAAACAAATATATACAATTTAAATCTAAAATCTTGAAATAAATGTATGTACCTAAGTAGGTATTATATAAATCTTTTTCTTGACTAACTTGCAATATGCATAGCCAAATTCACTGCTGTTAGAGATTTGACGTTCAAGGTCAAATTATAATAATAATAATAATGCTGGACAAAGAACACAGCATCATCTAGCCCCAAGCTAAGCAGAGCTTGTGTTATGGGTACTAGATGACTGATATACTTAATACAATACATTACATGTATGTATAGATAATTTTTATTATACATAGAAACACCCAGAGCACCCGGAATAAATATTTGCAGATCGTACAAACATTTATCCCAAGGCGGGAATCGAACCCGCAATCTCCTGCGTCGCAGGCGGATATTCGCCCGCCGCGCCACATCGGTCGTCAAATAGGTATAATATAATTATTAAGTATCGAGTAGTAAGTATTGGGTAAAAAATGTAATTATTGAGTAATAAGTCACAATACCATGAACCTGCTAACGTCGAAGGCTACCAATAAACCACGAGTGTTCTTATTACCCACCTGTTAAATAAATTACAGATTCCTAACGCATGTCGTTTGCGCAATCTCCAAGGCGACGTAACACGCAACATACATATGAGATTACATTATAATTTAGTTTGCATCTAGGCATGTTTAATACTATAAGAATAAAAAGTAGTAGAGATCTTTATAATGCACTGTTCAGCGTTCATCAACCTGAGGTATAATAATAATAATGCTGGACAATCCACACAGCATCATCTAGCCCCAAGCTAAGCAGAGCTTGTGTTATGGGTACTAGATGATTGATAGGCTATTTAATACATTACAGAACACCCGGAATAAATATTTGCAGATCATACAAACATTTATCACAAGACGGGAATCGAGTCCGCAACCTCCTGCGTCGCAGGCGGACATTTGCTCGCCGCGCCACATCGGTCTTTTAAAGGTATTATGCATCGTGTGCCTGTAATGTCACCGCAACCCACACCCTTCAAACCGGAACACGCTTCTCTCAGGCAGGAATAGGATGGTGGTAGTACTTCCCCGCATGAGCCCTTCACTAAAAGCTCTACTACAAAAAAACGAGTGTGTTTTAGACCACACGACTGAAGTTAAACTTCTTTAATATACGAAACGTAACTGGCTATGAGAGGAAGAGAGAAAGAACAGTGCTGTCATACCCCCTCAATGGTAATGTTAAACGTTTAACGCAACCTTGTTGGAAGTCGCATTAGAAGTATTACTTCAAAAATAGAATTGTTCTATGTGACTTTTAAGATTTAAATTAATAAATATCTTACACTTTCGATCAGTAATTCCTAGGCAAATAGGAATCACACACATGCTCATCAGCTCTGAGTGGTAGGGTGGTAGGTATACTAAAATTTAAATTATGCAAATCTAACCTACCTACTTTGTGTCGTTGACTTTTAAAACTATTTTTCTGCTTGTTTTTCAACCAAATTTGAATATAAAAATACTAATGTTTATTTTCCATAAGAAAGTATTTACAAAGATAAAAGTCAAGTTTGTCTCCTGTTTTAGTTTTTTTTTAATTGTGTTACAGTAGACAGTGCAGTCACTGCGAGATAGAATCAGAGTTGAGGAAATCCGTAGAAGAAGTGGTTCTTCTTCTTGATAGAGCTATGTTGGTGACCCCAAGGTCACCGACAACAAAAAAACAGCTAGCGAAAGTGTGAAAACTGGGGAAGCCTTTGCTTGAAAGACTTTAGGTCTTACCTCATCAGCTTCTCCACCATAAGCTTCCCCAAGAAGCCAGTGCCTCCAGTCAGTAGCACAGTCGTTCCTGCGAAGAATTTCTGTATCTGTGACTCGCCCAGCATCTCGATCTCATCTTTCATGTCCATGTAGGTTATATCACCTCCTTGCTTTGGCTCCGTCCGTGACGTATTTATATCCGTCACTGTCATTCTGGAAAGAAAGAGAGAGATAGGTAAGGTTTTCTGCCATCTTTGGAAGCAACATTGTATTTTCATTTTAATGGTTTTTCGTGTTATTTTAAGTTCTGATGGGTAATTTTGGTGGTATTTTAACCATCATTACTTAAGGTCTTAGCACAAGTGTGAACAATTGAAATGAAAGTGTGTTATGAGGCATCCTGATTTGAATGAAAATGTTTCCCTTTGGTTTTGAAGAAAAACGCCATCTTTTTCTTCAAAACCGATAACGGCTGACTTTACTTTTTTTACCGACTCGACTTGACTAAAAAGAATTTATTCAACCCACTTGACATTGGCAAAATTGTCCGCAAGACGAACAGATGCCACATAAAAAAAAAAACTAAGAATATGGACTATATTTTTATTTTATGGGTAAAGATTTGTTTACTGTCATCTTTGTAAGCCACATAGCTTTTTATTTGAATTTGATTTGTTTTTTTGGTGTTTTTTCTTAAATCTGTTGTGTAATTTCTTTTCAAATAATGGACAGATGATAAATTAAGCTTTCGACTTTGTGTAGGACATGATAAATAAAGGATTTGACGAATTGCGCAATTAACAAATTATGCTTATGACTTGTTAAGGACGTATGTATCGAATTTCGTGGTGTTTCAGGAACTTTTGCCGAAACAGGATATGGACAAGATTTGCATAAAAACTGGTCGGTTCCATACAACATTTTTGAATTTACGTTTTTACCTTCGCAAGAATCGCTGAAAATGTCGGAAAACGTGTGTCTGATTAGGTACATAAATAGCTAAATCCGAATGAACCCGCTACCCACAGCACAAAAGGCAGGGCGAACTGAGCTGTGACGACTGTTAAATATTATGTTTATTTATCATGGAAAAACAAAACTGTTTATATTTTAAAACGCGTCTGACATCAACTTCCGCATTTTTATTTATTAAGTAGAAAAAAATATTGCCATTAAATGGTTAAAATAATGTAACGGGTTTTGTCTACGCGCCTATTCGCTAAAAAACCACAAACCGACTTTTCCACGTTTTAGACCTTGCGGTTATCGTAAGCGCCACGACAGACCGCATGTAATTTGAACTTTATTTCCACATAGTTAAGTTTGTAATTTGAAATTACGCGTCGATGTGCCTATTGTCCTCTAAATGTTAACTTTCGCAAGGTTAATTGACAACCACGCACACCCTAAAATAGTAATAAACCCTGTCCATCCATATTAGAGTTTTATGACGAATAATATACATATTTTACTATAATCTATTCCAAAATTCGCGAAAAACCAGTTACTGACTTATTAATTTATAAGTTGAGATGGCAATGGGTAGAACCGTAGGTATAACATGCATACATAATCTTACAACTTGTAGAGGACAAGGTTGAAATATGCCCTCCAACGAAAAAGGAAGATCTATGTCTATTTCTGCCGCCAAGAAGCTTGCTGTGTTCCGGTTTGAAGGAAGTGGGTGTCGGTGAAGTTACACATGAGGCTTAACACCTGTATACCTCAGGTTGATGGACGCAGAGCAGTGCATTATGACAGTAAGATGTAATATGCAGGGTACAATTTTAACGATCGTGACCTGCAAAAGTTCATGCTTTGTTATAGGTGACCATTTAACATCAAGTGGGCCATCCGCTCGTTCCATCAGCAATGAAAAACTTCCACAGCGACCTTCGGCTTATGGTTCTACCAACAGATGGTATTTGGATGGTATTTCATATACTCAATCTCCGTGAAAACATCGTAAGCGCGATTCAGGATAGTTCTTATTTATCTCGCTAGATGGTGCTATATCAGTTATTATAATTGGTATAGATATTTGCCCTGTACCTAAATGTTTATTTTATTGTTGTGACATCATTTTGAATTTTTGATTAAAAAAGTGAGAAAAACACTAGACAGCATCCGCAACCTTGGATGGCAAGTTGTAAAACATGAGGTCACTGACCCTGCACTGGCCAGCTGATCCCCAGTATGTGCTTTATGTACATACAATTTTATGCATAGATATTTTTTTATTATACATAGAAAACACCCAGAGCGCCCAGAATAAATATTTGCAGATCGTACAAATTTTTATCCCAAGGCGGGAATTGAACCTGCAACCTCCTGCGTCGCAGGCGGTTATTCGCCCACCGCGCCACATCGGTCGTCAGTAGCATCTTAACAGATTAATCTAATATTATAATACTATACATTATTATTATATAGCTCGGCCCCCGAATTTCAACTTTTACTACATAACTTGATATCTGAACTTTTTAGAATGTTGCAATATTAAATTTAAATTTATTTGCTATGTTCAATCTTTGAAATAGTTACAGCATGTTTTTTTTGTATTGGCAAAAAGTTTCGAATTAAATTGAAAGAGACAAAACACAGTGTATAGTTTTAATTAATATTTAAAGTATAACACACATATTGTACTCTCACGCTTATGAAATACTAGTAGTCCGTCCCGGCTTCGCACGGGTTTTAGTTAATGATCCCTAATTTTAATTTTAATTGAAAATATATTATAGCCTATGTCACCCGGGGATAGTGTAGCTTCCCAACGGTGAAAGAATTTTTCAAATCGGTCCAGTAATTTTGGAGCCTATTCAATGCAAACAAACAATCAAATGTTTCCTCTTTATAATATTATTTTTAGTATAGACAAAACACTAACACATTTTTGCTAGTTTTACTGTGCCTTTTTAAATTACTTTTAACAGCTTAGAACCGAGTTTTCTTTTTTAATTATTTTATTTGATATAGATAGATAGATAGATAGAAAATACTTTATTGTACACCACAACTTAAGGATAAAACAAAAATAAAAACTTAAAATAATGCTACATACAATGGGCGGTCTTATCGCTAAACAGCGATCTCTACCAGACAACCTACCTATACCTATAGTACCTACCTATCTAGTTTTCTTTTTGCATTTTTAATTTGGCTTAGGATCTAGTTTTCTTATTAAAAACTTTTTGTTAGGCTAACTACCTAGTTTAATATTTGTATAAATTTATTAGCTTTTTGCCGATTATAAAACAAGCAAACAAAGACGAGGGCGCTGTACTAAGTTTGGTAAATTATGCAGTTCTCTGATTCGTTTGTAAAATTTTGTAATTTCTAGCTTCTAGATCTTGCCAATTATATTACAAATATATGATTAATTTTGCGCAATAACTGGTTAGCAAGAGTGTTACGCGTTACCCAATATTATGTTAAAAGGACGTTCACTTTGAAACTTGTATTTAATATGTTCCAGAATTCTAGGCTTAGTCAAAGGTCGTATTGCTGTGTTCCGGTTTGAAGGGTGTGGTTGCTGGTGAAATAACAAGCACATGAGGCAACACCTGTAAACTACCTGTTGCCCGTGATTTCGTCTGCGTGGTGGGTTTTTTCTGACTTATTATATTTTTGTCAATTTACACAATATCTTTATAGTGTAGTTTCATTTGAAACCGCTCAGTTTTTGCGTGAAAGAGTGACAAACATAGATAAACAAACTTTCACATGTATGATAATTCTAAGAACCTGACTGATATTATGTGTTAAGTATCACGTGATTATGGTAAATAAGAGCCATATACCGGGTGTAAAAAGACTACTTCCGAAAACTGAAACTGCGCATTGATTCTAATTACAAAAAAAATAAAAATTGGCGATTATTTTCGGCATTATTACAAAGTATTTTCGGCATCAACTTTTTTTTTATTTGTCTTGTTATGTTGTACCTATGACAAAGCATTGTCTCGCAGGTCACGTTCGTTAGAGACGTGGCCTACAATGCATCCATCAACTTGAGGCATACAGGTATTAAGCCTCATGTGCCTGTAACTACACCGGCACCCACACCCTACAAACCGGAACACAGCAAGTTTGGCTGCAGGAATTGGTATGGTGGTAGTACTTCCCCCGACGAGCCCTTCACTAAGAGCTTTACTACTACTAAATCGACAATACATCGTAAAATAAACATAAGTACTTAATTATTTTATTTAAAAACGAGATAAAACCAAAAACAGCAATCTAAATGAAATACGATCATCTGACCGGTGCGTTACCCTCGCTGCCAGGGGTGGCCGACCAATGACCATGCGGTAGCGGAGTGATTAAATAAATAAGAACTTCAGCGAAAAAATCGTTTTTCTCCAAATCTGTTTGACTGTGAGCCAAGTGGCATTCTATAAGACCTTGTAGGTAACTTTACACGTTCCTTAAGTATAAAAGAAGTGGTGAAACGTGGTAAAAAACGAGAAAAAAACAGGGGAAAAAAAATCTCTTGTTTTAAACGTGGTCTTCGGAAGTGGTTTTTTTTACACCCGGTATACAGGGTGTAACTTTTAAACGTAAAATTGTTACATCCTGTATGTACTAGATACTTAACACAATTATCGTGATGTCTAGCGTTCAATTTGTACAGTACATATAGAACGTGGGTGTTAAAATGATTATTTGTCAAACATGGCCGCTACTTTTTATAATGATACCTAATACCCGTATAAGGTACGTATTTCCTTATGATAGTTTACATAGTATTTTAGATACTCGTTTGTTTTATCCTTATAAGATTCTTGTTAGAGATTGGTTTTGTTATGGAAATGCAAGAAAGAAATAGCGTCACGCTTTAATCCCGGCACGGTAGACGGTATAGGTTTTTTTATACCGACCTGCCTGCCTGCGACGCAGGAGGTTGCGGGTTCGATTCCCGCCTTGGGATAAATGTTTGTACGATCTGCAAATATTTATTCCGGGTGTTCTGGGTATTTTCTATGTATAATAAAAAATGTCTATGCATGTAGTGTATTGTATTAAGTATATCAGTCATCTAGTACCCATAACACAAGCTCTGCTTAGCTTGGGGCTAGATGATGCTGTGTGGATTGTCCAGCATTATTTATTTATTTATTTATTTTATGTGATTGCTGATGGAACAACCTATGGTGGTACCTATGGTTATTATGGATGGGCTAACCTGATGTTAAGTGGTTACCATCGCCTATAACAAACAACAACAACAACTAGCTCATGCTGAGACAAAGACCGTTTTGTGACTCAAAATTTGTCTTTTATTTTTAATATTTACATAATTTTTATTTTCGTTGTTTGAGTTACTAATAAAATATTCTCATTCTCATTCTCAAAGCATTACCCTACAGCATTGCCTTGCAGGTCACGATCGTAAAAAACGTGCCCTATAATACATCGCTCTGCGTCCATGAACCTGAGGCATACATACATTATACATTCAAATAACTGCAATATATTTTATCGTCTAACATCATACCTCATAACATTTTTTTATTTTCTTTAATAATCTTCAGTACAATATACACAACACTATCAACGTACCTGTTGCACTCTTAACTATCGTAACTTACCTATGGACGAAAGAGGCTAGCTACCCACAACACAGGTTCTCCTAGGGTGGGAGCTAGCGTGTTTACGCAATCTATACTTAGTTTATAATTGTATTACTTAGATTGAGTTTTACCTGTAAGTATGCATTTACGCTACAACACTTGTACTTTTGGTATTATTTTAGTTTGATTTCATGATACTAAATAAATAAATAAATACAGGTGTATAGCCTCATGTGCCTGTAATGTCCCCCACATACACCCTTCAAACCAGAACACAGCAAGCTGCTTGGCGGCAGAAATAAGCATGGTGGTTGTACTTACCAAGTATCAACACGAGATTTTTTGAGGATATCTAATGGGCGTAGTCAGTGGGATGTCTAAATATTACCTATGGTATATATACCCACATTTTGCAGTAGTTGGTATTCCATACGTGACAGGTTGCAAGCCCATCGCCGCGGCTAGAATACTAACTGGTTTCCTCACGATGTTTTCCTTCACCGTTTGAGAGTACTGTGCATTTGACATTGTGCACATACATTTTTCACCAGAAAAATCCATTGGTATACGACCGAATTTGAATCTACGACCTTGAGGTTAGAAAGCGGAGTCACTCCCACTAGACCACCCCTGTCTTCTGATTTTAAGGTCGTGGGTTCCAATCCAGTAGTGCACCAATGGCTAGTGTTCTCAAACGATGAAGGAAAACATCGTAAACCAGTTAGTATTCTAACAGCGGCTATGGGCTTGCAACCTGTCTTATACAACTGCAAAAAGTGGGTATGCGACAAATGTAATACTTGGACGTACCTCTGCCTGCCTCCTTAGACATACCTTAAAGACTCTTGAGTTAGTACTAAGAGTTAATTCACAGGCATGGTAGGTATCCCCTCCCATCTTTGAGTGCCAAGTACACAAAGTCTTGAGTATGTACTTAACATGTTTTTACAAGAATAAGAGTTGCTGATTAAACAAACGGATGTTTATACAGCAAGTCGCAAGAAACAAGTAGATGACCCACCTGATGTTAAGTGGTTACCCACTTAACATCACACAAATCATTGCCTCTCAGGCCACGTTTCTTAGAAACGTGACTTGTGAGGCACTGTTCTACGTTCATCAACCCGAGGCATACAGGTGTTGCCTCATGTGCCTGTAATTACACCGGCACCCACACCCTTCAAACCGGAACACGCTGCGCTGCTTGGCGGCAGGAATAGGCATGGTGGTAGTACTGCCCCTGGACGAGCCCTTCACTAAGAGCTCTACTACTACTACATAATACTGTTGTGAAAGAAAATACCTGGACAAACTATTTCACAAAGAGCTAACTCTTCTACTAAAAGCATTTTCCTGAAGTTGTACCTACTCTTAAAAACGTTAACCAGTTTCAAATTATCATTTTACACTGCGCGGCATGTCAGGCAGCGACAACATGGCTGTTGAACGGTTTCCGAGTTGCCCAGCAGTGTATTATAAAATCACAAAATGAAACCCATTAATAATTTTTATGAGTAAACCTGCTGCTTACAAAACAGATGGTTGCAAGGTACCTACCTACAAGTTTGACCTTAGCATTGATTTTTGCTTTCCAACTTCCTCTTCGGCAGGTAGTAAAAAAGATAAGTACTTATTGATAACCTTGCTCGTTGTTTACTAGTCCGGCTTATGAAATGCGCGGAGTGAACGATACACACGCGGTAAGATCACGTTTTGTGTGCCGACAACCGATGGGGAATACGAAAAGTCCGATCTTTTAATTAGGGTTTTGGTAAAATTGCCATTTCACATGTTCTTTTCTGTGTGTGAACTGTGTTTGAAAATATTTTAACTTTTCACATTGTGAAATTGTAAGAATAAGAATCAGCCTTTTCTCGCAAAAGATAAGAAAAAACAGAAAAAAAACTTACGAATTATGTTCCTACCGTATTTATGTATGATTTTTTTTTACAAATCGTAACTATAAAATTAAGATTATTAGAGAATAGACTTTGTTCCGACTGACTAAAATATAGACAACGCACAGCCTGAGCCGGTGGTCGTACAAACTTGGAATTTTTAGGGTATATTTGTCTTTGGCTTGGTCGCGAGGAACTGGTGCTTAGATTCACCTAGCTTTGAGACAAGATGATTCCTGCGGATATTACCGAACAAATGCTATATGACTTTGACTTTGTTCGTGGAGATATACTAAATAAGAAATTCCTGAAATTCAACCCCTAAACGGATACAACGCGCGTTTTGTTTGTTGATGATAAATCGAAACAAAAACTGTCTTTGTCACTTTTAACGTTGTCTGCATGCGTTTGACGTTCACCGCGTGTTCTTCTAGTTATTGTGATAATAATGATAGTTCAAATTGTAATGGTTTTGCCAATATTTGACTCAAACACACGGTTCGTTTACATTACTTTGGCAATGACATCATTCTTAACTATGGAAGAACCTGCTTTTTTATTTGTTAATAAAAAATCGTAGCTATTTTGTTTATAAATACGTGCGACTTTGTCCGCGTGAAGTTATTTTTAAACAAACTTTAACCCCCCCATTGAACTGTTTACGGGTTGAAAACGCACCAAGACTGAAAAGACCTAAAATTTCAAATCTTCACGATCAATGTTGTAATGCTGTATCAGTCAGTCAGGACAAAGAATTTTATCAGTAAAGATTTCAAAACAAAGATCTTATGACCTATCTGCACGCGAAGGGTGATGTCTATGGGAAACCCCCCAAATTATGATCAGTATATAAATATCAGCATAGCTATTAAAATACATTCATTTACAAATTACAGCTAATACAAGTATTTATAATTGGTATGTACAAAATACATATGAAACAGTTGAGCTATCTACAGACCGTTGTAGATCTAAAGATAGCTCAACTGATCCAGATCAGTGGCAATCGGAAGCGTTCCCAAACCACTGGCTGTAGCCACGCTGAATGACAATACTGATTCGCTGAGCCAGATACCAGCCATCGGGTCACGCGTCGCTTCGACCGAAAGAATTTAAAAAACCCGGAGGGCTTCGGTACCCCACGGACCTAGAGTCTCCCTCCAAGAGGAGCAAATTCGTAAACTCTGTCAAGAGATATTTGCGCCTCTTGAGATCCTCAGCGAAATCTGATATTAATATAAGTATAAAACTAAAAAAAACTAGTGTATTTTTAAAACGAGTTTTGATTTTTTTATAACATTGACGCAATTAAATTAGTCTGTATCATGACCATTGACGCGTTTCCAGACAAAAGGTCATCTTCTACTTAAACTATTATAAAAGTTATTATAAAAGTTTGACTGTCTATTATTACGTCAACAATTACCTATATTAATTTTATAAGGCTTTGTTCACAATGAGTGCTTATAATAACAAATGTTAGTTAAAAATATTGAGGAACAAAGGTGTTCAAATATAGGCATCAACGTTCTTATAAATCTACCATCTATAAATAGATTGAATAGTAGTAGAGTGCTTAGTGAAGTACTTGCCCGGGCAAGTACAAAAAAACCGGCCAAGTGCGAGTCAAACTCGCGCACGAAGGGTTCCATACCATTATGTATAAAAAAAATCACTTTTGTTGTATGAGAGCCTCCTTAGATATTTATTGTATTCTGTATTTTAGTATTTGTTGTTATAGCAGCAATAGAAATACATCACCTGTGAAAATTTCAACTCTAACTATCACAGTTCATGAGATAACAGCCTGGTGACAGACGGACAGACAGACAGCGGAGTCTTAGTAAAAGGATCCCGTTTTACCCTTTGGGTCAGAAAATCGGCTGTATATTGTGGCATCCTGATACAAATAAAAATGTTTTTCTTGCATTTTGAAGAAAAATTACATCTTTTTCTTGAAAACCAACGACAACCGACTATACTTTTTGTTACTGACTCGACTAAAAACTATTTACATTCATAGCCCACTTGATATTGGCAAAATTATCTGAATGACGGACACATGCCACAATAAAACAAAAATTTTGGACAGTTCTTATAGGGATTCGTTTTCTGTCATCTTTGGAAGCAACATTGTATTTTTATTTTTATTGTTTTTCTAGTGTTATTTTAAGTACTGATGGGTAATTTTGGTGGTATTTTAACCATCATTACTTGAGGTCTTAGCACAAGTGTGAACAATTGAAATGAAAGTGTGTTATGAGGCATCCTGATTTGAACGAAAATGTTTCCCTTTGATTTTAAAGAAAATTGCCATCTTTTTCTTCAAAACCGATGACGCCTGACTTTACTTTTTTAACCGACTCTACTTGACTGAAAAAAAATTATTCAATCCACTTGGCATTGGCAAAATTATCCGCAAGACGGACAGATGCCACAAAAAAAAAACAACTATAACTCAACGTCTGTGGCGCGGACTGATTCCCGTCTTGGGATAAATGTTTTTACGATCTGCAAATATTTATTCCGGGTGTTCTGGGTATTTTCTATGTATAATAAAAAATATCTATGCATGTAATGTATTGTATTAAGTATATCAGTCATCTAGTACCCATAACACAAGCTCTGCTTAGCTAGGGGCTAGATGATGTTGCGTGAATTGAGTTATAATTTAAAAAAAACTATTTAAGCAGTTTTTATTGAAATAAGCCACGTCAAATGTTTGTATCCTTGGGTAGAAGCCGTGTACTGTAGATCTTATAACGTATTTATATAACCAGACTGTTTGTTTATGTAAAATAATTAACCTTAAGCAAACCTTCTGTATCGTAGAGCGAGGTTGCTTGTCCACTTGTGACGTAATTGGCGGGACTTACATCTTTAAGGCCGGTGTATCAAGAGAAAACGTTCTTTTGAAGTAATACTTCTAATGTGACTTCCAACAACGTTACGTTAAACGTTTAACACTACCATGGAGGGGGTATGAAAGCACTGTTCTTTCTCTCTTTATCTTATAGCTGGTTACGTTTCGTATATTAAAGAAGTTTTACTTCAGTCGTGTGGTCTAAAGCACACTCGTTTTTTTTCATAATGGAAAGAATAATGTCAAAAAGATAAAAACTTAGTGTGGTGAATACAATTATAATATTTAAATACAACAACAAAAAGGATAAATAATCTGGGGAAGTAGTTTTCTGTCCTAATTAGTTGTAACATAGCTTTTTCCTTTCGATTGTCTTTCTCGTGCTGTTTTTTGTTCTTTTGCGTAATTTTAATGGCACTTTAGCCAACTTTACCTAAATCTTTTTTTTATACAATCTGCTGAACAAGCATATGGCCCACCTGATGTTAAGTGATTACCATCGCCTATAACAAAGCATTGAATTGAAGGTCCCGTTCTTTAGGAACGTAACCCACAATACACTGCTCTGCGTCCATCAACCTGAGGCATACAGGTGTTAAGCCTCAAACGAAATACAACAGTGACCATGACTTTGTGGTCACTATGCCACAACCGTGAAACAAATATTATTTATCACTACATGCCAGAGTAGCGGACAGAAACTGTAGATATGTTGTAGAACAAGAAAAAGCACATTCGACCATGGCCTTCCAAAAAACGCTGCAATTTAACTTTCAGAATGGTTTTCTGCCAGATTTCTAAAGATATCTATACCAATTAATTTTAGAACATAGTACTAATATACAATTCTATCCATCTATGACAATAACCCTACCTAACAAACATAAATAAAGCGCTATAGTTTTTATGCGATTTTCTCGGTTTTTGGTTTTAGCTAACTAGCCAGTTTTGCAACTGGGCTACTCAATTTTTTTTATAATGCTGGACAATCCACACAGCGTCATCTAGCCCCAAGCTAAGCAGAGCTTGTGTTATGGGTACTAGATGACTGATATACTTAATACAAGACTTATAATTATAAGAATCTTGGTCCCGATTGACTGACTGACTAGGATATAGACAACGCACAGCCTAAACCACTGCTCGTAGAGATTTGACATTTATAGAGTATTATTTGTTTTGGTGTGTAGAGATTATAATAAGAAATAATTTATTTAATTCTACCTCTGAACGGGTACAGCATGAGTAGAAGTTTGTATGAATAAATTTAACCGTCGAAGATGCGGGTATTTTTGCTAGTTAGGGTTCAGTATTCAGTATTCAGTATGTTTATTGCCTTATTATGTAAGTAGGTTTAACATTGTCAGATCTTAGGACTATATTATACAATTTTTGGTGCCAATACACATAATATCCCTAGTAAGGGTGTTGCGATAGAGTAGAGCGGACCGATATAGTTATAAAAGAACATGCAAATTACATAGGTCATAAAAAAAAAAAAAAAAAATATAGGTAGGTATCATTCATTCATTAGTAATTATTATTTATTATTTGATCATTGAAATACTCGTCAAGTGTATAGTATGCTTTACGTAACAGTAGGTTCTTTAATATTTTT
Source organism: Electrophaes corylata (assembly GCA_947095575.1). Lineage (NCBI taxonomy): Eukaryota > Metazoa > Arthropoda > Insecta > Lepidoptera > Geometridae > Electrophaes > Electrophaes corylata. The sequence continues at coordinate 763,156 of OX352726.1, read as the reverse complement.
CCAAAAGATTTATTATTTTCTTGGGTCTTAATGTTGTGGTTTGGTACCCAAAGGGTGAAACGGGACCCTATTCCTAAGACTCCGCTGTCTGTCTGTCCGTCTATCACCAGGCTGTATCTCATGAACCGTAATAGAGAGTTGAAATTGTCACAGATGATGTATTTTTGTTGCTACTATAACAAAAAATACTAAAAAACAGAATAAAATAAATATTGAAGGGGTTCTCATACAACAAGCGTGACTTTTTGCTGTTTTTATCATAGATAAGGTACGAAACCCGGTACGAACGGTAAAAAAGACCTTAAGCATAAGAATAAAGTGTTCAAAAGGATGTGTATCCAGTACCCAGTTTTATGTCCTACTTACAAAACAAAACTTGTTTAAAGGGCGTTATTTTAAATCCGACCCCTGTGACCCCTTTTGTTACAATTTGGGAACTAATTTAACTATCAAATTAGTTTACTGAAGTTGATTATGTCTACGGTCCACCTGATTTAAAGTGGTCACTATTAAATAAATAAATAATGCTGGACAATCCACATAGCATCATCTAACCCCAAGCTAAGCAGAGCTTGTGTTATGGGTACTAGATGACTGATATACTTAATACAATACTATATTACATAAATAGATTTTTTTTTTATATTATAGCACTATATCGTCGTAAGTTATTATGAGCATCAGTGGTCTAGTGGCAGCGTTCTGATCCTAAGTTCGTGGGTTCGAATTCGGTTATGCTATCGAAAAATGTACCTATTAAGTACCTACTCGAGTCTCTTTGAAGATGTCTAAGAGGGGGTAGAGGCACGTCCAAATATCAATATATTAATATTAATACGCAGGAGGTTGCGGGTTCGATTCCCGCCTTGGGATAAATGTTTGTACGATCTGCAAATATTTATTTCGGGTGTTCTGGGTATTTTCTATGTATAATAAAAAAAAATCTATGTATGTAATGTATTGTATTAAGTATATCAGTCATCTAGTAGCCATAACACAAGCTCTGCTTAGCTTGGGGCTAGATGATGCTGTGTGGGTTGTCCAGCATTATTTATTTATTTTATTTATTTATTTATCTACATAAGTTGTACTAACTTGTATATCAGTTTTAGGAATCTGGATTTTCTTGTTAATTTTCCTCAATACCATACTTATTATGGAGTGGTCTATCCGAGCTCTTTGAATAACTACAATGAGGATAGCGCGCGATATCACTGGGCCGTGACGTTGGGTTGCAACGGCACAGTCTGTCCAGACTTATTTATATAAATTTTTATACAAACTTTATTAATTTTTTGCACCCGCTTTAGAAATGACAGTTCAATGAAAGTTAAGTTAAAACTAATTCTGCAAATCGAAATCGCTTCAACATTCACTCTGTTGTTTTTGCGTGATGCATGTACAAATAATCGTACCAATAAACAAACATATTATTTTTAAAGTCAATTTCGTTATTTGCCTTTATTTTTGCTATTAGCAAGATTTCAGAAAAATGTTCTTGATAGGTACAGCCTTTTTGTCTCCTACTTTTTATTATAATATTACACATAGATAAATAGAGTATATTGTCTGACGTGTGTCTGAAAGCTCTATCGTGTATTTTAACAAGCGCTGGTTTTAATGCTTAGCCTATACTGAGGATATGGCGCGCCATATTCAATCCGAGAAGTGGCTTATTTTACTGGCTTCATTATACATGTCAACTTAAAAGGTCAGAAACCCTATTGGTTCAGGTATCATTAATGTTAGTTCATCACATATGTACGTAATATCGTTTACTTAATAGCAAAGTAAGATAGACAAAAGTCAATGCTTAGTAGACATGAGAACAACCAGCGTATTTTACCGGATTTAGACAGGCCGCGGCCAAGTAGATGGCGTTTTCCTCAGTGTAGTATATTGAAAACCTAAGTAATTATCTTGATGCCTAGGTATTGAATTATTTACAATCAATATGGTGACCTCTGTGAAGCTGGCAACTGAGATGCAAGACTCAGTTCTCGGAACAAACAGCCCACCTGATGTTAAGTGGTAACCATCACTTCTAATAAAGCATTGTCTCACAGGTTATGCATGTCAGGAATGTGCCCTACGTGCCCTAACTGACATCTCGCGTTAGTTTGCGATTGAGTTGTAGTGCATGGAAGTTTAGAGTTCACATAACAGTTGTTTACCAAATCTTATTATTTTTATCTTATGTTTTTTTATACATTCTAAAGAAACAAGCGACCTGATGTTAAGAGTTTACCATTACCAATCTATCACGTACGGAATACTAACTATACTGCAAAATGTGGATTCGTAACTTTAAAATCTGGACATACCTCTGACTACCCTTAGATATCCTCGAAGAATCACGAGTGGGTACTTTGTACTAAGAAAGAGATATTTACCGTAACTGGGAATTATAGTAGTACTGCTTTATGTACTAACTTTTTATTTATATCCTATTTTTTGTAGGTTTGAAAGTTTGTAAGTATGGATGGATGGATGGATGGATGGATGGATGGATGTTTCTTACTCTTTCACGCTCTAACCAGTGGACCGATTTGGATGAAATTTGGAATAGATATAGATTGTAACCTGGATTAACATAAAGGCTACTTTTTATCCCGAAAAAATAACGGGAACGGGATAAAACTGCTACACGGGCGAAGCTGCGAGTGGCCGCTAGTATAAAATAATTATTTTAATTTTAATAAGAGACTTGTCTTAAAGTAGTTTAAATTATGTATAGATGTCTAGATTTTGCACCATAAACCTTGAAAGAACACTAATAATGTATATTTGATTATAAAGTATCTATTTATATGGCCCAAAAATATTACTTTCAAAGATATTTAATATAAGTACTTAAAGTTTATATTAATATTAATATTCTAAATATTATGATATAGGTCAGCGATTTAAATTATCTTTTCTACTTTTATAAAAAAATATGCTTAACCGACTTCAGAAAAGGAGGAGGTTCTCAATTCGACTGTATTATTTTTTATGTTTGTTACCTCAGAACTTTCGACTGGGTGTACCGATTTTGATGATTCTTTTTTTGTTTGAAAGCTGGTGCTTTTCTTGTGGTCCTATTTTAATTTAGTTAAGTTCTGACAATGGCCTTCATGATAAATTTTAATCGTTTTTTTGTTATAATTTTATATTTGCAGTATAATGTATGTTCAATATTTGTGTAGAATAATGCACACTAGCATATTTTTATTTTTTATTTAATAATAATAAACAAAAATATAGGTAATAATATTATCTATAGGTATAAACAAAAATAAATTGTCGAAATAATACATTACTTCCGAGCGACTGCACCAAATTCGATAATTCTTTTTTTCGAGTTCGTTATTGTCAGGGCAAGGTTTGCACAAACGAATATTTAAAAAAAATCTACATTTCCTTAGTCCGCAGTTGGAAAAAAAATATTGCGTTACAAAGTTCGCCAGGTCACCTATTTAATAAATATTTATGCATTTTATCTCCGTATAAAAACCGGCATATTTTAAAGTAAAAAAATATTAGGTAGTTACATTTATAAAAAACTTAAAATAACACTAAAAACACAGCAAACCCTAAATCTCATTAAAACACTTCAAACTCACCTGTCAAAATATAACACAACACTGTCACAGAAATAAATGTCAGTTTTTTTGATTCACCTCCGATCAGGCGCAACGCTGGACACAGACTGGACATCAGCGAATCGACTCTTGCGCAGGATTAAGAAATTAGGCCCCGTTCACACATCCGCATAAATAAAAGTAAACACACAAACATTCACAATTATACTAAAACTTGTATCTAGTCCTAAGATCGAACAATGTTAAACCTATTTACATAATTGGCCGATGTGGCGTAGCGGGCGAATGTCTGCCTGCGACGCAGGTTGCGGGTTCGATTCCCGCCTCGGGATAAATGTTTGTACGATCTGCAAATATTTATTCCGGGTGTTCTGGGTATTTTCTATGTATAATAAAAAATACGTATGCATGTTATGTATTTTATTAGGTATAACAGTCATCTAGTAGGTATGCCTACCTTTTGTTTTTTTATTTTTTTATCTCTTTTTTTTTTCGAACGGACTAAAATGCTGGTATAATCGCCTAGCGATTTCCGACAGCGTTACCGGGCCCATTTTTTTATCTATTCTATTTTTTTAGTTTTACGTACGGAGACGAGACACCCAATTGGTTGACACCCCTTCCACCCGCACCAAGCGCTTGCCTCAACTTTTATAATGCGCACAGCAAAGGAATGGAACTCGTTGCCGTCGTCTGTTTTTCCGATCACGTATAATTTAAATGTCTTCAAGAGAAGAGTGAATAGGTATCTTCTAGGTAAACGTGCTACACCGTAGACTGCGTCATTACTTAACATCAGGTGAGATTGCGGTCAAACGTTTACCTATAGCATGTAAAAAAAAAAAAAAACTTGTGTGTAGCAAGGTAGTACGTAAGTGAATAGGTGGGTACCTACCTAGGTACGTGCTTTTTATAATGTAGTTTTAAGTTTACGGATGAAAATAGGTAAGTATATAGATAATAGTTGTTAATGTCTTTTTGGGTCAATAAAAAGCTTTTCTTTCTTTCTTTCTTTAATAATAATAATAATGCTGGACAATCCACACAGCATCATCTAGCCCCAAGCTAAGCAGAGCTTGTGTTATGGGTAAGAAGCAAGACGACCGATGTGGCGCGACGGGCCACGGGCTACTTAGCTTGGGGCTAGATGATGCTATGTGGATTGTCCAGCATTATTATTATTATTGTCTGTGAAATGACAGTCAGAGGCCATAGAGAAGAGAAGAAAAATTGCTAGCAAAAGTACTTATTCTAAGTGAAAAAACATTTGCGTCATTATCAGGCACTGATCTACGTCATTTGATTTCCCGACGAGAAACTCGTTCTAAAGTGACCGTGTTTCGGATTACTTCTGCATCCATGTCGTTTTAAGGGTTCCGCACACAAAGGGTAAAACGGGGCCCCATTACTAAGACAACGCTGTATGTTTGTTTATCACCAGGCTGTATCTCATGAACCATGATAGTTAGGGAGTTGAAATTTTAACAGATGATGTTGCCGCTATAACAACAAATACTAAAAAACAGAATAAAATAAATATTTAAGGAGGCTTCCATACAACAAACGTGGTTTTTGCCGTTTTTATTATAGACTAGCTGCCGGTCGCAGCTTCGCCCGCGTGGCAGTTTTTTTTCCCGTTCCCGTTATTTTTTCGGAATAAAAAGTAGCTTATATGTTAATCCAGGTTATAATCTATGTTTATTTCAAATTTCATACATATCGGTCAACTGGTTAGAGCGTTAAAGAGTAACAAACATCCATCCATTCTTACAAACTTTCGCGTTTATAATATTAGTAGGAAGTAGGATAGTGGTACGGAACCCTTCGTGGGCGAGTCTCACTCGCACTTGGCCAGTTTTATGTCTATTTTGCGGTAGATTTAATGGATTTTAATATGAAAATAGTTATAATTTAATCGAAACTTTCCGTTGTGGTGTAAATAAAGTGACTGTTAGTGACGGACGAAAATAATTCATCCGAAGTTCCAAGATTTTTACTGACGTCATTGTTAAAAAAATACCTGTTTAAAGGTTGAATGTAACCATAAAACTTCTTTGGCAAACCTTTAAATAAACTACCAACAACCTTCTTAGTTTTTGTCTAAATTATAACTACTCCAAAGTAAATAAAAAACGAGTATGCTTTAGACCACACGACTGAAGTAAAACTTCTTTAATATACAAAACGTAACTGGCTATGAGAGAGAGAGAGAATGAACAGTGCTTTGATACCCCCTCCATGGTAGTGTTAAACGTTTAACGCAACCTTGTTGGGGGCCTATAACTTTATTAATATAGCGACCTATAGGGGTCGCCCGAGAAAGCGTTGGCGAGACGATCTGGACGCCTTTGAAAATACGTGGTTGGAGAAGGCTCGGGACAGAAAGAACTGGAAGTCTTTGGGGAAGGCCTTTGCCCAGCAGTGGGACGTAATAGGTTAGGAAAATAATAATAATAATAATAATGCTGGACAATCCACACAGCATCATTTAGCCCTAAGCTAAGCAGAGCTTGTGTTATGGGTGATGACTGTGATATACTTTTACACTTTTATTATACATTTTTATTACACATAGAAAATACCCAGAATACCCGGAATAAATATTTACAGATCGTACAAACATTTTTTTCCAAGGCGGGACAAACCCGCAACCTCTTGGGTCGCAGGCGGACATTCGCCCACCGCGTCACATCCGTCGTCATAATAAAAATTGAATTGTTTTCTCGTAGGCTTTAGATATGATTTTGTTCAAAGAACTCTCCAAGTATTAAGTGAGTCACAATCTATTTCCGATGAATCAATTAATTTGTTTATAAATTAGCCGTTGAAATCCAAATTTAGTTGTAGTAGTTACTCATAGAATACTTTGGTATAACCCGCCATTATCGTGGTGGTATATCCTTGCGTGATCCAGTATCTTACAATACAATTACAATGCAATTTTAGTTTCCTGTCCATCCAAAGGTTGCCTGGTAGAGATCGCTTTTAATAATTATATAAGTCCTCAATGCTTATAATTTTTAGAATTCTGTAGCCAAGGGGTAAAAAAGGACCCTATTGCTAAGACTTCGCTCTCTGCCTGTGCCCGTGTGTCACCAGGCTGTATCTCATGAACTGCGATAGTTAGAGTCGAAATTTTCACAGATGATGTATTTCTGTTGCCGCTATAACAACAAATACTAAAAAACAGAAAAAAATAAACTTTCATACAACAAACTATTTTTTTTTGCCGTTTTTATTATAGATAATGGTACGGAACCCTTCGCGCGAGTGCGATACGCACTTGGCCGGTTTTTATTATAAGTTATGTTCTTGTAATGTGGTCATATAATTCAATGTTATATTTCAAATGTATATTAGAACCACATTTTTATGAATAAAATGTCAGGGTAATGAATTTTTTCATACTTTTCATGTTTTTGCTGTCTGAAATAATTGTCTTTAATGATATCAAATAAAAATACTTTATTTGATAATTATCATTATAACAAGTAGGTAATAATCATTATTTAACGACCGATGTGGCGCGGCGGCCAAAAATCCGCCTGCGACGCAGGAGGTTGCGGGTTCGATTCTCACCATAATGGTACCTACTTAGAGGTGTACAAAGAAAGAAATTTCCGAAATTAAACCACTGAGTATAGCGTGTTTGAAGTTTGTATGAAAATAACTACACGCGGACGAAAACGCGTGCGTTTCAAGGAAGTAAGGAACAATCGTCAGTTTTTGTTTTATTTAGATTCTGAAGCTTCCTTAAATAGATTAAATTGTTGTTTTTAAAAGTTGTTTATGCGAGTATTTTGTTGGATCATTTATTTTAAACAGAGTAATGTGGTTTTAAACCTATAAGTATTTTATTTATTTATTATTTCATAGTAAAACCCGCGCGTCTTTGTCCGGCAGAAATTATTTTTATACAAACTTCTAATTCAACCCCCGCTTAATCCGTTTAGAGGTGAATTTCGAGAATTTCTTGTAGCGTCGTAGCGTCGTTGTTTTTTTAGCACCTAAATTATGGTTGTAATCTATGATGGTACTAAATATGCACTAAATATTGGCATTTTCAGAATCTGCATTTTCCATATGAGGAAGCTGGAGGCATGCATCCCCATTAGTACACCTCAACACACCAAGACAAATAATAATAAAATAGAGTTGAAAATCAAATCTTTGCGTACATACTTTTTGGATCGGTACTGACGTATTACTGAGGGTACAGTTTTATAGCATTCTCCAAAATACGATATTTCAATGTAAGGCTTCACTTAATGCACACACGCCTTCCCATCTATCTAGGACATCCGTTAGGACTGGCGCGGCAGCAGATTTTGCTGAGGATCTTAAGAGGGGCAAATATGCAGACGACAGAGCCTACGCATTTGCTCCTCTTGGGGTCGAGACTCTAGGTCCATGGGGTCCCGAGGCCCTCCAGGTTTTAAAATTCTTTGGGAGCGTCTGGTCGAAGCCACGCGTGACCCAAGGGCACAAGTGCGACCGTGCTTATAAAGTTGCAGTCCCAGATTCAAAAACATAAGGTACAATATTCAAGGGGAGGGTTAAAGGTTAAAAGTTTCAAACCAATGCTCATTATTATTGATGAAATGACTAAGATCTGTTTACTTGTTGCATTACAAAAAACTCATTTAAAATAATTACGTGTCTGAATGACTCGCAATTACCACACAACAGAATATAGCTACAGAATAAACATACGGTGTAATCAGACTATTCTTAAAAACTTCGGGGGTTAAAATACTCATTTATAAACAACTTTATTATGGAAACAACACAGCCAGTAGTAGAGCTCTTAGTGAAGGGCTCGTCCGGGTGCGTACTAGCACCATGCCTATTCCTGCCGCCAAGCAGCGCAGCGTGTTCCGGTTTGAAGGGTGTGGGTGCCGGTGTAATTACAGGCACATGAGGCAACACCTGTATGCCTCAGGTTGATGGACGCAGAGCAGTGCATTGTAGGGCACGTTCCTACAAGGCAATGCTTTGTTTTAGGCGGTGGTAACCACTTAACATCAGGTGGGCCATATGCTTGTTCCATCAGCAAATTGTATAAAAAAAAATGAAAAAAAAATACAAGATGTGAAAAAAAAATCCAAAAGGGGAGGAGAGGGAAAGTTTGCTGTCACGTTATATATGGACAGCTTTCAATGCTTGAGAAGAGAAAAGTGTTGGTTATTGCATGGTTATAAGGGCTCATGAGATCTTAGTCACAGTCAAAGTCAAAAAGAATTTATTCAGTAATATCAGTAGTATCCTTAGGGATCATCTTGAAACGTCTTAAATCTAGGTGAATCTAAGCGCCAGTTCCTTGCGACCAAGCCTAGAAGAACCGGCAACAAACTTACGGCTTGGTTCCTACCGTTTTTTTGTATAATCCTGTTACAAAGTAATAATAATGTAAATAATGAAGCTCCAGTGTGGTGACAATCTAACTGAATGCAAGATAGAACTAAATCTACTACATAGTATGGGGTTCTTCAAAAAGGACGTTTTAAAATTTTTAAAGGGTCGGCAACGCGCTCGTGATTCCTCTGGTGTTGCAGGCGTCCATAGGCTATACGGTAACTGCTTTCCATCAGGTGGGCCGTAAGCTTCTTTGTCAACTTTTTTGTATAAAAAAAACAAAAAAAACCTACTAAAAACTAAAACTAGAACCACTTACCTAGCTATTAATAGTTATTTTCTAACCATGAACTCTAAGTAGTACATAACTGTTACAAACAACAACAGTTTTTTAACTGTATCTTTTTACCATCAATCATATTTGGTTCTTAAAAAGCGGCCACCGTAATATTATGCTTCGTTTTGTCGCGTCTTCGAAGGATTTACTTACTTTGTAAGTTCGGCCTTATTTAAGTAGTAGTAGAGCTCTTTGTGAAGGGTGCGTCCGGGGAAGTACTACCACCAAGCCTATTTCTGCCAACTATTTCTGCAAGCAGCGCAGCATGTTGCTGTGAAGGGTGTGGGCGTCAGTGAAATTACAGGCATATGAGGCTCAACACCTGTATGCTTCAGGTTGATGGACGCATTGTAGGGCACGTTAACGAGCGTGTCCAGCGAGGCAATGTTCTGTTATAGGTAATGGTAACCACTTTACATCAGGTGGGCTATTTGCTTGTTTCATCAGTAATTCACATAAAATAAGACGGTCAATGTTTTATCAATACTCGCTTATTTATGTTTTGTGCGTCATTATTTATTGCAAAAAATATAGGTACCCATTTATGTATAATTAACCCACGGTTCAAACCTAACGCAAACTCGACCTTCATATTATTTTAAGATCACTAAAGAAATAGCATCATGATTTTAATCCCGGAGCATGGTAAGATGATGATGATGTGTCGCGGCAGACGAATGTCCACCTGCGACGCAGGAGGTTGAGGGTTCGATTCCCGCCTTGGGATAAATGTTTGTACGAACTGCAATATTTATTCCGGGTGTTCTGGGTATTTTCTATGTATAATAAAAAATGTCTATGCATGCAATGTATTGTATTAAGTATATCAGTATAAGTAATGGATTCCGGATTTGTACGAAGATGCCTTTGTATCATCTTTGGACTGAGCTCACGGTACAGATTAGATAGATAGATAGATAGATAAAACGTTTATTTGTCTTACTAAAACACACACGGTTCTTTTTAAAAGTACTTATCCTAGACAAAAAAATAAAAAGAAAAATAAAAATAAAATAAAATGTGAACACAATGACCAAAAAAAGAAAGAGCAAAAAAGAAAAATTAACTATTATTATACATATAAATATCTGGTTATCCCTGTGTGTGTTGCAGCTAGACTGAAAGGCAATAGCATAATATTGCTCAAGAGCAAAACACTGATTTTCAGCTTCAGATTCAGCTTCAGATTATATAGGCAAGCAAACATTTGAGCTTACACAGTTACCCTGTTGAGAAATGTATTATTTCAGGGTAGGTTGGTGTAGGGGTGTACTAAGGGATTCTCTAAATTCAACTCTTAAACGGATATAGCGAGGGTCAACTCTGGCGATGTATCACCATGCCTATTCCTGCCGCCAAGCAGCTTGCTGTATTCCGGTTTTAAGGGTGTGGGTGCCGGTGTAATTACAGGCACATGAGGCTTAACACCTGTATGCCTCAGGTTGGTGGACGGCGGACGCAGAGCAGTGTATTGTAGGGCACGTTCCTAAATAACATGACCTACAAGGCAATGTTTTGTTATAGGCGATGGTAACCTCTTAACATCAGGTGGGCCATACGCTTGTTTAAATCAGCAAATTGTATAGAAAGAACAAAATAATTTCATGCGGATGAAGTCATTTGCGTTTCACTAGTAAAGAAGGTATTTTTCCATGCATGCAAATGTATACAATTTGTACCTATTTTGTTAAAAATGAGACTATAAGGAATGTTTCCTCAATTCTCTTAATCTGTACACCAGGATATGATATGGATAAACCAGTATAACTTATCTTTTTTGTAATTTATCTACTTTTAACTAGCGGTTTTTACAACTTTAGTTTTTATTTCTTTTTAGGGTTCCCAGGTAACCCATGGGTAAAACGGGACCCTATTACTAAGACTCCGCTGTCTTTCTGTCGGTTTGTCTATCTGTCCGTCTGTCACCAGGCTAAATCTCATGAACCGTGATAGTTACCTACAGTTGAAATTTTCACAGATGATGTACCTATTTCTGCTACCACTATAACAACAAATACTAAAAAACAGAATAAAATAAATATTTAAGGGGGCTCTCATACAAAAAAGTAGGTAGTCATTGGACACACACACAGTTACGTCAAACTTATAACTTATAACTTGGATTTTTCCTCGACGCAAACGACGGGGTTTGCGTCGAGGAAAAATCCAATGGTGCACGACCGAAATCGAACCTACATCCTTAGAATCAGAAAGCTTTAACACAGCTACTGGTGCACACCACGCCACACCACATTAGGAAACAATTAAATACCATAAAATGTAACTTTATTATACACTAAACCATTATTTTTTCCTTATAAGCCCAGGTTCAAATAATTACGTTAATAAATCATTTCAGGTTTTAACGACAATCTGAGGCTTATAATTTAAAACAAAACTCTACTGGCTTATTTAAATTATAATAAATATAAGAACAAACAAGTATACAGGGAAGACAAGGAAATAAAAAAATAACAGAAAACAAAATTGCTTATCTTGCCCAAAATGACAAAAATCTTTCATCCATTTTTCATCCATCAATAAAAATGATCATTTTTAGAGTTTCGTTCCCAAAAGGAAAACCGGACCCTATTACTACGACTCTGCTGTCTGTCTGTCTATCCGTCTGTCACCAGGCATTTCGTAAACCGTTAGTTAGAGTTGAAATTTTAACAGATGATGTATTTCTGTAACTGCCGCTATAACAACAAATACTAAAAAACAGAATAAAATAAATATTTAAGAAGGGTCTCATACAACAAACGTGATTTTTTGCTGTTTCTATTATAGATATACGGAAACGGTACGGAACCCATCGTGCGCTGATCCGACTTGCACTTGGCCGGTTTTTTTTGATGACAGATTAAGTTAATCCTGACTGGCTTGACTTGAATAAATGCTTTTTGACTTAGGCTTGACTTTGACTCATATAAAAAACTGGTGACACCTATGCATCTAGCTACTTTATTAAACGAGCGAGCAAAGCGAACGAAGCTTCTCAGTTTCGAGATTGACCAAAAATGCTTTTGTCCGTCCATTTGTCATTTGTCTGCCTGTTTTCACCTTCAGATAACATTTTTTTAACCGATTTTGACGAAAACTAGCTCACACGTTCCTTAATGTATAGTACAGACACCCAGACACGAAACAAACATTTCATCACACAAATGTTTGTTCTCGGTGGGGATCGAACCCACCACCTACAGCGCAGAAGGCAGGGCTACCACAAACTAAGCTGTGACGGCTGTCTAGAAAAACATTAATCAAAATTTTAATGTATAGTCACAATATTTATAATCCGCATAATTTACAACCTTTTTTGTCTGTTATTATATCTTTGTGATAAATAACTTTTAACTGACTGACTGACGTATAGACAACGCACAGCCTAAATCATAATAATAATAATAATGCAGGACAATCCACACAGCATCATCTAGCCCCAAGCTAAGCAGAGCTTGTGTTATGGGTACTAGATGACTGATATACTTAATACAATACATTACATACATACATATTTTTTATTATTGTACCCAGAACACCCGGAATAAATTGCAGATCGTACAAACATTTATCCGAAGGCGGGAATCGAACCCGAAACCTCTTGCATCGCAGGCGGACATTCGCCCGCTGTCACATCGGTCGTCAAAAGGCAAAGGCGGGCAAAGTCGTATGTTTTCGATAGTTACTACATATAATTAATCAAAGCTAAACTGGCCTAGATTTATCATTTAATTTTTTTTTTGTTATAAAGTATAACATTTATTTACAAAGAAAATTATGACTAATACAAGTATTTATAATTGGTATGTACAAAATACATTTGAAACAGTTGAGCTATCTAAAGACCGTTGCAAACGATCTAACGATCATTTAATTAATTAACATATAGGTGCTAAGTGACTAGTATTTGTTGTTTTTTTACTACTAGAGCACCGGTAGTCTAGTAGAAGTGATCCTACTTACAAATCCTGAGGCTCTGGGTTCAGATCCGCTCGTACCCCAGCCATGTACAAGTACACACAAGCTACCTTCCCTATAAACATATATTATGCAACTATAGCAGCCGCTCGCAGCTTCGCCCGCGTAGCAGTTTTTTCCCGTTCCCGTTATTTTTTCAGGATAAAAAGTAATCTATATGTTAATCCAGGTTACAATCTATATCTATTCCAAATTTCATCCAAATTGGTTCTCTGGTTAGAGCGTGAAAGTGTAACAAACATCCATCCATCCATCCATCCATCCATACTTACAAACTTTCGCGTTTATAATATTAGTAGGATTAATTGCAGAGGTAGTAACTTGTAAAACCTCTGTTACGAAGATAGTTAATTAGTTTTGTCTTCTACAGAATGTTCAACATCAGGTGGGGCATTTGCTTGCCCTGCTACATTGGCTTGCTACATCAAATTTACATAATTTACCTAGGTAGTAAAGCTTTTAGTGAAAGGCTCGTCCGGGGAAGTACTACCACCATGCCTATTTCTGCCGCCAAGCAGCTTGCTGTGTTGTAATAGGTAATGGTAGCCACTTAACATCAGGTGTGCCATCTGCTTGTTCCAGCAACAAGTCACGTAAAAAAGAATCGTAAGCCCTTATTTCAGCAGTGAACTTTTTTAGTTAATAATGATTACCTGTTTTAAAGTTGGTTAATAACGACTCCACATAAGGTTTAAAAGTCATGATAACTGTGCCAAGATAATTATTGACGGACTTACCTCAGACTGCGACTTTTACGTTCCATTATATTGATACACATAATATATTATAATAATGCTGGACAATCCACACAGCATCATCTCGCCCCAAGCTAAGCAGAGCTTGTGTTATGTGTACTAGATGACTATACTTAATACAATACATTACATGCATACATTTTTTTATATATAGAAAATACCCAGAACACCCGGAATAAATATTTGCAGATCGTACAAATATTTATCCCAAAGCGGGAGTCAAACCCGCAACCTCCTGCGTCGCAGGCGGACATTCGCCCGCCGCGCCACATCGGTCGTCATGATCAGATCAGCTATGCTATCTCAAGATCGCTTGCAACAGTCTTTAATACGTAGCACAACTGTTTCATTATGTATTTCACACATACCTAGAGCACCGGTAGATTAGTGGAAGTTACCCCGCCTTCTGATTCTAAGGTCGTAGGTTCAACCCGGTCGTGCACCAATGGATTTTTCAGTTCGAAAAAGTATGAGCTTAAACGTCAATGCTCTGCCGTGTATGGCAACATCGTGAGGAAACCATTTAGTATTCTAGCAGCGGCGATTGGCTTGCAGCCTGTCACGTTTGGAATCTTAACTACTGTAAAAATGTGGGTATGCACCAAATGTACTATCTGTACGTACCTCTGATTACCCCTGTGATGCTGTATGTTCTTTTTTTTTTGTTTTTTTTATACAACTGGTTGATGGAACAAGCAGATGGCCCACCTGATGTTAAGTGGTTACCATCACCTATAATAACAAAGCATTGCCTCGTAGGTCACGTTCGTTAGGAACGTCACCGACGATGCACTACTCAGCGTCCATCAACCTGAGGCATACAGGTGTGTATGTTTTTGCTATATACTTGCCTTAGCTGTAATTTTCTTTGTAAATAAACTTAAAAGAAATATTCGAGATAAGGTCATCTCATTTGCAAATACCAATAAATACTATAGGTCAATATTAATTTTGACGAATTCTTGTTGAAATTTATTTCAACGTCTAAAAATCAAGTTGATTTGAATTCAAAAGCTTATTACACATTCTATATGTAAAGTCATCATCATCATCATCAGCCTGTAGAAGTCCACTGCTGGACATAGACCTCGATACGTTTCTAGGAAGAACGATTCTGAGCCCTTTCCATCCATCGACTTCCCGCGGCCCTAACAATGTCGTCAGTCCATCGGGTAGGGGGACGTCCTACGCTTCGTCTTCCGGTTCGTGGTCGCCATTCGAGAACCTTTATTCCCCAACGGCTATCGGTTCTACGAGCCATATGTAAAGTACCGCAGATATTTAAAAAACCTAACTTTTCGCTCGGAATATTCTGTACCTTTTATTTGTTTTATTGTACGATATCACGATTTTATATTATCATAAAAGCTTTCAACCAAGGAGCCTAATTTCACTTGGAGAAATATTCTTAGAGATAATTTTGACAAGGTATTTTATCAACCGAGCATCAGCTTCGTATCAAGGGGAGGCTCGTGTGTTCAAATCAAAAGGATTTCAAAAGAGTAGTAGAGCTCCTAGTGAAGGGCTCGTCCGGGTGCGTACTAGCACCATGCCTATTCCTGCCGCCAAGCAGCGCAGCGTGTTCCGGTTTGAAGGGTGTGGGTGCCGGTGTAATTACAGGCACATGAGGCTTAACACCTGTGTATGTCTCAGGTTGATGGACGCAGAGCGATGTAATGTAGGGCACGTTCCTTACTAACGTGACCTACAAGGCAATGTTTTGTTATAAGCGATGGTAACCACTTAACATCAGGTGGGCCCTATGCTTGTTCCATCAGCAAATGAATTTACCTGATTGTAGTAGGTACTTCTACTTCTATATTTGATGACCGATGTGGCGCGGATGTCCGCCTGCGACGCAGGAGGTTGCGGGTTCGTCCCGCCTTGGGATAAATGTTTGTACGATCTGCAAATATTTATTCCGGGTGTTCTGGGTATTTTTTATGTAGGTATAATAAAAATATCTCAGTCATCTAGTACCCATAGCACAAGCTCTGCTTAGCTTGGGGCTAGATGATGCTGTTTGTATTGTCCAGCATTATAAATAGGTACTTATCGGGCGATAGAACACTAAAACCAAAATGTTACATTAATTATTCATTAATGATTCTATTTTCGTACAAAATTCTATTTTTCGATACAAAAGCCATAAACGTTCTCCGGATGTAATGCTAAATTTTTGAATAATGCATAGATTTGAATTTTATTATTTTTAATACTACGCATGTTAGCCCCATGAACGGCGAAATACGGCAAAGTAAGCGGCAAGGCCCTAATCTTGTATTTTATCATAGCTGAGAAGTCAAAGTCATATTGTCAAAGTCAAAGTCAAAAAGCATTTATTCAGTAAAATCAGCAGGGATCATCTTGAAACGTCTTAAATCTACTAACTAGTGTAATACTACTTACACTACACAATCTAGGCTTGGTCGCGAGGAACTGCCGCTTAGATTCACCTAGATTTAAGACGTTTCAAGATGGTCCCTGAGGATTTACTGAATAAATGCTTTTTGACTTTGACATTATGTTTCTTCCTGGTTTTTTTTTTGCCCATTTGATGTTAAGTGGTTACCATCACCAATAACAAAGCATTGCCTCGTAGGTCACGCTCGTTAGGAACGTCACCAACGATACACTACTCAGCGTCCATCAACCTGAGGCATACAGGTGTTAAGCCTCATGTGCCTGTAATTACACCGGCACCCACACCCTTCAAACCAGAACACAGGGTATGGTGGTAGTACTAACCCGGACGAGCCCTTCACAAAGAGCTCTACTGCTACTAACCTGGGTACCTACCGACCCAACGTTTACCTATCAATAATAATTGAAATCTCTACTGCGTAATCGAACGACTACCTACCTAATTACTTATTATTATTTTACATGCAACGAGCTATGGAGAGAGCGATGCTGGGAGTTTCACTGCGAGATAGAATCAGAAATGAGGAAATCCGTAGAAGAACCAAGGTCACCGACATAGCTCTCAGAATCAACAAGTTGAAGTGGCAGTGGGCAGGCCATATAACTCGTAGAACCGTCAACCGTTGGGGAGTAAAAGTTCTCGAATGGCGACCACGAACCGGAAGACGAAGCGTAGGACGTCCTCCTACCCGATGGACTGACGACATTGTTATAGGATCGCGGCAAGTAATTTAATTTAATTTAAATTATTCGCATGTAAGTGACTATGTCTTTTTGTGAATAAATTTCTTTAATCTTATATTTTTGTAGCTCGTTAGCATAAACTCCACGAATTGACGTCAATATTAGGAATTATCGACGTCAATACTTGGATTTTATTGTCAAGTCATAAAAATTATTATCCATTAGCGGTTCGGCAGCTATGTTCAGTACGCGCACAGTAAAAGCCCGTTTGTTTATACGGCGCGAAAGAATCGCGCGACAGCCGCGCAGATACGAAAATCGGTACCAAATATCGTCTTTATATTCTAGGCTTTGATTTATTAAATTTTTCTTTAATGATATATTTATTTGTTTTATAGCGAAAGTAATTTAGTATCCTACTAATATTATAAATGCGAATGTTTGGATGAATGGATTTTTGTTCCTCTTTCACGCTCTAACCAGTGGACCGATTTGGATGAAATTTGGAATAAATATAGATTGTAATCTGGAATAGGACATAGGCTACTTTTTATCCCGAAAAAATAACGGTAACGGAAAAAACTGCCACGTGGGCGAAGCTGCAGGTGGCCTATAGTATACAAATATTTTACATCTAAAATTTAACTTATCTACCTTATATTTACATATTTTATAATAACTCAAAAAAAATCTACCCATAGGTTACTGCAAATTTTTACTATAGGTAGAAAACAGAATTTAAATCACTGACCGCAGGAAGTGTGCCCAAAAGGCTGCCAACGTTACCTCTTTGGATAGCTAAACTAATTCTCTGTCCAAGATAAGCGCCAGCCCTTTGATCGTTAGTCAATTCTTCTTATAAGTTTCTACATGCCTTTCTTGCGGTGCTTAGGTAAAAATTACGTGAATAGGCTTTCTGAATGTTGATACCTAGAATATAGAGATGATACTGTGCATAGATATTTTCAACCGCGCTAAATCTTTCGCACCGTGTAAACAGTCCCTTATATGCCGATTTGTCCTAAACATGTATAATTTTATCGTGACCTAATTCTTAGACAAAGTTCATGCTTATTATATATTAGCGGCTCATCCCGGCTTCGAACGGGTTTTAGTAAGGATCCCAATTTTTTTTGAAAATATAATACAGCCTATATCAACCGGGGATAGTGTAGCTTCCCAACGGTGAAAAAATTTTTCAAATCGGCCCTTTAGTTTCGGAGCCTATTCAATGCAAACAAATCAAATCTTTCCTAGACTAGTGGAAGACCCCGCGACTTCGATCGCGTGAAGCTATTTTCGCACAAACTTCAACCCCTGCTGTACCCTTTTAGGGGCTAAATCTCGGGATTTTTTGTAGTACCTACACTGTAGTACGTACTAACTAACCTACACTGAAAATTTAAAGTATATAAGTCATATATAGATAACACGAGCCTGCTAAGCTTGGGGCTAGATGATGATGTGTAGATTATTCCGCATTATTATTATTATCACACAATGTTTGTTTTCAGTACAGATTGAACCCGCAACCTACAGCACAGAAGGTTACTACTAGACAATCACAGCTCACAACAAAAAGCCTGGAAATTGTGCCAAATGCATTTATGCTCCTGATTTACTAAAGATTTTAATCATCAAATGTGCAATGAACTTACGTCGCTGACTGTACTAACACCCATGGCAATGACCTTTCTGAAAACATGTTTGAATTCTTTATTTTAAAAATAAAACTACAATTATGTACTGACGTAGTCAGTACTTTCAAATGTTGCAGTTTAGTGAGAAGTTTTGTAGATCTCATACATTTATTATTAATATTATGATATGTATAATAATTTGCAAAGGATCATACAAAAAATGGTAAGAATCAAGCCGTAAGTTTCTTGCCGGTTCTTCTAGGCTTGGTCGCGAGGAACTGGCGCTTAGATTCACCTAGGTTTCAAGATGCTCCCTGCAGATATTACTCAATAAATGCTTTTTGGCTTTGATTTTGATAATTATAAAATTATAAAACCCAGGACAAACAGGTGGTTTAGTAGTAGTAAAACTAGTAAAGCTCTTAGTGAAGGGCTCGTCCGGGTGCGTACTAGCACCATGCCTATTCCTGCCGCCAAGCAGCGCAGCATGTTCCTGCATTGCACCAAAAGGGTGTGGGTGCCGGTGTAATTACGGCACATGAGGCAACACCTGTATGCCTCAGGTCTATGGACGCAGAGCAGTGTATTGTAGGCTTAACAAACGTGTTCAAGGCAATGCTTTGTTATAGGCGATGGTAACCACTTGACATCAAACGGGCCATATCCTTGTTCCATCAGCAAATTGTATAAAAAAAGGTGGGGCATTTTACGAAGATTCCCTCATATCCATTGTTTCATTGTCTGTTTGGGCTGAGCTCACAGTACAGATAAGCAAACAAACTATCAAGCTTCTGTTACATTACATAGGTATTCTCGAAATTCAACCCCTAATCAGTTACAGCGGGGGTTGAAGTTTGTATGAAAATGTATTTGTATGCAAATGTTTTTGTGTGTTTGTATGCTCACTTGGATGAAACTAGTCATTTCTCTAGATGTTTATGTTGTCCTATTGCTCTGCTAAACTAATGTTTAACAGATCTTCGTTATTTGATAATACTATTTACTTATGATTAATTCTATGCATAATATGTATATATTTGACAACCAATGTGGGGGCGGCGGGCGAATGTCCGCCTGCGACGCAGGAGGTTGCGAGTTCGATTTTCGCCTTGGGGTAAATGTTTGTACGATCTCCAATATTTATTCCGAGTGTTCTGGGTATTTTCTATGCGTAATAAAAAATATCTAATGTATGTAATTTATTGTACCTATTAAGTATATCAGTCATCCAGTACCCATAACACAAGCTATGCTTAGCTTGGGGCTAGATGATGCTGTGTGGATTGTCCAGCATTATTATTATAACCCTTTTTTCTTTCCGTAAAACAAGTAAACTTGTCTGTATAGGCAACATTCAAACTTCCTCAAATACCGCGCAGTAATCAAAATGAAAATGATTATAGTTTTCCGGAGTAGGACAGACTTAAATACGGTCTAGTTGGCGAGTCTGTCTGTTTGTGTTTTTTATATAGAAATAAAATTACAGCTAATACATTTGTAATTGGTATGTACAAAATACATATGAAACAGTTGAGCTACCTGAGACCGTTTTTTTTTTTATGTTTTAACATAAATAGACCATCCTTTGGCTTCAATCTCACCTGATGGTAAGTGACGATGAAGCCGACTATGAAGCAGAACGGTCTAGAAGACACCTATTCACTCTTGTAAACGATCTAAAGATCCTAGATCTTGCTTATCGGAAGCGTTATCGCGTCGCTTCGACCAGACGCCCCGAAAGAATTTGAAAAACCCATAATAGAGAAATTAGATGGCTGTCAAAATATCGACATGTTTATATATCAACAGCTGATGCTATGAGAACTCTATAATAATAATAATGCTGGATTATAAAACCCGTACTAAGTTTTAAGATAAACTATAAGCCAACTAATTCTGCAAATCGCATCAATAGGTACGATTTGGGTCCGGTTTGTGTCAGGTTAGATAGATAGATATAGATTATATCTTTATTGTACACCATTTAAGTAAATTTTGGTTAAATTTTGGTTTGGTTTAGGTTTTGTTCAGTTTTGGATCAGCTTAGGGTCAGGCTTAGATCAGGTTTGGGTCAGTTTTGGGTCAAGTGTAGGTCAGATTTGAGACAGGTTTGGGTCAGTTTTGGGTCAAGTTTGGGTCAGGTTTGTACCAATGTATTTTCCTGTTGAAATCCGCACGAAAACTATGAGCACTTAAAAATAAAAAAATGGCGGCCTGTTTGTTTGATTTTTTTACTTTTAAACCCCTACTTTGGCGAAATTTTATAACATAAAGGGTTAGTCTAAGGTATAAACTATTTAAGTCAAGGTCCACTCGAGTAAAACTGCGGGCTGAAGTATGTTTCAAATGCCTTTTTTTTTTTTTTTTTTTTTTTTAACATAAATAGACCATCCTTTGGCTTCAATCTCACCTGATGGTAAGTGACGATGAAGCCGACGATGAAGCAGAACGGTCTAGAAGACACCTATTCACTCTTGCCTTAAAGAGATCCAGATTATAGTGGTCAGGAAAAACAGAAGCCGGCAATGAGTTCCACTCCTTAGCGGTTCGCATAATGAAGGTGGAACCGAAACGCTTGGTGCGAATGGGTGGTATGCTAACCAAGTAAGGGTGGTACTGAGCCGTGCGCCTACTCGTCCTAAAGTGGAAAGGAGATGGTGGAATGAGATCGTGTAGTTCCTGGGCACATTCCCCGAAATGTAGCCTATAGAAGATCGATAGGCAAGCAACTTTACGGCGGTGTTCTTATATGACCAACCAGCTTAACTGGTTATTCTAATATTTATGTTAATACCATCTAAATTGCGAACAACTTGGAAAACAATTACATATAGGTAGGTGTATAAAGATCATAGATTATGGTGAGTAATTAGTATATCACTGTTGGTCTAGTGGTGATTGAATACAGGTTTGAATCCGGTCGTGCACCTATTTCTTTGCACTTATTTGTACCGCACCGTCACGGTTGAGCATCTGTGGTGAAGTGGGAGTAACCCCTTCTGATAAGGTCGTGGGTTCGAATCTGGAAAAGGATCGCATAAAAATACAGTAGGAAGCAAGCCGTAAGTATCTTGGTTATTCTTCTAGGCTTGGTCGCGAGGAACTAAGTTATAAAAAATAAATAAATAATGCTGGACAATCCACACAGCATCATCTAGCCCTAAGCTAAGCAGAGCTTGTGTTATGGGTACCAGATGACTGATAGGTATACTTAATACAATACATATTGTAGGGCACGTTCCGAACTAACGTGACATACAAGGCCCCCCCCCCTTGTACTTGCCCTGATACTTCCTGGAAACGTAGGGAAGACCCTTTTGTCCAGCAGTGTATGTACTTCTACAGTCTGTTGATGGATTTGAAAAAAATGCTTATCTCACTGTATAAACCAGTGGTTCCCAGACTTTGTTTCATAGACCACTTTCAAAATTTTGCTGGATCCGGTGGACCCCCTACATCTACATTACTACCAATTTCTAAATCTCGGCGCGATACCGGCATGGTTTGGGTTCGACTCCCAGTTCGGAACTATCCGTTTTTTTCACTCCACTATCAATTTATTTATAAATTGTCTTAATGAGAAGGTTTAATTTAGGTATCATATTATTTAAAATAACAAGCCAACATTTTAGTTCTTCACTATCGAAACCAAATTAATTTTCATGCTCCCCTGCTTACGATTGTAGACCCCATTTTTTGTCACGTCCAACGTAGACCCCCGTCCAGTCTCCCGTGGACCCCTGGGGGTCTACCTGGACCACTTTGTGGACCACCTAAAAACCTTTTACCAATAGATAAAAAAGTAAGAGAACGGGTTTAAAAATAAAAATAAAGATCTTCGGTTATTTCCCCATCACAAAACCCGTTCATTTAACCGGTGTGATACATTTCTTGGGTATAAAGCTTTGACGTCACACAGTTCATTCAACGCAGAGAAAAAATTGCAAGTGGAATTTTTAGGTCATTATTATGTAGCGAAGCAAGTTGGAATTACCGTCATGATATAAGATAACTGTTGTTTGTAATATACTTATGTAGGTAAGTATACTGCAGGTAATACAGACGAGACGAACAAATAAATAAATAATGCTGGACAATCCACACAGCATCATCTAGCCCCAAGCAAAGCAGAGCTTGTGTTATGGGTACTAGATGACTGATATACCTACTTAATACAACTCATTACATACATAAATCTTCTTCGACGACCGATGTGGCGCGGCGGGTGAATGTCCGCTTGCGACGCAAGAGGTTGCGGGTTCGATTCCCGCCTTGGGATAAATGTTTGTACGGTCTGCAAATATTTATTCCGGGTGTTCTGGGTGGTTTCTATGTATAATAAAAAATATCTATATATGTAATGTATTGTATTAAGTATATCAGTCATCTAGTACCCATAACACAAGCTCTGCTTAGCTTGGGGCTAGACAGTGACGGATTTACCTTAAGGCCACCGTAGGCCCGGGCCTAGGGCGGCCAGATTTAGGGGCGGCCCCGACCGTAGGGCAGTATATGGTGGATGCTGAGAAAGGGGCGGCTGATGGCTTGGGGCCTAGGGCGGCCGAGACTGCAAATCCGCCACTGGGGCTAGATGATGCTGTGTGGATTGTCCAGCATTATTTATTTATTTAAATCTTTTTTATTATACATAGAAAATACCCAGAACACCCGGAATAAATATTTGCAGATCATAAAAACATTTATCTAAAGGCGGGAATCGAGCACGCAACCTCTGCGTCGCAGGCGGACAATTGCCCGCCGCGCCACATCGGTCGTCTAAGTACGAGTACCTACTAGAACTCTTTGTAAAAGGCTTATCCACGGAAGTACTACCACCTTTGATGTATTGCAAGCAGGATTGATGCAGCTTTTATGGTGAGACGGATCATATTGGCCCCACGCAGTAGTTATTAATTTTACTTTGTAAAATAAAGGTAGTAATAATAATGCTGGACAATCTACACAGCATCATCTAGCCCCAAGCTGAGCAGAGCTTGTGTTATGGGTAGACATAGACATAGACACATTTATTTGCTACAAAAACACACATACACATACAAAACAGATCAGAAAGCGAAAAAAAAGACAAAAAGAAGTACATAAAAGGGTACTAGATGATTGATACCTACTGACTGATTATTTGGCCTTGTAAATGTTTGTACGATCTGCAGATATTTATTCCGGATGTTCTGAGTATTTTTTGGGTATCAGTCATCTAGTACCCATAACAGGGCTAGATGATGCTGTGGATTGTCCAGCAAGAAAAATAAAAAAAACTTAGGTACCTACCTTATTAAGTATTTAAGTCAGGGGACTAGCAAAAAACAGTAAAATGCTTGTTAAAAATACAATCGTGCCGACCAGCACTGTACCGTAACAACTGAAGAATAAATTATGTACCTACCTACTTAGTTAAAGGTATGTACGTGATCTGAAAATATTACCACCATGCCTATTTCTGCTGCCAAGCAGCTTGCTGTGTTCCGGTTGATGGGTGTGGGTGCCGGTGTAATTACAGGCACACGAGGCTTAACACCTGTATGCCTCAGGTTGATTGACGCTGAGCAGTGTATTGTAGGGCACGTTCCTAGCTAACGTGACCTACAATGCAATGCTTTGTTATGGGCGATGGTATCCACTTAACATCAGATGGGCCATTTGCTTGTTCCATCAGCAAATAGTATAAAAAACAGTTCGTAGTGGTAGGTAAAGCTCTGCATAATTTATACCAAAATACCAATTGACATATAGACAACGCACAGCCTAAACCAGGGTGTATTCGTCTTGATGCGTGGAGGTGTTCATAGACAGCAATTCCCGAAATTCAACCCCTAAACGGGTACAGACGTGGGTTGAAGTTTGTATTAAAATAACTTCACCGGAATTGAGTTACACGTTTCGCTAGTCTGGAATAAAGTAATTGAATAGAAGGGCACGTGCATTACGTGCGTGACCTGTGAGGTAATGCTTTTTTAGGGCAATGATGTTCGTACAATAGGTTCTACTCTTAATATAAACGCGAAAGTTTGTAAGTATGGATGGATGGATGTTTGTTACCTACTCTCACGCTCTAACTAGTAGTCCTTTTATTTTATTGCGTCAGAAGGGTTTGAGCCGAGTCTCAGGGTCATGCAACTTAAGGTCCGATGTTTTGATCCTCGTGGGTACCTTCACCTTTAAAGTCTAAAATATCAGAAATAAAACTAAAAAATGTATACCGATTCAAGCAAAACTAAAAATAGGTCTTCGGCCAGATTAATTACATCCGCGCGGGGCCTATTTTTAGATCATCGATTTTGGTTTTGTTGACGATATTTTAGTCTTTAAAGGCGACCAGCCCGGCTAAGATGTGCAACGCGACAAAATGTTGTCTACTCGTTATCTCCTGCAAAATAGAGATATCTCTTTATCTCTCCTGTGCTAACATGCCAGTGCCAAAAATTTATCTCGTTCTGTCAAATTAAGACTTAATGCTAATGCTTAGCTTATCTGTGGGTCTTTTATCTATAATTTCTAAACTTTCTAGAAGGATTCGTTTTCTGTCATCTTTGGAAGCAACAGAAAGCAACATTGTATTTTCATTTTAATTGTTTTTCTAGTGTTATTTTAAGTACTGATGGGTAATTTTGGTGGTATTTCAACCATATTACTTGAGGTCTTAGCACAAGTGTGAACAATTGAAATAAAAGTGTGTTATGAGGCATCCTGATTTGAACGAAAATGTTTCCCTTTGGTTTTGAAGAAAAACGCCATCTTTTTCTTCAAAACCAATGACAGCCGACTTTACTTTTTTTACCGACTCGACTTGACTAATTTTATTCAACCCACCCACTTGACATTGGCAAAATTGTCCACAAGACGGACACAGGCCACAAAAAAAAAAAAAAAATCTCGTGTCAAGCGCGACATATCTCACGTTGCACATCTTAGTGCGGCAGGAGACTAAAAATAATAAAGACCTTAAGTTCCATGACCGAGATGAACTCAAACCCTTCTGACGCAATAAAATAACGGACTTTGAATAATTAATCATGTCTTCTGAACTTGTTGAAGGAACATCATCGCCAAAAGCATTTACCTGCTTCGATTATGTGTCTGAGTGTTTATGTATAGTTTATGTAGGTACAAGCGGCCGCTCGCAGCTTCACCCGCGTAGCAGTTTTTTCCCGTTCCTGTTATTTTTCAGCATAAAAAGTAGCCTATTATGTTAATCCAGGTTATTCCAAAATATCTCGACTTTAATCCTTAGTATCAAGTACCTACTCGAGATTCTTCAAGTGTAATGGAGGTAGTCAGAGGTATGTCCAAATATTCCATTTGATAAATACCCACATTTTGCAGTACCTAGTTGGTATTCCATGCGTGACAGGTTGCAAGCCCATCGCCGCGACTAGAATACTAACTAGTTGCCTCACGATGTTTTTCTTCACCGTTTGAGAACACTGGCATTGCGCACATATAGCTTTGGTACACGTCTGGATTCGAACCCACGACCTTAGGATCAGAAGGCGGGATCCCTCCCACTAGCTCACCGGTGCTAAAGCACTTTTCACTCTTCTGTTATGAAATAGCACTTTGTAAATTTATATTGTAGGCAATTCTCGAATTATTCATCATTTTAAATCACAAAATATTTAAAAAACTTCTGTTCCGTTGCAAAATAAAACAAAACTTGTATATTACATTTTTATAATTCAAATAACAATCTAAATAAGTAATAAATAAAGTCATACATAATAATAATGTAACATATCAATAAAATCCATATTTCATAAAAATTGTGCTTTTCTTGAAACTCAATGCAAATGTTCACTTTATCGCACCCTTTGACATTGTTTGTGTTATTTCTACATTATATGTATATATCCTGATGACATCCCATATAAAACACGCACCTAAATTAAATAAAAGTCCCTCATTACGTTACTCGCGATCGGCCTGCAACAAGCAAAAATAGGCAACAGCTTCCTGACCGCAGTGGTTGAACAACTCAGCCACTGTACTAAAACGCACATTCCATAAATGCTAAGTAGGTGAATAGTTTAATTATTTATAAATTTATAGATATTAATAATAATTATTTACTAACATTTCCTCCTAGTCGTAGTCTACTAACAAAATTAAGTGCAAAACTGAAATTTGTGATATTACGATTGCTGTCAAACGCATAATTGCTGTTGGTTTGAAAAAAAAAATATTTTTTCTTAGGCATTACACGAACCTTTCGAGAAAATATCGGTTATCAAAAAATTTAACTAAGAATCAGTTATTTTCAGCTTGGCGGCAGAAATAATAATTATTTAAATTATTAAATCTTTGTGCAAATCTGTCGGGAGTTACGTAATAAGGGGGCCTAAGGGTGCGAACATAGTGTTATAGAATCTAAAATAATTCCAGTTAAATTTTGATTTTGAATGTTTTATGTCAGTGTATTAGCAGCGTAAATGGGCTTGCAAGCTGTCACGTATGAAATACTATGATAATTATTGAACGTGTCCCTGACTACCCTATACTTATTTTTTATGTAGTTCTGTTGATAGCTCTGCCTTCTGCGCTGTAGATTATGGGTTCGATCCCCACCGAGGACAAATATTTGAGTGATAAATACAAATGCTTGTCCTGTATTTGGATGTTCTATTGTATAAGTACAAAGAAGTAATAATATCAATATGAGGTTCCCATAGTATTAGATTTGCTTAGTTTGGGGCTAAAAAATCAAGACTGCTTTATTACTATCAAAAGTGGATGACTACCATGCATGGATTGTAATATTTAAAAGCTTGCATCTTTGGTACGCATATTCAAATTTCAATACAATATTTGTTATTACTTTAGCAATAAGTTATTTATTTTCGGTTGCTCATTCAAACGTTTACTATCTCTTTTGTTCTTCAGATGTTAGAACGAGACAAAAGGTGTTATAAGACGTTTATAGCGACTCTTAACTATAAACGTCTTATAGCTAAGAAGTCGTTTAACTTTTTAAGATGATTATAATCGTAATTTTATGAATAAATACTTCAAACCATTTACAAAAACAAACCAGTTACGTTCGAGTAAAAACTGGGGCTACCTAAAATATTATTTTAAATTTTATACAAGTGACTATAGACTCTATAACTATGTAAATAAAAGTGTATTTACCAATTAGTATTGTTATTCAAAAGCATTTTCGGTATAGCCATATTAAAATTAGTATTGTGATGTTTAATGAGGGCTTTCACAAGTTGAAACTAGATGGCGCTGTGATAAATCAACAAACGATAGTAAGTGTTTATTTAGTAACCCAGGGTACATCTTGAATCGCCTTAATGTTACGTGAATATAGGCCCACCTGATGTCTAGTGGTTACAATCATTTATAACAAAACATTACCTTGCAAGTTACGTTCGTTATAACGCGCCCTACGGATACAATGCGTCCATCAACCTGAGGGATACAGGTGTTAAGCCTCATGTGCCTGTAATTTCAGTTCAATTCTTTGCGACCAAGTCTATTTAAGATTATCTATAACTAAAAACGGATATTTTCTTTTTAATTTAGTTTAGATAGTTTATATAATCTAAGTGTAATCAAAAATATCTAGAGTGTATTGTGTTCAGTTGCCAATTTTATTAATAAGCGCCATCTGTTGAGCTAATTGAACATAATTTATTTCATAAACCCCCTCATTAAAATTTTCGCTTTTATATTTACACAAGAACTTACAAAAGGGCTACTGAACCGGGTAGGGTGAACCCGTAAGGGGCGAACCTAAATTCAAGGAACTTATCTGGGGGCGAACCCACTATTAGTAAAGAACTGACCCAGGTATTATTTAATGAATACTGAAATGATTATACTTTTATAAACCACGTTAGATCAATGTTAAAAGCTTTACGACTTGACAGTCAATTTCACCCTTGTACTATCAAGCCTTGAATATATACACACGTCATTAATACATATAAATTCCCTAAGTTAGTAACTACTTGACACAATGACTGTCCACTGTCTTTGACTGGGGTTGAACCCAAAGAAAACCAAACCTTAAGGTTTCAAATCAAAGAAGTATTTTGTTTCCGTACTCTCAAGTAAAAAACACCAAAGTTTGAAATTAGATCGAAGATTTTAAACATAGTTTGGCTCGAAATAGCTATCAAGGACAGTCAAGTCTTTTACTCCATCAACCATTCGAGTTTGAACGAGCTATTTCTTATACGACCCTTTAAGATGACACAGTCCACCATCGTAGATAATAGAGAGGGCGAACCCGAAGGGGAGTAGTGGGAGTAGAACCGGGGACAGGGAGCTATATGTTATATTTCTCTGTACAATCAGATTACGCTAATTACAAATATCTGTTGATTTTTCTACCTCATTTCGGATCAAGGCCCCAGCAACGACAAACAATTCTAAACCCATTAAAGCTTTTACGCTCATCACCGTCATCATTACCATCTAGATTTATAAACGCTTACACAAACCACCATCCACCGTTGACTGGGGGGCGAACCCGGTGGGGGTCAAACCCGACAAGAACCGAACCCAGTTCGGTATACTCTCCGTACACTCAAATCAAGTTTATCCCGCTCCTCAAAATATTTCTAGATTAGCTTGAACAGGGTGTTGTTCAATTTAGGGTTCAAACTACCCCAACCAAGTTGATTCTTATGCCATCAACCCTTTGCCCACATCAATAGCTATTTATAAACACTACTATACAACCCTAAGACTACATAACACTGCACTGTCCTCCATCATTGACTGGGGGGGCGAACCCGGCCGGGGGAGATGCTATGTCACCCACTAGCTCTGTGGGGGGTTGGCCGAGGTCTTGCATCTGGAAAAACACGAAACTCGTTGGCAACATAACGGATAAAGCAGAGACATACCCTACTACTAATAAACTCGGCGTAACCTTGAAATAGATACACCGTATTTTGTTTCTTTTGCTCTAATTTGAAACTTCGTGTCAGTGCAAAAGACAAAACCTTTTTATATTTACTATAATACAAAATAATCTATACGTTTATAAGAATCTTTGTCCTGACTGACTGTCATATAAACAACGCACAGACTAAACAACTGCTCGTGAAGATATCATCTTCAGGGTATATTTCAGGCAGTTCAACCTTTAAAGGGGTGCAACTAGCATTAGTTTCACCCATCGACGAGTTCTAGTCGGTGATTAGTATCACCTTATAGCGCCCTAAAATTATAAGACCCTTAAGTCTGAGATTTTTAGGTACTGGGTGTCGTGTATAGGGTTAGTGTCATGTACAGGGTGTGTCGTGTACAGGGCTAGTTTCGTGTACAGGGTGTGTCGTGTACAGAGTTCGTTTCGTCAGGTAACCAACCTTTTGCATAAGTTCAAGTACAACTTCAAATCTCTTCCTCTTCACATCATCAGGGTCAGACTCTTGCTCAGGTTCTAACTCAGCGCAGACTTTCTTCATCAGCTCGTGTTGCTGATCAAACCTGATGAATAAATAAAATATATAAAGATAACCTTGTTTTGTTTTACTTGCTTGATATCAAAGTTTATTGTCTTTGCAAAAACTATTTATGCAGTAATATCCAGGGATCATTTAGAATGTTTTTAAAGTTGAATAAATACAAAGAAAAAAAATTAACTAATAAAGCCTCAAATAGTTTCCGCTAGGTAAGATAATTTATCAAAAGTATAACACTTTGTTCTATGATTTAAATCAAATAATTTGGTGGGTAAGCCAGTGTGTAATTTTTAAATTTACCCCTAATGAAGGGTTACCTTTATTTACCCTAATATTTACCTAGACCACTAAAATACCCTATAAATTACCTCTGGTACTCAGCATCATCAATTTTTCCCTTGTTAGCTTCCAGCCATGCCGGATACTTCTCCAGTAGCTCTTTGAGAGACGGATATAAAACCTCCTTTGATAGTAATGATTGCATCATGCCTTGCATGAAAGGGACGAACATATTCTCATCCTGAAAACGGAAACGTCAAAATTAGCTGAATTTAAACATAAAAAATAAATAAAATAATAAATAATGCTGGACAATCCACACAGCATCATCTAGCCCCAAGCTAAGCAGAGCTTGTGTTATGGGTACTAGATGACTGATGTACTTAATACAATACATTACATAATATAGATATTTTTTATTATACATAGAAAACACCCAGAACACCCGGAATAAATATTTGCAGATCGTACAAACATTTATCCCAAGGCGGGAATCGAACCCGCAACCTCTTGCGTCGCAAGCGGACATTCGCCCGCCGCACCACATCGGTCGTCAAAAACGTCAGTAATATTCGAATTTATTTATTTATTACTTGGAAAACCAACAGCTTTGACCAACTTAGTAACAATGGAATAGCAACGTCGTATCATAATCGTCAAAGTGACAAAATGTACCCTGTTTTGTGGTATATTCCTATACAAACTATACCCTGTGTGTGACTTTTCTAAGATCATTTAAAAACTGTCTCGCGAGTCTGTTCGCAGTAACTACTAGTTTATGTGATCTTTGACGACCGATGTGGCACGGCGGGTGAATGTCCACCTGCAACGCAGGAGGGTGCGGGTTCGATTCCCGCCTTGAGATAAATGTTTGTACGAGCTGCAAATATTTATTCCGGGTGTTCTGGGTATTTTCTATGTATAATAAAAAATATCTATGAATGTAATGTATTGTATTAAGTATATCAGTCATCTAGTACCAATAACACAAGCTCTGCTTAGCTTGGGGCTAGATGATGCTGTGTGGATTGTCCAGCATTGATCAAAATCCTTTCTTAGCGGATGCCTACGTCATAACATCTACCTGCATGCCAAATTTCAGCCCGATCCGTCCAGTGGTTTGGGCTGTGCGTTGATAGATCACTATGTCAGTCAGTCAGTCACCTTTGAGTTATATATATTTAGAAGATATCTACCTGAGTGCCTTCAGCTCCGCCTATATTAAAATTACCAAACATATTGGCTAGGTCCTGGTCCGAGAGCGGGTTCTGAAGACCCTCAGAATTGGTGTTGAGGTTCTGAAGAGTTTGTGATATCGCCGCTGATACCTGGAATTACAAAAATAATAATAAATAAACATTCTCAAATGGCGAACGAACTAATAGACAGTCAGCCTTAAGCTGACTAAAAGCCTCCTAATTTCAGGGGGTTTGCCATAGTCACCGCTTTCAGTCTACATTTCCAAAATGTAGAAAACGGTCTCGTGGTAGACTCCTAACACGATGGACTGACCAGCTTAGAGGATAGAGGCGAAATTGGCGAACGCGCTGGAGACAAGCCGTCCACTCCATTACAAAGACATTCAGTGATCACGTTCTTCAGTCATGAAATGCCGACAACACAAAGCCAGAGTCACCACGCTTGGCAGACGATATGAAGTCTCTATAGGTCCACTGCTGGATATGTCCTACTGTTAGTAGTAGTAGAGCTCTTAGTGAAGGGCTCGTCCGGGTGCGTACTAGCACCATGCCTATTTCTGCCGCCAAGCAGCGCAGCGTGTTCCAGTTTGAAGGGTGTGGGTGCCGGTGTAATTACAGGCACATGAAGCAACACCTGTATGCCTCAGGTTGATGGACACTGAGTAGTGCATCGTCGGTGACGTTCCCAACGAGCGTGACCTACGAGGCAATGCGATGCTATAGGCGATGGTAACCACTTAACATCAGGCGGACCATATGCTTGTTCCATCAGCAAATTGTATAAAAAAAAAATGTCCAGCTGTAGACTCACGAAAGGACAGCATAAACAACTGCCCGTAGAGACTTGAAATTTTCAAGGAAAGAATTTCTGAAATTCAATCCCTGTGTACAGACGTACCTCATCAATTTTCTCCTGGACATTAGGGTCGGCTGGTTCTACTGCTGCCGCAGATCCTGGCTTCATAACCTGAGCTGCTGCTTCTGGATAAACAGAACATGAATATTAGTGAAGAACAGTACCACCGTCTCAGTATAGTCTTCAGTATAGGTATGTACTACCACCGTACCTATTTCCACTGCTAAGCTTGCTGTGTTCCGATTTGAAGGGTGACATTACAGGCACATTAGTTTTTTTTTAGTAATGTTAGACAATCCACACAGCATCATCTAGCCCCAAGCTAAGCAGAGCTTGTGTTATGGGTACTAGATGACTGATATACTTAATACAATACATTACATACATAGATATTTTTTATTATACATACAATATATAATAAATAATAAATAAATAAATAATGCTGGACAATCCACACAGCATCATCTAGCCCCAAGCTAAGCAGAGCTTGTGTTATGGGTACTAGATGACTGATATACTTAATACAATACATTACATACATAGATATTTTTTATTATACATACAATATACCCAGAACACCCCAAATAAATATTTGCAGATCGTACAAACATTTATCCCAAGGCGGGAATCGAGCCCGCATCCTCGTACGTCGCAGGTGGACATTCGCCCGCTGCGCCACATCGGTCGCCAATATATTTCAACGCTACACCGAGTTTATAAGTAGTAGATTATGAGTAGGTCTTTTACTTACCCGCCATTTTAGAAAACGTCTGTGCTATTTGTTCCTGTGAAATTTGATCCTCTGAAATTATAAAAGTTATAATTACTTACAAATATTAAATAATAGCGGCCGCTCGCAACCTTGCCCGCGTGGCAGTTTTTTCCCGTTCCCGTTATTTTTTCGGGATAAAAAGTAGCCTATGTCCTATTCCAGATTACAATCTATATTTATTCCAAATTTCATCCAAATCGGTCCACTGGTTAGAGCGTGAAAGAGTAACAAACATCCATCCGTCCATCCATCCATACTTACAAACTTTTGCTTTTATGTTTGTGCTCCTGCCGCTGGAGAACAAAGGTTCTCGAATGGCGACAACGAACCGGAAGACGAAGCGTAGGACGTCCTCCTACCCGATATATATTACATATATTACAGCTATAAAATTACGGCAATATTCTTCATGATATGTTCCTTTAATTTCTTTTTGAATATAAACATACTTGTAGCTTCTATAATACTGCTAGGTAATTTATTGTATAGTTGTGCTCCTTCAAAGGTTATGTTTCTCTTTCCATAATTTGTTCTGGGTCGTGATAGTACAAATTTCTTTGAGCTTCTGGTATTATACTTGTGTATTTAGTTTTTTCTTCTAAATTTTATATCAGTGTGTATGTCCCTTGCAATAATTCTACAGATTAGGCAGCAAGTGTTGTAGGTGTATAATTGATTTAAACTCATCAGTTATGATTCCTTGTAAAGTTTTTCTGTACGTGTTAAGAAGTCGAAATTAAATAAAACTTTTATGATTTTGCTTTGAGCAGTTTGTAATTCTTTTAAATTTGATTTTGCAGTGGTTCCCCAGACTTCAATAAGGTATTCTAAGTTTGATTTTATAATAGAGTTGTAAACTTACAAAACAAAACACACTGGAGCTTCATTACTCACATTATTATTATTTTGTAACAGGATCATACAAAAAAACGGTAGGAACCAAGCCGTAAGTTTCTTGTCGGTTCTTCTAGGCTTGGTCGCGAGGAACTGGCGCTTAGATTAATAATATTAATAATAATAATAATGCTTGACAATCCACACAGCATCATCTAGCACCAAGCTAAGCAGAGCTTGTGTTATGGGTACTAGATGACTGATATACTTAATACAATACATTACATATCCATATAGGTATTTTTTATTGTACATAGAAAACACCCAGAACACCCAGAACACCCAGAATAAATATTTGTAGATCGTACAAACATTTATCCCAAGGCGGGAATCGAACCCGCAATCTCTGCGTCGCAGGCGGACATTCGCCCGCCGCGCCACATCGGTCGTCGGTCGGTAGATTCACCTAGATTTAAGACGTTTCAAGATGATCCCTGCGGATATTACTAAATAAATGCTTTTTGACTTTGAAAAAGTATTTAGAGACATACCAGGCACTCCGCTGAAGTTGCCTAGTATAGCTGCCATGTTGCTTTCAAACTGAGCCGCTGCTTCCTTGATGAACTCCTCGCTCCAAATGTTCTGAGGTTCTGAACTTTCTGCCTTTGTATCTTCGGGCTTGTCGGCTTTTTTTGTCATATCCTGAAGAGCACCTATAAATAAATAATTTTTATTTATGCTACTGCTGGTGGAACAAGCATATGGCCCACCTGATGTTAAGTGGTAACCATCACCTATAACAAAGCATCACCTTGTAGGTCACGAACGTTAGTTATGCACCCTACGTACATTAACCTGAGGCATACAGGTGTTAAGCCTCATGTGCCTGTAATTACACCGGTACCCCCCTTCAAACCGGAACACAGCAATGCGAGCATCACTACTTGGCAGCAGAAATAGGTATGGTGCTAGTACTTCCCCGGACGAGCCCTCTCACAAAGAGGGCTCTGACTACTCCACTAAACATTCTCAAAGAATCTTAAGTCTATACTACTTTATACTCAGAGGAGATATCCACCATGCCTGAGGATTAAAGTCATACATTTATTTCGGTATTTTATTATTTATTTCACAAACAAGCCTTTTACAAAGAGCCCTACTCCGACAGAAAATTTTAAATATACATAGGTACAGAATATTATGACATTAAACAAGTAAAAAGTATGTAAACAGCTAAGTTAAATTAGATACAGAAGTAGAATAGGAACTGATTTACCTATATTACTTTCCAAATGATTATTTAAAAAAAATATTAAAATGATGATTATTTTTTTTTCCAATGATGTTTATTAGGAACCAATGACTTCAAATGGAATAAATCGCGTAAAAAAACATAAAAATTTAATCTAGGTCGTGTAATATGTATTCTAAACCTAGTTTAAAAGATAAGGTTTATCTTTTTTAGTATCTAGCCATGCTAGGTTACAAAGTTCAGAAATTTGAAGAATTTGTAATGAATATACAAGATTTAAGTGGATAATAAGAACCTTGTAGTCAATAGATGATCAGGGACAGAACTAATAAAATATTTGCATTATAATTGACTAATAGGTTAGAAGTTGTGTAATCTTTAGCTTCTATTATACTTCAAAAAACAATAACTTACTGTCTAATAGATCCTCTAATTCGGGATCAACATCCTTTTTCGATTCCTCTTTTCTGTCCGACATAGTAATAATTATTAGAAATCTGTGTAAAATTGAAATTGAAAAAAAATATTTTCTTCACCGTACGTCCGAATTGAATTGATCAGATGACTGATTTGATTGGCACTCGCTAATGTCACTGTCAGTAAGATATCAAATTGACTTGACATATTTGTGACATTTTGTGTTGGGCTAGTGGGGCTAGTGGTAAGAACCATGCGTATGTTTTTTTATAAATCGCAAGCTTGTCTGTTTCGCAATCATTTCGCTATCCGAGATTCTATGTGCTCTGTGAAGTCTGTGAGCTGTGTGTGCTATATTACCTATATTATATATATTATCTATTAACTAAGTATGTACGTTAAAATGTATGAGTATTTATCTGTATTAAAAAAAAAAGAAAACGGACCTCTTTTTGAAAATATAAAAAAATAAAGATTCTGACAAATGAAAAAAATTCAAATATCTGTCAATCAAAATAAACCAGAACAAAGATCTATGGAGGCTTGTAACGAAATGTGTTCATTTTCGTAAAAAATAAGAAATCAACAAAAAAAACGAAAAAAATACAAAAGGTAAGGGTAGGTAGGTACAAAAGCTCTAAGTTTATTATCGTGCAGCGAAATTTTACACGCCACAATCATCGTTGTCTTCCAATTATCATGGATGAGAAATGACGCTTTAGCTATAGTGATCTCGCACGATAAACGCACCTACAAGTACTTCTAACTTATTTATTGGTTGAATGTATTTCTGACGAGCGCCAAGAACAACTCAAGGATGTTGAGTAGGTAGCCTAGAGACCAAAGGAGGTGTCTGTCTCCCTATAAATATGTACCTACCTATAGTATTATACAATGGTGTCAGTACCTAAGTTCCTACCTACGTCCAATATATAAATTATGAGGATGAAAAAGCTGCTGGGCAAGCCTACTCTATCTAAAATCCAGGACACTACAGCGTTCCGTGAAGAGAGAGAGAGAGGCACGATTGAAAAAGTCACCTCTGACGCATTAGAAATCATCTACAAAATGCAAAGGCCTGTTTTACCTACCTTCTTACCTACTTAGGTTAGTAGGCATCTACGTGAGTTACCTACCTATTTATTTTGGCTAAGTAATTTATCGTTTTGTTTCAGGAGAAAATAAAAGACAATATTCTAAAAAAACTTGATGAAGTAGAATATTTTCATCAAGTAGAACCCAGTTGATTCAATTTATGAAGATTATGTCTAAGAAGAAAGTGTAAGTATATTTTATTTGTTTCCGGTCACGTATATTTTTGAATATTTTCAAATTATGAGTACCTACCTAATAAGCATCATAAAACAAACGTGCTACACCGTCGAACGCGTTTAACAGATTTTGTATAGTAAATCTGTCAGATTTGACACTTGCAATGCACTATCTACGAAGAAGATACGCAATCAGGGTCGAACCTTTTTATATATTACTTAGTACCTACTGTAAAAAAAAGAATAGTGCTGTAAAACAGTGCACAGGGTACTTTTATGTAAACTGGACCAGTGTGAAAACAGCGGGCGAAACTAGGGCAAGCGATTTTGATTCGAGCTATCGCGTGCTTACTTAAGTAAGGCTTGCCAAGCCTGGCTTGGAACGGTGCGCTATTTGAAGCCGACTGTGCGTCTGTTGAAAGCGCATAATACATTTTGCTGCGGCAAAAAACGTTTTCGTTGTTTGGAGCGCCTTTCAAATTTAAAAAGCAATAGGTTACCTACTATTATGCTGCGGATGGTGCAAACAAGGCGCCATTTATTTTTATTGTATAGATCTGTCAAGTAGGTACTGCAATCATAAAATGGGCGGGAATATTACACCTTACCTATATGAAGGTACCTACTCATTGCGATACCAGTACCAGTTAGTTTCTTAATATTTTTTTATTGTTTGTTTTTTAGGTGAAATTGCTATTAATTTTTGTTTATTAAACAAAAAACATGAGTCCACAGAAGGTCACTGTTGCGTAAGTAGCTGTTTTTAGTACCTAAGTAGGTAAGTACCTTTTTTGTCAAAAACAATTGGAAAATACTAAACTTTGTGTTGTGCTTACTTTAAATCTGTAGTAGTTGCTTGGTAGTATTACTTCTGATACACACGATACAGGGTAGGTTGGTAGGTACCTATCGGACAAGACCTGAATATGTCGGTACCTACAAGCAAAACCCGCGTGACTTCACCTGCGTGAAATTATTTTCATCTACGCATCAAGATAAATATAGGTACCTACCCTAGTCTGTTTTAGGCTGTCTACAATATGTCAGTCAGTCCGTCCGAAATAAGACTTAGAGTCTGATCCATCAACTTGAGGTATAGGTACAGGTTTAAGGAGGTGGTATCCGCCAACGAGAGGTTTTCTCCGTGTTATTTCTCTTTGATGAGTGAGTATAAATGTCCACAAAAAAATATATATTGCTTATTAAAGACTAAATTTTAATTTGAATTGAAATAAGTAATTCTAACTATATTATTACTACTGTATACTACTATATCTGTCAAAGTTTTTATCACAAAGTGAACAATGGGGACCCGTCACAGTTTTTTCTATGAATGCAGTTTTATAGGCCTTGAGAAACTAAAACATAAAATGCAAAATTTTTTTTTCTACGGCCAAAACTGACTAAGTTATGGGCAAAATACCGAACGAGATTCACTGACCGCGCGAACGGAAGCGACGACGTCACAATGGCCCAGCGCTAGCCGCCAAACCACTGCGCGCCCCGCGTTTCTGTTCGCGATACTCGTCCGACACGGAGCGTAACGTCACCAAGTGATTTGATTAGGTTTTTATTAGAAGGTTGTTATTTTAATATAACAAATGAGTATTAGAAATAAGGTAGATATCGGTTTTGAGCAAGCGCAATCCGATAATCTACCTAAAGTTGATACCTTCATGGTATTTGATTATCTTAGTAATCATTTAAATTACACAAGCGCTGAAATTCATGGTTGGAAACTTCAGAGGTAAACAAATCTCATTATCAACCTAATCAGAATAACAGGATAATATGTAGGTAGGTACACATACTTGGACTAGCCTATAAAATACCTAAAAGTTTTAGGTTAGTCAGCCAGGGAAGTTGTGTTTGTTGTTGTAACTACCTACGCTGTTATTTTCAACATTGGTATGTAGATAAGTATGTAGAAACTTAAAGGTTTAAAGAAAAATATTATGTAGGTATAAAATTAATAAAATTAGACTTAAATACTTAATTTGACAGGAATGTACCTACCTAAGTTCTTTGGACACGTAATTTAGAGCTATGAATAAACGAAAGCGTTAGGTATGTTAAGTTTAAAATAAGCCCTAAGAATTTAAATTATATTTTGTCGTAGGTTATACCCAGATTTATTTAAAAATTATACAATAAATAATCAAGGTTAGGAATACAATACAGGAATGCAATACTTCCTTCTTCAATCTAAGCATTCCTCCCACAAGCCTATACTTGACGTAGTTCTCCATATGACGACCGATGTGGCGCGGCTGGCGAATGTCCGCCTGCGACGCGGAGGTTGCGGGTTCGATTCCCGCCTTGGGATAAATGTTTGTACGATCTGCTAATATTTATTCCGGGTGTTCTGGGTGTTTTCTATGTATAATAAAAAATATGTATGCATGTAATGTATTGTATTAAGTATATCAGTCATCTAGTACCCATAACACAAGCTCTGCTTAGCTTGGGGCTAGATGATGCTGTGTGGATTGTTCAGCATTATTATTATTATTATCAGCTTCCACCTAAAAATATAATAAATTCAGGTATATATTTTTTCTTTCTTATTAAATATCACTTTTGCCCGCAACTTCGTTCGCGCTTAGATTTACATAGGTAAGTACTTCTATTTCATTCACTTTGGCTACAGTTTTATTACATGTATAGATAGATATCCTCATCCTCGAGGGTACGACGCCAGAGGCATGGAGCAGGAGTGTGGTGGTACTGTTCTTTAAGAAAGGTGATAACACCCTTTTGAAGGAGAGTAGTTACTAATCGTCTCGCTCGTAGGCTAGACGACTTCCAGCCTCCCGAACAAGCCGGCGGCCTTATCACGTATCTTGCAGAAGCAAAGCAATAGCAATAATCGCGCAATTTTTGCTTCCAAATCGCTAATTCGTATTATCTATCGGCTATAACGATGGCAATGCAAACTATCGACAGTGCTGCCTCTACCGGACAATCCGTAACTCAAATAATGCATTCTTCTCTAGCGCCGTTCGAAGTTTTGGTATTACGAATGGCTTTTGAAAACAATACGATAGCAATTATGAAGCAATTGGAACTGTCAAAGAGCAAGAACCTTTTCTTTGATTGTTTCATGATTGTTTTGATCGTTCGCAACAAAATACTGTAGTTTAAAATAGATTATAGTGTATAATCCCGCGTATTTGCTTACAAAATTGATCGGCAAGGAACTCCAGCAGTTCTTCTATTTGGTCGTTCGACACTCTATTTACCATTTCTAAAGATTAAACAAACGAAAAATATTAAGCTTTGTTGTAAAAGATATTTTGTAAGAACACAACTTTTTGAAACTTACTTGTTAATTTGAGATATCCACACTGACTGACCTACTTCGCCCAATTCATTCCACTTCATAGTCACAATGCACTTAAACATCTTGTTGTACTTAAAGAGCTCCACACCACACCATTTTTTATAGAATTCGCATCGTAAACAAAACAAAATTCCATTAGAGTTTCGTTCGACACATCTGTTTGACATTACACTTAGTTTCAATGGTTGCTACTTGAACGCGATGGCGCTAGTATCGTTGCGATAAGTGCAATCTAACAACTAGCGAGCGATTAGCAATTGGTTCCGTTCGTAATACCATTTCTTTTTGCGTCTAGCAAACGATGGCACGATAGCTGCGCGATTATTGTACAATTTTTGCGGATCGCAAATATTAGCTGATAGCCCCGCGGGTCCCGAAAAGGCTTCAGTACCATAGACCACATTCATACGCTCCGGCAGGTTATACAGAAGACCAAAGAGTATAACCAGCCACTTTGTTTAGCGTTTGTGGACTATGAAAAAGCCTTCGATTCAGTCAAAACCTGGGCAGTGTTACGGTCACTCCAGCGGTGTCAAATTGACTATCGGTACATCGAAGTGTTGAAAGGCCTATATAATAATGCCACCATGACTATCCGACTCCAGGACCAGAGTACAAATCCTATCCAGTTGCAAAAAGGAGTGAGACAGGGAGATGTAATTTCTCCGAAACTGTTCACGTCTGCACTGGAGGATATTTTCAAGCTCGTGTCCTGGAATAGGTATGGCATCAATATCAATGGCGAACACTTAAGTCACCTTCGATTTGCCGACGATATAGTCATAATGGCGGAATCGCTGGAAGACCTAGAAACAATGCTTAGAGACCTCAATATTGTCTCCCAACAGGTGGGTCTT
Organism: Electrophaes corylata; assembly: GCA_947095575.1. Taxonomy (NCBI): domain Eukaryota; kingdom Metazoa; phylum Arthropoda; class Insecta; order Lepidoptera; family Geometridae; genus Electrophaes; species Electrophaes corylata. The sequence goes on along the minus strand of OX352726.1, from coordinate 721,881 downwards.
AAAATGAACATGAGTAAGACGAAACTTATGTCAAATGCTCATGTCGCACCCGTACCGGTATATGTTGGAGGTCTGCCAACGAATCCAACTCGGATGGGCAGCGTTCGGGAAATTACGGCACATCTTCTCGTCACAGTTACCGCAAAGCCTCAAGACGAAAGTCTATAATCAGTGTGTGTTACCAGTGATGACTTATGGCGCTGAGACGTGGTCGCTAACTATTGGTCTCATACACAAGCTTAAAGTTGCACAACGAGCTATGGAGAGAGCGATGCTGGGAGTTTCACTGCGAGGTAGAATCAGAAATGAGGAAATCCGTAGAAGAACCAAGGTCACCGACAGCTCTCAGAATCAGCAAGTTAAAGTGGCAGTGGGCAGGCCATAAAGCTCGTAGAACCGACAACCGTTGGGGAATAAAGGTTCTCGAATGGCGACCACGAACCGGAAGACGAAGCGTAGGACGTCCTCCTACCCGATGGACTGACGACATTGTTAGGACCGCGGGAAGTCGATGGATGGAAAGGGCTCAGAATCGTTCTTCCTGGAAACGTGTGGGGGAGGCCTATGTCCAGCAGTGGACTTCTACAGGCTGATGATGATGATGATGAGATAGATATATATTCCCCAAGACGGAAATATTCCTCTATAATCCCAAAATGATCCCCGATATCCCGGGAAACTTGTGGGATATTCCCGCATTGGGGAATATTACCGGGAACGGCACATTTTATTGTAGTTAGACCTGAGTACGACCCTGGTTTTAACCCGACTACCGAGGAAGGGTTATTAGAAACTTCACTACTTACATTTTTTATCATTTACTTACTCATTGAAATATACCTAGTAGGTACCTACAACCCTGTATTTTTCTTTAACATTCGTAAACAAGCTTTACTAAGCTACCTACGCACCTGTTTACCACACGAGTAATGATTGAGGATCATTTTATAATAGTTGGTATATTATGGAGGTACCTACACCTACCTACTTACATCAAAATGATCCTCGCAACAAAATCTTGAAGTTTGGCACGAAAGCGGAATTTTGTCATCCCTCTTCATGATAGTGCACCATTTTTTGCGCACTTTCGGGACCTTTGGCACATTGAAAAATAGTTTTTTAGGTGTACTAACTGAAGTATTAGTACACTTCGGTACTATACAGTACTTATAGTTCGGCATATTCACGTAAAAACCACAACACGACCCGCGCAGATCGAGTGAACTCTAATAAATGAATTGCGGAGAGCGCGCCCGCGGGCGGAAAAGATTTCGTGACGTCACATGAGCTATTCGGCCGCCCCGCGGTTGACTGGTACAAAATGTGTAATATCTTCGCAACCAATGGAACGATTTCAATGATTTAAAAAGTATCGTACCTAAACGAGTAAAAGGAACACCATTACATAGATAATATATGCATTTTCCGACTTGGTACGGGAGCTCATTGGCAGTTCGAACTAATAATTCATTAGGCTACAAATAATTATTAACTTGAATGCGATATGAAATGGAATGCGCGCGGGTCCCTGTGCGGGCGACGGGCGGCAGTGCAACTCAGACTGGACAGACTCCTCAAGGTCGTTGGCGAGTACCACCGCCTTAAACCTCATGGGTCTCCAAGGTACGGCCCATCATTCGGTTTGTTCTCTTAGTCAGCCACCATAGACAACGGCATTACTAATATTATGTCTCTGGTCTGTGCTAATAGTAAAGCTTATTTACAGGGCGCCGGCGGCAGGCGATGCCCCTCCAGATAAAAAGAAAGATGAAAAGAAGGGAAAGGGGAAGGATGTTGAGCCTGAACCAGAGGAAATACCCAAAACACCATCACAGATTGCACAAGAGTATGTATCGTCGATAACTGCTTTTTGACCCAGGGAGCGAGACGCGTCTTTGCTTTTAGACCCAGAGAGCGACGCGTCTGCTTTTTGACTTCTTTGCGACTTCATTGAGCTATCATCCCTAAAAAGGGATACAAAGGGGGATGAAGTTTGTATCGTATATTGTCGTACAAAAAACAAAAAATCATTTTTTTAAAGCCGACCCGTCATTAAATGTCGCACGTTTTTTTTTAAGTAGCACGATTTCAGAAAAATATCTTTAACTAGCGGCTAGTCCCGGCTTCGCACGGGCTTTAGTAAGGATCCCATTTTTTTTTGAAAATATAATATATAGCCTATGTCACCCGGGGATAGTGTAGCTTCCCAACGGTGAAAGAATTTTTCAAATTGACCCAGTAGTTTTGGAGCCTATTCAATGCAAACAAACAAACAAGCAATCAAATCTTGGCTCTTTATAATATATTAGTATAGAAGTTAGACCTACAGACTTTTTAATCTCTACAGTTTTACATAGATTAGGTATATGAAAAACGTGAATGAAGTCACGAGCGGGTCTATAATATTAGTATAGAAGTACCTACAGACTTTTTAATCCCTACAGTTTTACATAGATTAGGTATATGAAAAACGTGAATGAAGTCACGAGTGGGTCTGCTAGTTTGACCTTTTATTCTTCATCATCATAATTTTGGCGCAGGGAAGCTGACATGAGAGCTTTAGAACGTAAGATGCGTTTCAAACGCCACTGGCCTGAGGTCACGAAGGTCACCTTCAACACGAGGCCGTGGCGGCCACCGCCACCGCCACACAAGCTGCCACCAGTTGTAAGTACCTATGCCACAGCTTCAACACGAGGCCGTGGCGGCCACCGCCACCGCCACACAAGCTGCCACCAGTTGTAAGTACCTATGCCACAGCTTCAACACGAGGCCGTGGCGGCCACCGCCACCGCCACACAAGCTGCCACCAGTTGTAAGTACCTATGCCACAGCTTCAACACGAGGCCGTGGCGGCCACCGCCACCGCCACACAAGCTGCCATCAGTTGTAAGTACCTATGTCACAGCTTCAACACGAGGCCGTGGCGGCCACCGCCACCGCCACACAAGCTGCCACCAGTTGTAAGTACCTATGCCACAGCTTCAACACGAGGCCGTGGCGGCCACCGCCACCGCCACACAAGCTGCCACCAGTTGTAAGTAGCTATGCCACAGCTTCAACACGAGGCCGTGGCGGCCACCGCCACCGCCACACAAGCTGCCACCAGTTGTAAGTAACTATGCCACAGCTTTCTGCTTATAATTTTGTTGCAAGAATCATTACAATGGTAAGATCTTACTACCTAGGTACTCAAGATTCTTTGATGATGTCGATTAGGTCAAAAGTATGTATAATATTACATGGTACATGCCTTAAGCCGAAGTTGCATGCATGTTTTTATTTTTATGCTGCAAATAAACGTTTTATCATTTTCATTTTGTTTCACATACCCAAATTTTGCAGTAGTTGGTATTTCTTAAGTGACAGGTTGCAAACCCATTCCCGCTACTAAATTGCTAAGTGATTTTTTACAATGTTTTCCTTCACCGTTTGAGAACACTGGTATTACGCACATAATTTAGTGTGGTGGTAATTTCCGCGGTCGAGCCCTTCACTAAGAGCTCTACACTGTTTTACTTGCTGTGTATAAACCATTCACCACACTAGTTTCTTTAACATGTCATATTCAGGTTATAGAAATACCGGAGATAACAACACGCCGCTGGGTACCTCCATACAAGCGGCGTCGTCGAGCGCGTCCTAGAAGGCAGAGGATACCAGTGGAGGAAATAACACAGCCGCTGTATGAAAGTGCTAAGCTAAAGAAGGTACATCTTCTACTCAAAGGTGACTGACTGACTGACATAGTGATCTATCAACGCACAGCCCAAACCACTGGACGGATCAGACTGAAATTTGGCATGCAGATAGATGTTATGACGTAAGCATCCGCTAAGAACGGATTTTGATTAATTCTACCCTCAAGGGGATAAAATAGGGGATGTAATTTAACGGGAACGGGAAAAAACTGCCACGCAGGCGAAGCTGCAAGCGGCCGATAGTTAATCAAAAAGAGTAAAGTCTGTAAAAGTAAAATCAGTAAATTGGTAAAAGTGATAAACTCTATATTTTTTTTTCAAACCGAAACACAAAGCTGCTTGGCGGCAGAAATAGGCATGGTGGTAGTACTTCTCCAGACGAGCCTTTCACTAAGAGCTCTACTACTACTACAACACAGTACGGTAATCATAAAAAATGAACGGTAAAAGTTTTGTAAAACAGGTAAACCTAAAGGTAAAAATGGTAAAAAATTTGCTCGACGTGTGACGTCACGACCCGTTTACTGACGATTTCTAGCCTGCATATTTGAATAGAAACTTACCTCCATACTTATTGTTATTTTGAGTTTTTATAAGTAAAGCAAATAATGTATTCAGATCTGGCACAACTTCGGACAAGTGGAAAAGAATAAAATGATGCTTCAAGGCAGTATAGGATGTAACTCTAAGCGGTACTCTTCCACTGCCTGTGGTTAGTTATTCCTACTTTACTGTATATGACTAGGCGCCCGCGGTTCCACCCGCGTTGTACTATATTATAATAATAATAATAATGCTGAACAATCCACACAGCATTGTCTAGCCCCAAGCTAAGCAGAGCTTGTGTTATGGGTACTGGATGACTGATATACTTAATACAATATATTACATATACAAATATTTTTTATTATTTATAGAAAATACCCAAAACACCCGGAATAAATATTTGCAGATCGCACAAACATTTATCCCAAGGCGGGAAGCGAACCCGCAACCTCCTGCGTCGCAGGCGGGCACTCGCCCGCCGCGCCACATCGGTCGTCACTATCAACTGAGCTTGGCTATAACTATACCCGTTATAAGAATCTTTGTACTGACTAACTAATATATAGACAACGCACAGCCTAAACCACTGTTCGTAGAGACTTGAAATTTTCAGGATATATTTGTCTTGGTGCGTAAAAGGGTACTAAGAAAAGAATTTTAGAAATTCTATCGAACGTAGGTTACTCATAAGTAATACGGTAAAAGTGATAAACTCTAGGTAAAACACGTAAACCTAAAGCTAAAAATTGGACTTAAAACTGGAAGTAGCCATCTCTAGGTTTCTACCTGCTTGCGTTGAGTGTACTGAGCGAGCAGAATTCAACCCCTCAACAGCAGGGGGTTGAAGTTTGTGTGAAAATGACTTAACGCGGGCGCATTCACACGCGCTTTGCCAGTATTTTATAAAACTTAAAATTTTCAGGGTCCCAAACTGCATGCATAGCAGCAGTCTGCCGTGCCCTATTAGAAGAAAAATCTCCATCACAACTCGTCAAGCGGGATGTAGACGAGTGTATTATAGCTGGCGATGCGTATTATAAGCGATGTTTGATCTGTCTTAAGTGTTATAAAGGTAAGTTCATCATTAGGTAGAAGAAAGTTATTTTCTACAATGAAAAAATTACCACTAAGAAAATTATGATGCACTATGAACGTAACTTTTAACTATAATAATAATAAAAAATGTTTATTTCCAGTATCAAAGTTTTTCAAGCATTTGCATTATGTACTTAATTATATACTTTTTATAATTATTATAGAAAAACCTTTGGCTATCAACTTGTATGTAGACACGAGGGATCTCTGCTTCGGCTATAAGTTGTTGTATAGGTTGACAATAAATATATGGTATTAAAGAAATAAAATACATTAAAAAGTACTTTTAACTATAAAAAATACTTTTTATGATAAAAATTACTTTTGGCACTATGAATATAACTTTTCACTATGAACATTACTTTTCACTATGAAAATTATTTTTTAAAAACTACTTTTCTCTGAACATTACGATTTACTTTGAACAACTTATTTTGGAAATAGATAAGATAAGATAAATATTAGCACACATTCACACAAAGCCCTCTAGCCCTAAACTAAGCAAAGCTTGTACTATGGAAACCAGATAGCTGATATACTTATATACTTTTTTTTGTAAATACATACTTAGAATACATATAGCACATCTTCTTATATATAAAAATTAATTGCTGTTCGTTAAGTCTCGCTAAAACTCGAGAACGGCTGGACCGATTTGGCTAATTTTGGTCTTGAATTATTTGTGGAAGTCCAGAAAAGGTTTAAAAGGTTAATAAATATGAAAATGCTCGGGATTAAATAAGTAATAAAAATAATGCGGAACAAAGTTCGCGGGGTTAGCTAGTATTAATATATTTTAGTATTTCAGGTAAACCACAACTGCAACTCAATCAGTTGTTGACGTCATTCTTTCTTCATGACACTAAGTACACCATTAAGATGGTTGAAGTAGACAGAGGGTTGCTCGCTAAGCACCCTGATAACATCCAAGCAGAGCCGGATCTTATGACGTGAGTTACTTTCAACCCTTACCTAGGGGCCTTTAGGAAGACCAAAGAAAAGATGGATGGATTGCGTGAAAGATGATATGAGTAAGAAAGGAGTGAACGCTGAGATGACGACCGATGTGGCGCGGCGGGCGAATGTCCGCTTGCGACGCAGAAGGTTGCGGGTTCTATTCCCGCCTTGGGATAAATGTTTGTACAATCTGCAAATATTTATTCCGGGTGCTCTGGGTATTTTCTATGTATAATTAAAATATCTATGTATGAAATGTATTGTATTAAGTATATCAGTCATCTAGTAGGTACCCATAACTATTAGCTTGGGGCTAGATGATGCTGTGTGGATTGTCCAGCATTATTATTATTTATGAATACTGTACTTTGATATTTTATGATAAACGAATAAAGAAAAAAAATTATGTACAGAAACTTATCTATTTTCTCAATTTCTATGGAAAAAAGGAAACTACGTCGATTGAGGACACTCCTCAATCGACGTAGTTTCCTCTACCGACGTAGTCTATCTGGGTAGTTATACCAAATTTACTATTTCAGCCTAATGGAAAAACGAATCGGACAGACGTACACAATGATACTTAGTATCGGTGGTACACACCACTTCCTTCTCTGGGGACATCCCCCTACCGAGGGGGGTACAAGTGTACGCACTATTGCGTACATACTGGATCCTAATATGCTTGATGAATTTGGAAGGCCCAATAAACTGTAAGGAACCCTAATAATATCTTAGAACTTACTTAGCAGCAGTAGAGCTCTTAGTGAAGGGCTCGTCCGGGGCAGTACTAGCACCATGCCTATTCCTGCCGCCAAGCAGCGCAGCGTGTTCCGGTTTGAAGTCAAAGTCAAAAAGCATTTAATTTTATTCAGTAATATAGGTGTCTTCTAGACCGTTCTGCTTCATCGTCGGCTTCATCGTCACTTACCATCAGGTGACATTGAAGCCAAAGGATGGTCTATTAACGTTAAAAAAAAAAAAACTGCAGGGATCATCTTGAAACGTTTTAAATCTAGGTGAATCTAAGCGCCAGTTCCTCGCGACCAAGCCTAGAAGACCAAGCCTAGAAGGGTGTGGGTGCCGGTGTAATTACAGGCACATGAGGATTAACACCTGCATACCTCAGGTTGATGGACGCAGAGCAGTGTATTGTAGGGCACGTTCCTAACTAATGTGTCCTACAAGGCAATGCTTTGTTTTAGGTGATGGTTACCACTTAACATCAGGTGGGGCATATGCTTGTTCCACTAGGAGTAGCATAAAAACATAATTTATACATTTTGTAAAAAGTCGTAGGTATTGGCTGTAATATTTTTTGTAAATAAATTAACTACGTCAAATCACATTTTTGAAGTAATACTTCTTATGCGACTTCCAACAAGGTTGCGTTAAACGTTTAACACTACCATGGAGGGGGTATGAAAGCGCTGTTCTTTCTCTCTTTCTCTCATAGCCAGTTACGTTTCGTATATTTAAGAAGTTTTACTTCAGTCGTGTGGTCTAAATCACACTCGTTTTTTAAATATTGACTCTTCTGACGGACTAAACGTCAATATTATAACAATTTTTGTGAATGTCTAGGTTTGGTGCCGGCGCGTTTCTTCGCTACGCTGGCATAACATCGTTCGTGCTCGACTTTTTATCAAACTATGGTGATCTAGACGCTGCTAAAAAGGGAACGCCAAAACCACCCATCACACTGACCAATATTGAAGTTAGTTTTGAAAATTTTAGTAGTAGTACAATTTGATTAAAAAGTTAAGCAGACTCACGACCGAATACTCAAACGCAACTTAAATTAAATCATGTCTCAAGTCGCAATATTTTGACAGTTTGCAACGAAAGTCTGTCAAAAATTCGTCACTTGAGACGTGAATCAATCTAAGTTGCGTTTGAGTATTCGAACGTCAGTCTAGTGATTTGATATAGTCGATACAAATGTACTTATACGATCTTCTTCTTCTTGTGTGAATCTTTCACACTAGTTAAAAATAGGTGATACTCTGACGTAGTTTCATTAGTTTGACATAATACTAATTTGACGAGTCTCTTTGGCTTAACATATTATACTCATTTCATTATCAACATTTTATCTACTTTGGAGTGATTGCAATAGCTTGACATACATTACTCATTTTACGTAGTCTACTTTGGCATAGTTGCACTAATAGTGTCTACAGTAACTTTGGCGTCTATATATATGTTTTTTTATTTGATGTGTGGATTTTTATGCTTTTTTTCTGTAATAAACATTTTTTACTTTTACTTTATAATTGCAGGTAGTCCAAAAAGAACCACTGCAACGCGTTCCTAACTACGAACTGGATATGAAAGCGTTGAAAATACATTGTAGGAGCGAATGGGACAGCATGAACGTTAACGCTCTTCTAGAGAAGAAGATAAAGGAGGTTAGTCTGTTAGGTTATGCTCTAGCCCCCCCCCCCCCTCCCCTATGTTAGGGGTGGTTTACTATCACCACACTTGGCAAGTAAACAGGTGCATATTACCCTATACCTACCTACTATGTGTCCTGTCTTTTGAACTTCTGTTGCATATTAAGTTCTTGGTATTATTGCCTTAGCATGTTTTCTGTCTTGCATTCAGGTAGATTGGCACCACACTGGAGCTTCATTATTTACATTATTATATTTTGTTACAGGATCATACAGAAAAACGGTAGAAACCAAGTCGTAAGTTTCTTGCCGGTTCTTCTAGGCTTGGTCGCGAGGAACTGGCGCTTAGATTCACCAAGATTTAGAATATTAGATCTACTTGCCCGAGATTTCAGGTCAACCCGTGCTAAAATCCAGGGGCATGTTACTGTGCCAAAATATCGGGACACAAATACACTCAAAAATCATGGTAAATATCAAAGTCAAAGAAGTCAAAAAGTCATTTATTCAGTAATATCCGCAGGGATCATCTTGAAACGTCTTAAATCTAGGTGAATCTAAGCGCCAGTTCCTCAAGACCAAGCAAGAAACTTACGGCTTGGTTCCTACCGTTTTTTTGTATGATCCTGTTACAAAATAATAATAATGTAAATAATGAAGCTCCAGTGTGGTGCCAATCTAACTGAATGCAAGACAGAAAACATGCTAAATCATTGGAATATTAATTATTATAAGAATATTTTGACTGTCACTTGAGTCCGCTGTGTTGCGGGAGGCGTATTGTCTCGCCGAGTGCTCAACGAGAAGTGAGAAATACCGCTATCTTAGTGTGATTTTTTGTAATTCCAGGGTCAATATCCTCAATGCTCACTTTCAGCTGTAAGTCTGGCCACATCACGAGCCACGTCCAGGAAGAAAGTGCGTGATTTTTACCAGAAGTCGCCGAAAGATGTAAGTCACTTTAGTAGTAGTAGTAGTAGAAATATTAGTGAAGGACACACATAGCAAGCCTTTTTCCTTCGCCGTTGGAAAGCACTTGCATTGCGTATATACATTTTTTGAGAGAATAATCTATTGGTGCGCGACCGGATTCGAGCCCACGACCTTTTAACTCCTTAAAACTAAAAACTAGTTGAAAAGCTGTATCTCGGCGAGCAGTGTTTGTATTTTCTTCAATTAATTTAAAATGATGTTTTTAGCCACCGCCAACATTACCCATCGCTCCAGAAAGGCCACCACCCGCGCTCACCCAGGAACAGCTGATGTCGCTTCGTGGGGAAAACTTCTTCCTGTACTGTCCTAGGATTGACGGACATACTTTTGGCAGGTCAGTACCTAGCTATTCAAAGTGAATTGGTTCTATACAGCGTGTAATAAGGGGGCGTCCATTAATTACGAGAGGCATTTTTGAGAATTTTTCGACCCCCCCACCCCTAATCTCACGCGAGATTCTTCAACACTTTATTTGGGCTGTAAACGTGTTGGATTATTGCGAGAAAAAAAAAACAAAAACACAACTTGTTCTATTACTTTTATTGAAGACTAGCAAAGACTAGTATTTGTGAAGATCTGGCCATATTTTATTCTAGAAATAAATTTTCACGCAATTTTACACCGTTTTCTGCAGGAAAAATAATTACGTGATATTTGCCAAGACCCCCCCACCCCCTAAGTGAGATTTGAAAAGATAATTAATGGACGCCACCTAAGGCTAAATATGAAAACGGAAACTATGCATTCAGATCATTATTTTGATTACAAAAAAAACCCGAAAAAAAATCATTTAGTCCGTTTTTAGTCCCAAAACGGGACCCTATTACTAAGACTCCGCTGTCTGTCTGTCTTTCCGTCTGTCACCAGGCTGTATCTCATGAACCGTGTAAGAGAGTTGAAATTTTCACAGATAATGTATTTCTGTTGGAACTATAACAACAAATACTAAAAAACAGAATAAAATAAATGTTTAAGGGGGCTCTCATACAACAAACGTGATTTTTTGCCGTTTTTATTATAGATAATGGTACGGAACCCTTCGTGCGCGAGTCCGCCTCGCATATGGCCGTTTTTTTTGTATTTCTGCATTAATAGTGTCTATTGTATTTTGCAGAGATGACATGATACCACAGCCAAAGTCGGAGACGATTCTCCATAGCCCCGTGGAGATAGCGGACAAGAACTATCATTCGCAGTACCAGCAGTTAGACGCTGAGAAGTGGGTTCTGAGAGGGACTAGGCATATGGCTAGCTACAGGTAACGTTGTTTAATTTATGCTTCAGAACCCTCAGGTTCTTGGACAATTCTACTTAAGAACCTGTGGGTTCTTCTGTACAACCTTTTGGTTTTTAGTTTGAAAACCACAGTTACTGTATCTTAGGTTCAGGTTCTGGGATTGAACCCAGAATCGCTGATTTTAACCTAGTGATTTTCACACAGATGCTATCCTAGCAAAACTGTTTCATGAGTAGAGTAATATTTTATGACTGGAACCTTGGAACCTATGTATTGCCTCAGAATCGTAAGGTTCTAGGCATATTTGAAACAGTTACCTTTTCAACCAATATTCATGCAGGGAGACTTGGCACAGTGTGGTGTCGCCTACGCAACCTTTAGATTAATATGTTTTATTACTACTATTGTTTTATTATGTTTTTGTGAGCTAGGTAGGGTAGGTTTTCAAAGTCAAAGTCAAAAATCATTTATTCAGTAATATCCGCAGGGATCATCTTGAATCGTCTTAAATCTAGGTGAATCTAAGCGCCAGTTCCTCGCGACCAAGCCTAGAAGAACCGGCAAGAAACTTACGGCTTGGTTCCTACCGTTTTTTTGTATGATCCTTTTACAAAGCAATAATAATGTAAATAATGAAACTCCAGTGTGGTGCCAATCTAACTTAATAAGGTGATTGCAAGACAAAAAACATGTTAGCTATGTGTTTTAGGGTATTTTTAAGTGTAGGCACCTGCTGGGGTGTCTCTGTGTGTGTGTTTTGTTGAATAAATATCTATTCTATTCTATTCTAACCTCATTGATCATTCTCTTTTCAGATATCAAACCTTTAAAACGTACACTGGCGTAGCGTGTTGTGTGTCGGCGCTGGGCGTTCTAAAGAGATTACGAGCTCGGGGTTGGAACGAAGACACCCTGGATGAGACCTTGGATTTAGGATATAACTTATACAGGGTATGTATTTCAGAGCTCTTTAACAATGATAATAAATCTTTCGACGCTTGTAACTTTCAAGGTAATCTGATTTTACTGTAGCATATAGGGTAACGTACCTAGATAACGGCAAGATAATTCAGTATCAAACTTAACTTCGGACACACGTTAATAAACAGTAGACATTAAGCTCTTACAGCGTTTGTATGGACAACGTACCGACTTGTTTAACCTTAACTGAAGATTTTTGAGGATGTCTTAAAAGTATAATCAAAAATTCGTCCAAATTACACATGGCACATACCCACATTTTTCAGTAAATAATATTCCGCACGCAACAGGCTTATTGCAAGCCTATTGTCAGTTCTAGAATAACAACTGGTTTTGTCATGATGTTTCTTTCACCATTTGAAAACACTGGCATTGTAGACATAATATTGTTTTAAATAGAAAAATCCATGTGCCCGCGACTGGATTCAAACCCACGACTTCAGGATCAGAAGGCGTTGTCACTCCCACTACACCATCACAAAAATAAAGGGCGCGGCTTGGACGTGCCTCTGACAGCACACTTCAGGCTAAAAATAAGATATCTGAAGAAAGTCTGCCGAGCCAGATATTTACAGTTGTCTCTAACTTTTGGATTATTACAGGAATCTCTGCTAGAAAGGGGAGGGCCAATTCGAAGACTTGTCCTTGGGGAAATGAAGGAAACCTTCAGGATTCGGGACCAAGAGTATATTCACAAGGTAAGCTTTTACAACATAACTGTTTTTCATGAAATTTTTTCAAGACAAAGTCAAAGTCAAAGTCAAAGTCAAAGTCAAAAATCATTTATTCAGTAACATCCGCAGGGATCATCTTGAAACGTCTTAAATCTAGGTGAATCTAAGCGCCAGTTCCTCGCGACCAAGCCGACCAAGAACCGGCAACAAACTTACGGCTTGGTTCCTAGGCGTTTTTTTGTATGATCCTTTTACAAAGTAATAATAATGTAAATAATGAAACTCCAGTGTGGTGCCAATCTAACTTAATAAGGTGATTGCAAGACAAAAAACATGTTAAGGCAAGTTAAGACCAGTTCGAGAGTACCTACACCCTGTAACTGACGGGTCTTTACAAGTCAAATACATTTGGGCACAGCTACATAAATACCCTAGACATACAAACGGTGGTTCCATGAACTCTTTTACAAAGAGCTCTACTACTAATGAAATTGGGTGTTTTTTTTTCAGGAAAGAGGTATTGCAGTTTGGGGGAAAATGGTGTCTGCCAATCCTAAGGTCTTCGATCTATGTCGAGGTATTGACACCTTCTTCAAGGAGTCTGATTCTGGGCTGCTTCAGGTTTGTATCTTACTCTATTTTAAACACTGGTGTAAAACATAGTCAGGAAACTAAATTACTTAATAACATGAATTTTCCAAAAATATTACAGATACCAGGGGAGTTCGAGGCAGCCATTTGGAATGAGGGTGGCAAATACTACTTATATCACCCCTGGCCAGCTGATAGATATGGAAAAAAGGTACCTATATGATAATAATAATAATGCTGGACAATCCACACAGCATCATCTAGCCCCAAGCTAAGCAGAGCTTGTGTTATGGGTACTAGATGACTGATATACTTAATACAATATTATATTACATATTATATTTTTTTATTATACATAGAAAATACCCAGAACACCCGGAATAAATATTTGCAGATCGTACAAACATTTATCCCAAGGCGGGAATCGAACCCGCAACCTCTGCGTCGCAGGCGGACACTCGCTCGCCGCGCCACATTGGTCGTCGAAACTCATTTAATTTAGATGAGATTGTAGTATTGGGATTGTCTAACTGTAAAAAGTACTATAATTCCTGTATCTTTTAGCCAATGTGATATTTTAGGTTGGTTTACGTGACGGTGGGAAAGCCTGCCTCCTCTACTTCACTCGCGTCGCCCACCTCTGTGAGCATCTGTTAGAAAGCTGTGCCGATCTCACGCGTCGCCCGTTCAGCATTAGTGATGTTGGCGTTTCTAAGAGGAAGGATATACCGCAGCCATTGAACAATTTGACACGTAAGATATTTAATATCTAGATTTGTATGTATTTACAGAACCTAAGGTTCTACACAGAATTCTGAGTGATTTTGAAACCTATTTTTATAGCTAGTGAACTCTTTAAGGTTTCTTACATGATTATTTTGCTTGTGCTCATTTGTAGCACTTAATCGTTCATCTATACAAATAAATAAAATTGAAGTGTCTGTTTGTAATATTAAAATAACCGATTTTTACTACATGCATATGAATGTATATGCGATACATATACCAAAATAGCATTTTTTTAAATTTTTGTCTGTCTGTCTGTTTGTTCCGGGTAATCTCTGGAACGGCTGGACCGATTTCGACGGGACTTTCACTGGCAGATAGCTGATGTAACAAGAAGTAACTTAGGCTACTTTTTATCCCGAAAAAATTACGGGAACGGGATAAAACTGCCACGCGGGTGAAACTGCGAGCGGCCGCTATTTTATGCCGTATTAACGCCATCTGTTGGCGATATCGAGTACTACTTCAGTTAAGATTTGTAAGTAAAAATGTTTACCGCCCAACGAAGTGGGCACGGGTCAGCTAGTTTCAAATATATTTTCTCTCATAACTACATACCTGCCTTGCTTTTGGGTTCTGTTTGGAACCTTGGGTTTCTGACTACAGATTCTCATAGCTTAGGTGTCTATAATGTATCGTGACTTCATATACGTTATTACAGCGGTCGCTCCCGGCCGCTGGGTGGTAAAAGGCCACTTCCACGAGGGCGATACCAGGTTCCCGGAAGATCATCGCTATAAGCAAGCGACGCCGATGGCTATAGTCGCGTTAGCGCTGTCTCATGTGCGCGAAGCGGACGAGTGGACGCCTGCCGATGTAGACGATGTTAGTAACTGTACATAAGTAGTAGTAGAGCTCTTAGTGAAGGGCTCGTCCGGGGAAGTACTAGCACCATGCCTATTCCTGCTGCAAGCGTGTGCTGATTTGAAGGAATTATCAGGCACATGAGGCATACAGGTGTTAAGCCTCATACATTATTTACATTATTATTACTTTGTAAAAGGATCATACAAAAAAACGGTAGGAACCAAGCCGTAAGTTTCTTGCCGGTTCTTGGTCGGCTTGGTCGCGAGGAACTGGCGCTTAGATTCACCTAGATTTAAGACGTTTCAAGATGATCCCTGCGGATATTACTGAATAAATGATTTTTGACTTTGACTTTGACTTTGACCTCATGTGCCTGTAATTTCACCGGCACCCACACCCATTATTTTTGACACATATTTTTGACTAACCTCCAACGTCCTCAAAGAATATTAATTTGTAGTAAAATATCTTAGGAGATATCTACCGCGCCTCAGGATTCAAGTTGTGAGGCTTTCTATCTTATTCACTGCTTTGTCTTCAGATTCTAGTACGCGGCGATATCCTCTATCAGAACACGATGGAACATCTAGAACGTATGGGTATCAGTTTGGAGACTCCTAAAACGGAAGAGGAAACTGGGGAAGAAGAGGAGAGTGGGCCAAGTGGAACCTTGGCGGCGGCTGACGTACTTGGAAAGTTTACTGTCACGGATTGGGACTTCATTGAGACTGATGTTATTGACAGTGCTTATAATGGTGAGGATATAACGTTAAATTTCACCATACTATAGCTTAGGGATGTCGAAAATGCAATAAAGTATCGATAATATAGTAATCTATTTAGAAAATATCAATATCGATATTTTTTTTTTAAATATCGATATGTTGGTATGATTTGACAGAGAATATTCGTGCTCTAAAAATTAATTTGTTTAAACAAAAAATACTAATATAATTTGTTAAAAGGATGATAAAAAAGTATTCCTTTTAAAGGTTTTTTTAATCTTAAAACATTAATAATTTGACTAATTTACAGAACATTTTTGTAAATTATGGAACTTAATCTCTCATCGTTTGAAACTTTTTTCTTCGACTTAGAGAATCCGGCTACCACAAAAAAGTCTTTTAATTTTTTGGGTTAATAGCGTATGATACTCCCAAATAACGTGGTTTTCTATTGGTAAAAGAATTTCGGTGGTACTTCCCCGGACGAGCCCTTCACTAAGAGCTCTACTACTAATGATGATAATGTATAATGTATATTTCCAGGTTCAATAAACCCGGAACCAGGCAGTGGTGTTTTATCCCTAAAACAGTCGTTGAAGCAGTTATTTGGGGCTCACAGTCACGCGGTGGTGACCGCTCGCGGGGGGTCTACCGCTGTGTGGAAGGAGAATCAGCATCTGTACATGTTTGACCCACACCCCTGTGATGATAATGGTATGTCGTACAAGAGTACATGTGCATGTATACTGATAAGCAAGCTTAATTATAATGTACCTTTTATTTTAGGCAACAAAATTATGGCCCATACCTCAAAACCTTACCTAAATTTAAGACGTTTCAAGATGATCCCTGCGGATATTACTGAATAAATGATTTTTGACTTTGACTTTGAAAAACATTTTTATTATATATTTACACAGTGCCTTCTAACCCCAAGCTAAGCAGAGCTTGTGTTATGGGCACTAAGTAGTTGACTTGACATACTTAATACAATACATTACATGCATAGGTATTTTTTGTTATACATAAGAATTACCCAGAACACTTGGAATAAATATTTGCAGATCATACAAATATTTATCCCAAGGCGGGAATTGAACCCGCAACCTCCTGCGTCACAGGCGGATATTCACCCACCGCCGCGCCACATCGATCGTCGAACCAGATTATATTTTTTTTTTGTAAATACATACTTACCATACAAAGAACAAACATCTATGTTCATATGGTTGTTCTCGGTGGGGATCGAACCCACCACCTACAGCGCAGGCACCACCTTTTATATTATTCCAGTTCTGTAAATCCTATTCCTTATACTCCAGGGTATCCCTCCCAAGAGCCCCGCGCAGCTGCCTGCGTCATCAGAATATCTAACGGCGTCAACGCGTTAGCTGATGCCATCATGGGGAATCTGTCTCCGGGAGCTGATGATACCTTCAATATATCTCCCGTCTCCATCTCCACTGCTCGGATGAACCCAGAACTGGCTGCACCAGAAACTAAGTTGGAGGTAAGAAACATTTTTCAGGACACTGACACATCTTCACAAACATCCTAGCCATGGTAGCTGCCTTCAAAGTAGTTCACTCTCCCATTTGGCTGCGCCAAATTATGTGCTCGCATTAGTATGTCATACTAGCTGACCCGGCGAACTTCGTTCCGCCTATCAGCCAATAGAGGTTTTATTGATTGATATCAATTTTATTACTTAATCACTATCTTATTTCGTACGAAGATAAATCCAAAAACATAAAAATGATAAAAATTGGTCCAGCCGTTCTTGTGTAATAAGTGGTGTAACTAATACGGCTCTCTTTTATATAGATAGATTGACTACGCTAAGAATACTTGCATTTTCAATTCAATTTGGCTGCGCCAAAACAACACGAGTTTTCCTGTAACAACATTATGTATCAGATTCACTTTGCCATTTGGCTGCACCAACCAAGCTGAAGATAAATAGAACTTTTCTCTAGTGTTTTTTCTTAGACTAATATTATTGACCCTGATTATAGAGCAAGGCGTTCGAGTGGATATCGAAGGGAACAGCGGCCATTATGATGGGCCCGCGCGGTGAGAACTCTGCTATCGGCAAACCGGCCAAGAAAGCTGGAATTGGCGTAAGTATCACAAAAGCATAACGTATTAAAATATAGAATCCTAAAAAGGTCACTTCTTGATATAGGCCTCCCCCAGTCCAGTCCACCCCTTCCACCAAATCTCCCAGTTCCTATAGCTGCAGGGCTTAGGGGCAAAGTATGAACACGTTGTCGAGAGGGGCACCTCCATAAGTGGGGATCACAATAGAACATATGGCTGTAGTGACACAAAAGCAATATAAATGTTAGCACGGCCCAAAAAAGTATATACATAGGCTTAACCGAAAACTGAGTGGGTATACCTGGGTTGGTGGTTTTGCTCATTTCGCGTACGTTTCCTTACTCGCTTCTGGAGGGATTCTATGCCGGGACTGCCACAGCCTAAAGAAGTTCACTCCTTGATATAGGCGTGTTGTAGCCACCACGCTTTGCGGACGAATTGGTGACTGCAGTGTTAAGCAGTCTAGAGATGCTGTTGTCCACTTTTGGTGCGTTTCTATAGCTTTTATTACTATATCATGGAGAGACTTCTATTCCGGCTGCCACAACCTAAAGAAGCTCACTTCTTGATATAGGCGTCTCCCAAATCTGGGCAGCTTGTGGTAGCCACCACGCTTGACGGACGAATTGATGACTGCAGTGTTAAGCAGTCTAGAGATGCAGTTGCGTATCTTTTGGTGCGTTTCCGAAGTCTTTTGTTACAATATCATAGAGGGACTTCTATGCCGGGTCTACTACGGCCTAAAGAAGTTCACTCCTTGACATATATGCATCTCCCAAATCTAGGAAGTTTGTTGTATCCACCATGCTTAATGGACAAATTCATAGGCTTCTCCCAAACCTGGAAGGTTTGCTAGCTACTAAGCTTGGCAGACGTATTGGTGACTGCAGTCTAGAGATGCTGTTGCCCACTTCTGGTGCGTTTCCGTAGTCTTTTCTTAAAACATTAACAGTATATGTCGTTGATAGGAGGATGACATGGCGGGTCGCGCGCTGGCATTGCCGGCAGCAGCTGCCTTTGCGGCCACCACGGAGTCTGTTCCTCCACATTATATGCATCAAGACCATATGTACAACTTCCTAGGTAAATAACCTTACTCTATTTAAGTAGTAGTAGAGCTTGTGAAGGGCTTGTTTGGGGAAGTACTACCACCAAGCCTTTTCTTGCCGCCAAGCAGCGCGACTTGTTCCGGTGTGAAGGGTGTGGCTGCCGGTGACATTACAGGCATATGAGCCAACACCTATATGCTTCAGGTTGGTGAACGTGGAGCAACGCTTCGTAGGTCACATTCCTAACAACCGCTATCTGCAAGACAGAAAACATGTTGAGGAAATCCTACCAAAAATATAATTATAACAGAAGTTCAAAAGACAGCATAAGAGAATAGTACAGACATTGCAAAAATATATTCCAGCTGCCGATAGGTAGAGTGACTGGAACATCTGACCATGCAGATTCAATGTCTGGTTAACTATATTCGTCTAGGCTTGGTCGCGAGGAACTGGCGCTTAGATTCCCCTAGATTTAAAACGTTTCAAGATGATCCCTGTGGATATTACTGAATAAATGATTTTTGACTTTGACGTCTTTCAGATGCCGGAGCGGATTATTATCTGAACTTTGTCAAGAAAACGGGCAAGAAAGAGTTGGTACCAGAGGATTTGACGGAGAAGTTCGCTATGGGGGCTAATACCTTCTCTATAGAGCTGGGGGAGCCTATCAAGCTACCCTTGAGACTGCCAGATGAACCTACAGGGGTAAGTAAGGGTATTACTAGTGGAATCATTTGTGACTAGCTCCTGCCGAGTCTCTCTAGGGGTTGAATTTTTGGTAACTTTAGTTTTAGTTTTTAGATTGGTTAATTTATTGAAACTGTTTGTATGGTGAATATTTTGGATAGAAACGGGATATTTACCATGATTTTTAAGTTTGATTGTTTCCCGATATTTTGGCACAGTTGCATGCGCTATGTTCACGGGTTGAACTGTTTGTATGGTGGTAATTTTTTGGTTGGGAACAAAAACTTTCTGATCTTTACAGTTTTGCTATAGTATTAGAGTCCCGTCCCGGCTTCACACGGGTTTTATTAAGGATCCCTAGTTTTTTTGAAAATATAATATTGCCCATGTCACCCGGGGATAGTGTAGCTTCTCAACGGTGAAAGAGTTTTTCGAATCGGTCCAGTAGTTTCGGAGCCTATTCAATCCAAACTAACAATCAAATCTTTCCTCTTTATAATATTACTGGTATAGACTATTAGTATATGCTATAAGATTTTATTACATAATAGATTTGTATTTTTCATTGATAATAGGAAGGCGCGGAAGAGGCAGCTGAGAAGTCTGGCGAAGGGGGAGAAGAAGAAGAAGAAGAAACGATGAAACGTAAGTTTATGATAGTCTACCTGATGTTAAGTAGGCTTCTTCCATTATAAAATATTGCATCGCATCTCACGCACGTAAGAAACGTGCCTTATGATGCTCTGCGTCCTGAGGCAGTACCTGTAATGTCACCAGCTCCCACATTTGACAGCCGTCACAGCTCAGTTGGTAGTAGTTCTGCCTTCTACGCTGTATGCGGTAGGTTCGATTCCCACCAAGGACAAAAAAACATAGAAGAATTCTATTAGTGATCTGGTTTCCGTAGTGCTTAGTTTGGGGCTAGATAATATTGTCTCCCTTTTAGATTTTTTTTGCAACGTCTTGTGTGGAATACATTCCTTGGGGTATCTCTAAGATTTGATTGAAATCCATCAATAAATAACGCTACGGCAAATTTCCTATTTTCTTCCAATCAAAAACCACAATCAGCTAAAAACTATCGACTGAAAAGTTTGAATAAATCAAGGAACTTTGTGTGTAAATTTTTGTCAAAATCTGTAGAAAACTGCGACTTTACGAAAAGACTCACAGATGAAAGCACTCTTTGGCCAAACATGGACAAAAGCACTTTTTGGCCAAACACGGACAAAAGCACTTTTTAGCTAAACACGGACAAAAGCACTTTTTAGTCAAACATGGACAAAAGCACTTTTGAGTCAAACACGGACCAAACACGGTCAAAAGTACTCTTTGGCCGATCTCGATACTGAGACGCTTTGCTCGCTACGGTCAATAAAACCTAAGATAATCTCCACAGAAATCAAAGATGCCCTTTACAAAGTATGGAACGATCACACGAAGCCAGCACAGCCGTTCCTTCTGTACGGTGACTACCATCAGCTGGGAGTATGGCTGTCTCCTGGGGGGAAGGTGGTGGCTTTTGATCCCGCACCCACCCTATTCAAGGGGATGCTGACGCCGCAGAGGATAGCTAAGGGTGAGTGTTTGATGATGCTTTAGGGGCTTCTTCTTAATCCTAGCAGATTCTACCAGTACCTGAGTACTAGAAGCTACCGGTAGTCAAGTGGCAGTAAACCCGCCTTCTGATCCTAAGGTCGTGGATTTGAACCCGGTTGTACACCAATGGATTTTCTGTTTGAAATATTTATGTGCACAATGCCTGCTCTCAAACGGTGAAGAAAAACATCGTCAGAAACCCAGTTAGTTAGTATGGAATATCAACTTTTGCAAAATGTGAGTATGTATCAAATGTAATAACTGGGCCGTACCTCGGACCCTTAGCTAGGGGAGGTACCCTTAGACATCCTTAAAGAATCTCGGGTAGGTACATGGTACTAAGAGATCTGATGGGATATCTAAAGTACTTCTAAATATATATAACTCAAAGGTGACTGACTGACTGACATAGTGATCTATCAACGCACAGCCCAAACCACTGGACGGATCGGGCTGAAATTTGGCATGCAGATAGATGTTATGACGTAGGCATCCGCTAAGAAGGGATGTTGATTAATTCTACCCCCAAGGGGGTAAAATAGAAGATGAAACTTTGTCAACTTTAAACCGATCGGGCTGAGACTTTGCATGCATAAAGCTACTATGATTTTATCCCGAAAAAATAACGGGAACGGGAAAAAACTGCCACGCAGGCGAAGCTGCGAGCGGCCGCTAGTCCTTTATAAATAAGTTACCACCAACAGGTGATGAGATTCGTCTGCAGAGGATCAAGGATGAGATGGCCGGAGAAGGCGGCGGAGGCGGAGATGAAGAGGAAGATGAAGAAGCTGGAGCAGGTAAGTTTTTATACAACTTGTTGATGGAACAAGCAGATGGCCCACCTGATGTTAAGTGGTTACCATCACTTATAACAAAGCATTGCCTCGTAGGTCACGCTCGTTAGGAACGTCACCGACGATGCACTACTCAGCGTCCATCAACCTGAGGCATACAGGTTAAGCCTCATGTGCCTGTAATTACACCGGCACACACACCCTTCAAACCGGAACACGCTGCGCTGCTTGGCGGCAGGAATAGGCATGGTGCTAGTACGCACCCGGACGAGCCCTTCACTAAGAGCTCTACTATAAGCTTCGCCACCACATCATTATATATGTTATATCATGTTAATTGTGTAGTTATGTTATGTTATTTTTGTGTTATCTTTTAGTGTTACTGTTTTGTGGTGGTCTGAATATTTTTATATTTTTTTTTATAATGCTGGACAGTCCACACAGCATCATCTAGCCCCAAGCTAAGTAGAGCTTGTGTTATGGGTACTAGATGACTGATATACTTAATACAATACATTACATGCATAGATATTTTTTATTATACATAGAAAATATCCAGAACACCCGGAATAAATATTTGCAGATCGTACAAACATTTATCCCAGGGCGGGAATCGAACCCGCAACCTCCTGCGTCACAGGCGGACATTCGCCCGCCGCGCCACATCGGTCGGGAATAAATGTTTCTATCTATCTATCTATCTACTACTACCAGGCATGTACAGTCAGCTGCACTAGAATGTATACAATTTGTAACTTTCAAAATGGTTTCACAGCGGTGATAAAAATATTTTCACGACAATTATTCAAAAAATAAGTGAGTTCATCAACTAATTTGATGATTTTGTAGTTTTTGAGGTGTAAGAGCAGATTGTTTTTTTGTAATACCGTTGTGAAAGTTACAAATTGTATACATTCTAGTGCAGCTGACTGTACCTGTGACGTTATTATTCCAGAGGGTGAACAACAGCCGGAACCAGTGCCCCAATTCGTCCCCCCGGAGTCGTGCCCTGCCCTTATGCTGTTCGCGAGTCCTGGAGAGTTTATTGATAAACTTAGTACGTATAATGTATAATATAACTATGTCTATTCAATTTAGTATCTGTACATAATTCAATCTGTAAATATTTTGTAATCTAATTCTGTTTTGTATTGTTTGTCAATTGTTTATTTTTTTTATTTTTTCCTTAACTAGTTTACCAACTAAATACAATTAGGTATCCTAATAAAATTACAATCTAGCCAATAAGGCTAATGAGTAACTTTGCTTTGACTTATTTTTATAGGAGTACCTACTATACTAAGGCTGAGGCTACACTAGGCAGCGATTTGCGATGCGACTGGAAGAGCGAAATGATTTTTAAGCAAAATATGTGATCTACGGTGTAGCCATATACGTGACAATTAATGTATTTGTTTCAATCGCTCATGTGTCGCAAGTCGCGTCGCGGCCTAATGTAGCCTCAGCCTAAGAATGTGTCCATTGGCACTTTTCTTAGTCTCTATTTATGGGGAGGACACTTTGTTCTTGTGTTCATTAAAAGTAGAACTATTATTACACTACACGATATTAGGATAAACACTACACTAGCTCAAAAGATTTAGTTCTTTTGAGTCTTCTCACTATGTCTGTGTTGTCGAGGAGCTGGATGGCCTCGACGTTCACGTGGTGGTGAAGGTTATGTCAATTGTAATAGTTATTATTTAGGCTAGTATTTCTACTCGTTTTACTCGCTCGTTTGTATTTGTATTGCATGCAGTCTGTCACCTTTAAATACCAGTAGCAGTTAGATATATTCCTTTAAGCATGTAGCAAGTTTTCCGTTATTAAGGTGTATACTTTGTCGGTGACACATAAATAAATAAATAATAGAAGCATGTGTTAGTGGTAGCAAACCCACCTTCCGATTAAGTTTGCAAGTTCAGAGTCCGTCGTGATCTTTTATAGTGTCTACACTGAGAAAAATGGATTTCGAGCCTAAGGTTAAAAGTCTTACACCGTTGAATTGTAATTACGCTGGGCAAGTTTGTAACGCTTACGTTAGTTTTTACCTTTCAAAGTGAATACGTCAAAATGATACCGTCTATTACACTTACACAGAACGACCGGAACAACTGTATAAGGCGTTTCTGTTCGTTGTTACGTTTGGTCGGTTTTTTGCCGTTATACGAACAAAATCGGCCGTAATAACGTCACTTTCCGCTTTTAATTTTTCTCAGTGTAGTGGGAGTGGGTCTTCTGATTGTAAGTCCGTGGGTTCAAATCTTGTCGTGCTTCAATTGAGTTTTCTATCCACTGCTACACATAGGCCTACCCCATGGGTATGTAACGAATGTAATACACATGTGTGTAATTTACACGGTTTCAGTACTAAACTAAAAAAACACCTGTTTGAAAATCAAAAGCAGCAAGAAGATCATAAACACGAGACAAGCATAATATGAGGATATAATGGTTGACTCTATATAGATTATAATGTACTAGCTCTATGAAAATGTAAACATCTTTTATTATTATTAGTTTTTTGTTTTTTTTATGTGGACTACTTTGGCATTTTGTATTTATCTTTTACTTTGTTTTATTTTTATTTTATTATTTGTATTAAATTTTACTGATTATGTGAAGGTTGTCCGTGACATTACCTACACGGCTCTAACGGAAGACCAGTGTTAGTTGACTGTAACTGTCAACTAACTTCATGCTGAGTTAGGGACCGTTTTGCGACTCTTGCTTGGCCCCTTTTGTTGTTCTTTTATACATTGTTTTGTGTTGTGTCAGAGTCAGCAAATAAATATGTTTTCTTTCTTTCTTTCTTTCTAATATTTGGATGAACCTCTGAATACCCCCATTAGACATACTCAAAGAAATTTGAGTAGGTACTTGGAAGTAAGAGATCTAAGAGGATGTCTACCGCGGGTAGGGATTAAAGTTGTAAAGATATTTCCATCGCTTTTTTTTATATGTCGTTTGCTCGGATAGCGCATACATATAAAAAAAAGAATAGAATAGAATATACCTTTATTCAGCACATGACACACAAGGAGACAGAACCACACTAAATTATCTACAATACACACTTAATCTAAAACCTACCTACCCACCTAGCTCACAAGTTTATCGAGTAGATGTAAAATACTATAAGCCTAACTAACACTGTGAGGAGGCAAGGTAAGCGGCACCACATTGTATCAAGCCCCCCTGAGTGAGCATGAGCTGAAAAGGGTCCTATCTCAGCATAATTCCGCTCCACATTGCATGCCAAAAAAAAGAGATGGAAATGGTGAAGGAAAACATTGCTAAGCTATCAATCTATCTATCTATTTATCTATCTATCTAATTACTTATCTATATCTATTTATCTATCTATTAATATTGCTACTAGTGCCTTTTATTTATTTGGTAAATTAATATTTTGGTTGTTTCCAGCTCTGCAAGGTGGTTTAGATCGCAAACAATGCCTGGCGCCTTACAAGCTGTATTCGGTGAAGATTATCAACGAACTGACGTCGGTGCTGAAGGACAAGCGACCCTCGCCGCCGAAGGAAGAGGGTGACGCTGGCGGTGATGAAGAAGGTATGGACAATATAACATAGATAATAATGCTGGACAATCCACACAGCACCATCCAGCCCCAAGCTAAGCAGAGCTTGTGTTATGGGTACTAGATGACTGATATACTTAAAATACATTACGTACATATTTTTTATTATACATACAAAATACCCAGAACATCCGGAATAAGTATTTGTAGATCGTACAAACATTTATCTCAAGGCGGGAATCGAACCCGCAACCTCCTGCGTTGCGCCACATCGGTCGTAGATGTTAATGTACAACCATGGAATACACAACCTGCCGGGCTAAGATGTGCAATGCGAGATTTGTCAACGTGTGGCAACGTTATTAGGCTACTAAATTACTATACTTTATTATTACAGAAGAGGAAGTTTTAGTAGATCCTCTAGAGGATGCTGCGTTTGGTTCTCATTTCACGCGTCTGGGACGGACCACAGCATCCGTGCGCGGGAGAGTCGCTCAAGATGAGAACTACTTTTTGGACTCGCAGAGGGACCTACAGGTAAGTACTAACTAGTATCTTCGCGATCAGTAGATCTTGCTGCTAGTGGAAATCTAAAAGAAAGTAATTTAATGCGTCTTGAGGCTATTCTGCTTATCGCGAAGATCTTCATCGATTTAAAAAAATCTTATTATTAAGGTTCATGTATGAGACCAATAGTGGCCGGCCATGTCTTAGTTCCATAAGTCATCACTGGTGACTCAGCTTGCGTATGAGACCAATAGTTAGCGACCACGTCTCAGTTCCATAAGTCATCACTGGTGACTTTGAGCTTGTGTATGAGACCAATAGTTAGCGACCACGTCTCAGTTCCATAAGTCACCACTGGTGACTTTGAGCTTGTGTATGAGACCAATAGTTAGCGACCACGTCTCAGTTCCATAAGTCACCACTGGTGACTTTGAGCTTGTGTACGAGACCAATAGTTAGCGACCACGTCTCAGTTCCATAAGTCACCACTGGTGACTTTGAGCTTGTGTACGAGACCAATAGTTAGCGACCACGTCTCAGTTCCATAAGTCACCACTGGTGACTTTGAGCTTGTGTACGAGACCAATAGTTAGCGACCACGTCTCAGTTCCATAAGTCATCACTGGTGACTTTGAGCTTGTGTATGAGACCAATAGTTAGCGACCACGTCTCAGTTCCATAAGTCATCACTGGTGACTTTGAGCTTGTGTATGAGACCAATAGTTAGCGACCACGTCTCAGTTCCATAAGTCATCACTGGTGACTTTGAGCTTGTGTACGAGACCAATAGTTAGCGACCACGTCTCAGTTCCATAAGTCACCACTGGTGACTTTGAGCTTGTGTACGAGACCAATAGTTAGCGACCACGTCTCAGTTCCATAAGTCACCACTGGTGACTTTGAGCTTGTGTACGAGACCAATAGTTAGCGACCACGTCTCAGTTCCATAAGTCACCACTGGTGACTTTGAGCTTGTGTACGAGACCAATAGTTAGCGACCACGTCTCAGTTCCATAAGTCACCACTGGTGACTTTGAGCTTGTGTACGAGACCAATAGTTAGCGACCACGTCTCAGTTCCATAAGTCACCACTGGTGACTTTGAGCTTGTGTACGAGACCAATAGTTAGCGACCACGTCTCAGTTCCATAAGTCACCACTGGTGACTTTGAGCTTGTGTACGAGACCAATAGTTAGCGACCACGTCTCAGTTCCATAAGTCATCACTGGTGACTCAGCTTGCGTATGAGACTAATAGTTAGCGACCACGTCTCAGTTCCATAAGTCACCACTGGTGACTTTGAGCTTGTGTACGAGACCAATAGTTAGCGACCACGTCTCAGTTCCATAAGTCACCACTGGTGACTTTGAGCTTGTGTACGAGACCAATAGTTAGCGACCACGTCTCAGTTCCATAAGTCACCACTGGTGACTTTGAGCTTGTGTACGAGACCAATAGTTAGCGACCACGTCTCAGTTCCATAAGTCATCACTGGTGACTCAGCTTGCGTATGAGACTAATAGTTAGCGACCACGTCTCAGTTCCATAAGTCACCACTGGTGACTTTGAGCTTGTGTACGAGACCAATAGTTAGCGACCACGTCTCAGTTCCATAAGTCACCACTGGTGACTTTGAGCTTGTGTACGAGACCAATAGTTAGCGACCACGTCTCAGTTCCATAAGTCACCACTGGTGACTTTGAGCTTGTGTACGAGACCAATAGTTAGCGACCACGTCTCAGTTCCATAAGTCACCACTGGTGACTTTGAGCTTGTGTACGAGACCAATAGTTAGCGACCACGTCTCAGTTCCATAAGTCACCACTGGTGACTTTGAGCTTGTGTACGAGACCAATAGTTAGCGACCACGTCTCAGTTCCATAAGTCACCACTGGTGACTTTGAGCTTGTGTACGAGACCAATAGTTAGCGACCACGTCTCAGTTCCATAAGTCACCACTGGTGACTTTGAGCTTGTGTACGAGACCAATAGTTAGCGACCACGTCTCAGTTCCATAAGTCATCACTGGTGACTCAGCTTGCGTATGAGACTAATAGTTAGCGACCACGTCTCAGTTCCATAAGTCACCACTGGTGACTTTGAGCTTGTGTACGAGACCAATAGTTAGCGACCACGTCTCAGTTCCATAAGTCATCACTGGTGACTCAGCTTGCGTATGAGACTAATAGTTAGCGACCACGTCTCAGTTCCATAAGTCACCACTGGTGACTTTGAGCTTGTGTACGAGACCAATAGTTAGCGACCACGTCTCCGTTCCATAAGTCATCACTGGTGACTCAGCTTGCGTATGAGACCAATAGTTAGCGACCACGTCTCAATTCCATAAGTCATCACTGGTGACTTTGAGCTTGTGTACGAGATCAATAGTTAGCGACCACGTCTCAGTTCCATAAGTCACCACTGGTGACTTTGAGCTTGTGTACGAGACCAATAGTTAGCGACCACGTCTCCGTTCCATAAGTCATCACTGGTGACTCAGCTTGCGTATGAGACCAATAGTTAGCGACCACGTCTCAATTCCATAAGTCATCACTGGTGACTTTGAGCTTGTGTATGAGACCAATAGTTAGCGACCACGTCTCAATTCCATAAGTCATCACTGGTGACTTTGAGCTTGTGTACGAGATCAATAGTTAGCGACCACGTCTCAGTTCCATAAGTCACCACTGGTGACTTTGAGCTTGTGTACGAGACCAATAGTTAGCGACCACGTCTCCGTTCCATAAGTCATCACTGGTGACTCAGCTTGCGTATGAGACCAATAGTTAGCGACCACGTCTCAATTCCATAAGTCATCACTGGTGACTTTGAGCTTGTGTACGAGATCAATAGTTAGCGACCACGTCTCAGTTCCATAAGTCACCACTGGTGACTTTGAGCTTGTGTACGAGACCAATAGTTAGCGACCACGTCTCCGTTCCATAAGTCATCACTGGTGACTCAGCTTGCGTATGAGACCAATAGTTAGCGACCACGTCTCAATTCCATAAGTCATCACTGGTGACTTTGAGCTTGTGTATGAGACCAATAGTTAGCGACCACGTCTCAATTCCATAAGTCATCACTGGTGACTTTGAGCTTGTGTACGAGATCAATAGTTAGCGACCACGTCTCAGTTCCATAAGTCACCACTGGTGACTTTGAGCTTGTGTACGAGACCAATAGTTAGCGACCACGTCTCCGTTCCATAAGTCATCACTGGTGACTCAGCTTGCGTATGAGACCAATAGTTAGCGACCACGTCTCAATTCCATAAGTCACCACTGGTGACTTTGAGCTTGTGTACGAGACCAATAGTTAGCGACCACGTCTCCGTTCCATAAGTCATCACTGGTGACTCAGCTTGCGTATGAGACCAATAGTTAGCGACCACGTCTCAATTCCATAAGTCATCACTGGTGACTTTGAGCTTGTGTATGAGACCAATAGTTAGCGACCACGTCTCAATTCCATAAGTCATCACTGGTGACTTTGAGCTTGTGTACGAGATCAATAGTTAGCGACCACGTCTCAGTTCCATAAGTCACCACTGGTGACTTTGAGCTTGTGTACGAGACCAATAGTTAGCGACCACGTCTCCGTTCCATAAGTCATCACTGGTGACTCAGCTTGCGTATGAGACCAATAGTTAGCGACCACGTCTCAATTCCATAAGTCACCACTGGTGACTTTGAGCTTGTGTACGAGACCAATAGTTAGCGACCACGTCTCCGTTCCATAAGTCATCACTGGTGACTCAGCTTGCGTATGAGACCAATAGTTAGCGACCACGTCTCAATTCCATAAGTCACCACTGGTGACTTTGAGCTTGTGTACGAGACCAATAGTTAGCGACCACGTCTCAGTTCCATAAGTCATCATTGGTAACACACACTGATTATATACACTATTGTAGTCTCACGGTAACGGGAAGGTCAGAGTTGGATTCGTCGGCTGACCTCTTTTAATCCGGCAGATTTATATATATATTACCATAATTTGGCTATTTCAGGACGCAGCAAACGCAGTAATGGGTATAGTGGTAGAACATGTTGAGCCGTATCAGTATTGGAAACCGGAACTGATCGACGCCATCTTGAAATATGGTGACCGCCTCTACACGCTGTCTCTGCCTCGTGCCCAACACGCGCCCGACCTAGCACCCTCTGAGATCGCGGACTCCTTCCACGTCACTAACTTTAATGTAAGTCACTTATAAATAAATAAATAAATAAATTATGCTGGACAATCCACACAGCATCATCTAGCCCCAAGCTAAGCAGAGCTTGTGTTATGTGTACTAGATGACTGATATACTTAATACAATACATTACATGCATAGATATTTTTTATTATGCATAGAAAATACCCAGAACGCCCGGAATAAATATTTGCAGATCATACAAACATTTATTCCTAGGCGGGAATCGAACCTGCAACCTCCTGCGTCGCAAGCGGACATTCGCCCGCCGCACCACATCGGTCGTCAAATTAAAGAAATTAAAGAAGTTATACCGACTGACGACCGATGTGGCGCGGCGGGCGAATGTCCGCCTGCGGCGCAGAGGTTGCGGGTTCGATTCCCGCCTCGGGATAAATGTTTGTACGATCTGCAAATATTTATTCCGGGTGTTCTGGGTATTTTCTATGCATAATAAAAAATATCTATGTATGTAATATATTGTATTAAGTTTATCAGTCATCTAGTACCCATAACACAAGCTCTGCTTAGCTTGGGGCTAGATGATGCTGTGTGGATTGTCCAGCATTATTATTATTATTATACTTCACTCGTGTGGTCTAAAGCACACTCGTTTTTATTTATATTACAGATTCGTCTTGAGATTGAGAGTGATGTAGCGACTGGTGATTTGAACGCGGCGGATACAGGCGCTGTACTCAATCTCAGACGTGGTATTAACAAGTTCTTTGAGACTGTAAGTATTCCATCAGTTTGGATAGAAACGGGATATTTACCATGGTTTTTGAGTTTGATTGTTTCCCGATACTTCAGTTCGACCCGTGATCATGGCGCATGCAACTGTGCCGAAATATCGGGAAACAATCTAATTCAAAAATCATGGTAAATATCCCGTTTCTATCCAAAATAGTATTTTTTAAACTTTCGCGATCGGAACACATATTGAAGACTTATATTACACGGGTATTTATCGCGTATTACCTTTTTTATTTATTTTCCCGACGTTTCGACTATGTTGCAATAGCCGTGGTCGCGGGCAGACTGGAGCATTGAACTTGAGATCTACCGTCACTGAGAAGCGGTGGCAGTATCAACAACTACCCTCACTTGATCTTCGATATCCATATTGGTAAGGTAATACGCGATAAATACCCGTGTAATATAAGTCTATCCAAAATATTGATCAAAACCATCATCATCATCATCATCATCATTTCCCTGCCCTTATCCCACATTACGTGGGGTCGGCACAACAGGTGTTTTCCCTCCATTTGCCTCTATCATCCGTCATCTCTGTAGTCACTCCTTTCTTACCCATATCATCTCTTACACAATCTATCCATCTCTTCTTTGGCCTACCTCTACTCGCATATCCATCTACATTCATATCTGACACTCTTCTCGTTAAATGACATTCTTCTCTTCTCATGACATGTCCATACCATGCTAACCTATTGCTCCTCATCTTTTCAGTCTGATAGTTTAAAAAGTTGCAAGTATTCCATCACCTCCGGGTCTGTTCTGGTCTTTGATCAATGATACTGCTAGATATAGGATCGGAGCTAAAAATCTGAGTCTAAGTAAATTAGAGATCATTTGATAAGGAGCTCTTATTTTGGTTTGACAATTGGGTTTTGAAAAACATTGTTTTTTTTATGTATTTTGATACATTGATATTTAATGCAAAAACTTAAAAAAAATCTTTCAATTAATAATAAATAATTAAGAAATTGATAAAATTTATATAAAAATCACGTGACTACAAACGCGCCATGATTGATCACCATAGTTGTGATGTCATAATGTTATAGCTATCTAATAACAGTACAGCGTTTACGGCTATTGCAATGAGTGAAAAAATTCAAAACCCCAATTAAATAAATGAATAAAATAAATAATTGTGGACATTTGTACACATCATCATCTAGCCCCAAACTAAGCATAGCTTGTACTATGAGAACCAGATGACTGATAGAATACTTATATACTTTTTTTTTTTGTAAATACATACTTAGTATACAATATAACACCCAGACACAGAACAAACATCTATGTTCATCACATAAATGTTTGTTCTCGGTGGGAATCGAACCCACCACCTACAGCGCAGAAGGCAGGGCTACTACGAACTGAGCTGTGACGGCTGTGACATTGTTTTGTTTGTTTGTTAGGTATTTGATACTAAAAAATCTGAGGGGATATCTACCGTGCTTGGAGATTAAAGTCATGATGCTATGCTATGCTGTCCAGGCTAAATACGGAGTCCTCTGCGCTAAGAACTACTGTGTGGGCATCTGGCGCGGCTGTGACGACAAGGCGTACGTCCTGTGGGAGCCGCACTCCGCCGGTCCCGCGGGACGCACCTCTCCCGTGGGAGGCGCCACTCTCGTCGTCATCTCCACCAGCGAACAGCTGGCGGAGACATTCCTGGAGAATGTCAAGGGGCTCGCGAGACCTGGAGGGAATCGGTGAGAGAGAATGTAGACTGACAGTAATAATAATGCTGGACAATCCACACAGCATCATCTAGCCCCAAGCTAAGCAGAGCTCGTGTTATGGGTACTAGATGACTGATATACTTAATACATTACATGCATACATATTTTTTATGCATAGAAAATACCCAGAACACCTGGAATAAATATTTGCAGATCGTACAAACATTTATCCCAAGGCGGGAATTGAAACCGCAACCTCCTGCGTCGCAGGCGGATATTCGCCCGCCACGTCACATCGCTCGTCAATGAGCTCTTAGTGAAGGGCTCGTCCGGGGCAGTACTGCCACCATGCCTATTCCTGCTGCCAAGCAGCGCAGCGTGTTCCCGTTTGAAGGGTGTGGGTACCGGTGTAATTACAGGCACATGAGGCTTAACACATGTATACTTCAGGATGATGGACGCAGGGTAGTGCATTGTATGGCATACTCCTAAAGAACGTGCTATAATACGAGAATAACAATAAATACTAAAAAACAGAATAAAATAAATATCTAAGGGGGCTCTCATACAGCAAACATGATTTTTTTGCCGTTTTTGCTATAGGTAATGATACGGAACCCTTCGTGTGCGAGTCCGACTCGCACTTGGCCTGTTTTATTAAACTCCAGAGCCTTACAATCACCACTTAGGCACCTTCATGATGAAAAACATAATGATATACCTTGTAATGTGTGTGCTAAAGTAGCAAATACATTTCTGTCTATGTCTATGTCTATATTTTTATTCTCAGGTTCTCTATAGCCGGAGTGAAGGTGTTCTGGGAGTTCTCGAAGAGTTCTGGCCCCGTTACACCACAAGGAGCTGTACCTGATGATGGATACGAGTGGAAGGTGTCACCATTTTATCATTTTCCTTTTCATATTCCAATACTATAGAATTCCATAGATAAAATCAGAAATGAGGAAATCCATAGAAGAACCAAGGTCATCGATGTAGCTCTCAGAATCAGCAAGTTGAAGTGGTAATGGGCAGGCCATATAGCTCGTAGAACCAACAACCGCTGGGGAATAAAGGTTCTCAAATAGCGACCACGAACCCGAAGACGAAGCGTAAGACGTCCTCCTACCCGATGGAGTGACGGAACTGTTAGGATCGCGGGAAGTCGATGGATAGAAAGGGCTCCGAATCGTTCTTTCTGGAAATGTATGGGAAAGACTTATGTCCAGCTGTGGACTTCTACCGGCTGATGATGATGATTCCATTATTTTGGTGGACATTTAACTGACTCAAATTTTTAAACTAGCCTCAGCTTAGTTTGTAGTAGCTCTGCTAGGTCGTGGGTTCGATCCCCACCGAGGACAAACTCTGTGTTGGTGTTATATTGTATTCTAAGTATGTGTAGTAATCACTTGAGATCAGATGGATCAGGTGGTTTTTTGTATCTTACTGGTGGAACCAGCAAATGGCTCACCTGATGTTAAGTGGTTACCATCACCTATAACAAAGGTGATGGTAACCACTTAACATCAGGTGTTCCATCTGCTTGTTTCATCAAGTTGTATAAAAAAAAAGCCTTTCAGAAAGAGCTCTACTACTACTTAAGGAAGTTTCAAGAGTAGACCTGCAGTATACTGATGTTTTAGGTGCTCACTGCGTACGTGGAAACAGCACGAGGAAGGACCATTCTTCGTGGCACCAGACCACCTGATCTTGTCAAGTAAGAATTGATATTTCGCTTATCTGATCAGGCGAAAGGCTTAGTAGGTAAGTCAATCTTTGGTAGACCTTAGCCGATGAATTCAACTTGGATGAGTAGCATTCGGAAAGTTACAGGATATATTATGATGTCACTAACAGTGGAGACTTGTTATTAGCCTTTAGTTTCTAGATTAGCTTTTGTAAACATGTTAATAGTGCTGTAAGTCTTCCAAAAAATAAATAAATAAATAAATAAATATTGACAACACAGATATAAGCTGTAAGTTGGTTGCTGTTCTCCTGTTGTTCTTGACTTGGTCGTAGGCACCAGTGCCTATTTACACCTAGTTTTGAGAAGAAAAGACAGAAAGAAGATGAAAGAATTTAGAGTTCAGTGCGGACCGATGTCTACCTATTCCAAGTTTCAATAACCGCATAGCGCGAAGAACAAATGTGTTGAAACTCACTAATATCTATCATTAATATCTGCCTTCAGCGAGTTCTTGAGTATTTCGGCCATAGTCAGAAAAGAATTGGGAAAAGTTTATCATAACTGGTAAAATCGAAGGTCAAGAGACCGGCGCCCAATGCGTTGGTCCGATCATGTCCAATCAGGCTCCACGTGAAAGTCCATGAAGCCAGCAAGGTTACTGGCATCGGATCTAGATGACGTAAAATCCATGGATCACTTTTCCTTGACAAGAAAAAATAATCCATGGAAATATGAGAGAAATATGAGGAGGGGTATCAATAACTAATTTTAAATTATCCAGATTCACTCGCGACGCGTTACTTCAATCCTCTTGCGGCGCTATAGTGGCTGCCAGCATGTCTCACGTGCGTCGCCCGCATCTGTGGACGCGTGCTACAGTGGACGAGTGCCTCGCGGTGGCTTGCAAACTGTTCGCCGCCTCTCTAGGCTCGCTCGGATACGAGTTCAGACCTGGAGAAGATGTCTTATTACCGTTACAGGTTAGTTTACAATTTATTGGCGTAGCTGGATCGATTTCATACAGTTGACGCAGCCGGATAGGATGATGTAATAAGTGTGAAGAAAGTCTTAGTTACTAAAAAGTTGGGTATGCGCCGAATGGTTTTTCTTGATTGTTCCTTGTACCTTACAATCAGCACTAAGGATGACTTTACAAATGCCGCTCGCTTGGATACGAGTTCAGATCTGAAGAAATGTTTTTATTGTCATAACATCATAAGACTACGGCAGAATATATTGGTTGGCGCAGCCGGCTTATAGGTGAATTGGCGCAACCAGATAGGATGCTTTTGTAGGAAATTTACCATACATTAGGCCTTCGTTTGTGTAGTCAACCCCTTAAAATATAGATTAGTACTGATTAAACACTTATCCCGCTTTTTGTCTCCTTCAAGGTGTTGAAACGCTTCGTCCTCGGCGTGAATTACGTGCGTTACGATCTAGATCAAGTGTTCACTGGGAAGCTGGATCAGAAAGAGCCCACTGAAATGACAGTTCGGTAAGATTTAAGCGTCGCTGATTATTCTGCTGGAAAAGATTTCTTCCTAAGAGTTTTTCGTCATCACGTTTGGTGATATAGATTGGCTCGTGCGGTATCAGTGCTTAGTATTAAGAAAGTGCTGTCGCGTCCTCTTAGTTTCCTCTTACGACATGCATAGGAGATAAAATAGGGGTAAAAAGGGGGTATTTTAAGCAGGGACTTTCACAGCTTGACTGTCTATTTTTTTATACTGTGAATTAAAAAGCAGATGCCCATGTTATGTTAAATGGTTACCACCACCTGTAATAAAGCACTGGCTCGCAGGTGTACACTTTCGGAACGTGCTCTATGATGCACTGTATGCCTCGTCTCCGGCACCTACACACCCTTTAAACCGGAACACGCTGCGCTGCTCATAGATAGGAAGGTATGGTGCTAGTACGTTCTTGACATGCTCTACGAAGCACTGTATACCTCATGTGCTGGTTAAATCTCCAGCACTTACACTCTGGGACCTGCTGCGCTGCTCACAGCCAGGACTAGGCATGGTACCATTCCTCGGACGAGACCTTAACTAAGAACAGTACTACTGTTTGTTGATCCAGGTGTGCCTTGGAGCGGTTCTTTGAAGCGCACACGCACGGCATCCTGTGGTCGGTGCCGCACGCCGTGGCCGTGTGGCGCGTGCCGGGCGCTCCGCCCTTCTACATGATGGAGCCCCACGCCTGCGGGGCCACCGGCCTCAGGATAGACGCACAGGTAAGATGTTAGATCTAGAAGCAGTCAAAATAATATGCATAGACAAAGGATAGCTTTAACAGCTACTTGTAGAGACTTGTCATTGTTATTTTTGTCTTGTTGCGTAGGGGTGAACTTATGAAATACCTACCTCAAATTTAAACCCTTAAAAAAGGGTAGCGTGAGTTGAGGTCTGGTTGGAATAACCGTTTTATTATCTGTTGCGTAGGAGTAATGAATACCTTGAATTCAACCTCTAAAGAAGGGTAACAAAAGATGTGGCTTAGAAAGTTTTGCTGTATTTAATTCTGGTTTTTAGGGCCCATTCTTTAACTGTTGTTTTGATTTATAGGATGATGGTGCAGCGTGCGTGTTAACCTTCACATCGGCTAAGCTTATGGCTTTCGCGTAAGTCAAGTTCATACCCACTCTTCACCCCTACCCCTCTCACACTTCTTCTTGTAATGTCTGTCATCTGATATTATAAAACCTTTGTCCGGACTTTTCGTAGAACCTTGAAATTAGTAGTAGTAGAGCTCTTAGTGAAGGGCTTGTCCGAAGAAGTACCACCTGAATCTGCCGCCAAGTATCTTGCTGGGTTCCAACTTGAAGGGTGCTGGTAAAATTATAAGCATATGCGGCTTAGCACCTTAATGCCGCTGGTTGAGTTGCATTGTAAAGCCGCGTTCCTTACGATTGTAACTTAGGAAACAATGCTTTGTTATAGGCGATGGTAACAACTAAACATCAAGTAGAGCAACTGCTTGTTCCATCAGCAAAAAAAAATTAGGGTTATCTTGGTGCTTACGGGTACTAAAAAATCCTAAAAAAACCATGTAGTTTTCCCCTAAAATGGAGAAAGTTTGAATAAAAACAGCTTCATGTGAACAAAGCCCCGTACGATACAACTAGAATGTTAATAATATATAATACAAATTAACAATAGTTTCGTTTATTTACAGATATCTACAAAACATACCAGTAACAGAGCGCCCTAAGCACGAGTTTCAGCTATACGCAATGTCGAGTGTAATACAACCTATCAAGAAAATGGGTGGAGTCGAACCGCCTATAGTTAGAGCACCGCCTGGCGTCAAACTAGTGCCTGCAACTAGCAAAGTAAGTGGTATTCAATAAACAAAATAACGAATATGAAAAAAAATTAAGGGGTAGTTTTTAAGGTTACGTTACATAAGAATAATTTTTAAAAAAAATTAAGGGGTAGTTTTTAAGGGTACGTTAAATAAGAATAATTTAAAAAAAAAAATAAGGGGTAGTTTTTAAGGGTACGTTACATAAGAATAATTTAAAAAAAAAATTAAGGGGTAGTTTTTAAGGGTTCGTTAATAAGAATAATTAAAAAAATAGGGGTAGGTTTTAAGGATACGTTAAAGAATAATATCTATCTTTTATCAGTGAGGCTGTAGCTAAAAGTATAACTTAAAACATGACAGAATTTGAAAGGTAAGTATTTTAAGGGCGTTTTGAAATTACTGATAATAAATATACCCTGTAAAATAAGAAGGTCGTAGATTATTGAAACCGGGCATTAGTACTTGTAATAGTACTTTTATGTTTACCTTTATTATAGATACTGTATCTCATTTTAAGGTTAAACAAGTCAGTGCGTTGTCCATACAAACGCTGTATGCGTTTAATGTCTACTATTTATTAACGTGCGTCCGAAGTTAAGTTTGATACTGAATTATCTTGCCGTTATCTAGGCTCGTTACCCTATATGCTACAATAAAATCAGATTACCTTGAAAGTTACAAGCGTCACAAGTGTATGCAAGTTACAAGTGTATGCACAACGTACCGTTTAACCGTTTAACGTAACGTTTAACCTTAAGTGAACTGTATAGTTTTTATGAGAAATAATAATAATAATAATGCTGGACAATCTACACAGCATCATCTAGCCCCAAGCTAAGCAGAGCTTGTGTTATGGGTACTAGATGACTGATATACTTAATACAATACATTATTTACATAGATATTTTTTATTATACATAGAAATAAAAATTCTTTAAACCTAACAATGGTATTTCAGGTTGGTGTAGATGGATCGAAGAGACGAGCTTCCGAGAAAGATCGGAAACATCCGCCAGGTTCTGCGACATGTCTGGACGCGCAGAGAGCCTCGGATAGAAAGGACAAGGAACAGAGTAAATTGAAAGGTAATTCCAACTTTTTAAAAAGAATAGCCACGCAGGAGGTTGCGGGTTCGATTCCCGCCTTGGGATAAATGTTTGTACGATCTGCAAATATTTATTCCGGGTGTTCTTTATTTTCTATGTATAATAAAAAATATGTATGAATGTATTGTATTAAGTATATCAGTCATCTAGTACCCATAACACAAGCTCTGCTTAGCTTGGGGCTAGATGATGCTGTGTGGATTGTCCAGCATTATTATTATTATTTTTAATGAAAGAATGAAAGAAAGAAAGAAAAAAAATCGCATCACGACTTTAATCCTTTTTGCACTGACCCTATAAATAGGGGTATTATTGATTGAAGCAAAAAAATCTCTTATTCTAAGTTTAAATCGTATTAATTCGTTTTCTAAAGTTGTCACTCAATGTCAATATAGGTGACAGATTGACAGCATTATTTTTATATATTAAAATTTTACAAAAACAATTATTTAGGTACATATTTTATTATTTATTTACTGATTATTATACTATAGTATGTAATTATGTGAAAATGGCGTCCACCTCCAAAGATGAAGGTATAAATTATTTAATTATCATTATCATCAGCTGCTTGTTGAAAGAAGCCTTTACCAAACTAGGCATGGTTGTATCGATAGATAAAATTTGACATAAATTCTCGAGACAAAATTTATCGAGATTGGTAGCATTAATAATAATAATAATGCTGGACAATCCACACAGCATCATCTAGTCCCAAGCTAAGCAGAGCTTGTGTTATGGGTACTAGATGACTGTTCAAAATGATCCCTGCGGATATTACTGAATAAAATGCTTTTTGACTTTGACTTTGTTATACTTAATACAATACATTACATACATATAATATTTATTCCGGGTGTTCTGGGTGTTTTCTATGTACAATAAAAAAATTCTATGTATGTAATGTATTGTATTAAGTATATCAGTCATCTAGTACACATAACACAAGCTCTGCTTAGCTTGGGGCTAGATGATGCGTGTGGATTGTCCAACATTATTATTATTATTATATATATTTTTTATTATACATAGAAAATACCCAGAACACCCGGAATAAATATTTGCAGATCGTACAAACTATATATCTGATGATTTATCTGTTATGTCTATTTGTTTGCTCCAGGTCAAAGGAACACCAGCGGTTGGTTGATCCTGAACGACGGTACACAGTTCCTATCAGCTCAGCATTCAATGGCTTGCAAAAAGTTCCCATACGCTTCCAGAGGGAACCAGGTACTATTTTTTTAAACGCTTTAGTGTAAAGTACAAAGATATACAGCTTGTCCTAAAAAAATTTTCGTGTTATGATTGTTTTGTCTGAATTTTTGAGAATTTTAGACCTAAAAAATGTTCTCCAACTGAACCATCTTAAGTTGTACTTTTATGCATAAGAATAATCAGATACAATCATAGTAGCTTTATGCATGCAAAGTCTCAGCCCGATCGGTTTAAAATTGACAAAGTTTCATATAAACTTTTATCCCCTATTTTATACCCTTGGGGGTAGAATTAATCAAAATCCTTTCTTAGCGGATGCCTACGTCATAACATCTACCTGCATGCCAAATTTCAGCCCGATCCGTCCAGTGGTTTAGGCTGTGCGTTGATAGATCACTATGTCAGTCAGTCACCTTTGAGTTATATATATTTAGATAGATAGATAAACGGCTCGCGGCTTTGTCTGCGTTGTTCTTGTGCAGGTTTGAGTTTGAGTGTTGTGTTCCAGGGTACGTCGTGTTGTGTGATGGCTGTAGCCATGTCCAGGGTGCAGGATGTCTGTCGATGGTGCAGTTCTACCCTGGATCAGGTTAGTATATAAGATACTTATAGTTGTTATAATTTTAGAAATAGTTAACTATAGACATATTTCAGTAGTAGTTTGCTTTCAGTAAAAATCTATACAGCGTGTTATAAGACTACTTAAAAACTGTACATTTTTAGGGTTCCGTACCTAAAGGGTAAAACGGACCCTATTACTAAGACTCCGCTGTCTGTCTGTCTGTCTGCCGGTCTATCTGTCTGTCACCAGGCTGTAACTCATGAACCGTGATAGTTAGAGAGTTGCAATTTTCAGGATGATTTATTTCTCTTGCCGCTATAACAACAGATACTAAAAAATTTTGTAAAATAAATTTTGACGAAGGCTCTCTACAACAAACGTTTTTACTATAGATAATGGTACGGAACCCTTCGTGCGTGAGTTCAACACGCACTTGGCTGGTTTTTATTTTAATTACATAAATAATGACGACGAATGTGGCATGGCGGGCAAATGTCCACCTGCAACGCAGGAGGTTGCGGGTTCGATTCCCGCATCGGGATAAAAGTTTGTACGATCTGCAAATATTTATTCCGGATGTTCTGGGTATTTTCTATGTAAAATAAAAGATATGTATGTATGTAATGTATTGTATTAAGTATATCAGTCATCTAGTACCCATAACACAAGCTCTGCTTAGCTTGGGGCTAGATGATGCTGCGTGGATTGTCCAGCATTAAACAAATTAATACTTGGTTTAGATCCTGGAGTCTGGAGACCAGCTCCACCAGGACAGCTACCTTCACTTCAGGCCTCCGGGAACACTCCTCACCATAGAACAGGTACCGCCATAATCCCACCAGCCCGGCTAAGATGTGCAACGCGACAAAATGTTGTCTACTCATTATCTCGTGCAAAATAGAGATATATATTTTTATATATACCTTTTTATACTATCATGGTTTTGATCAATATTTTGAATAGAAACGGGATATTTACCATGATTTCCCCTCATCATGATGATAACCATGATTTTATGATGATTTTGATGATGTTCGACCCGTGATCATGGCGCACGCAACTGTGCCGAAATATCGGGAAACAATCAAACTCAAAAATCATGGTAAATATCCCGTTTCTATCCAAAATATATATCTCTTTATATCTTCTGTGCTAACATGCCAGTGCCAAAAATCTATCTCGTTTTGTCAAATGAAGACTTAAGGTTAAACAAGTCGGTACGTTGTCCATACAAACGCTGTATGCGTTTAATGTCTACTATTTATTAACGTGCGTCCGAAGTTAAGTTTGATACTGAATTATCTTGCCGTTATCTAGGCTCGTTACCCTAATGCTACAGTAAAATCAGATTACCTTGAAAGTTACAAGCGTCGACAGATTTAGTACTAAACCGACGTACCGACTTGTTTAACCTTAATGCTAATGTTTAGCTTATCTGTGGGCCTTTTATGTGTAATTTCTAAAATTTCCATCAATAGAAAAAGTATCTCGTGTCAATGGCGACATATCTCACGTTGCACATCTTAGCCCGGCTGATAACAACACTGCACGTAGAATTCTTCCATTTTTCTTCTTTCGTGTTTTTAACACTTAGTTGAATTTTTATTTGCAACTGGAACAAGAGTGTAGCCCATCTGATGTTAAGGTTGCCATTTTCTTTAGCAAAGCAGTGTATCGTAGGGCACGTTCCTAACTAGCGGGACCTGCGATGGCTTTGTTATAGGTGATGGTAACCACTTTGGTAACCACCAAGATCAGGTGAGAAATTTGCTTGTTCCATCAGTAGGTCTTATTAAAAAATGTATATTTTTGCCCTGTACTTTAACGACCAAATATAATAATTGGACGTACTTTTAACTACCCCTTTTGACGTCCTCAAATAGTTCTTAGTTCATACCTCTGACTACCTTTAGATATCCACAAAGAACCCTAAGTTGGTGCTACGTGGTACTAAGAGATTTGAGGGGATATTTACCGTGCCTAAGGATTATAGTCGTAAGACTGTGCGTACATCTTTGTGACGAAGTACTGGTAATAACTATAAATAGATAGATAGATGGATTATTACTTTATTGTACACTAACTAAGCAACTTAACTAAGAAAGCAGAAGTACAATGGGCGGTCTTATCGTCAAAATCAAAGTCCAAGTCAAAAATAATTTATTCAGTAATATCCGCAGGGATCATCTTGAAACGTCTTAAATCTAGGTGAATCTAAGCGCCAGTTCCTCGCTGAAAGCGATCTCTTCCAGATAATTTGTTGTTATACATAGTGTTTAGAAGCATATTAAATACTCTCTAGTTTAGTTTAATTGTAGAACGTTTATTTAAAATTATTGAAGTATCTGTTTTGTCTAATATATTTGTCACTCAATATAGAAAATTCCCACCGAATAGATGTTTCACTGCTAGAATTACAACATAATTATAAGCATAATTCCTTTCAGATTCTCCGCAAGTTCTATACTCCTGGGAACTGCGTCTGTCGCGTGGTGGTCTACAAGGCACGACACGGTGGGATAGTGGATTCGGATCTACTTGCACAGGTGAGACATTTACAGTGAAATGTGAAATTACAGGTACATGAGGCAACATCTGTATGCCTCAGGTTGATGGACGCAGGCAGTGGATTGTAGGGCACGTTCTTAACGAACATGGAGCAATGCTTTGTTATAGGTGATGGTAACATTGGTAACCACTCCACATCAGCCGCCGAATCACACATCACACATCAGGGCGAATGTCCGCCTGCGACGCAGAGGTTGCGGGTTCGATTCCCGCCTTGGGATAAATGTTTGTACGATCTGCAAATATTTATTCCGGGTGTTCTGGGTATTTTCTATGTATAATAAAAAATATCTATGTATGTAATATAATATTGTATTAAGTATATCAGTCATCTAGTACCCATAACACAAGCTCTGCTTAGCTTGGGGCTAGATGATGCTGTGTGGATCGTCCGGCATTATTTATTTATTTTTTATTTATTTATTTATTTATCAGGCGGGCCATCAGGTTGCACGATTAGCGAATCTAAAATATACTGTTTTTATCAATCTATATACTGTTTTAAAATATACTGTTTAATATCTAAAATAATAAACATGGTAAATATTATACACGCAACATTTATCTGTTGATGTTTTTTTCACAAGGCCTATTGGTGTATTGGTTTCGACAGAATACCAGCGCCTAACCACTAGGCCAAAAGAGTGGTGAGGCATACGCTGAGTCGAGACCCTTTTGCTGCTGTAGCACAGGCACCTACTGCTTATGTCCTTCT
This sequence comes from Electrophaes corylata, assembly GCA_947095575.1. Lineage (NCBI taxonomy): Eukaryota > Metazoa > Arthropoda > Insecta > Lepidoptera > Geometridae > Electrophaes > Electrophaes corylata. The sequence continues at coordinate 678,302 of OX352726.1, read as the reverse complement.
TTTTGACTTTTTTTCCACTTTTTGATCTGTTTTGTATGTGTATGTGTGTTTTTGTAGCAGATAAATGTATGTCTATCTATGTAATTTATCTATGTAAATTTCAGGTGACTGAGTTCTTCCGTGAAGAGAGATCAGGTGTCTTCGTTGCCGGGAAAGGAGACTTTGCTGTTGCCTTGTTCAGAACTCCAAGAGGTAAGATTGAAGTCAAAGTCAAAAATCATTTATTCAGTAATATCCGCAGGGATCATCTTGAAACGTCTTAAATCTAGGTAAATCTAAGCGCCAGTTCCTCGCGACCAAGCCGACCAAGAACCGGCAACAAACTTACGGCGACGCGTTCCTACCGTTTTTTTGTATGATCCTTTTACAAAGTAATAATAATGTAAATAATGAAACTCCAGTGTGGTGCCAATCTAACTTAATAAGGTGATTGCAAGACAAAAAATATGTTAAGGCAATCATACCAAGATCTTAAATAATCAACATCTTAGATAGCTCAACTGTTTCAAATGTATTTTGTACATACCAATTATAAATACTTGTATTATCTATAATTTTCTTTGTAAATAATAATAAAATAATTAATAATAATAATGCTGGACAATCCACACAGCATCATCAAGCCGCAAGCTAAGCAGAGCTTGTGTTATGGGTACTAGATGACTGATACACTTAATACAATACATTACATACATATTTTTTATTATACGTAGAAAACACCCAGAACACCCGGAATAAATATTTGCAGATCGTACAAACATTTATCCCGAGGCGGGAGTCGAACCCGCAACCTCTGCGTCGCAGGCGGACACTCGCCCGCCGCGCCATATCTGCTGATGATGCTGTGTGGATTGTCCAGCATTATTATTATTATTATTATTATAAATTTTCTTTGTAAATAAATATAATCTAATATTATATCAATATACCTACCTTATATTGTTACTGATAATGTCCCCAGGGTACTACATGTTCGACCCGGCGGACAGAGATCGGTACGGACGTGCCGTGGCGCCCCCTTGTACCGGCAAGGCTAGAGCTTGCTTCTCACAGTACCCTAATGTAAGTACATTATCCTACTAATATTATAAACGCGAAAGTTTGTAAGTATGGATGAATGGATGTTTGTTACTCTTTCACACTCTAACCAGAGGACCGATTTATATGAAACTAGCGGCTGCTCGCTTCACCTGCGTGGCAGTTTTTTCCCGTTCCCGTTATTTTTTCGGGATAAAATCATAGTAGCTTTATGCATGCAAAGTCTCAGCCCGATCGGTTTAAAATTGACAAAGTTTCATGCAAACTTTCATCCCCTATTTTATCCCCTTGGGGGTAGAATTAATCAAAATCCTTTCTTAGCGGATGCCTACGTCATAACATCTACCTGCATGCCAAATTTCAGCCCGATCCGTCCAGTGGTTTGGGCTGTGCGTTGATAGATCACTATGTCAGTCAGTCAGTCACCTTTGAGTTATATGTATTTAGATTTGGAATAATTATAGATTGTATCCTGGATTAACATATAGGCTACTTTTTATCCTGAAAAAATAACGGGAACGGGAAAAACTGCCACGCGGGCGAAGCTGCGAGCGGCTGCTAGTATTCTTATATTTCCTTAGTTGATACATGTACATGTGGATACTGTGGACAGCCGTAACAGCGCAGTTGGTATTAGCTATGCTTTCTGTGCTTTAGGTCGTGGGTTCGATCCCCACTAAGAACAACTACCTACTGATCTGTGAATTTGTGAAGTTATAGTAATAAAATATATAAATAGCATACCATTCCCAAGCACGGTAGATATCCCCACGGATCTCTCATGACCAAGTGCTTGAGTTTCTTCAAAGAAGTCTAAGGGGAGTAGTCAGAGGTCCAAATATTACATTAGTGTATGATAGTAACCAATATTATAATGTTTTTATTCTAGATACAAACCCTTGTTGAAAAACTCGGACCCAACATACCACCTGTCATCAAGGAAGAAAATGACGATAAAGAGGTACGTATAATAATGATAATAATGCTGGACAATCCACACAGCATCATCTAGCCCCAAGCTAAGCAGAGCTTGTGTTATGGGTACTAGATGACTAATATAATTAATACTATACAATACATATATAGATATCTTTTATTATGCATAGAAAATACCCAGAACACCCGGAATAAATATTTGCAGATCGTAACAAACATTTATCCCGAGGCGGGAATCGAACCCGCAACCTCCTGCGTCGCAGGCGGACATCGGTCGTGAATAGTCCGGTCAAATTAGACCAAAAAATAAGAGTTAAGTTACATTAATTCCCACCAAGCTGAAAATCAGTATGATTGTATAAAATATGATTAATAATAAAATTTGAAAGTTCCCCATCTTTCCCATGTTTGGAATTTTTTTTTATTCAAGGTCAAAGATCAAAAAAATGAGTTTTTCACAATTTTCACCAAAATGGTAAGTTTTATCATAAAAATACCGAGACAAAAATTTTAGATCATTAAATTATCTACAAAAATGTATCAATACTTTTTTTTCTACGAGCCACCGTTTTTGAGATATAACGATTCAAAAAGTTGTAAAAGTTGTTATGTTAAAGTGACCATATCCTTCAACCACATTGGTGGGGTACTAACGTGTCCTAAATGCGCTCGTACCTTTGTGAACAAACTTGGGTACACCAGCCACATGAGAGCGCATCAGAGCCCTCACATATTATTGAGTTGAAATGCCTGTTCATTACACAAGTTATAACTATAAGAATATCAGGTAAAATGAAACCCAGTCCCTTAATTTATACGCCATTGTAACCTTGAGACTTCTTTTTAACTTAAATTGCTTTTATCTTTTCAATCTCGGCTAATATCCATTATTTTGCAATAGTTTCAAATTTAACAGGATCACAACTGACCCGTGGAATAGGCCTACTGGAGAAACCACGTTAAAAAAACGCTAAGTACACTACCTCATAGGTGGCGTGGAAACGTGTGCATATTATGACGATTACAACTTTTACAAAGTTTTGAATCGTTATATCTCAAAAACGGTGGCTCGTAAAAAAAAAGTATCGATTCATTTTTTGTAGATAATTTAATGATCTACAATTTTTGTCTTGGTATTTTTATGATAAAACTTACCATTTTGGTGAAAATTGTGAAAAACTCATTTTTTTGATCTTTGACCTTGAATAAAAAAAAATCCATACAGGGGAAAGATGGGGAACTTTCAAATTTTATTTTTAATCATATTTTAAACAATCATACTGATTTTCAGCTTGGTGGGAATTTATGTAACTTCGAATGTCTAAATTGACCGGGCTAGAAATTAATGATATGTTTTATTTGTACATCAGGTAAAAATGCTGGCTGATAAAAGCAAGTCTAATATCGAAGAGAAGGAGGTAAGATTCAGTCAAGTAAATAATAATAAACTCTTTTAAATAAATAAATATTTGTGGACATTTTTACACATTATCATCTAGTCCTAAACTAAGCATAGCTTGTAGTATTAAAATAAATAAATAATGCTGGACAATCCACACAGCATCATCTAGCCCCAAGCTAAGCAGAGCTTGTGTTATGGGTACTAGATGACTGATATACTTAATACAATACATTACATACATAGATATTTTTTATTATACATAGAAAATACCCAGAACACCCGGAATAAATATTTGCAGATCGTACAAACATTTATCCCAAGGCGGGAATCGAACCCGCAACCTCCTGCGTTGCAGGCGGACATTCGCAGTGCCACATCGGTCGTGAAATTAATGATTTGTTTTATTTGTACCTCAGGTAAGTGTGCTAGCTGATAAAAGCAAGTCTAATATCGAAGAGAAAGAGGTAAGATTCAGTCAAGTAAATAATAATACACCTATTCTATACTATCCTACTAATATTATATTAAAAAAAAAAAAAACGAGAAAGTTTGTATGAATGGATGGATGGATGTTTGTTACTCTTTCACGCTCTAACCAGTGGACTGATTTGGATGAAATTTGGAATAAACATAGATTATAACTTGGATTAACATTTAAGCTACTTATATCTCGCAAAAATAACGGGAATGGGAAAAATCTGCCACGCGGGCGAAGCTGCGAGCGGCCGCTAGTTAGTTGTATTTTTATAATTTTATTTTTATTTTCAGGTGACATTCGAAGAGCCTGCGCCATTTACAATATACGGAATGGATGTGACGAGTCTGCGTAGATTGAATCAACATGAGAAATAAACAAACAAACAAACATACACACCGCAAACAAACAACCCTGTAGGTAGTCTTAGCAGTAGTTTATTGCGTTATCGATATTCATATACATTTAATATATATCTAGATATACCCCTGACTAACCCCATTAGATATCCCCGAAGAATCTCAATTACTTTGTGCTAAGAGATGAGAAAGGACATCTACCGTGCCTCCGGGATTCCTGGTGCTATAGCATTCTTTTAAAATCTGTCATTGAGTCCTGATTATTGATTCTGTTTGAGTTTAATTTGTTTGGATTTTGAATCTATGCAGTCGCTCACTCACATGCTGTCTTGCTCGCACCTATGCAAAACACCTGTCAAATTTCTGTCAGTGACATATGTCATTGATTTTTTTGTCAGCGGCAACTTTTACCATGCCCCTACTTACGGGTCGCTAGTAATAGTATATACCCTCTGTAGAGTAGTTACTTATAAGATGATTTTTACCTGCATAATTGTGGTTAACTAAGCCATGCCCCTACTTACGGGTCTCTAAGTGGCATTTGATACATTCATTCTTGCCACTGTTTACAATACACCTAAGAAGTAGTTATGCCCTATTACTTGGAATTAGATAATAGATATTTAAGGTCAAAAGGCATGTTTTCATTGTTGTCCCTTCTTACAGGGTACTTTATTGTACTCGGGACATATCTCGATAGCGTTTGAAACTAGTGCTTAGAATCGCCTTTTTATTTTTATACAAACATAATTGTCACTTCACACTTGACAGAAATTAGTAATTTTTCAATTTTGATTAGTAATTCAGTAGGGGTAAGAAGTTACAATACCCAATAATACCTAGAAAGTTAAAAGGTGATAAAGCGCCATCTTACAGGTATATTTGAACTAAATTAGTTTCATCATGAAGTTATAGATGACGCTAAACGTTCAAGCACGTACCTATTTGCAGAACTAAATAAGGTTTTAAAAAGCGCCATCTTACAGTCATATTTGAACTAAATTAGTTTCATCATGAAGGTATAGATGGCGCTAAACGTTCAATCATAATGTATTTACAGAAGTACCTAAATGATATTTAGTAGATAGTTGTTTATTAAAGTTATAAAGGGTGAAGTTAGTGTGATAGTGACATATTGTAAATCCCATAATAATGGCTGAACAAAATGTGATGAAATTGTAAGTGTTTTGTAACCACATTTCGTTAAAAAAAATGTTAAAAACAGGAATTTTGTAATAAATATGTTATAACTTAATATTTGTTTTATTTCAAAATACATTATAATTGAGATTATAAACGCGTAAGTATGGGTGGATGGATGGATGGATGGATGTTTGTTACTCTTTCACGCTCTAACCAGTGGACCGATTTAGATGAAATTTGGAATAAATATAGATTGTAACCTGGATTAACATATAGGCTACTTTTTATCCCAAAAAAATAACGGGAACGAGAAAAAACTGCCACGCGGACGAAGCTGCGAGCGGTTGCTAGTGTGTTAAATACCAGGGAAGGTATGGCATTCCGGAGACTCACGGGAGTGTTAAAACATTATAACTGGTAGGAACTAGGGGGTTAGAACGTCAGATTAGGTTAGTACGTTACCTTAAGAGCACCGGTTTAGTAGGAGGACCTTCTGATTCTAAGATCGTGGGTTCGAATCCAGCACCAATAGATTTTTCGATTGAATAAGTAGGGTACCTATGTGCGCAATATCAGTGCTCACAAAAGGTAAAAAAAAACATCGTGAGGAACTAGTGTTTAGCAGCGGCGTTGGGCTTGCAACCTGTCACGTACCTATGGAAAGAGACAACTGCTAAATGTGGGTATGTACCAAATGTAATATTTGACATACCTTTCACTACCCTTTTGGACATCTGAGAACTTCGAGGAAATACTTCGTACTTAGAGATCGGAGGGGATATCTACCATGCCTGAATAAAAGTTGTGCAGCTGTTTCATTTATTTGATTATTTCGTTTATTTCAAAACGGTATTCCAACACCTGGTAGGCATAAAACCCAGGTTTTTTGAATTTCATTGTCATTCGTATCTCAGGTAGTAGGTTCGATTCGATGCCCATACATCAAACCGTGTCATGCTAGAAATTAAAGGAATTTATACTAACTATATATAACAATTATGAATAAGGTTCCGTATAGAATCTATACCAATTATAAGAATCTTTGTCCTGACTGACTAACATCCTACTAATATTATAAACGCGGAAGTTTGTAAGTATGGATGATGTTTGTTACTCTTTCACGCTCTAACCAGTGGACCGATTTGGATGAAATTTGAAATAAATATAGATTGTAACCCGAATCAACATTATAGGATACTTTTTATCCCGAAAAAATAACGAGAACGCGAAAAACTGCCACACAGGCGAAGCTGCGAGCGGCCGCTAGTATTCTTATATACAACGCACAGCCTAAACCACTGCTCGTGGAGACTTGAAATTTTCAGGGTATGTTTGTCGTAATGCGTGGAGGTATACCAAGAAAATAATATCTGAAATTCAACCCCTAAACGGGTACAGCGGGGGTTGAAGCTTGTATGAATATATCTTATATGACGACGACCGATGTGGCGCGGCGGGCTAATGTCCGCCTACGACGCAGAGGTTGCGGGTTCGATTCCCGCCTTGGGATAAATGTTTGTACGATCTGCAAATATTTATTCTGGGTGTTCTGGGTATTTTCTATGTATAATAAAAAATATCTATGTATGTAATATAATATTGTATTAAGTATATCAGTCATCTAGTACCCATAACACAAGCTCTGCTTAGCTTGGGGCTAGATGATGCTGTGTGGATCGTCCGGCATTATTTATTTATTTATTATCTTCACGCAACTAAGCGTCAAGATAGTCTAGTCTAACTAGTATCTTAGCAGTAGTATCTTGATAAACGTGATTAGCTAAATAAAATTAAATCAGATTTTTGTGAAAGCCTAAGAGCTTTTACTAAGCAGGCAGGTGGGTATAAGCAAAATTTTCGTGTACCTAGTCGTTTAGTTTGTTACACAGCGGAACCCTAAAAATAATGCCACATCATTTAACTGCTATCCATCAGTAGCAATGTCATTCAATGACACACCATGGGGTGACTATCCATATCAAATTGTACAGCCCTCTGATTCACATACGTATGATTCGACTGACGTATAATAATATTGTATATTGCCCGCCTGCGACGAAGGAGATTGCGGGTTCGATTCCCGCCTTGGGATAAATGTTTGTAGTATCTGCAAATATTATTCCGGGTGTTCTGGGTATTTTCTATGTGTGCATAAAAAATATCTGTATGTATTGTATTGTATTAAGTAGGTATATCAGTCATCTAGTATCCATAACACAAGCTCGGCTTAGCTTGGGGCTAGATGATGCTGTGTGGATTGTCCAGCAATTATAAAATTATAATGTTTTTTTATAAAATACATACTTCGAAGACAATATATCAACCAGACAGGACAAGAATTGATGTTCATCACACAACGGTTGTCGGTGGGGATCGAACTCACAACCTACAAGCACAGAAGTTAGAGCTACTACTAACCGAACTGTCAGACCAGTCAATTGCATTTGACTGCAAATGCAGTTACATAGTAATACAGTAGTAATCTCGCCGAATCGTGCGTGTTAGTATCAGAGGGCTAGTTAGTAAACTAGTAGGTATACTACCGACTGCGAAACGAAAAGCGTAAATTGTAATTTTGTGGATTTAATTGCACATTAGAACATGAATGTTGATGGATATGTGGGTAGAGGTAAACCTAAGAAAAGATGTATGAATTGTGTGAAAAATGACATGGATAAGAAAGGAGTGAGTACAGATATGACGGCTGATAGAGGAGAGTGGAAGAAAATAACATGTTGTGCCGATCCTACATAAAGTGGGATAACGGCAGGAAGATGATGATGAATTGCACATTAGATATTTTTATGACGTGGGTCTTACACACTAGATTACTACTTACTAGTCATGTAGAATCTTAGAATAATCATCATAATCCGCATCATCTTGAAGAAAGTCAAGAGGTTGGCGTTTTCTGGCAATGTCAAATGTACGTTGGTAATTATATTAAAAAAAATTATTATTATTAGGATAGAACCGGGATATTTACCACATTTTTTAGATCTTTGACGACCGCTGAGGCGCTGCGGGCGAATGTCCGCCTGCGACGCAAGAGGTTGCGGGTTCGATTCCCGCCTCGGTATAAATGTATGTACGATCTGCAAATATTTATTCCTGGTGTTCTGGGTATTTTCTATGCATAATAAAAAATATCTATGTATGTAATGTATTGTATTAAGTATATCAGTCATCTAGTACCCATAACACAAGCTTTGTTTAGCTTGGGGCTAGATGATGCTGTGTGGATTGTCCAGCATTATTATTATTAGATCGCGGGAAACAAACTCCTAGCTCGGTTCCTGTCACCAGCTGTGAGAAATTTCCATGATATTGCCCTTGAACTGTCATAAAGTAGCTTTCAACGTTCGGCGCGCAAATTGACTGCAAAAACAGGAAGCAAGCCTGTACATAATAATCAGGAGATCTGGAAGAGGGATGGGGTGAAGAGGACGTTTCTGTTAAAATACTTGTTCTGGAAAGAACTCAGGGATGAAGAGGACTATTTTTTTGACCATGCAAATAGATATAGTAGGTATATAATATCTTAGTTGTAGTAGAGCTCTAAGTGAAGGGCTCGTCCGGGGAAGTACTACCATGCCTTTTTTTGCCGCCAAGCAGCGCAGCGTGTTCCGGTTTGAAGGGTGTGGGTGCCGGTGTAATTACAGGCACATGAGGCTTAACACCTGTATGCCTCAGGTTGATGGACGCTGAGCATCGTCGGTGACGTTCCTATAACGAGCGTGACCTACGAGGCAATGCTCTGTTATAGGTGATGGTAACCACTTAACATCATGTGGGCCATCTGCTTGTTCCATCAACAAGTTGTATAAAAAAAAATATATATAGGTAACTAGCGAAACACGTGAAGCTATTTCATACAAATTTCAACCCCTGCTGTATGCGTTTAGGGGTTGAGTTTCAGGAATAGTACATCTTTATGTACCAAGAAAATTATAAGAAAATTGAGTAGCCCAGTTGCAAAACTGGCTAGTTAGCTAAAACCAAAAACCGAGAAAATCGCAAAAAACTATAGCGCTTTATTTATGTTTGTTAGCGTTGGGTTATTGTCATAGATGGATAGAATTGTATATTAGTACTATGTTCTAAATAACAAAAGGTTGATTTGACTTACGTATCTTTAATTATTAAGGATAAAGAAATTGAAGTAACCACTTTTGCAAGTGAACTAGCAAACTAGGTAGTTTTGCACCAGTATCAAATCAATATAGTCACTTTTGCAACGATATAATGCTACAATCCGAAAATAATCATTATTTTAATCACATTTTCATACAGTTATCGTTGCTAAGAGTCCTAAATTATTCAATCTCTTCCACTAGAGTACTTTTGCCATCGGTTTCTTCTTTGAGACTAGCCTCGTTGTTGGCAGGAACACTTATTTAAGAGAAAGCAGGAGCTCATTAGTTTCCTTGCTCATTAATATCTAGTTGATTAGGATTTGTTTTTTAGTTATTAAAATTCTTTACGATTATAAATTTAAGGCATTGGAAGCTGTGTGTGCCATTGGTTCCTTACAAAAATGTTTTTCTAGCAAGTTTTTAACATCGCTTTATTTCATTACTTAGTTCATCTTAGTCAGTCAAGTAGTGAGTGATGAACAGCACATATTCGGTTTTTTGTTTACTAGGTATCCACGGTAACAACTGGGTTTCTTGGATAAAAGTTAAATTTGGTGCCTGCATTTAGAAAATAACTCAATAAGTTAAGAATTGAAGAATGGAGGTACTTTACTTTACAAAATTCGAAAAAATCTAGCAAAAACATTGTTGGTATAGAATGAAAGGTAAATATTAAAAACACACGGAAACAGTTTAGCGTAGGTATTGCAAAACTACCCACATTTTGACCTGCATTCATAACGTAACACACAGTCTTTTGCAAAAGTAATCAGAATGAGCAACTTTTGCAAGTGACAGACTCTATAGAGCAAGTTTTGCAGGTGGAATCAGTTTTTGATGCTAATTTGTACGCAAACTAATCACTTTAAAAGGTTTATTTCAAATCTGTCATGTAGCCATAAAAACGATCTTTCAAGTTCTGTCACTAGCTCAAAAATTACAAAAATTGACATAGCAGTGTTTGTAAGTGGACTACTCAATTATTGATTTACAAAGTCGGCGGTAGATTAAATGTTTGAGAACCTTTGGTTTACTACCTAGCGTCCTAGTTCTAACTAATTGATTCTCATTTCTCTCTCGCGTAATCTTTCTTCTTCAAAACAAAGAGTCCGATTCACTCTAGTGTCCGCTGGCGGCCATTTTGTTTAATTACACTTCTTGCTCAAAAATCGCCCGCCGTTGACTTCTTGCGAAAATTTCTTAGAAGTGAATTAACTAAATATATTTAATTTGGACGTTTCAATTCCTGTGTACGTAGGTATGATGATTACTTGGGAACGACTCGCGATTTTCGGCGCACTTGTTCTGTCTTAGTCTTCTTTAAATTTATGAGCCTAGCTCTCGAGGGTTTGATGCAATTTTCTCCATTTCGCTCTTTCTAGTGCGGCCTCCTTGACCTCCTTGCACGATTTTTTTTATACAATTTGCTGATGGAACTGTTATATGGCCCACCTGATGTTAAGTGGTTACCATAGCAAGCATTACTTTGTAGGTCACGTTAGTTATGAACGTGCCCTACAATATACTGCTCTTCATCATTCCACGTGAGGCATACAGGTATTGCTTATGTGCCTATAATTACACCGGCACCCACACCCTTCAAACGGGAACACGCTGCGCTGCTTGGCGGCAGGAATAGGCATAGTGCTAGTAGGTACTTCCCTGGACGAGCCCTTCACAAAGAGCTCTAAACGACTATTAGTACTAAAATACTACTACAGCCTGGAAAATTATCTTATCTTCTATAGCTTAAGCTAGGTGTTACGTAGTAAATAGCACGATCACTTTGAAAGTAACTTTATTAAATTGAAACTTATAAAAATGTGATAATATAGAGATGTGTCGAGATAGAATTACGAAATAGAACTGAACTGTTTCTTCTAAACACAAGGTTTTAAATACTAAAAGAGTCGTGGGATAATTATACATAATTAAATTAAGGGTTGGAAGTTAACAGTGGAAAAATACATGTAAACAAAAACAAGGTCCCTAAGACTAATGGGTTGTGTACGATACAATTAAGAAAAGACCCTGTTTACCTAATTAACTAAATATCTTAGCATAAGGAAGTACTACTACTTATTCTATTAACTTAATATTATACATATGAAGGGAGCTATGTAACATCTCCCCCCTTAGAATAAAGATTGGGCATAAGTGCCTGATCTTTGGGAATGTGGTGATCCTGGAGTGTCGATAGCTTCTTCATCATCGGTTACGCAGGAAGATGTTTGCCGAACGTCTTGCAGTGGTATAGTGATCTGGGTGCGGCGTTGTCTCCGGGAGTTATCGAAGCAGTTGTTGAAGATTTGAACACAACCTCTGTCATTTGATGAACGTCGTCCTTGACTTCGAATGAATCCGTTTGGGCATCGATTGCATAGTTTAATAAGGAGGTATGAAAGGAGTATGATAGCGGTCGTAAAATAAAACCACATAAAAATAGGGTTATTTTTCTCTACGAACGATTGAGTCTTAGACTTGGCTTGAAGTTTTGACAACTCTTCGGAATATTTTTCTAGGTGGTTTTTGATTTTATTTAGTGAGTCTAAAGGCATCTCATTGATTTTGATGGGTAAAAGATGTGGTGGAGCTTCAATTTTCTTTGACATCTCGAAGCAGTCATCCGTTCTTATGTCGGGAATGATGATAGGACTCGTCGTGTTTTCCTCGTTCGTTTGATATGCTGTAAGCGTACTGTAGCCTGTATAAAGTTTACACCCTTGTGGTAGTGTGATGACACCTGAACCTTGAAGCTTATGGTTTGAGACTTCGTCGCCGCAGTGTAGAACGCAGCTTGTTTCGGTGTTCAAGATGTAGAGCCATCTGTTTCGATTCAGTAGTTGGAACGTTTGTATTTCTGCTGGAAATGTTGTTGTTGTGCAGGTCTCAGGTATCGTAGTCTTTTTGCTAAAAAGTAGTTGTAACTCGCAGATGGGACGCTCTGATGAGTCATAGAGCACGAGATCCTTGCAGATGCTTTGTCTCGGTGCAAAGGTGTTACAATTATCCAGCGAGCTCGTTGACGCATAATATTGCCCACTGGGATCAGTAGCAAGGTATATATGCTCAGGAAGGATAGTAGAATGGAATGAAGAATTTGGGTGTTGAATAGGGATGGAATATATGTGGTATAGTGTTAGAGGATCATTCATGACAAGAGGGAATTCTAAGATATAGACCAGACGATTTGAATAAACGTAGGCTGTCAAAGTGGAAGATTCTAATAAGGTATGCAGGTTATCAATAGTGATAGATGCGACGAGTTTTTTGTTTGATCTGACTTTGTTTAACTTGAGTAGTTCTTCGAATAATTTTTTAGAATTTATAATGGAAGGATGTAAAATATTGGACTTGGCAAATAGAATACTATCTAGACAATCATCGATTTCATTTTCTAGACTAGTGACAAGTTCTAAAATTTGAAGGGATGTAGTTGAGATATCTTCACTGACTTTAAGGTTGAAAATAACAGCGTCACTTTTATTAAGGTACTTGTTTAATCGGTTTATATTTTCGTTAATAACTTGCTCATCGAAAGATATTTTGAGGATTGTCTCATTAAAATTCTTTATAGTTGAAGACGTGATGTGTAGCTGCTTTTGCATAAGGTTGGATAAATCTAATTCGTTTTTTTCTAGTTTATCGATGCATTCGTCGTAGCGTTTAGCATCTTTGGCATCTGGTGTGCCTATAAGCCATTTAAGCACAGAACCAAAGCCATCTAGGAGTTCTCTTTTAACGCGGGTGTTTCTACCTAGATACATATTGAGTTCAGTGAGCCTTGATTCAATTTTATTAAGGTTTACGCTAAGGTACGACACTGTTGATTTAACGTTTGGAAAATTACTATATTGACTCGACATGATTTGAAATTTATCAGAGAGACGTTTTAATGATTCGAATGAAATGAACAAGGGTTTAAGGTTTCTGTAAACTATAAGTTTCCATGATTCGTCAGATATATAAGTCTGTCCTTCTTCGTCAAAGAATACACCCGAGTGTGAGGTAAGGGGCGTGGAGATAGTTACGTGGGCAATGATTTTTGTGGTTGCACTGGAATAGAGATAATTACAGAATTAGAATCTGAATTAGTGAAAAACTTCTTTTTAATCATTCTCCTTGCATATTTATAAATTTTATATAAGATGATAAAGATAATGGCTTTAATAGTAGAACATAAGATGAAACTATAAATGTAGTTTGGGTCCTGGAAAATTTGGAGAAAGGATATAGATTGGGCCGCTGTAAGGTGGCAAACCCTGTAAATAAGATGTAAATTTTAATCTAAATCTTGGTCTATGTTAAATTTATAATATACTAACTTATCCTAGGTATGGTCGCAGGCGATTAGCATGCACTAATTGATTTTTACCTGCCTTCTTGATTAAATAGTTTTCGTTAAAACCTACTCGTACTACTTCACACGGGCCTTCCCATTTTGAATCCAGGTTATTTGGATTCGGAACCTTGAGCATCACTTTATCTCCTACCTTATACTCGACAGCATTTTTGATTTTACTGTCGTATCGGTCTTTAGCCTTTTCCTTCATATTTTCGATGTTCTTTAATGCAACATCGCGGGATATTCTTAGGCGTTCGTTGAGATCTTTTAGATAGTCACATGCAGTATAATCAGGAATTGGTTTTAAGGAATAGAATGGACGTGGTTTATAACCAAAGAGGAGTTCGTGAGGTGTATAGCCAGTGGAGTTATTAACCGAGGTATTATGACACATGATTGCAAAAGGAATGATTTGATCCCAATTCTTTAATCGACGATTATGGTACATGCGAATATGATCGCGTAGCGTTGCATGAAAACGTTCGAGAGCACCATTTGTTTGAGGATGGTAGGTTGTGTTGAAGGTATGATTGGAGCCGAAAAATTTAATTAGTTGCTTTATAACGCTGTTCATAAATTCGGTTCCTTGATCAGAATGGAATCTCTTAGGAACTCCGTAATGTTGACAAAAATGCAGCAACCGCTGTGCTACTGATACAGCCTCTTTATCAGGGATTGGATATGCTTGCACATATCGTGTTAGGTCGTCTTGTAGTGTTAGGACGTATTTATTGTTATTTTCACTAATGTCCGAATAAGAAACCAGATCCATTGACACTCGTTCGAAAGGTTCGGTTGACTGGGAAGTTATGACCATAGGAGCTTGAAAAGATTTTCTTTGAATTTTATTACGTTGGCAGATGATGCAAGATTCAATGTAAGTTTTAATATCATTGATCATTCCTTTCCAATAGAATTCATCTCTAATTTTTCTAGTAGTTTCAACTATACCTCGATGCCCTGAAAGAGGTTCATCATGATATGTTTTCAGAATGTTAGGAATTTCTTCAGGCTTAGGATATTTTACTTTATTTTCACAAATGGTGATTTCACAATCATAGCTTTCGGCCAAATATGCGGAGATACGTAGTTGTTCATTACCGACTAGTTTACAAGTGTGATCATTTTTGAGATCGGGAACGAGAAGATGGGAAGTAGTATGGTGTCGCAGACAAGAAAGTAAAGCTTTAAAATAACTTTCTTTATCCCAGGGATCGAAGTGGTTGGGTCTTGTACAACAGAATATAAGGTTTTGTTTTTCATTGGAAATAAGAAGATTTGCATCGTATAGATTCTTGATTTTCTCTATATAAAGCTCTACTCCGGAACATAGGCCTAAGGCTTCCTTTTCTATACCGTTTTGATTTGAGATATTGCAAGATGTAGGGATGAAGACATTTTTATGTCTGGGATCTAGTAACCGATCAGGTGAGATTTTAACTTTAGAAGATTCGAAGCATCTGCGCTCTATTCTATCTAAAGCAGTAAAGTGTTCGAAATTCAGTTGGAGATAATCATTTGAAGGGGATTGATGAAGAGAATTAGGAGATGAGTCGGTCATGTTAGCTGTATTAGTGTTCATAACTGGTGGACGAGAAAGAGCATCAGCGTTAGTGTTAGATCTACCTGATTTATGTTTCATCTCATAGTCATATTCTTCAAGTTTCAATCTCCAACGGACTAGTCGACTACCTGGATCTTTAACATTCATGAGCCATATAAGAGGTTTGTGGTCAGTTAGTATTTTGAATCTTCGACCAAAGAGATAAGGTCGAAAATGCTTCACTGCCCATACTATGGCTAGTAATTCGCGCTCGATAGTGGAATAATTCGATTCAGCTTTGTTCAATGTTCGTGAAGCGTATGCTATTGGTAAGTCTTTGCCGACTTCACCTTGAGAGAGTATTGCACCAATCGCGTATTTTGAAGCATCGGTTGTTAAATTGAACTCTTTGCTAAAGTCGGGATATTGCAAGATGGGTGTCGTTGTAAGGATGTCTTTACAGTTTTCAAAAGCACGTTGCTGTTCTTCACCCCAAACGAATGGGACGTCCTTTTTAAGAAGACCCGTCATTGGTTTAGTGATTTTACTAAAGTTTGGAATAAATCTGCGATAGTAACCTGCAAGACCTAGGAATGACTTTATGTCTTTGCATGATTTAGGAACTGGAAATTCTCGAACAGCTGTTACTTTTTCAGGATTAGGTTTGACACCTTCGCTAGAAATAATGTGACCGAGATAGGCTACCTCTTTTCTCATGAATTCGCATTTGTCGGGCTGAATCTTCAGACCATGTTCTCTAAGGCGATTGAAGACTTCCGTGAGTTTTTGTTCATGCTCTTGAAGACTTGAAGCAAAAATAACAATGTCGTCAAGATAGACGAAACACCGTTCTCCTTGCAATCCATGGAGAACATTATCCATGGCACGTTGGAATGTAGCTGGTGCATTTTTAAGGCCAAATGGCATTCTTAAAAATTCGTAATGACCATAAGGTGTGTTAAAGGCCGTCTTAGGTACATCCTTAGGGTTCATTTCTATTTGGTGAAAACCTGAAGCTAGATCTAGTGTCGTGAAATATACTGAGTGACCAAGTTTGTCTAAAATGTCAGTTATGTTAGGTAAGGGGTAGCTATCACCTATTGTGACGTCGTTTAATTTGCGATAGTCGATAACGACTCGCCATTTCTGTTTTCCTGACGCATCTAATTTTTTTGGTACCACCCAAATAGGACTACTCCAGGGAGAGGTACTGGGTTGAATTATGTTTTGATCCAACATTTTTTGAACTTGTGCTTTGACTTCTTGCTGGTGTATAAAAGGAAATCTATACGTTTTCGTATGAATCGGCGTCTCTGAGGTTGTAGGAATCGAATGTTTTGTGTGGTTTGTAAATGTCAGAGGCTCGCCTTCGGAATAGAATATGTCAGAAAACTCATTTATGATTTTGTGAAGAGAGTCTTTTTCTTCAACATTCATATGGTCTAAACGGATAAGTTTATGAATTGTGTTAATTTTAAGACCTGTGTTAGTGGATTTTGATAAATGAATCGAGTGTTCAAGGTGTGTTTCATCTGTCACCAGTTGTGTCGCATTGATTTTAGGAATTGGTAATACTTTATCAGTATGATTTGAGTTAACACAAGTGATTAGGAATTTGTTGTTTTTAACCGCGACTAATGCATTGGGGATGGTGATCCCGTCACTGATCTGTTGTTTTTCAATAATCGCACATCCATCTCGAATGTCTTCAGTGTAACACATTATGACAGTTTCTGAGCGTTGGTTTACGAGCTGTTCGTCTTCGTTACTGAAAGTTTCTTTTTCACCGATATGGAAAAGTTTATACGTTCGATCACGAATTCTCATGGATTTTGACTGGACATAGATATTAGCATTGAATTTGGACATGAAATCGTTACCTAAATTACCATCGACTTGAATATTAAGGTTGGCTACATGGAATTTGAATTTAGGAAAATTGTCCAAGGATATCTGAGCTATGCCGAAGCTCTGAATGGAAGATTGACTGCCTGAAATACCTACGATTGATACAATGTTCGATACATCTAGAGGTGCTGTTCCTATTTTTGCCATATTTATAACAGAAATAGCAGCTCCCGTATCAACAAGCAGTACAACTGGTTTTCCTTCGATGTGGAATTGGCAATGCAAGAGATTTTCTGGAGGCACGTTAAGCGAGGATATAGTGATGGATTCAGGGGATTTAGTATTTTTTGATTTAGATTTGGGTTTCGATTTTGATTTAGAGTTAAATTTGAAATTTGATTTTGGTTTTGCATTGGATTTTGTGGGTTTTGCGGAATTTGGCTTTATATTTGTTTCGAGATTCAAACTATCATTTGGTCGAATTAGATTTAGGATTTCAGTTTGAGTGCTGGCATCACAATATTGTCTCCGATAGACTGGTCTGTGTTGTGGTGCCATTGCATGACCCTCACTGTGCTGAAACATTGTCACTTGTCCCCGATGGACTGAATGAAGTGACGAATTATTCATAGTAGCTAGGGTTGGTTCAGGCTTTAGCATCCTATCCGGATTGCCTCTGTCTCGACATCCATGTTTTGGCTCGAGCAGGGGTTCGACATCAGTGTCTGGGCATTGGAGTAATAAGCTAAAGCGGTTTCCGAAGGCATGCCCATGTTTTCGGCCGCCTGTGAGTTTAAATTATTTACTCTAGTTGAAGGTGCGGGACGTTGTTGCGACACTTGTTGTACATTGTTAGGGTTTTGTCTGAGACTGTTATTATATGCACGTTTACGGCATTCCGAGATCAAATGTCCCAGTTTTTTACAATAGTTACAAACTTTGGAACTATTTCGAGACTGTTGTATGATCGAGTTTTGATTTTGTCTAGGTTCGCTAGCACGTATGTTGATTGAGCGCGAGACGTTATTTCTATATAGTGCTTGCCTAGCATAGTTCATGTTACGGATTTTTTCTTCTTGAATAGCAAAGTTTCCAGCATCAGTAAGAGAAGTTATCGATTGAACCCGCAGCATGACCCCTATGTCGGAGTTTAATCCGTTGACAAAAACGTTAAGCGCTGTTTCCTCAGTGGTAGCTACGCGACCCCGTAACGTGTCGTCGTGTATTTCGGTAGACAGTTTTTCTACGAGTTTACTCCTACATGTATTAACTCTATGAAAGTAATCGGTGATAGATTCGCTCGGTTTTTGAAATAACGACTGGAGCTCTAATTGAAGGTGACCGATAGTTTTAGTTTGAGAATACTTTTGAATCAAAAAAGCTTTTAAATCTGACCATTGGGAAAATTGATTTATGTGGACGTCTGACGAACCTGGCCCTGTGATTTTGTTTAGTGTGTAAGTCAGGAGTATATGCTCCTGAGCTGCTGACGCGAGTTTAAACGCGGAATCGCATGATCGAATGAATCGATAAACTTGTGAGCCGTTTGTGGTATCAAATTCAGGTACCATAACCAGAAGCGTCTTGAAATCGACTTCCATGGTAGCGGTTTCTACTTTTAGGGATTTGGAATCAACAGACATAATGGTATAAGCAATTTAAGAGGTTCCGTTGTATGTTAAGATGTATGAATGATCTAGTATTTTAAGGTAGGGGTAGGGTATTTGAGGATAGGGATTGAGATTTTAGGTTTTCTAAGGAATCTGAGCGTATAAAACTATGCCACTTACCACAGTAACACAATATAAATGCGGATGCACATATTGCTCGGTTCGGCAGGGAAGATTAAAACCCTTCAGGTACCGTTTCACGCTGTACGTAGAAACGTAAAAACGTTATCCCCGTCTTGATGCGAGTCTTGTGTATCCTACCGGCTGCGCCAAATGTTACGTAGTAAATAGCACGATCACTTTGAAAGTAACTTTATTAAATTGAAACTTATAAAAATGTGATAATATAGAGATGTGTCGAGATAGAATTACGAAATAGAACTGAACTGTTTCTTCTAAACACAAGGTTTTAAATACTAAAAGAGTCGTGGGATAATTATACATAATTAAATTAAGGGTTGGAAGTTAACAGTGGAAAAATACATGTAAACAAAAACAAGGTCCCTAAGACTAATGGGTTGTGTACGATACAATTAAGAAAAGACCCTGTTTACCTAATTAACTAAATATCTTAGCATAAGGAAGTACTACTACTTATTCTATTAACTTAATATTATACATATGAAGGGAGCTATGTAACATAGGTTACTTATATTCTGACAGTCTACGAGTGGTCTTTACTATATAAGCCAAGCAAGTTAGTCAGAATGAATCCTTTAAGGCGGCTATAAAGGTGTATTTGCTCAAATTTCAATAAAATAAAGTTAAGGCTATGACGAATGATTTCTAAGAATCTCGCAGGCGAGCGCTTTATGAACACACGTAAATACTAGTGATGGGACACTGTCGATGAATTTATCGATATCTGAGTGAAGTCGTTGACAGCTGTGTCACTATTCAGGATTTAGATAGATAGATAAAACGTTTATTTGTCTTACTAAAACACACAACTAAAACATACAAAGGATTCGTTCTTTCATTGAGCCAATGGCTCAGGTTTCTATAAATTTGCTTTAACAGGTAGCAACTTGTATGGCGGCTTTTTAGGGTTCTGTTTTGTTTGTCTGTCTGTCTGTCTGTATCTCATGAACCTTAATAGTTAGAGAATTTTCACAGATCATTTATTTATGTTGCTGCTATAACAACACATACTAAACAACAGAATAAAATAAATATTTAAGGGGGCTCTCATGTAACAAATGTGATTTTTGTTTTTGCTGTATTTACTATAGGTACGGAACTCTTCGTGCGCGAGTCCGACTCGCACTTGGTAATTTTTTTTACTCTTACAAATTAATAATAATGAAAATAATGAAGCTCCAGTATCGTGCTGTTGTTTAACGTTTGGTGCGTACATTTAAGCTAGAGCGCGTTGATGTTTTTTGTATGAAAAGTTATAGAAAAGATTAAAAAAAACTTACATTCGTTATAAGTGCATATGAAGTACCAAATAACTAAAAATACCAATTAATTTAGTAGTATTAACTTTCTGTTTGGACAAATTTTCGAGTACAAAAGCTTTTTATCGATAAAATACCATGTTTATCGGCAGACTCCCATCCCTAGCCCCCATGACCAAAGAGTTAAGCCACAACAGCACCATTGTGTCTCAGAATAAACGTTAACTGGAAGAAACGTGGCGATAAGTCCCCTTTTTCAAAAGGCTTAATTAAGTATGTCCCAGTTTTAATGACGTTATGTTGTTTCATGTACTCGGCTTAGTTTGTTATCGACTTTACTTATAAGGATCTTAAACGGTGAAGAAAAACATCGTGAGAAAATCATTTAGTTATCTTGCAGTGGCGATGGGCTTGCAACCTCTTTCGCCCGCCGCGCCACATTGGTCGTCAAATTGAAATCCATAAATTGAATTCTTGAGTGAGATTTTGGAATATTAATCAAATCTTAAGCACTATAAAAACTAACAAATTACTATCAGGAAACAGCAATACATTTCAATTTATAAGTAGGTATGGTGTTAGTTACCAAAGTTACTAGCTTTGAGTAATCTTAAAACTACCAACAGTTTTAGTTACAAAAGACCAAACACACAAATGAATCACGTACCTACTAAGAATTACACCTTTTGATACATTGAGTCGCGATGACATGAAAAAAGTTTCTTTTGACAAATGTAGCTAAATTCTGTCAATAGGTTGCAAAAAACTTACGGTTTCCTGTATCGGGTTAGGATTGTTTTCCAATGCAGAGATGTAGATAGTTATAAAAAATAGATCAGAAATACTTTCTGGTGAGCGCTTGGTGAGACAACACGGTTTACAGAGGCTCAGAACAAATCTGTGTTCATCACACAAAATGTTTGTTCTAGGTGGAGATCGAACCCTCCACCTACACCACAGAAGGCAGGGCTACTACAACTGAGCTGTGACGGCTGTAATAACTAATTACAATGACAGTGAGTCAATACTTAATGAGGATGCTTTGTAGTGAAGCAAAACACGAGTCGATATCTTACTAAGTTTAAATTTTTATTGTACTTTAAGTAATTACGCTTGCAGACTTTATTGCAGGTGCTGTAAAAGTTGCATAAATACGTTTAAATTATTGGAACTTATAGGGATTGAAGTGGCGAAATAGTATTATCCTACTAATATTATATACGCAAAAGTTTGTAAGTATGGATGGATGGATGGATGTTTGTTACTCTTTCACGCTCTAACCAGTGGAACGATTTGGATGAAATTTGGAATAAATATAGGTTGTAACTTGGATTAACATATAGGCTACTTTTTATCCCGAAAAAATAACGGGAACGGGAACGAAAAACAGCGACGCGAGCGAAGCTGCGAGCGGCGGCTAGTAGGATATATCCTAACATCGCTTAGCATCGCATAGCTATCTCTACGCTCCAACCTTGTAACTGTGACTGACAAGATTTATAGTAGCTTTGTCATCCGGATGCATTCGCATCTTATAACAAAAGTAATCTTATGAATGAAATGAGAGAATGGTGGCGGCCTAAACAGGCGGCCTTAAACGATCTAAAAACGTGGCCTATGGTCTCAAAATAGGACCCTATATTGTTAGGATTGGGTAAGAAGTCGATGGATAACAAACTTGAATCAAGGAAACTTAGAATCGAGTCACCTGATGTTGACCGGTTACCTCAAGACATGATCCCATGCTATTACCATAGCTCACTAGCGCTAATATTCAGCTAGATTTAAGACGTTTTAAGATGACCCATGCAAATATTACTGAATAAATGCCTTTTGACTTTGACTTTGATGGGCTTGCAACCTGTCACTTATGTGATCAGTCTAACTAAGTACCTATACGGATTCGTTTCCTGTCATCTTTGGAAGCAACATTGCATTTTCATTTTAATTGTTTTTCTAGTGTTATTTTAAGTTCTAATGTGCAACTTTGGTGGTATTTTAACCATCATTACTTGAGGTTTTAGCACAAGTGTGAACACTTGAAATGAAAGTGTGTTATGTGGTATCCTGATTTGAACGAAAATGTTTCCTTTTGGTTTTGACTTATTGACTAAGAATTTGAAGAAAAACGCCATCTTTTTCTTCAAAACCAATGACAGCCGACTCTATTTTTTTTATCGACTCGACTTGACTTAGAAGTATTTTATTCAACCCACTTGACATTGGCAAAATTGTCCGCAAGACGGACAGATGCCACAAAAAAAAAACAGTGGAATTCGTTTTCTGTCATCTTTAGTAGCAACATAGCTTTTTCATTTTTGTTTTCTTGTGGTACCTATTTTAAGTTTGACTGTGTAATTTTGGTGGCATTTAATCAACAATAATTGTGATTTAACGCAATTTGAGCAATTAGAATAAATATGTATTGTGGTTAAACAAAAATAAGTCTCTAGAATTTTAATGAAAACGCCATCTTTTTATTAAATACCAATGACAGCTCAGCTTGACAAAATTTTACTGATTCGCCTAAAAACTTTTTAGTAACACCATGATATTAGCAAAACTGTCTGTGTGCCATATACAATAGAAGATTTACACTACGCGCATTTACTATTTTCGCTCTTTCGTTAATACTTCAAAGCAATTAATTATACATCGCTTCAATAAATCTATTCAAAATACTTAGCAACCATTTTTCAAGGTAATTTGACTACCACAGACTATTTTCAAAGAAATAAATATTGCTTGCATTCTTACAAAATCAATTGAATATCGGAATTTCAAAGTTTTGAATTACGAACGCCGGCAAAATAAAAAAAACTATTCTCTTTGGATTAGCGTTGACAATGGAGTACGCGCCAAATACAATGCAAACTCTTTTACAACTGTCAAAAAAAACCAAACAAATTAGAACCCTAAAGCTTAAGCATTAAGGTTCATCGTTATTAGTGACAATGCAAGGGCACGTTTGCTTTTAAATTTGAATAGGTTCACAATGCGTAAGTCAGTTTCAACCATACTACCACAGTTAAAAGAATGAATTTTGGTTAAAACTTTTAAAAATCGGTAGAGATCTTTATAGTTAATTTTGGATGCGTAAAGCTGAATCCAAACAAAGATTTTGAGTCTTGGAAAATCTTTTGTTAACTAATACCGGACTGCAAATGAGTTCACACGAAATTTGAAACTGAATTGGAGGATTATATTTGTAAACGAATTTAGGGCAGATGCAAACCTTTTTAGATTAGATTGGTGAATGTTGAAAAGAGCCCTTTTTGTAGGGACATTGGGTGTCAATTTAACTACCTAAAAAAACCCTGCAAAATATATATAACTATGCATATAATGAGCTAGCATAGGTATATTACACGACTGAAGTGGCGCGGCGCTTGAATGTATGCCTGCGACGCAGGAGGTTGCGGGTTTGATCCCGCCTTGGGATAAATGTTTGTAAGATCTGCAAATATTTATTCCGGGTGTTCTGGGTAGTTTCTATGTATAATAGAAAATATTAATGTAAGTAACGTACCTACTGTAAGTATAAAAATATTTTTTCTGACCGACTGACATAATTCGACTAAGAAACGAAGTCACGCGCGTTCTACTAGTTAACAATTAAAAAATCGAAATACCTACGGTTATATTCATAGATAACTGCTCAAAATCAGGTACCCATCTGATAGTTTCACTACTTTCTCTTATAAAAAATACAGTTGAAATCGATATAAAATGTTCCATGTTCTCAATTCTAGTGTTAGAAAATCTAGGGTCATAGACTAAGAGAGAACAAGTGTGCCTACCGAGTTCCTAGTACTACATTATAATTCAGTGAGAAACCCACGAACTGGCAATGCAAACAGACAAACAGACCGTTTTTGTTTTATCTTGTTATTAGTGTGTGTGATTTCGGGTGAGTGTACACTAGTTGTTTGATGTCGAATGTCGCACGTGTGTGTAAACACGCCTTAATTATACAGGGTGTTTTTAAACCCGGTTAGTTTGTTGGCTGTTTTTCTAGGTTTAGGAACTAGCGCCTAGATTCACCTAGTTTTAAGACTATTCTTTAGTGAACACTTCGATTGTATAGAATATCTTTAGACTTTGACTAAACTGCTTTAGTTTTACATTTTAAGTTTTTTTTACCAAGTACCTAAATCATAAGTAAGAGTTTTAAGAGTAAAGAGTATTTAGTAATTATTTTGCATTGTCGATTTAGTATTGAACTATTAGGGCATTGTAAAAAGAATACCCGGAATAAATATTTGCAGATCGTACAAACATTTATCCCAAGGCGGGAATCGATCCCGCAACCTCCTGTGTCGCAGGCGGACATTCGCCCACAGCGCCACATCGGTCGTCCAAAAGGTAAAATAAATATTGTCGCGTTGCACAACGAAGTACGAGGTATGCTCTTAGGCTTGGTCGTGAGGAACTGGCGCTTAGATTCACCTAGATTTAAGATGTTTCAAGATGATCCCTGCGGATATTACTGAATAAATGAATTTTGACTTTGACTTTGACTTTGGCTCTTTTAGTCGCCTAAAGACGTGAAATGATGTAAGGGTCTTATTCAAGACTGCACCGGACTACGGGGTACACCCTGTATTAAGTCACACTAATGTGTAGGGTGGTCGTTTGTTTTATAAACCATTCCTAATCTAATCTGTTACCTTTTTAAATCCCGCTTTATGGAACTCTAACAATGTAATTAAGAAACTTGACAAATATAGTACTATTTGTTTAGGGGTTCGTAAAAAAACAGTGGAAATTTAAGGATTACTCTTGCCTCTGGTGCCCAAGTATGGAAGTACTACCACCATGCCTATTCCTGCCGCCAAGCAGCGCAGCGTGTTCCGGTTTGAAGGGTGTGGGTGCCGGTGTAATTACAGGCACATGAGGCTTAACACCTGTATGCCTCAAGTTGATGGACGCAGAGTAGTGCATCGTAAGGGCACGTTTATAATGAGCGCAACCTGCGAGACAGTGATCTGTTACCTATAGGTAATGGTAACCGCTTAACATCAGGTCCATCTACTCTCCATTAACAAATCACATAAAAAAACTTGGAATTTGTTGAGATTGGTAGCATGAAACTTAGTTAAGCGTTATGTCGATGAATTAAGTGGTTAAATTTTGGGAATTTATATTATTCACCTTAACACATCAAGATGAAGAAACTTTGAAAATTTTAAGTCTCTACGAGCTGTAGTTTTGCACTAAATTGTGCAAATTTTCCTCAAAATTGGTTGTAAATGCAACCTGTAGGCAAAAACAGACAGATAATACCAATTTCCAAACTAAAACGCTTCGCTCGCTCGTTCAATATAATTCAAGATCGCTTTCTATAACATCTCCTTAAATCTTTTTGTTCTGTGGATTTTTTAATTGCTAAAATGACAAGTTATTCCTTGAATACCTTTCTTGTCAAAGAAAAATTTACCTTATTTCTAAGTAATTTTGGTGTGCTTTTTCTGTAAAGCAACTTTGTTCGTTCCACCATTTTGGTTTTTCTTGGCGGCCATTATTTAAAAATTGGCGCTCTTTTCGGTTTCCCGCCATAATTGTCTATATTCTTGGGATCGATTTTTAAAAAATGTCGTTCTAATTAGGGATTCATGGTCAAATTACTAAACGAAAACTGAAAATTTCAAGGAGAATTTTGTAAATATTAAATGAATGAAATCTCTTATGCGTTCGGTTACTACTTACACTCAATATTCATTAGACTTATTACACACAAGTATTATCCGGCGATAGGCTTGCAACCTGTCACGTATGGAATACTTTTCCAAAATTAAACCCCTAAATATACGGGGGTTGAAGTTTGTATGAAAATAGTTATGGATTTTGCTAGATAACAGTGCTAGATGTATTTTTCGTAGAGCACCGAGAAGTGTAGGTAGTATTATTAGTAGGTACCTACTTAGTAAAAAACTTAAGGTAAGATGGTAAAGTTTCTTCGAAGTTCCCAAATTTCGTTATAAACAGTCTCCACTGGAGTACAAACAATGCATAATTTATCTCAGTTCCATCTTCACCCAGGACAGACTTTGTGTGATGAACGCCGATGTTTATTTCGTATTTAGATGTTGTATTGTGCTTATAATTACTGAGAAGCTTGACATAGGTCTACCCTCTACGTTTCTAGGAAGAACCATTCTGAATACCTATGTGATGTATCAGCGTGAGTGTATATTATAATAGTAACTAGCTGACCCGTGCCCACTTCGTTGGGCGGTAAACATTTTTACTTACAAATCTTAACTGAAGTAGTACTCGATGTCGCCAACAGATGGCGTTATCATCATCTTCCTGCCCTTATCCCCCCCTTATCCCCCCCCCTTATCCCCTTATCCCTTATGTGGGGTCGGCACAACATGTTCTTTTCTTCCACTCCCCTCTATCAGCCGTCATATCTGTACTCACTCCTTTCTTATCCATGTCATCTTTCACACAATTCATCCATCTTTTCTTTGGTCTACCTATACCCACATATCCATCAACATTGATGTTCATCGCTCTCAAGGTTAAATGACTTTCATCCTTCCTCATGACATGCCCATACCACGCTACCCTATTGCTCCTCAATTTTTCCGTCACTGGTGCTACTTTCAAACTACCCCTGATATACTCATTTCGTATCTTGTCCATTCTAGTAACTCCACATATCCATCTCAACATTCGCATCTCTGCCGCAAGTACCCTTCTTTCATTAGTCCCTTTAGTTGTCCAACACTCAGATCCATACAATACGACAGGTCTAATGATCATTTTGTAAACTTTCCCCCTAAGTTTAAGGGGCATTTTCGGATCACACGTGGTTCCTGAGACCTGTCGCCATTTCATCCATCCCGCATTTATTCTATTCTTCACGTCTCGGTCAATATCGCCGTCGCTCTGTATCAATGAGCCGAGGTACCGAAATCGGAACAAACTGGTGTATCCCTAATACACCATCTAAGGCTATTGGGATAAAATTGGATGGACCACCGAAGTCACAAAACAGATGCTCTGTTTTGGTTCTACTGATCTTCAGTCCGACACTCTCCAATTTATCCCACCATTTTCCTAGTCTGCTCTGGACCTCAAGCGCATCTTCTCCAACCAGAACAATGTCATCGGCAAACAGCATGCACCAGGGTGCTTCTTCCTGTATGTCTGATGTCAGAGCATCCATCACCAGGAAAAACAAATAAGGGCTCAAAGCCGACCCCTGATGCAAGCCTACACCCACATTGAACTTGGCGGTAACTCCGGCCTCAGACCGGACGTGAGTACTCGCTCGATCGTACATAGCTCGAATGAGCTGTATGTACTTCTCAGGCACTCCCTTAACTTTCATACTCCACCACAGAACCTCTCGGGGTACTCTATCATACGCCTTCTCAAGATCTATGAACACCATATGCAAATTTTTGTGTACTCGTCTGTGTTTCTCACAAAGTTGACGAAGCGCAAAGATGGCATCCATAGTCCCGCGCCCAGGCATGAATCCAAACTGGTTCTGTGATACCTCACTTTCTTCTCTCATCCGTCGCGCTACAACCTTTTCCCAAATTTTCATACTGTGTGACATGAGCTTTATTCCTCTATAGTTGTTACAATCCTGTACATCACCCTTGTTTTTGAAGATGGGCACCAGCGAGCTGTTGCACCATTCGTCCGGGATCGCCTCTTCTCGTAACAACTTGTTAAAGAATAAAGCTAGCCACTTCCATCCATCCGCCAACAGATGGCGTTAATACGGCATAAAATAGCGGCCGTTCGCAGTTTCGTCCGCGTGTCAGTTTTTTCCCGTTCACGTTATTTTTTCGGGATAAAAAGTAGCCGAAGTTACTCCTTGTTACATCAGCTATCTGCCAGTGAAAGTCCCGTCGAAATCGGTCCAGCCGTTCCAGAGATTACCCGGAACAAACAGACAGACAGACAGACAAACATTAAAAAAAAATGCTATTTTGGTATATGTATCGCATATACATTCATATGCATGTAGTAAAAAGCGGTTATTTTAATATTACAAACAGACACTTAAATTTTATTTATTTGTATAGATTATTTTGTCACAATAAACACTGCACAAAATACTATATAGGTACGAATTTGTTTCGTGTATCAATTGACAAAAGCAAACTGCAAACATTAGAGTAGGTAACCGAAAATCCAAGAAAAAAAAAAACACTGACATTGACAGTTTGTTGTTGTTTCAACTTTTTTTAAATTTGATATGACTTGGAGTTAAATCCTTCAAGCCGTATTTAACGGCCCGGTTGAAGGCGAAATACCCATTTCGAAGCCCCCCGCTTCAGTCATACTATACATACATATGCATTGCACTGCGTAGTTAGAGCTCAACAAGCGCTTAAAATTTGCCATCTAGCGAGTATCACTCGAACTACATGTTCAACTCACTGTCATTGCATTTGGTCGTCTAGGGTCATTGCGCTAGTTGTCGAACTATTAGCGGAGTGTCCAACTAAACTAGGCCAATTTATTAGTATGCAATATTTACTAGATATCTACTGAAAGTGTTTTACATGGTTCCACACATGATCAAGTTATATTCAAAATAAAAAAAAGACCCAAACATTAATATTTGAAATTCAAAATGATAGTGCAACTGATGGTGCATGTCATACCTACCTACAGTAAGCAAGTAGGTAGGTAAAGAAACAAACGCTGATTACGAATATCTGGTCAGATTTGAAATTCAAAATGGCGGGTACAAATCATGATACAAAAAACTGACATGGGTGTCGTTTTCGACTAATTTGGGGGTGCCGATTACGAATATCTGGTCAAATTTGAAATTCAAAATGGCGGATACAAATCATGATACAAAAAACTGACATGGGTGTCGTTTTCGATTAATTTGGGGGTGCTGATTACGAATATCTGGTCAGATTTGAAATTCAAAATGGCGGATGCAAATGATGGAACAAAAAACTGAAATGGGAGTCGTTTTCGACTAATTTGGGGGTGCTGATTACAAATATCTTGTCAGATTTGAAATTCAAAATGGCGGGTACAAATCATGATACAAAAAACTGACATTGGTTTCGTTTTCTACTAATTTGGGGGTGCTGATTACGAATATTTGGTCAAATTTGAAATTCAAAATGGCGCATGCAAATGATGGTACAAAAAACTGACATGGGTGT
The DNA here is from genome assembly GCA_947095575.1 of Electrophaes corylata. Classification (NCBI taxonomy): domain Eukaryota; kingdom Metazoa; phylum Arthropoda; class Insecta; order Lepidoptera; family Geometridae; genus Electrophaes; species Electrophaes corylata. The sequence continues at coordinate 648,849 of OX352726.1, read as the reverse complement.
CGTTTTCGACTAATTTGGGGGTGCTGATTACGAATATCTGGTCAAATTTGAAATTCAAAATGGCGGATACAAATCATGATACAAAAAACTGACATGGGTGTCGTTTTCTACTAATTTGGGGGTGCTGATTACGAATATTTGGTCAAATTTGAAATTCAAAATGGCGCATGCAAATGATGGTACAAAAAACTGACATGGGTGTCGTTTTCGACTAATTTGGGGGTGCTGATTACGAATATCTGGTCAAATTTGAAATTCAAAATGGCGGGTACAAATCATGATACAAAAAACTGACATGGGTGTCGTTTTCTACTAATTTGGGGGTGCTGATTACGAATATCTGGTCAGATTTGAAATTCAAAATGGCGGATGCAAATGATGGAACAAAAAACTGACATGGGTGTCGTTTTCGACTAATTTGGGGGTGCTGATTACAAATATCTTGTCAGATCTGAAATTCAAAATGGCGGGTACAAATCATGATACAAAAAACTGACATGGGTGTCGTTTTCTACTAATTTGGGGGTGCTGATTACGAATATCTGGTCATATTTGAAATTCAAAATGGCGCATGCAAATGATGGTACAAAAAACTGACATGGGTGTCGTTTTCGACTAATTTGGGGGTGCTGATTACGAATATCTGGTCAAATTTTAAATTCAAAATGGCGGATACAAATCATGATACAAAAAACTGACATGGGTGTCGTTTTCGATTAATTTGGGGGTGCTGATTACGAATATCTGGTCAAATTTGAAATTCAAAATGGCGCATGCAAATGATGGTACAAAAAACTGACATGGGTGTCGTTTTCTACTGATTTGGGGGTGCTGATTACGAATATCTGGTCAGATTTAAATTTCAAAATGTCGGATTCAAATGATGGTACAAAAAACTGACATGGGTGTCGTTTTCGATTAATTTGGGGGTGCTGATTACGAATATCTGGTCAGATTTGAAATTCAAAATGACGGATGCAAATGATGGTACAAAAAACTGACATGGGTGTCGTTTTCGACTGATTTGGGGGTGCCGATTACGAATATCTTTTAGAGTTTTTTTTCGAGTTTTTTGTACCATCATTTACACCCGCAATTTTGAATGTCAAATCTAACCAGATTTTCGTAATCAGCGCCTCCAAATTAGTCGGAAAAGACCCCCATGTCAGTTTTTTGTACCATGATTACGAATATCTGGTCAAATTTGAAATTCAAAATGGCGGGTACAAATCATGGTACAAAAAACTGACATGGGGGTCTTTTCCGACTAATTTGGGGGTGCTGATTACAAATATCTGATCAGATTTAAAATTCAAAATGGCGGGTACAAATGATGGTACAAAAAACTGACATGGGTGTCGTTTTCTACTAATTTGGGGGTGCCGATTACGAATATCTGGTCAAATTTGAAATTCAAAATGGCGCATGCAAATGATGGTACAAAAAACTGACATGGGTGTCGTTTTCTACTAATTTGGGGGTGCTGATTACGAATATCTGGTCAAATTTGAAATTCAAAATGGCGCATGCAAATGATGGTACAAAAAACTGACATGGGTGTCGTTTTCTACTGATTTGGGGGTGCTGATTACGAATATCTGGTCAGATTTAAAATTCAAAATGGCGGATTCAAATGATGGTACAAAAAACTGACATGGGTGTCGTTTTCGATTAATTTGGGGGTGCTGATTACGAATATCTGGTCAGATTTGAAATTCAAAATGGCGGATACAAATCATGATACAAAAAACTGACATGGTTGTCGTTTTTGATTAATTTGGGGCTGCTGATTACGAATATCTGGTCAGATTTGAAATTCAAAATGACGGATGCAAATGATGGTACAAAAAACTGACATGGGTGTCGTTTTCGACTGATTTGGGGGTGCCGATTACGAATATCTTTTAGAGTTTTTTTTCGAGTTTTTATCGAGTTTTTTGTACCATCATTTCTACCCGCCATTTTGAATGTCAAATCTAACCAGATATTCGTAATCAGCACCCCCAAATTAGTAGAAAACGACACCCATGTCAGTTTTTTGTATCATGATTTGTATCCGCCATTTTGAATTTAAAATTTGACCAGATATTCGTAATCAGCACCCCCAAATTAGTAGAAAACGACACCCATGTCAGTTTTTTGTATCATGATTTGTATCCGCCATTTTGAATTTCAAATTTGACCAGATATTCGTAATCAGCATCCCCAAATTAGTCGAAAACGACACCCATGTCAGTTTTTTTGTATCATGATTTGTATCCGCCATTTTGAATTTCAAATTTGACCAGATATTCGTAATCAGCACCCCCAAATTAGTAGAAAACGACACCCATGTCAGTTTTTTGTATCATGATTTGTATCCGCCATTTTGAATTTCAAATTTGACCAGATATTCGTAATCAGCACCCCCAAATTAGTAGAAAACGACACCCATGTCAGTTTTTTGTATCATGATTTGTATCCGCCATTTTGAATTTAAAATTTGACCAGATATTCGTAATCAGCACCCCCAAATTAGTAGAAAACGACACCCATGTCAGTTTTTTGTATCATGATTTGTATCCGCCATTTTGAATTTCAAATTTGACCAGATATTCGTAATCAGCATCCCCAAATTAGTCGAAAACGACACCCATGTCAGTTTTTTTGTATCATGATTTGTATCCGCCATTTTGAATTTTAAATTTGACCAGATATTCGTAATCAGCACCCCCAAATTAGTAGAAAACGACACCCATGTCAGTTTTTTGTATCATGATTTGTATCCGCCATTTTGAATTTAAAATTTGACCAGATATTCGTAATCAGCACCCCCAAATTAGTAGAAAACGACACCCATGTCAGTTTTTTGTATCATGATTTGTATCCGCCATTTTGAATTTCAAATTTGACCAGATATTCGTAATCAGCACCCCCAAATTAGTCGAAAACGACACCCATGTCAGTTTTTTTGTATCATGATTTGTATCCGCCATTTTGAATTTCAAATTTGACCAGATATTCGTATTCAGCACCCCCAAATTAGTAGAAAACGACACCCATGTCAGTTTTTTGTACCATGATTTGTACCCGCCATTTTGAATTTCAAATCTGACCAGATATTCGTAATTAAATTTAATAACAAATTAAATTCTATTCTATTCTATTCTATTCTTCTATTCTAATTTAGTAGGTATTTCTATGAATCTTGTCTGCCTCCCTTCTAACCTATGTCGCAGTAGATCTAAATAAGTATAGTACCTACCTACTTCATAGTAGGGCTAGTCATATGCACAAATATAGAAAAAATGAAATGATAAAATGGCAACTCCACCTATTTCCGTATTTTCGACCGGTGGTGCGGCGGCAGTCGGAGGGTCGTCGGGTAGCGACGCGCCGCCGCCCGCGCCGCGACGAAGGTAAGGTAGGGAAGGGGGTTAGGGGAACGCCTATGTTCAACCGTAAACAATCTACAACTACAAACGACTACGTAAAGAAATAATAAATAAAATGAAATAATAATAATAATATTTGACCCCACATAATAAAAATACATAAATTGGTAGGTAGGTAGCTAGTAGGTACATCCTTACATAAAAACTGGTTGGATGGTAGGTTAGGTAGATGAGATAAATAGACGTACGGTACTTAGGTACTTTCACCCGTCGCATTACACATGCTTTCGCTCTCATGATTTTCATAAGTTGTTTTTTTTAACTTTTTTTTATTACCCATACTTTTAGATACGAGTAAATATAGAACTGAACTAGCTGAAATATTGACTAGAACACACTTTGTTATTCGAGTTTTTGTTTAAAAGTCCCGCGCTTTTAAATCACGTCGATCGTGAGCTTGGTCAGTGTACGGTGGAGAGGCACAGGTCCGTCGCTGGCCGTTGCCGCTGAGTGAGTGAGGGCAGGCGGTGACAGTGACGCTATAACGTCTAATCCACTCGTAAAAAAGAGATGGCAATAGCGCGTGTGTCGTATTTGTAAACGTCGTAAGTGCAATAACACAAAATATTTTTTTAAATATAATAAAAATAAGCTTACTGTATAATCCGTACAGTAAAGTATTTAATATGAACATAATAATTTTTTTTTGTAAAAATCATTTGTTACATTGCTACACTTTCATAGCACTGACTTAATAAAGTATTTCCAGCGCCTAATTTGAAATTTATATTCTATCGAGAAAATTTTATCTAATCGTGTTTTCAATTTTTATAGTTATAGATATGCTCAATTTGATACTCATACTTAAAATTTAACCCGCTCAGAGTTCTATGCGATGATTTACAGTAAACGCCGTGAACCTCGTTTCTATTGAAGGGAGCCCTTTGAAATAATAAAAACTTAAAATAATAAAACACTTTTGGTAACGCTGGTTTTGTTTGACTATTGTAATGACTTGAAAACTAATGCATTTTAAAGTAAAACAAATGAAATAATATCGCGAAGCCGACCAAATTGAACTATTCGATTTCGTTTTCTTTTTTTTTGTTTATCTGTGCTCCAACGCACACTGTTTTGATAGATATGATTGAATTTGAACTTTGTGCAGAGGTAATAAAGTGCAAATTGACTCTTTGACGTTAGGAACATACCTACATTGTTTAAACAACAGTGGGTGCTTGTAATTCAATGTGAACTTTATGTTATAGCAATAAAGCTCGTTTTAGTTAGAAAACGTTTGTATGGGAAAAAGAAAAGGGCTGTTTTTAGGGGTTTTCCGGCAATTATTCGAATTTTTCTCGCCGTAAAAACCATCTTTGAACTTCAACAAACATTTTAAAAAAAGAATTGGCCAAATTGGTTCAGGCGTTGTTGAGTTATGCGCTCACGAACATTTTGCGATTCATTTTTATATTATAGATGCTGGACAATCCACACAGCATCATCTAGCCCCAAGCTAAGCAGAGCTTGTGTTATGGGTACTAGATGACTGATATACTTAATACAATATATATCATACTAAAGAGGTAACGTTGCCAGCCTTTTGGGCACACTTCCTGCGGTCAGTGACTTAAATTCGTTTTCTACCTATAGTAAAGACCCGCACTTTACTATAGGTAGAAAAAGTTATGATAAAATATGTAGATATAAGGTAGATAGGTTAAATATTAGATGTAAAATATTTGTATATACTAAATTACTTCCGTTATCATACTTACATAAATATTTTTAAAATACTTACATAGAAAATACCCAGAACACACGGAATAAATATTTGCAGATCGTACAAACATTTATACCAAGGCAGAAATCAAACCCGCAGGCGGATATTCGGCGGAAAAAGTATTATATCCTTTATCTGGTTTTTATTGTACAAGCTTTGCTTAGTTTGGGGCTAGATAACGTTGTTCGAAATGTCAAACATTATTTATTTATTGATTATTAGCTCCGCTTGCCACTGCAGAACCCTTAGGTCACATGGTTCGTCACGACTTGACCAGTTTGATTATAATTACTTTTGCTAAATACTTTTAATTCAGTAATTTTCGTATTCGTATAATGTTTTAGGTACTTTTAAATACCTGAATCATAAAAACATATTTGTGGACATTTCATACAACGCCATTTAGCCCCAAACTAAGCAGAGCTCGTACAATTAAAACCGGATTACTGATAGAATACTTTTGTACTTTTTTTGTAAATACATAGGTACTTAGCTTACAAATCTTGACAGAAAACAAACATTACACAAATGTTTATGTTCGGTGAGGATCGAACCCACAACCTACAGCACAGACGGTAAAGCTACTACTAACTGAAGCCTGTAAGATTTGTAAGAAATAGCAATAGCTTATGAATTGTTTATAATATGTAGATTTTTATAAGTAAGGTAAGTTATGGAAGAATGTTGGTACATTTACAAAACAAAACATTATGCATCACCAAAAGTAGAAAATAAAAAAAAAAGTGTTTGAACCATATAGAGCAGGTTTCTCTACGGGTAGAGTAGAGGCGTATGACAGCCACTACCGGCCAGTTACAATGTCATAATCATGCCAGTACAAACATGCACTGTGGAGCTAAACGGACGTTTGGATAACTAATCAAACTTCTTAGTCATCATCCAGCTGAAGAAGTTCATAGTTGGGTGCTCCCTAAAATATTTCCAGGAAAATGAAAACAGAAGCAACATCGCGATTTTAATCCTCAGGCACGGTAGATATCAAATCTCTTAGGGCCTACGATGTAGCACGCAAGATTATTTAAGGATGTCTAAGGAGGTTGTCAGGGGTACAATATTTATTTATATTTAAATTTTTAAGTAGTATCAGAGTTCTTAGTGAAGGGCTCGTCCGAGGCAGTACTACCACCATGCCTATTCCTGCCGCCAAAAAGCTTGCAGTGTTCCGGTTTGAAGGGTGTGGGTGCCGGTGTAATTACAGGCACATGAGGCTTAACACCTATATGCCTCAGTTTGATGAACGCTGAGTAGTGCATCGTCGGTGACGTTCCTAACGTGCATGATCTACGAGGCAATGCTTTGTTATAGGTGATGGTAACCACTTAACATCAGGTGGGCCATCTGCTTGTTTCATCAGCAAGTTGTAAAAAAAATAACAATTTTGATACTTCTCGTACTTCTGTATCCATTTTCCACTCACCCCCGAAATCTACTTATCATCATCATTTTCCGGCCCTTATCCCACTTTACGTGGGGTCGGCACAACAGGTTTTTTCCTTCCATTTGCCTCTATCATCCGTCATCTCTGTAGTCACTTCTTTTTACCCATATCATCTCTCACACAATCTATCCATCTTTTATTTGGCCTACCTCTACTTATATAAATACTATTGAATGCACCATGCATACGAATTAAAACCAAAAATCTATCAACTTAGAAGTGTCCGTTTAACTCCAAGGCGTCATAAAACAAGCATAGCCGCTCAACAATACCGCGCAAATGAGGCGCGGGCATATTGAAAAAAAAAACAAACAAGCTAAGGTTGTAAGCATTCGCCCCCGCATTCCTGCCCTAGGTTATTCTACCGCTAAACCCATAACTTTTTAACTAATGTCATTGTAATCTTAAGATAGTCTGAGAGTTTTGGCATTGACTCAAAATATACCAAACACAAGCTCTGCTTAGCTTGGGGCTAGATGATGCTGTGTGGATTGTCCAGCATTATTATTATATTACTAGCGGCCGCTCGCAGCTTCGCCCGCGTGGCAGTTTTTTCCCGTTCCCGTAATTTTTTCGGGATAAAAAGTAGCCTATATGTTAATCCAGGTTACAATCAATATTTATTCCAAATTTCATCCAAATCGGTTTACTGGTTAGAGCGTGAAAGAGTAACAAACATCCATCCATCCATACTTACAAACTTTCGCGTTTATAATATTAGTAGGATTATCAAAACTAAAATTATCGTATCGTATCCGTATCGCTCTTTTAGAAAAAAGTATGATTCTTCTTTTTGTTTTATAAGGATCCCTAACGCTATACAGAACCCCCTGCTTCTAAGCAATACGTGTTGTTTATGTAATACTTTGTTATTAATCAAAATAAATAATGACACTATTTTGAACAAAGACATAATGATTTTGATACTTGATATAACTACTAGTGGCACCGATGGTCTAGTGGGAGTGACCCCGCCTATTGATTCCAAGGTTGTTGGTTCGGACCCGGTCGTGCACCAATGGATATCGAAACAATTATGTATGCAATGCTAGTGTCAAACGGGGTGCACGAAAACATCGTAAGGAAACTATTTAATATTCTAGCAGCGGCGATGAGTTTGCAACCTGTCACGTATGGAATACCAACTACTGCAAAATTTGGGTATGTATCAAATGCAATATTTGGACGTACCTCTGACCAACCCTATTAGACATTCTCAAAGAATCACGAGTGGGTACTTTGTAGTAAGAAATCTGAAGGAATATCCACCGTGCCAGGAAGTTAAAGTCGTGATGATATTTGTAATAACTCTTTGCATGCTGATAACTTTAAAGGGACAAACGTTAAACATTTAATACTAACATGCAATACCGATTCACGATAAAGATTTTTATAAAACTACTAGCGGCTGCTCGTAGCTTCGCCCGCGTGGCAGTTTTTTCCCGGTCCCGTTATTTTTTCGGGATAAAAGTAGCCTTTATTAACCAAGTTATAATCTATGTTTATTCCAAATTTCATCCAAATCGGTCTACTGGTTAGAGCGTGAAAGAGTAACAAAGAAAAACATCCATCCATACTTACAAACTTTCGCGTTTATAATATTATAAGGATTTACACTTGAGGCCCAATTCTCGTGACAAAATACCATCAAATTCCGATTGTGTCAATCTCCAAATTCTTCGAATCTGACATTTCAGATAGGCCCAGTTTTGACAATCTAATTCTAGTTTCAATCTCGTCTCCGCTCCAAATAAATTCGAATAGGGCCTCAGGTTTATTAGTAACATGGTCTGACTATTTCTCAAACAACTTTCTGACTTTGAACTTTATGACTCATCAACCAAACAATAACCAACTAATAAATAAAGATTCTTAGAACCATTTTAAAAAATCCCACGGTTCGTACAAATAACAAAAGACGCCAATATTTTAAAAGTAACAAAAAATAAAAAGCATCAAGATGTGTCAGTCCACACACGTTCATGTCAGGTTATTGAAGCGTACAGACTCCATCTTGTACAGCTTGGCTTACAAACATACATATCTACTCACAGAATTTCATCTGAAAACCAGCGCCGCCTCACATTGGCATGCGATGTGGAGCGGCATTATGCTGAGATGGGACCCTTTTCAGCTCATGCTCACTCAGGGGGGCTTGATACAGTGTGGTGCCGCTTACCTTGCCTCCTCACAGTTTTATTAAGGATTATGGTATGTCACATCTACGTCTTGATAAACTTGTGAGCTAGGTGGGTAGGTAGGTTTTAAATTAAGTGTGTTGTTGTAGATAAATTAAGTGTTGTGCTGTCTCCTTGTGTGTCGAGTGCTGAATAAAGATATATTCTATATTCTATTCTATTCTAATTTTATTATGATGTACAAGGTAGAATCGGTAAGTATAACTGCAGCTGGTAAATCAAATAAAAAAAACCGATTCATTTTCTTTCACCTTTGGAGCAACATATTTCATTTTAATTGTTTCTATGGTGTTATTTTAAGTGCTGCTGTGTATTTTCCGTGGCATTTAAATTAAATATATATATAAATAATGCTAGACAATCCACACAGCATCATCTAGCCCCAAGCTAAGCAGAGCTTGTGTTATGGGTACTAGATAACTGATGTACTTAATACAATACATTACATACATAAATATTTTATATTATACATAGAAAATACCCAGAACACCCGGAATAAATATTTGCAGATCGTACAAACATTTATCCCAAAACGGGAATCGAACCCGCAACCTCCGCGTCGCAGGCGGACACTCCACTCGCCCGCCTCGCCACATAGGTCGTCAATTAATATTAATTGTGGTCATAACGCAATAAATGAGCAATTAGAATGAAAGTGTATTGTGGCATCCTAATTGAATGAAAATGTGTCTCTAGAATTTGAATAAAAAGCGCTATCTTTTTATTCAATACCATAACAAATACCAAATACCATACCATACCATAATTCGATCTGCAAATATTTATTCCAGGTGTTCTGGGTGTTTTCTATGTATAATAAAAAAAAAATGTATACATGTAATATATTGTATTAAGTATATCAGTCATCTAGTACCCATAACACAAGCACTGCTTAGCTTGGGGCTAGATGATGCTGTGTGGATCGTCCAGCATTATTATTATTATTATTATAACAGCCTAATATGAGTTTAACTGACTTGACTAAACACTATTTTATTTTATTAAAAACACACGACACTTGCAAATTTGTATACCTATCGTATAACGGTTAAAAAAAAGAGAGAAAGAACAGTACTCTCATACTCCCTCCATGGCAGTGTTAAACGTTTAACGCAACCTTGTTGGAAGTCGCATTAGAAGTATTACCTCAAAATTCTTCTAGGCTTGGTCGCGAGGAACTGGCGCTTAGATTCACCTAGATTTAAGACGTTTCAAGATGATCCCTGCGGATATTACTGAATATAATGCTTTTTGACTTTGACTTTTGGAAGAAATAAAAAAACGTAGAAAAAAATAACTTATCAAATTTCCGCACATTTGGACTAACCTATTTCTTGTTTTATCCAACGAATTCCTATTTTAACAATATCGACTTTCCATTAGATGGCGGCCATTTTACATTTCATCTTTAAATACAGCTAGGTATAGTAATATTATTTTATTATCATAGAACTAAATACCATTGCTAAAACCTGTTTAAAGACATAAAAATATGAATTAATGGTTCTACCGCCATAAACTAAATCATAACTTAAAGGCTTATTATATAAACATAATTATTAATAGTTTTATGTGTATTAAACAGTTTATTTGTAAAACAGTAGCCAAAATATCATAAACTGATAAATAACGATTTAACTGTCACATTGAAGAAGTCGTTGAGTGTCTGTGATCATTTCCGTTGTCGTTCTAAATTTAATCAATTTAATTATATCGTATATTTTAAGACTTTGATGATTTGAAATAAGATTTTTGAAAAAATTATACTTAGTGAGGTGAAAATGTATGCAAGAAATCATGTTTTTAAAAGGTTGATGAACTTTGAAAAATTCCACCAAACGAAAAACACGTTTTTTTGTTTGTTATTATATATATTTGTAGTTTTTAGTAGTAGTAGAGTGTTAACGCGCTAACTGCGCGTAACAGTAACCAGAGGGGACGGGCGCGGGGAGCGACGTGAGAGGCGCTGCCTCACCCCCCGCGCACACGCAGCCCGCCCGAGACAGTTCCTAACCGCCATCGACGCGAGCAGACGTACCAACTATTATACGCGCTCGCGCACCTGCCTACCCTTTAAAACCATCTCTGTAACATTCACTTATAATAATATTAAACCAATATAAAGAATACCCAAGTCTTTCTATCCAAGACATATTGGCGACCGTGAACAATACAACTTACAACCTGGAACAAGGAAACGAAGTCGGACGGCGTTCGCTGCTATCGGATCATTGGGAGTACCCGTGAACGAGAAAACAAGGCGTCGGCCGGTCATAGAACGAAAGTAAGCCTTCCTTTTGCTTTCCAATCTTATCCTTTCCAACTTCTATTTGCTGTGCATTGCCTAGCTGCTTCGAAGCTGGTTGAGGAGGTATCTTGCTGTACGCGTACCATCCTTGCCTTATTTTGCCAGTGTTAATAGTCTATCAATAATAAATTCATTTTAATCTCATCCCATTTCACTTTATTGAGAAGAAAAGTCATAATAATTAAAATAAATTTAAAAAGTTAACGTTAATGTAAAAAAACGTATGTCTACCCCTTGCACTTTTGACGTAACGGTTTTTTCAACGCCTTTTTGCCGATCAATTCCAGCACCCTTTGGGGTCGAAGCCTTGTGCCTTGCCGTGCTGTGTTGCGCTCCGCTGGCGCAGCCGCTGTTCCGTGGGCCTTGGCGGAGTTCCGTGAGCCAGCGCGCAGCCTAGTCGTGCTCTTCGTGCGCTGCTCGTGCTGCTGGCGTGCTCGTCGGCAGCTGTGGTTTGCGCTGGGGACAGCTGGATTGTGTATCGGTTAGAGTGAACCACTTATTATTTAACCTATCTAACTCATTGTTTAGTTAAAAGTAATTTTACATAGGTTAACTATTTTTTAATTTGATAATCAAAATGGCTGAAAGTGATTCTAAAGTACGTTCAAAAAGCCCTATTCCTATTATAAATGTCGAAACAATCGATAAAAATAGCCCTACTCATTATTTAAAAAGTTTGTCCCGTAAACGTGGAGGTATTAGAAGTAGAATATCAGTATTTAAAAACTTTATAAATAAGTACCAAGTAAGTAAATCTGCTGATCATACAAGTTTGAATATAAGAGAATTATCTTTGCGCTTAGCACAGTTTCAAGAATTGATGTCTAGTTTTGACAGTGTGCAAACAGAAATAGAAGAACTATCACAAAATGTGGATGAGCAGATTTCAGAACGGGAACTTAGTGAAAATGAATTTTATTCTCTAATAGCTTTAGCTCAAGAAATATTAGATGAATTTTCAGCCAAAAATAAAAACTCTGATCATGGGTCGGTGAAATCAAGTTGTTGTCATGCTGCAAATAGTTCTGTAAAACTGCCAACAATTAATTTGCCCACTTTTGATGGCAATTATATAAAATGGTTGGAATTTCGAGACACTTTTGACTCGCTTATAAATTACAACGACTCAATCGCACCTATCAATAAATTTCACTATTTAAGAAATTCTTTAGTAGGAAGTGCTGGCATCGTTATCAGATCCATAGAGTTTACCGCGGGAAACTACGAATTTGCGTGGAAGGCTTTATGTGATAGGTACAATAACAAAAATATTCTAATAAACAACCATTTGAACGCGTTGGTGAGCCTCAACCCTATTCAGAAGGAATCATTTCGGGCTTTGAGGTATTTGAGTGATCAAGTTCATAAGAATCTAAACGCGCTCAGTACCCTAGATGTTCCTACTACTGGGTGGGATCCGCTAGTTATTTTTCTGGTCTCGGCAAAGTTAGATCCAAAGACTAGTAGCAAATGGGAAGATCACAAAGGGCGCTTATCGCACTTACCTACACTTACAGAATTTAAAGAGTTCATTGAAAACCGGGCTAATGTTTTGGAAACGGTAAATTTTAGTCAGGGTAATAATAATAAAAATAATGATCATAATAAAAATAATAATAATAATAATTCATATAAAAATAATAATAAACCAAATATTAAAACATTTTCTATTTCGGAGAGTTCTCATAAGAAGGAATGCCTTATTTGTAATAAAAGAAATCATTATGTGCATCAATGTGACAAATTCAAAGCCATGAGCGTAAATGATAGACGTGCGGAAGTATCTGAAAACAATTTATGTGCCAATTGTTTGCGGAGTGGTCACACCAGTGTAGATTGCACGTTGAAAGGTTTGTGCCGCATCTGTCGAGAAAAACATAATACATTATTACATAAAAATAATACGGTTACTAATCTAGCTACGGATGTTAGTCAGTCTTCTGCTTGTAGCGGACCGGTTAGTCTATCAGCTGTTTCTTCAGGTCAAGTCTTGCTATGTACGGCGCAAGTTGAAGTAATAAATAAACAAACCAATAGTACTTACCTTGCCCGTGCGTTGTTGGATACTGGGAGCCAGTCTTCGTTTATCACCGCCAATCTGAAACAAAAAATTGGATTAGTATCTGAAAAAATAAAAGCATTTAATGTGTCTGGTATAAACAATGTAGCGTGTAAAGTATCTGAAAGATGTGATATCATGTTAAAATCACGAAACGGTTCATTTAATGAGAATGTCAGCTGTTTAGTTATACCTAAAATAACAAGTATCATACCTAACTCTCAGGTCGATATGCAGCGATTACGTTTACCAGATAACATTGTTCTCGCTGATCCTTTGTTCTATGAGCCTTCTGAAATAGATATTTTGCTACGGTGCAGATCATTTCTTTGACATTATTGGTCCTAATAAAATAAGATTAGGTCCAAATAAACCTATTTTACAAGAAAGCTTGTTAGGGTGGTTAATAGCAGGTAACGTCGGGGAACCCTATAATATTAAAAATAATAAAATTCAATGCAACTTTGTGCAAATTGAACCTAGTGTATCACTTCAAGATATGCATAGTTCTACCAAAAAATACTGGGAGGTAGATGTATTGCCCTCAGACTTAAATACCTACTCAATAGATGATCTACTTTGTGATTGTCATTTAATAAAAAATACATGTCGCTTACCTGACAGTCAATTTTCTGCTATGATGAAGCTGGTGAATTCTGAGCAGACTCTTTATAACGCATCGCCTAACGTCATGCCTCACTGCGTAGTTGGTCATGACAGCCAAGAAGTCCAGTTTATTGAGATGCATTGTTTCAACGAGGCTTCACGCGGCATGTGTGTGTGATGTAATCTACGCACTCACACATGCACTCAAAAGATGCACGTACAATAAAAGCTAACAAAATGTTTTTGTCTGTAACAATCCTGCAGACCTAGCTTCCAGGGGCATCGACCCACAGCATCTGCAGGCCTTTTTCTTTGTGGTGGAAGGTACCTTCGTATCTGAAGGAAGGTCAGTCTATGTGGCCTACTCAACTTCACATCACGCCTACTAATCTATCTGAAAATGAAATAAAATTATAGTACTTACTAAAACGTTAAAAATAATAAAATAATATTTTCATTTCATTAATAAATTAATTATCAATATAAATATAAAGCTAAAATGACTTAACTGTCGGCCTTCACCCTTATAATAAAACTTACCCAAGCACCAGGGGCCTTTATAATAAATAAATGTAAAAATAAATTTAAAACCTAAATGTAATGATGCCTTTAAATGGGGGACTTACCTAATGTGAGAATCAATCCATATTGTCCTTTTAATTCTTGCAGAACTGACTTTGCTGGACCACAAATGACTTCTTTTGAAAATGTTGAGCTAACCGAACAACAAAGGCCTATCTATGCGTATTCGTTTGTCTTACCACTATTGCCTTACATTTAAATGTTGTTAATGATCTTACCACGAAAGCCTTCTTATCTTGCCCTGCAGATTTGTATCACGTCGTGATAGGCCCTATGTGATGTTTACGATGACAACAAGAAATTTACCTAGTATCAAATAATGAGTTAGATAGAAGTATGTACATACTTACCTATACAGTCCAGCTGCCAATCGGTCTCAGATCACGCTGCTTATGAGCGTATAAGTTAAATTCATATTTTCCCTACATATTTATAATTTACATTTTACATAGGTATTTATTGTTTACCTATTTTTCCCACTTTACATTTATTCATACTAGTTACCCAATTTGTCAATCTCCCTCTATACGGGAGTCTGGTGTCAACCCAGAGAAATACATACCATGTCAAACGTATAGCTGGCAATGCCGCCTAAACTGTGGAGAAGTTAGCAACGCTTTCACACAAATAGAAGCAGTCCTTTACTCCCTTCCTATTTCTCCACTCTCCTCTGACCCTTCTCTTCAGCCCCTTGACTCCTGGGCACTTTTAGATCGGCCGACCGCTGCTGTTTGTACCCTCGCAGTCTGTCAGTTCAGCGAGACCCACACGATATCAGCACACCGAACGAACAGCTTCAGGAGCAACTCTGGGAGAGATGGTGGAGAGACTTCATGGCGTAGCTACAAAACCGAACTAAATAGAAAAAAGGAAAACCCACTTTGTGACGGTGATCTTATTCTACTGAAGGAGGACAACCTGCCGCCGCTTCACTAGAGAATGAGACGCGTCAGCTACCTACTTATATGAAAGACGAGATGAAGAATGTCGAGTTACTGACGTCTACACTATCCGAGGAGCTGAGGAAGACACTCAACCGGATGTACCTTGTACCAATACCTGAACCTGATGAACCTAATGAATAAAACCTACAAGAATACTTATCAACAACTTACCTACCTACTTTCTGCTTCAAGAAGCCTTCTACTTACCTTCATACAATATAATCTTGGAAGCAAGCTTCCAACGCCGCGGAATATGTTAACGCGCTAACTGCGCGTAACAGTAACCAGAGGGGACGGGCGCGGGGAGCGACGTGAGAGGCGCTGCCTCACCCCCCGCGCACACGCAGCCCGCCCGAGACAGTTCCTAACCGCCATCGACGCGAGCAGACGTACCAACTATTATACGCGCTCGCGCACCTGCCTACCCTTTAAAACCATCTCTGTAACATTCACTTATAATAATATTAAACCAATATAAAGAATACCCAAGTCTTTCTATCCAAGACATAGAGCTCTTAGTGAAGGGCTCATTCGGGTGCGTACTAGCACCATGCCTATTCCTGCCGCCAAGCAGCGCAGCGTGTTCCGGTTTGAAGGGTGTGGGTGCCGGTGTAATTACAGGCACATGAGGCTTAACACCTGTATGCATCAGGTTGATGGACGCAGAGTAGTGTATTGTAGCGCACGTCTCTATACGAACGTGGCCTGCTAGACAATGCTTTGCCCATCCAACCATTTTTGCAATGCCCATCGCCGCTGCTTTTTTTTTATTTGACTTGCTGATGGAACAAGCGGATGGCCCACCTGATGTTAAGTTGTTACCATCGCCTATAACAAAGTATTGTCTCGTAGGTCACACTTGTTAGGAACATGCCCTACGATACGCTCCTCAGCGTTCATCAACCTAAGGTATATGAAGGTTAAGCCTCATGTGCCTGTAATTACACCGGCACCCACACCCTTCAAACGGGAACACGCTGCGCTGCTTGGCGGCAGGAATAGGCATGGTGCTAGTACGCACCCGGACGAGCCCTTCACTAAGAGCTACTAATGCTAGAACGACAAAAATGTTCAAAGATAATAATATGAGAGTGGTAATAATAATAAATTGTGTGCTGTCTGTCTGCATCGTATAAAAGAATATAGTATAGATATCCACCATTAGTGCAAAAAAATAGACTGGTATATGGTAATGAATGTAGTCATGCAAGAATGAAACAGCTACGAAAATATTTCGAAGTAATACTTCTTATGCGATTTCCAACAAGGTTGCGTAAAACGTTTAACACTACCATGGAGGGGGTATGAAAGCACTGTTCTTTCTCTCTTTCTCTTATAGCCAGTTACGTTTCGTATATTAAAGAAGTTTTACTTCAGTCGTTTACTTCAATAACCAACATAATCTATGGAAAACATCGTGAGGAATGCAGTTAGTATTCTAGCAGCGGCAATGGGCTTGCAATCTGTTAAGTATGGAATACTTACTGCTGCAAAATGTGGATATGGAACAAATGTACCATCTGGACGTACCTCTCGACTACTTCCTTAGACAACCTTGAAGAATCACGAGTAGGTACCTATCTGGTAGCTACTAAGAGATCGGAGGGAATATCTACCGTGCTTAGAGATTAAGGTTGTGATGCAATTTTTTTTCTATACTCATATTATAAAGAGGAAAGGTTTGATTACTTGATATTGTGTTTGTTTGCATTGAATAGACTCCAACTGAACGGATTTGTAAAAAAATAATTCACCATTTGGAAGCTACACTATCCCCAGGCTTTATTATATTTAAAAATAAATAGGGTTCCTACCAAAGCCCATGCGAAACCGGGACGCGACGCTAGTTATTTGTATTTGTCTTAAATACTTGCTTGCATGTGGCATAACACCGTCCTCCTAAAACACACGGCGTCGCATCTCTATAAATTATTCTTAATTTGAATAATTCCTCGCTCAGTCTGACACTTGCCTAATAAATGGCGCTTTCATGTTTGAAACCATTTCTTATTGGATGCGGCATTCTTTTTTTTCTTATGTCACAACTCTGACAAAGTTTTTTTTTCGTTATTTACATTATTATTATTTTATAAAAGGATCATACAAAAAAAGGTAGTAACCAAGCCGTAAGTTTATTGCCGGTTCTTATGTATATTTGTAGTTTTTAGCAGTAGTAGAGCTCTTAGTGAAGGGCTCAACCGGGGAAATACTACCACCATTGAGCCTATTGCCTATTGTTACCGCCAAGTAGCTGTATTTCGGTGTAATAGTGTGGATGCCAGTAACATATATTATACACATTCGGCTACACCTTAAGTCGATGGCCGCTCAAGTACTTATAATTGGTATTGATAACATATTTTTATATGTGACGGTAACCACTTAACATCAGGTACGTTCCACCAGCAAGTTGTTTAAAGACATACACTGGCTAAAACACATCTACCACATCTATTTTTCAAATAAAGAACATTCTATCATCCATGTTTGTTTTTAATCATTTGTCAATACAATCTCGTGGGTCAATTTTGAATGAAGAATGCAAAAAACGACCAGTTTTGACCATTACAATTGATTATATTAGGTATATTAAAACAATTAGCATAATACTCGAATTATATTTTAGACCGTAATGCTTAGGTAATAAGAGTTGCAATAGTGGCGGTTATGGAGTGAAAAAAATCTATAAAGCACCTACACGGGTAGGTATTTATTGCGTTTTTTATTTATTTTCTCGACGTTTTGGCTATGATGCAATAGTCGTGGTCACGGGAAGACTAGTCGAATAATCGTGGTCGGGAAAAAAAATAAAAAACTGGCCAAGTGCGAGTCGGACTCGCGCGCAAAGAATTCCGTACCAACGTAAAAACGGCAAATAAATCACGTTTGTTGTATGAAAATCCCCTTAAATATTATTTATTTTGTTGAATAGTATTTGCTGTTATAGCGGCAATAGAAATACATCATCTGTGAAAATTTCAACTTTCTAAGTATCACGGTTCATGAGATACAGCCTGGTGACAGACGAACAGAAAGACAGACAGACATACAGACAGCGGAGTCTTAGTAATAGGGTCCCGTTTTACACTTAGAGTATGGAACCCTAAAAAATAATAAAAGCTTTTTAATTATCTTTTCCATACAAAAGATATTAACGCGCTTCTTCCACAAAGCTTACATAATTTTATTCAAATCTGGTACGAACAATGTTATATAAACACTTCATCATCCAAACTAATAACATATGGGAACTAGATGACTGATACACATTTTACACATACCTACTTACTTATATATTACTTATATACTTATATACATTTTTTTTACTAGAATATGTTATAACCAAAACACCAAACAAACATTTATCTTCATCACACAAATAATAATAAATAAATAAATAATGCTGGACAATCCACACAGCATCATCTAGCCCCAAGCTAAGCAGAGCTTGTGTTATGTGTACTAGATGACTGATATACTTAATACAATACATTTCATACATAGATATTTTTTATTATACATAGACCCAGAACACGGAATAAATATTTGCAGATCGTACAAACATTTATCTCAAGGTGGGAATCGAACCCACAACCTCCTGCGTCGCAGGCTGACATTCGCCCGCCGCGCCACATCGGTCGTCAAATGTTTGTTCTTGGTGGGGATCGAACCCACCATGAACACTGTATGCTTATAGTTCATACACGCGAGCTCTATATACAATTTTTAATCTGACTACCGTATATCATGGCTTAATTTGAAAAATAGATCCGCCATTTTGAATATTTTTGAAGCTATTTGTAAGAACGATCTAGTACTAATCTGTATGTTTAAGTTATGTTTTACTAGCGGCCGCTCGCAGCTTCGTCCGCGTAGCAGTTTTTTCTGTTCCCGTTATTTTTTCGGGATAAAAAGTAGCCTATATGTTAATCCAGGTTACATTCAATATTTATTCCGAATTTCATCCAAATCGGTCCACTGGTTAGAGCGTGAAAGAGTAACAAACATCCATCCATCCATCCATCCATACTTACAAACTTTCACGTACTTATAATATTAGTAGGATTTTGCTGTTGTCTTGAGACCTTCATGTTTGGGATTGTTTGCATTGTCTTACGTTTGTTTGCGTTTGTTCGCATAGGTTTGCAGTTTGTCGTTGATTTGGTAGAGTACAAAAACTTCAGCAGTACTGGTGATGTGGTAATGTAATCTTTAAGAGAGGTAACCGTGAGTTTGATTGCTTATTTGCCTAATTATCTGCACCGTGAGCTCTGTCCAAACAGGCCCGAATAGACCCAAATAGATACGAAGGCATTTTCGTACAAATCCGGATTCTGTTTGTTTATGGAGAAGGTCAGTTTTGGACTTCTACAGGCTGTTGATGATGATGATAAGCCAAATTATTATTATTTATTTATTTTTATTCTCAAATAATCTTGAGTTGGTACTGCTTGTAGGATTATGAGATTTGAGGGGGTATCTACCATGCCTAAGAATTGAGTCGTGAAGCTGTTTCTATTTAGAGTATTATCAAATGTAGTCATTACTTACAAGTAATGACTTTGACGTTGGTACCC
The DNA here is from genome assembly GCA_947095575.1 of Electrophaes corylata. NCBI lineage: Eukaryota > Metazoa > Arthropoda > Insecta > Lepidoptera > Geometridae > Electrophaes > Electrophaes corylata. The sequence continues at coordinate 628,959 of OX352726.1, read as the reverse complement.
CCTGATACAGGGGGTAACCTAGTGTAGAGTTGGATGCTTAAAGTATGTAAGTAAGTTATCGCTGTGAGCTACGCACGTCACATGTAAGACCTCCCGGTGATGGGGGTATACCACAGATAAGCCAACAGATACGACATTCAAAGCCCGCTTGCATTACAATCTGATTTAAATATATTTAGCTAATCACGTTCACCAAGATAAACATGTTAAGCGTAAACGTATTAGCGATTTTGCTTTGTGCAAGATGTTGATCGTAATTAGCTAAATGCATTTAGGGGCTCGCTAAATACATTTAGTGATCGCTGTGCAAGCGGGCATTAATATTTTCGCGCCGCCAATAAGCTTTAGGAAGGTATTAAATTGGGTTCTATACAATGCAATACTTTGATATAGGCGATGATAACCTCTCAACATCAGGTGGGTCATCTGCTTGTTGTATAAAAAATATATTGATCCTGAAAAACCGGAAATTGTCCCAAGGCGGGAATCAAACCCGCAACCTCCTGCGTCGCAGGCGGTCATTCGCCCGCCGCGCCACATCGGTCGTCTCATCGGTCACAATAGAAAAAAAGTATCTAGTGTCAAGCGCGTCGCGTAAAAAAAATCTCGCGTTGTAGATCTTTCTTTCTTTTTTTTTCTTTTTTTTGTCTTTTGTGTTTTAATTCGCGTTGTAGGTTGTTGTTGTGTGTTTTTCTTTCTTTGGTGTTGTTTTTCGATGTTGTAGTTGTTTGTTGTGTTCTTGTTGTTGTTTGTTTGTTTGTTGTTTTTGTACCGACTTCTTGTAATACAAGTTCCTGTTTATTGTATGTACTTACCTATATATGTTATGTTGTCTCTTTTTCCCTACTTATTTCTTATCTTTGTTTGTATGCCAACCTATCTACCTCTTTTAGATGTAATTTTTCTTATGTGTGTGTGAAGCCCGGCTGCGTCCCTTCTGTATAGGTACTCTTTGACCATACCCCGCTTATCGGGCTTAAGCGATAGCTACTATGATTCATTCGTACGTTATTTTCCATCCTTTAATGTACCTGCCACTAAAAGCGTCCTAGCGACCGCTGTGACAACGGATTGGGGTTCCCCAGCCTTCGTATTAAACCTAAAATATTCTAAGTATGTATTTAAAAAAAAAGTATTTAAGTATTCTACCTGATTCACATTACAATTATTATTTACATTATTATTACATTGTAAAAGAATCAAGTCAAGCAATCAAATTACCAAGCCGTAAGTTTCTTGCCGGTTCCTCAAGGCTTGGTTGCAAAGAACTGCCGCTTAAGATTTACCTAGATTTAAAAAGTAAACAAACAGATACTTTTTCTTTTTTTCTTTCCTTCGTTCTTGCTTTCTTTCTTTCTTTCATTATTTTATTTTTATTTTATTTATTTTAGGAAGACCCACAGCTTACTAAAGAATTATGCTAAGTAATCTAGTTAACAAAAAAGCCAATTAGCGGTCGTCATGAATAGATACAAACTAGGAGACAAGAAAACGCAAACAATCATTCAGTTTAACTACCTAGGTATAAATCTAACTATGAAATGAACAGGAAAATATTATGATTTGTACCTCATTCATCATATTTCAACTAGGTACAATATAGACCTACTTACCTACATAATATGTAATTTATAATACTTATATATTATGCATATGGATATTTTAGGTAATATATACCCTGAAAATTTTAAATCTTTGCGATCAGTGGTTTAGGCTATGCGTTGTTTATCAGTCATTCAGGACAAAGTATCATATAATGGGTATATTAAAATCAGCATCTGTAAAAACTTTTGTAACCTACGGAACCTGACGTCACTGTAGTGACACACGCTTGGCGGGACAACATAATCGGTCGAACGCAAGTTCAACTCGCTTTAAGTGCACCATATGTGTGTCACAACGTACCTAATATACTTAATATTATGTTTTTAGGGTTGTCAGGGCTAAAAAATATATAATTTGACGATATTCTATCAAAGTCAAAGTCAAAAAGCATTTAGGTATTCAGTAATATCCGCAGGGATCATCTTGAAACGTCTTAAATCTAGGTGAATCTAAGCGCCAGTTCCTCGCGACCAAGCCGACCAAGAACCGGCAAGATCTTCTTAGTAAATAGCTATTTCTTTTTAACGTCTGCATGTGGTGCCTGTAAAAGATTTATGCAAGTAGAATAAGGCTAATAAGTTATAAGTCTATGCAAGAATTGTGTATACGCTGTTGGCGAACCTAAATAAATAAATATTCTGTTACGAGAATTGGTAGGCCTAAAAATTATCATCAAATTCAAGTTTCAATCTCAGATCGTGTCATTGTCCAAATGGCATTATTTCAAACTGATATTTTCAGACAGGCCTAATTTTGTCAGTCAAATTCTTGTTTTTAATCCCGTCTCAGCTCAAAAGAGTTGAGCTTCTGAAAGAGTATAAAACCTTTCTAAGTTTTTTGTAATATTTTTTATGAAACTTCCAATAAGGTTGCGTTAAACGTTTAACGCTACCATGGAGGGGTATGAAAGCACTGTTCTTTCTCTCTTTCTCTCATAGCCAGTTGCGTTTCGTATATTAAAGAGATTTTACTTCAGTCGTGTGGTCTAAAGCACACTTTTTTTTTATAGAATAGACACAGAACAAGTATCTATTTTTTATCATACAAACGTTTGTTGTCGGTGGGGATAGAACCCACGATCTACAGCGCAGAAGGCAGAGCTTCTACCATCTGTACAAGGCAGGGCAGTGCATCGTAGAGCACGTTCATAATAAACGTGACCTGCAAAGCAATGCTTCGATATAGGCGATAGTAACCACTTAACATCAGGTGGGCCATATGCTTGTTTCTTCAGCAAATTGTATAAAAAAAAGATTTGAAACAATGCTATCTGTCAAGTACCATAGAAACTGGAATTTTGAAGTCGTTTTTGTCAGTTTGTAACCGTAAATAAGAGTTTACGGTAAGGGCTGAAAGTGGTTTCCTTATTAAGCACAGCCCTACCTCACTATCTGTCAAAAAAGTGCAAAAGTAACTGCTGTCACTAAGTAAAGTAAGTCAGTGTAAACAGGCTTTTAAAATACCTTTACCTGGGTATGTATTGTACTGTTAAACTGTCTCTACATCCAATTCTCACACTATTGACGACCGATGTGGCGCGGCGGGCGAATGTCCGCCTGCGACGCAAGAGGTTGCGGGTTCGATTCCCGCCTTGGGATAAATGTTTGCACGATCTGCAAATATTTATTCCGGGTATTCTATGTTCTATGTTTAATAAAAAATATCTTTATACGTAATGTATTGTATTAAGTATATCAGTCATTTAGTACCCATAACACAAGCTCTGCTTAGCTTGGGGCTAGAATCTAGCCCCAAGCTAAGCAGAGCTTGTGTTCGGCTAGATGATGCTGTGTGGATTGTCCAGCATTATTATTATTATTATTATTGACCGAGCGAGCGAAGTGTCTCAGTTTTGAGACTGACCAAAAATGCTTTTGTCTCTCTGTCTGTCCTATTTTATATTTTTTGCCACGAGCGCGGTACTTACTGCGTGGCGATCTATAATTTTATTAGATTAGGTCTTAATTAGTAGGTTCTTTGGTACCCCCACAAAAAATCTAATTTACCCCCGCGGGGGTAATTACCCCCAGGTTCGGAACCACTTATGGGTTCGTGAGGTCTACTGTTCTCACAGAAATGCTAGCTTACTATGTGTAGTATGTAATACGTAGTAGTAGTAGAGCTCTAGTGATGAGATTTTCTGGAGTACTACCACCATCCATCTTCTTCTAGGCTTGGTCGCGAGGAATTGGCGCTTAGATTCACCTAGATTTAAGACGTTCCAAGATGATCCCTGCGGATATTACTGAATAAATGATAATGATTTTTGATTTTTACTTTGACTTGCCTATTTCTGCCGCCAAGCTGTTTGAAGGATGTGGGTGCCGGTGAAGTAACAGGCACATGAGGCTTAACACCTGTGTGCCTCAGATTGGTGGACGCAGGATAGTGTATAAGGCACGTACCTAACATGCGTGACCTCCAAGGCAATGCTTTGTTATAGGTGATGGTTACCACTTAATATCAGGTGGGCTACATAGTGTTATTCCAGCATTAGCTGGTGAAGCTCCAGGTGCTTGCTAAGAAGCTCTGCCTGACCTTTAAATCGGTCTACCATGTTTTATCTTTTGCATTGACAGGAAGTGTCAAATTAGGTGGAAAGAGATAGACCATGATATAACTAACTCAAAGGTATGCCGAGTTTATAAGTAAGCCTTTATAACCTCATCATCATCATCATCACTCAGACAAAACAAAAATTTATTTTCATCACACAAAATTGTTTGTTCTCGGTGGGGATCGAACCTACCACCTACAGCACAGAAGACTACTACGAACTGAGCTGTGATTTGACTAGAAACTATGTATAGAAAACACTTTACATTGACAAAATTGTCAGTTGAATAACGTATAGGGGTCATGAAAAAAGAAAAAAAACAAATGTAACACATTTTAATTACTATTCAAATTAATCAGTTGCAAAAAAAGTGAAATAAGATTTTTGAATCTAAAAAAATTTATGAGGTATGCACTAAATAAAATAAGACAAAAAATTTCATCAAAATGTATTTATTTCTTTAAATCATTATTATTTTACATTATATACAGTTTAAAGCTATTTCGTCCATTTACGAAAAAAAGTGGTCATAAAAACAATGTTTGCATGTTACAATCAAAAGCAAGAATATAGGCATAGTTTTAAATGTCTAGAACAGTTAATTCTTAGTTCAGTTGACGATAACTTTGAATCTAAATAAAATAAAATCATATTGTTTCCATACCACTAATGGGTAAAAAGTAAATAAAATTAAATAAGTACAAATGTCCATGAAGGTATTTTATAACATAAAGAAAATAAGTTTATATTATCTTATAAATATGTACAATGAAATCAAAGAATACAAAAAGTTGTCAAAGATAAAATTATAAGACTATTTAAATTAATTATAATAGAATATTTCCTCGTTTTATGGACGAAAGCATTTTTTTATTCTAATATAAAAATACACAAAATAACAAAACATACAATTATTACATCGTTTTTACAGTACATAGTTTATTACATTCTTAAAACTGGCACAAAAGGAAACTTTATTATTTTTACAATAAATAATATTTTATTTGGTATCAAAAATGCTCAAAATTATCATTACACCGAAAAGATATTTAAAAAATGATGAAAAAATTGAAAAGTTATCTAACAGTTAATTTATGTCACAGCCCATGTGATAAACTAGGAATATTAATAAATAGCGTAATTTACAGAAAGTTAAATAGATTATTTTGATTTGTCAATGTCAAGAAATATCTTTTCAGTGTAATTCCAAAACCAAAACTAACTAAAAGTTTGCGCACACTTTTCAATTTGACTCAACACTTTTCCTATTCTCTCATGTAATATTTTGGCATTTTTATCCGGTAATGGCGGTAAAATATCCCTGATCACTGCGTTATTTTTCTTATGAAATATATCACTTAGCTTAGTCCCAACAGATTGCAAATCATACAAACTCTTTAGACTATCTACAGTCCTTTTTCTAAACACACACAGATTATCTAACATTAAGCTATGATATACATTGTATTTTTTTAGCAGTCTATATCCGTGAAGAAGGCCTGATTCGTTGTCCAAAAACACCAGCAGTCCACTGTCCATTTTTCTAGCCAGGTTGTGAGCTGGACCATCCATAATATTAACATTCCATTGATAGTTAAATAGGTTATTCACAATCCTGTCCAAATTAGCTGTTAAATAGTCAAATATGATCAGATCTGACCATTGTGCTAGTTCTAGGAAATCTTTTACAGTTTTTTTACTTAGTTTCATGTCTATATGATCAAAATTCTCCACTTCCTTCTTTTTTTTAAACTTCTTCGTTTTAAGTTTATCCAAAAGTATCTGTTTTGGGGTGTCTGTAGTGTTTTCTTTTTGAGACATCTTCAAAACATCGTATTTATTCAAATGTCTGTTGGACGGTTTGAAAATTTCGGGGATTGTAGCTGATTCGAGGCTAGGTATATACTGAGTGAGAACCACAGCTCTGTTCGTGTTCCACTGAGCTACCCCAATCTCATTTGCTACGTTTCTCCATAACTTATCCTTCAAATCTACTACTTTAACAACCGAAGGTGCTAGATTAGTAAGATTGAGTAGTCTTCCAACGTAGAAACTAAAGATTTCTCCTTGAATCTGATCTGTGTTTTGTCTGTATCTAACACACGCTTGAATATTATCTCTAAAAGTCACCAATCTATTTTGCATCCTTCCACAGCCCGATTCCATCTTTACTATCTCACTTTGATCAACATAACTCTCCCAAATCTCAGCTGTATTTTCGCCGTAGCCTTGAGGCATTGAATTTTCAACTTCATCTCCCCAGAAAATGTTATTGTATAACACTGTCATGCCATTAGGAACGAACGATATATTAACACTAGATATACTATGTTTATGGTGTGAATCTTTATTATCTTTGAGTATTTCTTTCATATCTTCTGTTAAACCTTTAGGGTAGACTTCTTTATCATATTTACTATGTTCTCCTGCGAAAGATACAGCTGAAAAACTGTTCAGTTTCATTTCAGTCTTAATTGAGTTAAGATTATTGAAGTTTCTAGGTTTTGCTCTTTGCTTTTCTACAGGAGTTGATCCCATTAGTATAACCCCAATGGATAAGCCTAATATAAAACTAAGGATTACACTTAGACAGCAGTAGGTGTAGAGTCCTGAGTCACGTCTTAAAGTCCTTTTAATTTCGTCTCTATAAAAATTATCATATATCACATAGTTCGATTTCCTGCAAAATCGTTTTAAATTAACTTGCACCATCTTTTCTTTGTTCGCTTTGTCTACTTCTTGGATTGTTGGTATTCTATTGCTTTTTGTATCATGAAGCCTTTCTTCCAAAGACTCCATTTTTTTATGATTCTTCTATTCAGTAACTGTCATTTTGAATTCCTGCAACAAAGAAATATATAATTTAGAATCGTTATCATCACCATTATGTATATAAGTCTTTTGAATCTATTTCAGATGATGTATACAATGTTAGGGGTAATAAAATAAATAATATCTAAGGTATATCACCAGATTTGAACTTGCATCCATAGGATTGGATGGCGGGTTTGCTATGAGTAAATGTCGTTACTAATAGTACCGCAATAGCAGTACTCTCAAACGGTGAATGAAAACATCGCGAGAAAACCAGTTAGTAATCTAGCAGCGGCGATGGGCTTGCAACCTGTCACGTTTGGAATACTAACTACTGCAAAATGTGGGTATGTGCCAAATGTATCTGGACATACCTCTGACTACCCCCTTAGAATCTCGAGTAGGTACTTAATAGTAAGAGATCGGAGGGGATATCCACCGTGCTTGGGGAATAAGGTCGTGATGGTATTTCTTTTTTTTTCTTTAAAAATACTTTATGTAAATTCAATCGTGAGAAGCGACACATAATACCATTATTTGTGACAGATATTGACGCTAATTCCCCACTTCCGCTTGTGTTGAGTCAATTGAGTGTCTAAATTTAATTAATATATTAAATTGTTAAAATATATTTTATTTAAGAAAATTATGTAAACTAACACTTTCTAATTAAAACTAGATTTTTTTTCGACGGTTTTCTAATTGGAGAAATTCATTAACATGAATAAATTTTTTTGACTAATTTGTTTTATTATTAACTTTGTTTTAACATTTTTTTTAAATCTATCGTAGTCTTCAGACTGAGTACTGGTGGTTTAGTGGAAGTGACCCACCTTCTGATCCTAAGAACGCGGGTTCGAAGTCAGATGTGCACTAATGGATTTTTTGTTCGTAAAAAATATGTGCGCAATATCAGTGCTCTATAACGGTAAGTTAGTATTCTAGCAGCGTTAATGGGCTTGCAACCTTCCGGTATAAAATACCATTAACTACAAAATGTTGGTAAGCATCAAATATTACAAGACATTCCGCTGACTACCTCGTAAACATCCTCGAAGAGTTTCGAGTAGGCACTTGATACTGAAATATCTGAGAGGATATCTACCGTGCTTAGGAATTAAAATCATGATGCTATTTCTTTTCTATTTACATAAATACTAATAAAAAAGCATATAAATACTAACGGCCGCTCGCAACTTCACCCGCGCGGCAGTTTTTCTCCGTTCCCGTTATTTTTTCGAAATAAAAAATAGCCTAATATGTTAATCCAGGTTACTATCTATAATTATTTCAAATTTCATCCAAATCGATCCACTGGTTAGAGCGTGAAAGAGTAACAAACATCCATCTATCCATCCATCCATCCATACTTACAAACTTTCACGTTTATAATATTAGTAGAATTCTATCAGTCATCTGGTTCCCATAGTACAAGCTATGTTTAGTTTGAGGCTAGATGATGTTGCGTAAAAATGTCCACAAATATTTCTTTATTATTTGAATACAAAAATAGCGCTTCTTATTTTGGCGCCGAATTTCTCCGGTGTCATATTATGACAACGCCGCCATCTTGGAATCATTGTTTTCTAAAGATCCGTAGATATTTTGACAGTCAATGATTAAGTACAATGACGAGTCATATCTGTGTGCATAACTCTCCGTTAGAAAGTCGGTTAAGAGTGCTTCAAATAGAGAAAATATAGAATTTCGAGAGGCGAAAGAATCAATGTTTTTATACTAGACTAACGGTCCGTCCCGGCTTTGCACGGGTTTTCACTAAGGATCTTTAAATTTTTGAAGATATAATTAGCCTATGTCACCCGAGGATAGTGTAGCTTCCCAACAGTGAAATATTTTTTAAAATAGGTCCAGAAGTTTCGAAGCCTATTTAATGCAAATAAACAAACAAACAATCCATTAGCGCACGACTGGGTATGAGCCCACGACCTTATGATGAGAAGGCAGAATCACTTCCACTAGACGGGACTGCTAAATGTGGGTATGCTACAAATGTAATCATTGGACGTCACTCTGATTACCCCCTTATTATTATTATTATTATCATTATTAAAAGACTCTTGAGTTGGTGCTACTAAGAAATCTGAGTGAATATCTACCGTGCATGAATTCAAATCGTAATAATTACCACATCTGGTTTTGTAACTTTTTTCCATCAAAAAATACAAAGAAAAAATCAAAACAAATTTTTACTTTACACTTTAAAATTAATTTGTAACCAATATAAAACAATATTACTTAATAACCCTAACAGCGTAACTCTATAATTACAGTTTTTCTAAAGTCCCATCTGACTAGGGCTGTCACTATCAGGAATTACGAAAAACCGGAAACTCTACGTAAAACCGGATTTAATTTAGTTATCGAACCTTTCCTGAGTATGGATACATGTAATTTAGTTAATAGTGTATGTTTTTGGAAAAATTCCTTATGTAGGTATACTTTTGTCTAAGTTACACCTCACTTAGTTGGACTGAACCACACTGAAGCATCATCATTTAGAATAAGTTTGTAATAATATTTTTAGTTTATTTTTGGTTGTATACGCCGGTAAAACCATCCCGGCTAATAATAATTAGAAAAAAAAATTATGCCTAATTGTTTCCCGTATATTTTGCTTATTTCACTTTCTATAGTAATCAAATGAATACAAGAAATTTTAATATTTTTATAGTAACCTATAAAAGGTTTCATGATACATCCTAGTGTCAGTTTTTTTAAAAGAGAACAAATAACTCATTAAGTCCGGTTTCATAACCGGTTTTTAAAATAAATCGTATACATAACCCTAGCTACCGCAGGCGGTGGTAGGCGTGACCCTCACCGAGTAATTACTGTGGTCAAACAAACCACACTAATTGAAATATTAGTGGAGGTTACCGAATAATTGGAGGTTTGAGGGATTATAAGCGTGATAACCGTTTTTTGTGGGATGTTTCCTTTTTTATTTGAATTAAGAATTGTTTGTTTACAGTTTTTTGTTTTTATACAACTCATAGAGATAATATTTTTTTTTTAATCTTTAGTAATACGGTAATACCCATTATTGACGGCTGATGTGGCGCGGCGGGTGAATGTCCGCCTGCGACGCAGGTTGCGGGTTCGATTCTCGCCTTGGGATTAATGTTTGTACGATCTGCAAATATTTATTTCAGGTATTCTGGGTATTTTCTATGTATAGTAAAAATATCTATGTATGTAATGTATTGTAATAAGTAAATCAGTCATCTAGTAAAGTCAAAAAAGTCAAAAAGCATTTATTCAGTAATATCCGCAGGGATCATCTTGAATCTAGGTGAATCTAAGCGCCAGTTCCTCGCGACCAAGCCGACCAAGAACCGGCAAGAAACTTACGGCTTGGTTTCTACCTTTTTTTGTATGATCCTGTTACAAAATAATGATAATGTAAACAATGAAGCTCCAGTGTGGTGCCAATCTAACTTTATAAGGTGATTGCAAGACAGAAAACATGTCAAGGCAATCAGTACACATAACACAAGCTCTGCTTAGCTTGGGGCTAGATGATGCTGTGTGGATTGTCCAGCATTATTATTACTATTCAGATAAACCTTAATTTCATAGGTAAGGTAACTGTTTAACCTCTACCTATGTTGTAAGGCGACTGTCAGTCGAGTCCAATAACTTGTTACTGTCTCCGACACCGTCCGTGGGCGGACAGACAGGAGACACATTTATTATAACAATACTATTTCAATAATAATGTATTCCTTATTGATTTTCGCAGCGGCTTGACGCCATTGTGGGTAGTAGGTTCAATATATACCAAAAATATCACCAAATACATTGTGAGACTAAAATCGATAACAAAACTGGGGTGATAAACTTGTAACGACTTGTATGAGAGCCCCCTACAATATTTATTTTATTCTGTTTTTTAGTATTTGTTGTTATAGCGGCAATAGAAATACATCATCTGTGAAAATGTCAACTCTCTATCACGGTTCATAAGATACAGCCTGGTGACAGATAAACAGACAGACAGCGAAGTCTTAGTAATAGGGTCCCGTTTTATCTTTTGGGTACGGAACCCTAAGAACTTAGGAATTTGTGTGCGTTGAAATCGGTTGAAACATGCGACCTACGCGAAAACAGACACAGACGGATAAAAACACTTTTTGGCCAATCTCTTAACGCTTTGCTCACTCGATCAATTATCATTTGATTTAACTTATCACCTACCTATTTATTTCTGTAGTAGAAAGCTTATTTCCAGATCAGATTGATACGATGAGTGAAGGTCAAAGGTTAAAGGTTAAATGACAATCGTGCTCGCTTTGTTTAACCGACTGCAAAACGAGATGTAGCATGATACAAGAGCTCTTAGTGAAGGACTCGTCTGGGAAATTACCAGCACTGTATGACCTACAGGGTCCTTTAGGTATCCAATAAAAGTCCAGTAATCTGTCAAAGTCAAAGTCAAAAAGCATTTATTCAGTAAAATCCGCAAGGATCATCTTGAAACGTCTTAAATCTATGTGAACCTAAGCGCCAGTTCCTCGCGACCAAGCCGACTAAGAACCGGCAACAAACTTACGGCTTAGTTCCTACCGTTTTTTTGTATGATCCTGTTACAAAATAATATTAATGGAAAAAATGAAGCTGCAGTGTGTGGTTCCAATCCAGGTGATTGCTGTGTTCTGGGTGTTTACTATGTATAATAAAAAATATGTATGTGTGCAATGTATTGTGTTAAGTATATCAGTCATCTTGTACCCATAACACAAGCTCTGCTTAGCTTGGGGCTAGATGATGCTGTGTGGATTGTCCAGCATTATTATTATTATCTTTTGACAGATTTTTATGAGTAAGGCGTATAACACTTTTGACGGCAATTGTTCAAAGAATCAAATCAAAGATATTAAACTGAAGTACAAAAGGAATCTTCTATTTCAAAGTCGGTTAGAATGCAACAAATCACATTTAACTCCGATCGTTGTACAATAGTTTTGAACCGGTAATTTTACGATTCCTCGTAAACACATCATTGCTATGATTAACCGGACAATTTGCAAAATAACTGTATTTAATCCTGCAAGTCACATTATTTTTGTTTTAAAGTCTAAGTCAAAAAGATTTGGCGACCGATGTGGCGCGGCGGGCGAATGTCCGCCTGCGATGCAGGAGGTTACGGGTTCGATTCCCGCCTTGGGATAAATGTTTGTACGATCTGCAAATATTTATTCCGGGTGTTCTGGGTATTTTCTATGCAAAATAAAAAATGTGTATGTATTTAATGTATTGTATTAAGTATATCAGTCATCTAGTACCCATAACACAAGCTTGGGGCTAGATGATGCTGTGTGGATTGTCCAGCATCATTATTATTATTTTATTCCGCAGAGATTATGTTGAAACTTCTTAAAATAAGTGTATCATAGATATTTGTTCTATATCTGGGTGTTATATTGTATTCTAAGTATGTATTTACCAAAAAAAGTGTGCTTTAAAGCACACGACTGAATTAAAACTTCTAAACGTAACTGGCTATGAGAGAAAGAGAGAAAAAACAGTGCTTTTATACCCCCAGTACCACCACCCACCACCACCCACCACCCAGTACCAGTACCCATTACCCAGTGTATTTTATGTTAAAGAATGTTGGAAGTCGCATTAGAAGTATTACTTCAAAAAACGTATATAAGTTTTCTTTCAGTTATGTGGTTCCCATAGTAGGTAGGTACAAGCAATGCTAATCGCTAGAATCTAGAGTCAAAAAGAAAAGCGTATTATTTTGTAAATAAAGACTTGCAATATAATAATAATAAATAATAATAATAATAATAAAAAAATGTTTATTTCCAGTATCAAAGTTTTTCAAGCATTTGCATAATTATGTACTTAATTATATACTTTTTATAATTATAGAAAAACCTTTGGCTATGCATTGACTCCTCGCTCTAACTACTCTACTACCTACTTGTATGTAGACATTACTAGCATTAGATTTATTACTAGCTGCCGCTCGCAGCTTCGCCCGCGTAGCAGTTTTTTCCTGTTCCCGTTATTTTTTCGGGATAAAAAGTAGCTTATATGTTTATCCAGATTACAATCTATATCTATTCCAAATTTCATCTAAATCAGTCCACTGGTTAGAGCGTGAAAGAGTAACAAACATCCATCCATCCATACTTACAAACTTTTGCGTTTATAATATTAGTAGGATAATGCACTTGACAGTGACAAACTGATCTGTCAAATGACGGATAGATACCACAGATAAAAAAAGGATTTATCTGTCAGTTAACGACCCATAGTACCTACTAACGAACGGTCGTAGGATATTGCAAAAGGTATTAGTCAACACTGCTGGAGATCGAAAATAAACAAAAAAAGCTGAATATTTATCAAGTATTTTGTCCTAAAACACTTGTTTGTCTGTAAAACATTTAGATGCCAAATGGATTGGAAAGAGAAAAAAGATACAAAACAAACCAATAGTAAACTCAACTCTATACCCTTGGAATAAGGATCATTGTATTGTATTCATTAGATTGACATTTTACGATCTCAAAATCTTGCCAAAGGATTTCAAGCTGTGGAAAATATGAATTAAGGTTGATTTTATATTGAGGAGAAAGTCGACGAAAATTCTGTCAAACGTGATCGATTGAGAAGTTATTTTTATTAGTTTTTTATAAGACAAGTGACATTAATGTATAATGTTTATGTTTATGTTAATTCTGATTTTGATGGATACGGTTTTAATGTGGAATTTAAAGAATTTCAAAATGGCGACTGAAAATTTTGCACAGATTATAAATTATATTAATTGTATTTATTAAATCTTTACTATTTTTTGACCGCTTTTTCAAATAAATATCTTTAGCAAATTGCTTAGTTTGAAACTAGATGGCGTTGTGGGAATATCAAAATTTTTGTCTTGTAGAGTATAGATAGATAGATAGGTAGATAACTCTTTATCGATTACCACAAGTAAAGTACACACATTTTATAAATAACATAAAGTAAACAATGCAGTAATACAATGGGCGGCCTTATCGCTAAAAGCGATCTCTACCAGGCAACCTTTACTACATAGCATAGAGACTATGCCTAGGTCTTCAGGCTGAGAATGATGATGATGTAGAGCAACTGTCAGTCTGTCATCGATATCATAAGAGGTTTATTTGCAAACACTAGCACTTATAAGTCATCGGGACAAAACGAGTGACCGCAAACTGACCACTGTGCCACCGGTGGTCACAGCTCATAGTGGTAACAGCTAGTCAACTCTATCTCTAGTAGTAGTAGAGCTCTTAGTGAAGGGCTCGTCCGGGTGCGTACTACCACCATGCCTATTCCTGCCGCCAAGCAGCGCAGCGTGCTCCGGTTTGAAGGGTGTGGGTGCCGGTGTAATTACAGGCACATGAGGCAACACCTGTATGCCTCAGGTTGATGGACGCAGAGTAGAGCATCGTAGGGCACGTTTATAATGGACATGCTCTGCTAGGTAATGCTATGTTATAAGCAATAGTAACCACTTAACATCAGGTGGGCCGTCTGCTCGTTCCATTAGCAAGTCAAATAAAAAAAAATCTATATCTATACCATTTATAAGTATTTTTGTTCTGACTGACTGAGATATAGACAACGCACTACCTAAACTTCTGGTCATAAACTTGAAATTTTCAGGGTATAAGTATTAGTTTTGGTGCGTAGAGGTGTACTAAATAATTTCCGAAATTCAACCCCTAAACTCGTACAGTGGGTGTTGAAATTCATAATATAAGTATTCTACCAGTCATCTGGTACCCATAGCACAAGCTATGCTTAGTTTTGGGCTAGATGGTGTTGTGTAAAAATGTCCAGAAATATTTATTTACTTATTTAATCAAGGTTTTTAATCAAGCGAACAACGAGTTGACGGTAGATCTTAAAAAACGGCCGCAATCTTTCTCACAACTGTTCTAGCTACATCAAATTTAAGCTACACAGCAATCCGATAGGGTAGGTCCGGTTACCTATTGTTAAAACCTTTTTACGATCATTGGTAAGTAGAATGTGTACTTTCTTGTGCCCTTCATTATCCATTACGTTCTTGGTTGTATAAATGAGAAGTATATTGCCATTCTGTTAATTAAAAAGTTTTTTTTTGACGTTTTATAAATCAAGTGTCTTTTCTTCTTAACTGATTTTAGTAAACTCTTGATAATACATTTACTGAATGATTTATCAAGTTTATTGATTTTTTTGTGTGATTACTGATGGAACAAGCTAATGGCCCACCTGATGTTAAATGGTTGCTAATCACTAATAACAAAGCAGGGTACGCTCTTTATTGTGCTTTACAATGTACTGCTCTGCGTTTATCAACCTGAGGCATACAAGTGCTGCCTCAAGAGCTCTGAAAGGATATCTACCGGGCCTAGAAATTAAATTCGAGATGATATTTTTTTGTTAAAAGTTAAATAACAAATATATGGCTTCGAAATCGGGTGATTCAAGATTAAAATGTGTGTCAGAAGTCAAAATATGTGACAGAAACTTCGGCTATCCAATTTATTTGACAATAACTTATGTTAAACCTCAAATGGCTCCTAGTAGGGAATCTAAACTTGTTGTTGTAACAACAACGAATTCTATCTATATCGCCCTTATTTGTATGAATTTACGGTTCAAAATACCACTTCTAGTTGCACGATAAAATAGTTTTTATAACAACATCATTCTCCATACCAAGAACCTTAATCTAATGGAATAAGATTCAAAATAAAACTATCGATATGTACGGTTTTCAAGATGGCGGCTGCCTTGGCTTTTGTAGGTTAGAAAATAAAGGTTGATTTTCACTGTTTTTGAGGATATTAAGTTTGTTTTCTAACAAGGCAAGGTATGCACAGTATTTTATATATTTTACTCGTTCTAAGGGTGAGTTACAAGGAAGTATCTTGTAAGGTATTAGTAAACAATGTAAGATACTTAGTTTAAATACAACGAATGTTACTTTCTTTTTAAATGCATTAGCTTTTTAGACTAAAATATGTAAGGCGTTATTCCTAAGAAGGTTTACTTACTCCAAAACTGCGTAGGATCAGAAAATAGTTTTCATGTAGATATTAGTGATAGTGACAATTTGTTAAGCAAATTAAATCTATCGTCAACGAAATTGAAATCGAAAAATCTTCACAGCTTTAATCCCAAGGCACCGGTAGATATGAGATATCTAAGTGCCAATTGGTACTAAAACCTTGGCTTAGTAGATTAAGACTGATGGATATTATTACCAGCTCAGTATTATTTGAACATGTCTAAGGGATTAGTCAGAGGTACGTCCAAATATAACATTCAGCACATACCCACATTTTGCAGTAGTTACTCCATAGGGTTGCAAGCCCATCTCCGCTGCTAGAATACTAAAAGTTGATCTGAAAAAAAACGACAACTTACATAATGCATATGCAGACTATAAATGCATATGCAGCGCATTATGTAATATTATTAAATATCGTATTCAATATTCTAATAAAACGAATATACAGTAGCAAAATAAATTAATTAATCTGGTAGAATAACCAGTGGCGTATTTGCCAAAAAAAGGCGCCAATAGACAATTTTGACAGATTACTTTTTAAATCATCGATGGCTAATAAAACGCTCCGCCCATACTATTTAATTTTACCATGACGTCATAAAAACATTTATTAAAATAGAGTCGTCTATCCTAACCGGTCTCTGTCTGAGAATCGAACCCGGAGAGATAGCATCAGCCGTCCGGTGGTATTCCAAAAATTTTTTGACCGAGATTCTGTAGCGTTGGTGAAAAAGTTAGTTTACATTTGAGAAGGCATGTTTTTTAACAGGTATTTAGGTTTTTACGATCAGGATGGAATTCGTTTTGAGTTTGAGAACAAAATGGGTGGCATAATTCTTGTTTCGGTTGTAGCATTAAAGTCTTCTTTTGTATTGACGAAATTGTTTTCGTTTCTTTGATAAATAGCAAAGTTTACTAATTCAATCCTCTCTGCTCAAAGGTTTGCTGGAAGAAAACTCTTTTCAGGGTTAAGCTCGCCTTTGTACCTACATGTCTTTTGTAATCACTGTATTGTAAATATTTCTGTGTACAATAAAGAATTTAAGAATTAAGAAGAATTCAGATAACTCTTGGTACTTACTTATCTATACTGTTGTAAAGTTATTATATTACTTATTACTAATAGCATATTTAAGTTTATCTTTTTTATATACATAAACTTCTTTAATATTAGGTAAAAAATTATAGCTAATACAAGTATTTATAATTGGTATGTACAAAATACATGTGAAACAGTTGAGCTATCTACAGACCGTTGCCAACGATCTAAAGGTATCTCAACTGATCCAGATCAGTGCCAATCGGAAGCGTTCCCAAACAGCTTCCCGTAAATAGAGGCAGGATTGAAAAAAACTCGCTCTGACGCTGTGTAAAACATTTATAATAGTTTCTTTTTACCTATAAGTATGTATTTACTAAAATAGTAAGTATTCTATCAGTCATCTGGTTCTCATAGTACAAGCTACGCTTAGTTTTTGGGGTTAGTAAATGTTTAAAAATGTCCACAAATATAGAAGCCCATCCACAGATAAAATAAAAATTATCATAAACAATTTCTATACCTTTGAATTCAAATGCAACAAACCAACCCAAATATTATTTAAATACACAAAACATTTAAATAGGAACTTATTTAAATAACAATGATTATGCTAACGGTGATCGGCAGGCTCATATCATTCATGTTGCTGTGTTCCTTTGCCTCTTTTTTCTTTTTTTTTCAACCGCCACGAGGCATAACCGATAATGTGCATATGTATTTTATTTTATATTTTTATAAGAAGCAGCCAGTTTTATCGATTGAACTTGGCCAATTCGTTTTTTTATTGTTTTTTGTTTGATTTTTGAAGTCCGAGGAATCTGGTTATAATTATTTTTGTGCAATTTTTATGATGAGGATTTGACAGTTGATTATAAATTGACCTTACTGTAGTGGCTTAAATCTCACTTTTGACAGTCATTAGTCATCGCAGTCAATTTCGTTTAGTTATATTCTTTCCGTGCAAAGGTAACCTGAAAAAGAACTTTTTCAGCGATAAGGTCGCCCAGCGCTTAAACAAATTGTGTATATGTCCTGTATTATGTTTCTGTGTGGTGAACAAAAAGGAGTTATCTATCTATCTATGGGAACAAAGCTTTAACATAGATAGACAGATTAGTAGAAAATAATTTAGTAAGTACATACTAACAGTACAGACGCACAGATTGTAAATATCTACCTTTACCTATATTAGGTACACACAAAATATAAAAGAATTTAGTCTCTGTAGCTTTTAATGACGTACAATTAATATTTTACAAAAGTATTGGACCTTAAAGAACCCAAAAAAAGAGGCGCAATTACTTTGTTCAACTTTTTTTACATTTCGTTTCCATGTTTACAATTTGTAAAAAGCACAAAATAAGTAAAAACAACTTAGCAACTACATAAAATAATTACCAACAATTAGCAACAACAGAAAAAACAAACAAATAATTGTCATTTCGCCGAACGAATATTTGACCACAAAGAGATTCCATAGTCATTAAAGTCTGTAGTCTGTGGTTTTTGTTCGACGGCAAGCAGAATTCCAATTTTGAAATACGCGAATGTCATCTAGTTGGAAACACTTTGACGTTTCTAACTAAAACTGTATTGTATTTGATCGAATATACACCTAAAATAGTGTAGAGAATAATTATTTATATTCAAATCATTACCTAAATATTATTTTTGTAATTATTATGATTTGAAATAGCTTGCCTATTCGGCTTTTTTTATTTTAATTTGTTTTACAACTGCAACCATGTTAGGTATATCAGTCATCTAGTACCCATAACACAAGCTCTACCTACTTAGCTTGGGGCTAGATGGTGCTGTGTGGATTGTCCAGCATAAAAAAAACAAACACCGGTCAATGCTTTTGTTAAACACAGACTTCCATCGTTTAACTATAACAAATTTTGTTGACATTGACAATTGCAAAATTGTGGAAGTTAGATTCGCAAATGCCTTCGTTTTCTGTCATCTTTGGAAGCAACATTGTATTTTCATTTTAATTGTTTTTCTAGTGTTATTTTAAGTTCCGATGGGTAATTTTGGTGGTATTTTAACCATTATTACTTGAGATCTCAGCACAAGTGTGAACAATTGAAATGAAAGTGTGTTATGTGGCATCCTGATTTGAACGAAAATGTTTTCCTTTGGTTTTGAAGAAAAACGCCATCTTTTTCTTCAAACCCGATGACGGCTGACTTTACTTTTTTTACCGACTCGACTTGACTAAAAATAATTTATTCAACCCACTTGACATTGGCAAAATTATCCGAAAGACGGACAGATGCCACAAAAAAAAAATTGTCTTTTAAATACATCGATACTTTCAATAGTATGTATTTATACACGGAAAATACAATTTGGGCTTACAGTAAGGACCAAAGCACCCAAAAGTTATATAAAAAAATCCATACACTTTTTTTTATACAATTTGCTGATGGAACAAGCATATGGCCCACCTGATGTTAAGTGGTCACCATAGCCTATAGCAAAGCATTGCCTTGTAGGTCACGTTAGTTAGGAACGTGCCTTACAATAGACTGCTCTGCGTCCATCAACCTGAGGCATACTGGTGTTAAGCCTCATGTGCCTGTAATTACACCGGCACCCACACACTTCAAACCGGAACACAGCAAGCTGCTTGGCGGCAGAAATAGGCATACTATGCAATCTACGGTCATACGTTGACATATTGAGCAAAAAGTTACCTCAAACCAGTTCTAATGATTTATAGTACTCACATTAGCCAATTATTTGTTTTGAAAGACTTATTGTACAATTTATTATTATTTGGTAGGATATCTAATGTCAGTGTCAAAACTAACTGACAGCTCAGTTAGTAGTTCTGCCTTCTGTGCTGTGGGTTGTGGGTTCGATCCCCACCAAGGACCAATATTTGTGTGATTAATATTTTATTCTCTACTAGCGGCCGCTTGCAGCTTAGCCCGCGTGGCAGTTTTCCTGTTCCCGTTATTTTTTCGGGATAAAAAGTAGCCTATATGTTAATCCAAGTTATAATCTACGTTTATTCCAAATATCATCCTAATTGGTCCACTGGTTAGAGCGTGAAAGAGTAACAAACATCCATCCATCCATACTTACAAACTTTCGCGTGTATAATATTATAGTAGGATTTAAATAAATAATGTATAGCTTTATTTACAAAGAAAATTATAGCTAATACAAGTATTTATAATTGGTAATAATAAATAATAAAAGTCAGTCACTTTGGTAGTATGCTTCTTTGACTTTTGCTTGTACCTCGACTGTTAGTTTTATTTTAATTTTACAGAATGTCAACCTACACAATATAATGGATTCTATTTTACCAACCTACGATTTTAGGAAAACATCACAAATATTCACTTTGGTGTCAAAAATGGTCAATAATCTGTGTGAAAGAAACTCTTAGAATTTCTATTAATATTTATCAATGAATTTGAATTAAATTCGAATTTGTGTCAGAGATATGTGTCTTTCTAGATCATATCTTATTTTCTTGTTTATTTTTGAAAAACATCTCACGCTAAAGTGTCACTATGATATGCGTAGGTACCATTCCCATTAAAAAAAACCACATAAAATAAATAAAACACTTAAATTGATATTTGACATAGTATAAATTGACATTGTAAGTAATTTTGTTAAATTTCACTTAGACTCAATTAGGTATTGTTTGATATTTGCACACTATTTTATAGTAGGACATAATGGAACATCTTATGTAAACCCCAACACCAAGAATATTGTATTTGTACCTATGTTCAAGCAAATAAATTTCTGATTTCTGATTATTTCACTCAGAGCTATTTAGCCCCAAACTGAGTAAATCTTAAAATAATGGCAATTAAATAGTTGATAAAAAAGGCTGTCTATAATTAAATTTAACCCTGTCATCCTCACACTACCGTAGGTACTTTTTCTTTTATGTGTCACTTGTTGCTGGAACAAGCAAATGGCCCACCTGATGTTAAGTGGTTACCATTACAAAGCATTTCCTCGCAGGTCACGCTCATTATAAACGTGCCCTTACGATGCACTACTCTGCGTCCATCAATCTGAGGCATACAGGTGTTAAGCCTCATGTGTCTGTAATTACACCGGCACCCACACCCTTCAAACCGGAACACAGCAAGCTGCTTAGCGGCAGGAATAGACATTGTGGTAGTACTGCCCCGGACGAGCCCTTCACTAAGAGCGCTACTACTACTTAGTTGAGTATTTATGTTTTTACAACCGTCAATAGCGGCGGCCAGTTTTTGAAAACTGTGTTTTGTTAAAATCGTAACTCGATGTTTCGGGATTTCAAAACGTGTTTCGATTGAGACATTCAGATAATCGAGTTCAGAACTAGTTTAGTTCTACTAAATGGGGTATTACTCGATTACTTATTAATTTCTGTCGCCTTTGAAACAATAATAATTAAATTTGTAAAAAAGTTGTTGATATAAAAAAGTTTTTTAGGTTTAGTGTTTATTTAGGGTCAGACGGCCAACTAGGCAAGTCCAACTTCGACAAAGAGGTCAGCCGACGAATCCAACTCGGATGGGCAGCGTTCGGAAAATTACGGCACATCTTCTCGTCACAGTTACCAGTGATGACTTATGGAACTGAGACGTGGTCGCTAACTATTGGTCTCATACACAAGCTCAAAGCACAACGAGCTATGGATAGAGCTATGCTGAGAGTTTCACTAAGAGATACAATCAGATATGAGGAGTCCGTAGAAGAACCAAGGTCACCGACGTAGCTCTCAGAATCAGCATGTTAAAGTCGCAGTGGGCAGGCCATATAGCTCGTAGAATCGATAACCGCTGGGGAATACGGGTTCTCGAATGGCGACCACGAACCGAAAGACGAAGGACGTCCTCCTACCCGATGGACTGACGACATTGTTAGGACCGCGGGAAGTCGATGGATGGAAAGGGCTCAGAATCTTTTTTCCTGGAAACGTATGGGCCTATGTCCAGCAGTGGACTTGAACTGATGATGATGAATTCTGTAGGCATTAGAAACTAGCGGCCGCTTGCAGTTTCGCCCGCGTGGCAGTTTTTTCCCGTTCCCGTTATTTTTTTCGGGATAAAAAGTATAGCCTATATGTTAATTCAGGTTACAATCTATATTCCAAATTTCATCCAAATCGGTCTACTGGCTAGAGCGTGAAAGAGTAACAAACATCCTTCCATCCATCCATACTTACAAACTTTCGCATTTATAATATTAGTAGGATTTGTAAAACTTATGATTTCTTGCGCATTTATGATATTTCTGAATCTATTTTAGTTCGTATGTAAAATTAAATATTAAATTTGAAATTCTTTTGTATCGGCTTACATTAAAAAACCATCGAAGTTAGGTATTTATTGAATAGTGATAATTTATAAAATTACTAAAACACTTTGACTACACGTATAACAGGTTCACAGACAAGTTTATGTGCTGTGGCAATAAATTTAGATTTGGAAAATGGACGCAAATTTGTCTATTTTATCTATTATTTAATTCTAAGAGGAGATATGGGTAAAATGAAACATTAATGTAAACAATGTAATATAATAATATACCTAATATAATTTGACGACTGATGTGGCGCGGCGGGTGAATGTCCGCCTGCGACGGACGGAGGTCGCGGGTTCGATTCTTGCCTTGGGATAAATGTTTGGTAAAAAACTAGATTACTAACTTGACTAGATTTATCCAGTTACACTTTTATACATTTCTACAAAAATAAGCCTAGAAAAAGTAACTCAGGCCAATCAAATCATAATAAAAATACGATAAATGATATTTTTAATTTAAAAGTACGTAGGTAATAAAAATTAGAAAAATAATGCAAATAAAAAATGCGACCCTGCCAGGATTCGAACCTGGAATCTTCTGATCCGTAGTCAGACGCGTTATCCATTGCGCCACAGGGCCTTATGGACAATTGACGAAATAACAGATTAGTTTAACGACGTTGGTAATACAGAAATAACTTTTGCTGTTACAGAATTAAAAATCAGCGTAGCCTCGAAATAGCTACATCAATGTTTGTCTCTTTCGATCTAATTTGAAACCCCTGTTAATGCAAAAGACAACGGTATAACTATATCAACGTTATAATAATAATAATAATACTGGACAATCCACACAGCATCATCTAGCCCCAAGCTAAGCAGAGCTTGTGTTATGGGTACTAGATAACTGATATACTTAATTAATGCAATACATTACATACATACATATTTCTTATTATACATAGAAAACACCCAAAACACCCGGAATAAATTTTTGCAGATAGTACAAACATTTATCCCGAGGTGGGAATCGAACCCGCAGCCTCCTGCGTCGCAGGCGGATATTCGCCCGCCGCGCCACATCGGTCGTCAAATTACACTTTTAAGAATGATTTTGGTTGATTTTTATAAGGTTTTTTTGAATAGTGCTACATTTTTTTTCGCCTCTCACGACATACATAACAGGTTAAAGGAAAAACAGACACACAAACAGACACACAAACATCCTTATGGTTTTAAATCCCAAGGCATGGTATACAGGGTTTAATTAGATTACTGAAAACTGAAACTACGCATTTAGACTATGATTCTGATATAACTCTTGAAACTATCATGATTTTGATCAATATTTTGGATAGAAACGGGATATTTACCATGATTTTTGAGTTTGATTGTTTCCCGATATTTCGGCACAGTTGCATGCGCCATGATCGACCCGTGATCATGGCGCATGCAATCATACTCAAAAATCATGGTAAATATCCCATTTCTATCCAAAATATGATTCTGATTACAAAAAAAATTCAAAACCCGAAAAAAATCCACACTGTCGACAGGTCAAAAAAAAAGTCACGACCCGTGATCATGGCGCATGCAATCATACTCAAAAATCATGGTAAATATCCCATTTCTATCCAAAATATGATTCTGATTACAAAAAAAATTCAAAACCCGAAAAAAATCCACACTGTCGACAGGTCTAATCAGGGTAGTCAGAACATACGTTCAAATATAACCACATGGTACATACCCACATTTTGCAGTTTTATTTCATACGTGACAGATTGCAAGCTCATCGCCGCTGCTAGAATACTAACTAGTTTCCTCAAGATTGTTTCCTTTACCGGCATTGTTTTAAGATAGAAAAATCCATTGGTGCACGACCGGACTCGAACCCATGACCTAAGGATTAGAAGGCGGGGTCACTCTCACTAGACCACCGGTGCTGTCAAAGGTAAAATGGCTCAAGCCAGGACCACCTTGGCTCAAAAGCCACATCCTCTTCAAACATGGTATTTCTCAAGTTATTACACCAATTCTCGAAGAAATTATAATATTTTATTATATTATCAGTTCATATCAGCAATAATCATCTTGAAGTAATGTCAAATCACGTTAAAGGAAATTTTATTGAAATTATTAATATAAATAACTAGCGGCCGCTCGCAGCTTCGCCCGCGTGACAGTTTTTTCTCGTTTCCGTAATTTTTTCGAGATAAAAAGTAGCCTATATGTTAATTCAGGTTACAATCTATATTTATTCCAAATTTCATTCAAATCTGTCCACTGGTTAGAGCGTGAAAGACTTACAAACATCCATCCATCCATACTTACAAACTTTCGCGTTTATAATATTAGTAGGACTAAGTATTTTTACCCGACTTCCTTCGTATTTTTTACACATTCCAATAATCCCAATATCAAGTTTCAGGTTTTATAGATTTTTAGGGTTCCGTGCCCAAAGGAAAAAACGAGACCCTATTCAGTAACTCCGCTGTCTGTCTGTCCGTCTGTCACCAGGCTGTATCTCATGTTACTGATATAACAACAAATACTAAAAAACAGAATAAAATAAATATTTAAGGGGGCTCTCATACAACAAACGTGAATCAGAGATGAGGAAATCCGCAGAAGAACCAAGGGCACCGACATAGCTCTCAGAATCAGCAAGTTGAAGTGGCAGTGGGCAGGCCATATAGCTCTTAGAACCGACAATCGCTGGAGAATAAAGGTTCTCGAATGGCGACCACGAACCGAAAGACGAAGCGTAGAACGCGCTCCTACCCGATGGAATACATGGAAAGGGCTCAGAATCGTTCTTCCAGCCCGGCAAAGATGTGCAACGCGAGATATGTCGCGCTTGACACGAGATACTTGTTCTATTGATGAAAATTGTAGAGATTATAGATAAAAGACCCACAAATAAGCTAAACATTAGAATTAAGTCTTCATTTGACAGAACGAGATAGATTTTTGGCACCGGCATGTTAGCACAGGAAGATAGAAAGAGATACCTCTATTTTGCACAAGATAACGAGTAGACAAAATTTTGTCGCGTTGCACATCTTAGCCGGGCTGGAAACGTGTGTGGGAGGCCTATGTCCAGCAGTGGACTTCTACAGACTGATGATGATGATGATGTGTGAAATTTGAAATTGCAAGCGTTGAGTTTCTAATATGAGTTTAAGCTATAACTTCAGTGTGAATAGTTTATAACGAGTTGATATTATTATATTTTACTGAAGTAATACTTCTAATGCGACTTCCAACAAGGTTGTGCTAAACGTTTAACACTACCATGGAGGGGTATGAAAGCAATGTTCTTTCTCTCTTTCTCTTATAGCCAGTTTCGTATATTAAAGAAGTTTTACTTCAGTCGTGTGGTCTAAAGCACACTCGTGTTTTGAAACTACAGACAGGCACTTCAGTTTATTATACGTATTGATATCAAACCATACTCAAAGGATGCTATATTGAATTTATTAATATAAATTATCGAATTATTAATTTATATTTATTATATTAATATTGACTAGCGTGAAATTGGTTTGATATGTTAATTTAATGTAATAACCCACGTTTTAAAACATAAATATTGTACTTATCTATAGCTTATATAAAAAGAGTGTTATATATATTGAGCAATAGCATACACCCGCGACTTCACTCATAAATGTCACCAGATCAGCCGGACTAAGATGTGCAACGTGAGGTATGTCGCGTTTGACATGAGATACTTTTTCAATTGATGGACATTTTAGAAATGATAGATCAAAGGCCCACGGATAAGCTAAACATTAGCATTAAGTCTTCATTTGACAGAACGAGATAGATTTTTGGCACCGGCATGTTAGCACAGGGAGATATAAAGAGATATATCTCTATTTTGCATGAGTCAAAAGTAGTCAAAATTTTGTCGCGTTGCACATCTCACACATCGCAGTTGCGTGTCAAACTCGACATATCTCACGTTGCACATCTTAGCCCGGCAGGAAGAATAATTTTGAGCTGTTTCCATCCATCGACTTCCCGCGATCCTAACAATGTCGTCAGTCCATTCAGTAAGAACGCGTCCGATACGTTTTATCTTCCGGTTCGTGGTCGCCATTCGAGAACCTATTCCCCAGCGGTTTCCGGTTCTACAAGCTACAAATCCTGCCCATAGCTGCTTCACTGATTCTGAGAGCTTTGGTATTATTCGTTTTACGGATTTTTTCATTTCTGATTGTATCTCGCAATGAAACTCCCAGTATCGCTCTCTCCATAGCCCGTTATGTAACTTTAAGCTTGTGTAAGGCTAATACTTAAGGTATCAGGTTAAGAATGAACCAAGCATGACGCTTTTAAAACAAATATCTTAATTGGAAACATGTCTGCTAGTGTCTTATCTTTAATCAGGTGAGTATGAATAAAAACATACGAGAAAATATCATTGAGAGAGATTACGTCTAAATAATAAAGCAATCCGACAACCGTGGGAAAACTGTCTTTGTTTTTGGTTCTGTACCCAAAGGGTAAAACGGGGCCCTATTACTAAGACTCCGCTGTCTGTATATCTGTCTGTCACCAGGCTATATCTCATGAACCGTGATAGTTAGAGTTGGAATTTTCACAGATGATGTATTTCTGTTGCGGCTATAACAACAAGTACTACAAAGAATAAAATAAATATTTAAGGGGCTCTCATACAAAAAACGTGATTTTTTGCCGTTTTTATTATAGAACTTCGTACGCGAGTCCGACTTGCACTTGGCCGGTTTTTATTTCAGTTGATGCATGTACAGTCAGCTGCACTAGAATGTATACAATTCGTAACTTTCACAACGATATTACAGCATTACAATGAACTTTTATACCTCAAAAACTAAAAAGTCATGAAATTAGTTGATGACCTCACCTATTTTTTGAATAATCGTCATATAAATACTTTTTGCACCGCTGTGAAACCATTTTGAAAGTTACGAATTGTATACATTCAAGTGCAGCTGACTCAAAGTCAAGTCAAAATCAAAGTCAAAAATCATTTATTCAGTAATATCCGCAGGGATCATCTTGAAACGTCTTAAATCTAGGTGAATCTAAGCGGCAGTTCCTCGCGACCAAGCCTAGAAAAACCGGCAAGAAATTTACGGCTTGGTTCCTACCGTTTTTTTGTATGATCCTGTTACAAAGTAATAATGACTGTACATCAAATATGGCGTTAGAGAAATTACTTTGTCGTTGACACAGTGAGAAAAAAATTATTGAATTGACATTATCTCGAGTGAACTTGAAAATAAGACCCATGGTTCTCAGGCATAATATGCCCGGATGAATTAACAATTTGTATGCCATTTGTGAACTTATTTTATGATTGTGGGTTCCATTCTGATCACAGTACAATTTTTATATAAACATGTTCAAATGATAATAATAATGCTGGACAATCCACACAGCATCATCTAAAGCAGAGCTTGTGTTATGGGTACTAGATGACTGATAAACTTAATACAATACATTACATACTTTTTATTATACATAGAAAACACCCAGAACACTCGGAATAAATCTTATTTTGATCGAGTCATTTGAATTCTCGGTAGCGCAGTTGATTATCGCATCCCTGTATCAAGGGGAAGGGGTTGAACCCTGTATCGTGAATTCAAATCCCACTCGAGGAAATAATTTTTGGGATGATATAAAATCTTTGTGATTTCATTCTTCTAGGCTTGGTCGCGAGGAACTGGCGCTTAGATTCACCTAGATTTAAGACGTTTCAAGATGATCCCTGCGGATATTACTGAATAAATGATTTTTGACTTTGACTTTGATTAAATGCAGGTATAAACTATAAAAACTAACAAACTAAGAAGGTTATAAAAAGTACAGTCGGCTGTGATAGGTTGTGAAGAAAAAAATGGCGTTTCTCTTTAAAACCTAAAGTTAGCATTTCCGTTCAAACCAAGATGCACTTTCATTTCAACTACTTACACTTGTGCTAAGATCTCAAGTAATGATGGATAAAATACCACCGAAATCACACATCACCACTTAAACTAACACTTAGAAAACGATTAAAATGAAAAAACCGGCCAAGTGCGAATAGGACCGCGCACGAAGGGTTTCGTACTATAATAAACAGCAAAAAAATCACGTTTGTTGTATGAGATCCCCTTAAATATTTATTTTACTCTATTTTTTAGTATTTTTTGTTATAGCGGCAACAGAAATACATCATCTGTAAAAATTTCAACTCTCTAACTATCACGGTTTATGAGATACAGCCTGGTTACAGACGGACAGACAGCGAAGTCTTAGTAATAGGGTCCCGTTTTAACCTTTAGGTACGGAATCCTAAAAAGCTATAGTACTTCCAAAGATGACAGAAAACGAATACAATATCGATGTCAATGTATCCATGGTTCGGTCAAGATTAATGTCACGTTTAACTATTGTGTCAAAATAGCGTGACCCTGTCATTTCAAGCATGAGGTCAAATGTCACGACACTGTAACATTTTTAACTTTTAAATTATTGTGTGACAAATTTTCTCACGGATTTGACAAATCCTTTCTTCAATAATCACGAAACTTATCATGTTACGAAGATTAAAGCTGTATATTATACAGGCGGGCGCTCGCAGCTTCGCCCGCGTGGCAGTTTTTTCTCGTTCTCGTAATTTTTTCGAGATTAAAAGTAGCCTTTATATTAATCCAAGTTATAATCTATGTTTATTTCAAATTTCATCCAAATCGGTCCACTGGTTAGAGCGTGAAAGAGTAACAAACATCCATCCATACTTACAAACTTTCGCGTTTATAATATTAGTAGGATTTTTATAGTCATTATTTAACTATTATTTGAAGATACTTCAGTCTTGTAAGTGGTCTAAACAGTTTATTTTTGTGATAAGGCCGGACGCTATATTTATTCATTTGTTATAGGCGATGGTAACCACTTAACATCAGGTGGGCTATATACTTTTTCCATCAGAAAATTGTATAAGAAAAAAAAACGAGTGTGCTTAAGACCACACGACTAAAGTAAAAAAGGTTTCAAGAATTATTTTCTTAGTACCCTTACGTACCTACCAAGCTAAATGTACACTGAAAATTTCAAATCTCTACGAGCAGTGGTTTAGGCTGTGCGTTGTCTGTCTGTCAGTCAGGACAAAGCTTCTAATAATTGGTATAGATAGGTTTTAAATCTTCTATTGTTCATAAACTCCCGTTATTAACAGTTTTCTTAAATACTACTGCAAGCTATAGAGTTTTGACAAAGCAATTCAGACAGCCAGTATAATTTCATAAGCATTATTTACGTACAATGATTTAGTACAACCTGCAATACCTAACTGACCTAAGTTTGGATTTCTTAAGATATCTACCACCGATATTGACTTTTTTTTTATACAGTTTGTTGATCAATAAGCATATAGCCCACCTGATGTTAAGTAGTTACCATCGCCTATAACAAAACATTGCCTTGTAGGTCACATTAGTAAGGTGCCCTACAATACACTGCTCTGCGTCTATCAACTTGAGGCATACGTAACAAGGCAATGCTTTGTAATAAGCGATGGTAACTACTTAACATCAGGTTGGCCATATGCTTGTTCCTTCAGTTAATTGTATAAAAAAAAACAATACCAATGATTCTTATATTTGGTATAGATTGGTAAGAAACTTGAATCGGTATTATTTGGTTCTAAGATCTGAGGATATTATCCATGCCTGAAGATTAGTCCTAGTAACTTTTTTTCGGTTTACGCTTAACCGCTATATTACGCCCGCTGCTTCTTAAGAAATATATCTTTAGAAATCAGATTAACCGAGATATTAGGTACTTAGTCACTATTATAATTGTCTTAGTCATTTCAAGAGGAATGTTTAACGACATTCTTATGATGGAAAATGAAACATTTTAGTTGTAGGCTTTTAGTCTATAGGTTAGGCCTTATAGCTCGTAGAACCGACAACCGTTGGGAAATAAAGGTTGCCGAAGTGGCGCAGCGGGCGAATGTCTGCCTGCGACGCAGAAGGTTGCGGGTTCGATTCCCGCCTTGGGATAAATGTTTGTACGATCTGCAAATATTTATTCCGGGTGCTCTGGGTATTTTCTATGTATAATAAAAAATATGTATGTAATGTATTGTATTAAGTATATCAGTCATCTAGTACCCATAACACAAGCTCTGCTTAGCTTGGGGCTAGATGATGCTGTGTGGATTGTCCAGCATTATTACTATTAATTTATTATCTTCTAGGCTTGGTCGCGAGGAATTGGCGCTTAGATACACCTAGATTTAAGACGTTTCAAGATGATCCCTGCGGATATTACTGAATAAATGCTTTTTGAATTTGACTTTGATTATTACAACAAAAGAAAAACTAGTTATTCTGTGTGAAAAGAAGCAGCTTTTGCAAATAAACTTAGAAATAACTAACCCGACGAGTAATAAAATCTAAGGATACATATTTCACTGTAATATATGAGCGGATAAAATTTTAATAGTAAAAATTGAAATGATTGGTTACACATAAATAAGTACTAAAACAAGAATAAATTAAGTTTAATAATTGCTTGCTTGATTTTGATATTATCCTTTGTATTGTAAAATTACGTATTGTGTTTTTTTTTATACAACTTGCTGATGAAACAAGCAGATGGCCCACCTGATGTTAAGTGGTTACCATCACCTATAACAAAGCATTGCCTCGTAGGTCACGCTCGTTAGGAACGTCACCGACGATGCACTCAGCGTCCATCAACCTGAGGCATACAGGTGTTAAGCCTCATGTGCCTGTAATTACACCGGCACACACACCCTTCAAACCGGAACACAGCAAGCTGCTTGGCGGTGGAAATAAGCATGTATTGTGTATACCTAAAACACATACCTAATGTACTATCCTACTATGGATGAATGGATGGATGGATGTTTGTTACTCTTTCACGCTCTAACCAGTGGACTGATTTGGATGAAATTTGGAATAATTTAGATTGTAACCTGGATTAACATATAGGCTTCTTTTTATCCCGAAAAAATATTGGGAACAGGAAAAAACTGCCACGCGGGCGAAGCTGCGATTGGCTGCTAATCTGGACATAACTCTGACTACCTCTTACTGGCTGAGTCTTGGTACTAAGGACTGGAGGGGATATCCACCGTGCTTGCAGATTAAAGTTGTGATGCTATTTTTTTTGTTTGATCAAAAATGTCCTATCGTTTGTATGTAATTTTTATATCTGATAGGTGACTCTTTTGGGTTTTTTTAAGGTATTCTTACAAATATTTTTGACAGGTTTTATTATTTTTTATTTTATTTCCTTAAAGGGGAAAATTTAGATAGCGATGATAAGACGTTGTATTGTATGGATCTGAGTGTTGGGCCACTCAAGGGACGGATAAAAGATGTACATGCAGCAGAGATGCGAATGTTGAGATGGATGTGTGGAGTGACGAGAATGGATAAGATAAGAAATGAGTACCTACATCAGGGGTAGTTTGAAAGTGGCGCCGGTGACTGAAAAGATGTGGAGCGATAGGTTAGTTACTATTTGTCTCTTATAATCTAGGATGACAAAGTAATCTTTTGGCAGTTCTTTATAAGTAAGCTTTTAAGTTTTTTATTATGACAGTTACGTAAGTAGAGTTTTCTATACTAATACTAATAATATTATAAAGAGGAAATATTTGTTTGTTTGTTTGTATTGAATAGGCTCCCAAACTACTGGACCGATTTGAATAATTCTTTCACCGTTGGGAAGCTACACTATCCCCGGGTGACATGGCTATATTACATTTTAAAAAATTAGGGATCCTTACTAAAACCCGTGCGAAGCCGGGACGGACCGCTAGTATTTTATAAAAAAAAACATGCCATAGTTATTTTTACGTAGGTATTAAATCATCATCCACATCAACAGTCTGTAGAAGTCCACTGCTGGACATAGACCTCCCCCATTCCAGGAAGAACGATTAAATAAGTATTCTTCTTCTTCCTGCCCGTATCCCACTTTATGTAGAGCTGCCACAACATGTTCTTTTTTTCCACTCCCCTCTATCAGCCGTCATAATCTGTACTCACTCCTTTCTTATCCATGTCATCTTTCACACAATTCATCCGTCAAATGACAAAGTAATAAATTAGGTATTAAAAAAAATATAATATAAACTTTAAATCCCGCTGCACTTTAGGGGTTGAATTTAGGGTTTTTTTCTTATATTTCCTTTCTTTTTTTCTAGTAATTGTTTATTTCATCGTTAATTCCGTCATGACTGGCTTTATGTAAAAAATACAGATTTATGTAAAATGTATGTCAAGTTCACAATAACACTTAAGTGTCAAAATTACACGTTTCTGCCCGTTATAAGGGTGACAGGTTGAAGAAAACAGTTAGAGAGATATGCTTAAGAAATAAATACTAGCCACAAATATAAGAAAAAGAATTTATGGTAGTAAATTTAGTGTAAAGCAGAAACAGTTCAAATAATATGATATAAATATCTTTAAACAGATCTAAAAGATTATCTAAAAATTTAAAAGACAAACCTTTGGAAAAAAATCCGAGTGAAAAGTCTATCCGACACAATACACTCACAATCTTTATCAAAAACTGTTCATCACTCCAAAGTCACTAAATGTCACTAACTTTTTTCTGTTAAAGTTTGAGACGTGCGCTCGCGGTAAAGGTTTTAACAAGACTGAATGTTAAAACTTGGATACTTGAATAAAAGTTTTATCTGTCTCACTCTCTCGTCCGGGGTGCACGGAGCGAGAGGGAGACGGGTTTATTGGTATGCATTATGGGATTGTTTGAGTGGACGTTTTTTCTGATTCTTTGAACGATCGAACGGATCTATACAGTATGATCTATAGATCTTTATAGTGCCGTGAATTATGCTTCATCCATTGACTGGTACGGGCATAAAATTATAGTATTTTTTGAGTTTTTACAATTTGAAACCGTTTTTTATTCAAAAACTAAGTTATTTTATGTTTATGTTTAACTTAAAGATGAAGTTATAGGTGTTATCAAAGGGTTTTTAGTATTTTATTTGTGCCTAGGTGTCGTTAAGTTGTCAAAATAGTTTGAATAAAGATAAGTATAATGATTTTGATCATAATATGAGATTTCTTGGTGCTTATCATAAATATGTTTTGAAAATATCTTTATAATATCCCGCTTAGATATCGATCGGGTGGGACTCGAACCCACGACCTCGCGACGGAATCTGGCCTGGTGGTCGATGAATATTTGATTAAAACCTATTTAAAATTTGGCTCGTTTTTCAACATATTTTGTACTAGCGGCCGCTCGCAGCTTCGCCTGCATGGCAGTTTTTTCCCGTTCCCGTTATTTTTTCGGGATAAAATCATTGTAGCTTTATTCATGCAAAGTCTCAGCCCGATCGGTTTAAAATTGACAAAGTTTCATATAAACTTTCATCCCCTATTTTATCCCCTTGGGGGTGGAATTAATCAGAATACTTTCTTAGCAGATGCCTACGTCATAACATCTACCTGCATGCCAAATTTCAGCCCGATCCGTCCAATGGTTTGGGCTGTGCGTTGATAGATCACTATGTCAGTCAGTCAGTCACCTTTGAGTTATATATATTTAGATGGTGTAAAGTTTGTAAGGTCACAGGACTTAACAGGTTAGAGATTAACAGGTATGTCTACCGTGCTTGGATTACAACCGTGAGCTTGTTACATTCGCCTGTCAATTCATATTAAAAAATGATTAAAAATTGCATTTTTAAGTCATTATACATAATTAACTGACAATCTGACATCAGTCAATAAAGAGTAATTACTCAAATCCCTTAGTATCTTCAGCTTCTCACTCAACTCTTCCTCAACTCATAGCTAATACTAGCGAAATCACGCTGCAAAGATTACCGTAATTTTATACGAACTTCAACCCTCGTTGTACCCGTTTAGGGATTGGGTTTCGGAAATTCCTTTCTTAGCACCCTTACGCACAAAGAAAAACCTACCCTGAACGTCTCTACGACCAGCTGTATAAGCTGAGCGTTGTCAAATCATCATCTAGCCCCAAACTAAGCTTAGCTT
This sequence comes from Electrophaes corylata, assembly GCA_947095575.1. Classification (NCBI taxonomy): domain Eukaryota; kingdom Metazoa; phylum Arthropoda; class Insecta; order Lepidoptera; family Geometridae; genus Electrophaes; species Electrophaes corylata. Next base: position 594,536 of record OX352726.1, on the reverse strand, counting down.
GTACTATGGGAACCAGACGACTGATAGAATACTATATACATTTTTTTGTAAATACATACTTAAAATACAATATAACACCCAGACACAGAACAAACATCTATGTTCATCACACATATGTTTGTTCTCGGTGGGGATTGAACTCACAATCTACAGCACAGAAGGTAGAGCTACTGCTAACTGGCCTGTGAGCTCAGTATAGTACAAAACTGGCCAAGTGCGGATCGGACTCGGCACAAAGGGTTCCGTACCATTATCTATACTAAAAATGGCAAAAAATTCAACACTCACTATCACGGTTCATGAGATACAGCCTGGTGACAGACGGTCATACAGATAGATAGACAGACAGACAGACAGCGGAGTCTTAGTAATAGAGCACAATACCGATTATATAAAAGTATGAAGGTAAATCTCTTGTATTGTAATACGTTGAGGAAACCAGAGTTCCTCGACTTAGAATACCGATGTTACAATTGAACATTAATAAAAGGATTATTATTCTCCAAAATTAAAACTCCGAAATTGTAAAACCGCCATCTTGTTTTATTTTATTTATTTTTTAATCTAATTATGACAATGAATCGGAAACTCGCAATAATGATTAATGGCGTAAGATTTTTTCACACTGGTGTTATTATTTTCCTTCATTAACATTTTTACTATAAAATTTTCAAGTTAATATATAACTTATAACACTCACAAATAACGTGGCTTTCTATTGGTAAAATAATTTTCAAAATCGATTCAGTAAATTTAGAGATTGCCCCCTACAACCTCACAAACTCACAAACTTTACTACTTTATAATATTAGTATAGAAATGGGTTTTTTGATAAATATATTGGGGTGCAATTTTTTTTTTATAATAATGCTGGACATAATCCACACAGCATCATCTAGCCCCAAGCTAAGCAGAGCTTGTGTTATGGGTACTAGATGACTAATACTTAATAAAATACATTACATACATAGATACTTTTTATTATACATAGAAAATACCCAGAACACCCGGAATAAATGTTTGCAGTTCAAACATTTATCCCAAGGCGGGAATCGAACCCGCAACCTCCTGCGTCGCAGGCGGACATTCGCCCGCCGCGTCATATCGGTCGTCATTGTAAGCACACCCTTACCCTCCCAGGTGTAAAATTCATCAAGAGTTGATTACTCGGGCTTGGCGAATATCTGTGAGGATATTGACCCAGTGGATATACTTCCACTAAATCCTACTAACGCGAAAGTTTGTAAGTATGGATGGATGGATGTTTGTTACTCTTTCACGCTCTAACCAGTGGACCGATTTGGATGAAATTTGGAATAAACATAGATTATAACTTAGATTTACATATAGGCTACTTTTTATCCCGAAAAAATAACGGGAACGGGAAAAAAACTGCCACGCGGGCGAAGCTGCGAGCGGCCGCTAGTGTATCATAATTCATAGGTTACTTCAGGATTGTTTCAGGTACTATCCACCGTCAACTTGATTGTTTGTTTGATTTGTAACCCGTACCGTAAGCGCCCAAATGTCATGTATTAGGACAATGAAGGACGAGAAAATGGCGCTTAGATTCACCTAGATTTAAGACGTTTTAAGATGATCCCTGCGGATATTACTGAATAAATGCTTTTTGACTTTGACTTCTGGCTATAAGTCGTGAAGCTATTTTTTATTTCTTGACTCTGACTTTTAATTTTTATAGTTTATCGCTCATCGGGTGGGCGGATGAAGCCACACGCGGGCGCTAGTAAAACATAATACCATCAAAAATGTTGACCTACCTTAACATTTCACTTTTATTACAAACTTAACTAGATTTTTTGTGGACGCACAGCTTGCCCTTAAGTATCGATGCTTTGTTCGGCGCGTCTTTGACTGCCTATCTTTCTGATTTATTGTATGTCTGTCTGTTGGTAAGGGTGTGTGTGTAGTGAGCGGACAAGCGGGTTATATATCGGTTATAGTCTGCCCTGGTTACTTATAATCTCGGTGTTACGTTGAAATAGTCAGTGTTTTGTTTTTGCATTCACAGAAAGCTTCAAATTGGATCGAAAGAGACAAAATACGATGTAGTTACATCGTAGTTCGAGCTAACGACGTACATATGCGTATAATAATAGTAATAATGATGATAGTAATGCTGGACAATCCACACAGCATCATCTAGCCTCAAACTAAGCATTGCTTGCACTATGTGAACCAGATGACTGAAAGAATACTTGTATACGTTTTTTTTTTGTAAATACATACTTAGAATACAATATAACACCTAGACAGAGAAAAAGACATCTATGTTCATCACACAAATATGTGTCCTCGGTGGGGATTGAACCCACAACCTACAGCACAGAAGGCAGATCTACTACTAACAGCTGTGAGCCATTTATTTCACTAGAGGTATATAAATCGCTACCCGCTCAGCTACCCTCTCCGCTCATGGTGGTGTAGCAGCTTTACCCGCTGTGTCAACTACATAACTTTTTGTTTAGCTGTGTGTCATAATAGTGGTACGTATTTGTAGCTCCGGGCTTTTGGGTACGATTAGGGTTCTTTAGAAAAACTTGTAAAACCTCGGTAGAAGGGTTATGTAGGTTTTAGTCGTTTTTTTTTAGGTTGCGTTCGATTCTCGCCTCGAGATAAATGTTTGTACGATCTGCAAATATTTATTCCGGGTGTTCTGGGTATTTTCTATGTATAATAAAAAGTGTCTATGCATGTAATGTATTGTATTAAGTATATCAGTCATCTAGTACCCATAACACAAGCTCTGCTTAGCTTGGGGCTAGATGATGCTGTGTGGATTGTCCAGCATTATTATCATTATTATATTATACTGTAAATTTTTTTTGGTCAAGCCCATTGCGTAGTTTTACTATACGGAACCATTCAACAAGTTAAGCGACTCCACGGCGTGTAAAGATTGCGTTAGGGTAGGTCCTATGATTCAATTCCAACCTTTTTTGTTTATTTTTCTATTTTTACTTGTCAATGTCAAAGTAATGTTTTTGTAAAGCGCTTTTGGAATATTTTTAAGAGCAGTTGGTTAAGACTTTGATCAAGTTTATTTATATTATCACAGGTAAAATCATATTTATTTAATGTCATAAATATGTAGGTATTTTAGTAAAGCTCTTAGTGAAGGGCTCGTCCGGGTGCGTACTAGCACCATGCCTATTCCTGCCGCTAAGCAGTGATGCTCGCATATACCTACTGTTGCAAATCAATTGGTATGAATAAATATATTTGTATTTGTATTTGTACGTCTATTGTTCCATTTTTTTGCCTTAAAACTTCCGATTCTACGAAAATGGTCTTTAGAAACCGGAACATAAGAAAAGATGGGTTTACGACGGGTGACTGCTACGGTAGTAACCCAGAGATGGAATGTATGAGTCATAGATAAAAAATGTTATTTATCGAGAGGGTAGTGTTTGGGCAGGGATGTGAAAAAATAATCGATTAATAATCGATTTTTATTTACCTTAAACTATTATTATTATCTTATAATCGTTTTTTTAAATCAATTTTTATAAAATCGCTTTATAAATTAACACGTAGATTCACCTAGATTTAAAACGTTTCAAGATGATCCCTGCGGATTTTACTGAATAAATGCTTTTTGACTTTGACTTTGACCTGCGAGGTAACGCACGTTGGTTACATGCCCTATTATGCACTACTCTGCGTCCATCAACCTGAGGCATACAGGTGTTGCTTCATGTGCCTGTAACTACACCGGCACCCACACCCTTCAAACCGGAACACGCTGCGCTGCTTGGCGGCAGGAATAGGCATGGTGCTAGTACGCACCCGGACGAGCCCTTCACTATGAGCTCTACCAGTACTGTGTAAAAGTATTGGGTAAGTAGCTGAAATACCCGAGCAAAACCAGGGTGTGTTACTAGTATTGTGTAAAAGACTGGAGTTGTTATGGAAACAAGGAATGTTGTTCTATTTTTTTTATTTATATTTGCTTCAAGATCTCACAACAAAAAACAGGAAATATTCATTGAACAATAAATGTAAAAATAATTTGGGGCGTGCAATTTTGCGTCAATAAAAAATGTTATCAAAAAATTGTATGAACCAAAATCATCAATGGTTAACACCGTAGACAAAATGCGATTTGCAATATAGCGATTAACGAAAGCGCAAGGCAAGGAAACGTTATGTAGTAGTGTTATTGTCAAAGCAAACACCATTAGTTTTTGAAGTGAAACTTCTAATGCGACTTCCAACAAGGTTGCGTTAAACGTTTAACACTACCATGGAGGGGGGATAGAAAAAGATAGAGCGAGAGTGAATGCGAGGCACTCGAACGCATGCGCGTAGTATACATACATAATTAGTAGTAGTTTATTTAACATTACGAAGTTTCACTTCTCCTTCTAGGCACTATTGTTTTATTTCGTATATCAACAATAATTTATCATCGCTCTAGTGCACCTGATAATTCTGCTGCAGAAAAACTACCCCCTGGTCAAAAACTACTCTGGCCAGTCTGGAAGAGCCTTAACAGACTAACATCCCAAGTCTTTGCAGGAGTAAGCTAAGTAGATGGGGAATGATATTACTAGCGGCTGCTCGCAGCTTCGCCCGCGTGGACGTTTTTTCCCGTTCCCGTTATTTTTTCGGGATATAAAGTAGCCTATATGTTAATCCAAGTTATAATCTATGTTTATTCCAAATTTCATCCAAATCGGTTTACTGGTTAGAGCGTGAAAGAGTGACAAACATCCATCCATCCATACTTACAACTGTCGCGTTTATAATATTAGTAAGATATGAAAAATTTCGTAGCGTTTTCGTTTATGCTTAAACAGACACTTGTCTAAATTTGATCTGAATTGCTCCTAAAATGACCGGTAAATGCCTGCAGAAACACAAATGTGTCAAATTACTACTTTGGATCAACATTGTTTGAATATATGCTGCTATAACATGATATTATGAAAATACTCTTGCTAATATCATAAAATGTACTTTTAAAGCTTACTAAAATCCTACATTATTATCATACTAATATTATAAATGTGAATGTAAGCAATCATCATGAACTTTGTACACATGTTCTTGGAGGAATTAGAAGTAACATAGGATACTTTTTATAAAAAAAAATTACGCAAGATTCAATGCGAGCGAATCCGCGGGTAAAAGCTAGTAATCCTACTAATATTATAAATGCGAAAATTTGTAAGTATGGATGGATGGATGGATGTTTGTTACTCTTTCACGCTTTAACCAGTAGACCGATTTGGATGAAATTTGGAATAAACATAGATTATAACTTGGATATGTTAATCCAGCTAGTTAATAGGCTACTTTTTATCTCGAAGAAATAACGGGAACGGGAAAAAAACGCGGGCGAAGCTGCGTGCGGCTGCTCGTGTAAAATATTTGTGTAAAATAATGTGCTTTACCAAAAAAATAAAAAATACATGCTTGGAATACAATATCTGTGATTTTATTTTCTTTTGACTTTGACTGAGAACCAACGCAGATATATTTAGAACCAATAAATGAACATACAAAAACTCAAAATATTTTCCCGCTAATATTAATCACATTTCTAGATAAGATCACAGATAAGATAGCGTAGTACATTCCTCGGGTCCTTTAAACCGACTTCAAAAAATGAGGTTATTGTTAAAATATTCAATGGATGGCCCAGTCATCAATAATATGAGCTATTCGGCCTCTTTTTAGGATACGACACGATATTAATAAATACACATATTCACGCAACGCCTTCAATTCCCAAACTTAGCAAAGCTTGTACTATGGAAACCAGATAGCTGATAGAATCTACCAATTATAAAAATCTTTGTCCTGACTGACTGACTGGGATATAGACAACGCACAGCCTAACCCACTGCTCGTAAAGATTTAAAATTTTCAGAGTATATCTTGTCTTGGTGCGTAGAGGTGTACTAAAGGAATTCCCGAAATTCAACCCCTAAACGTGTATAGCGGGGGTTGAAGCTAGAGTAGAGCTCTTAGTGAAGGGCTCGTCCGGGGAAGTACTACCACTATGTCTATTTCTGCCGCCAAGCAGCGCAGCGTGTTCCGGCTTGAAGGGTGTGGGTGCCGGTGTCATTACAGGCACATACAGGGGTTTAAACCCACGACCCTCCCTTGATACGGGAATGCGCTAAGCAATGCAATAATTAAGTGCAGGTAAGCACTAAAAACTAACAAATTTTTTTACTGACTGAACATATTTTTCTAGTGTTTTTTGTTTTTCTGTAATCATAATCATGGTCTGATTGCGCAATTTCAGTTTTTTAAAAATTCATTGATTTTTGTAGTATTTTTATCAACTAGATTTTAAATAATTATTTATTTTACACCTTTCTTTGATGCTCTGACACTTGTTTGTTATTTGGAGAAATATTATAAACGCGAAAACTTGTAAGTTTGGATGGATGGATGTTTGTTACTCTTTCACGCTCTAACCAGTGGACCGATTTGGATGAAATTTGGAATAGATATAGATTGTAACCTGGATTAACATATAGGCTACTTTTTATCCTGAAAAAGTAACGGGAAAGGGAAAAAACTGCCACGCGGGCGAAGCTGCGAGCGGCCGCTAGTGATTTATAACATCAAGTTCATCTTTGTAGTGTTATCTTTTTTTGCAATCAAGTATTTTCTATCTATCTATATTACTCTAAATGTATCAAATAATTCTTATAGAGCTCAGATGGAATAAAAACCTAAATAAGAAATATCATGTCGTATCGTGATACTTAAACACCACTATCCTTTTTAATGTCAAAATCGGTTAAATATCTCTGAGTGAGTTATGGCCGGGTTGTCCTTTTTCCTGTCTTGTCCCATGGAAGGGTAGCCTTTGTACTTACAGCTCAGCAATGTACCGCGCTGAACTTGTTAAATACTCTTTTTATTTTTTTTAAAGTCTTCTCAGTCGGGAACTTATGATAGAGTAATTATTCTATCATATTAATTTCATTGACGACCGATGTGGCGCGGCGGGCGAATGTCCGACTGCGACGCAGAGGTTGCGGGTTCGATTCCTGCCTGGGGATAAATGTTTGTACGATCTGTAAATATTTATTCAGGGTGTTCTGGGTATTTCTATGTATAATAAAAAATATCTATGTACGTAATATATTATATTAAGTATATCAGTCATCTAGTACCCATAACTCAAGCTTTGCTTAATTGGTATGTGCCAAATGTTTAAACTTACCTCTGACTACCCCCCTAAACATCAAAGAACTTCGAGTAAGTACTTGGTACTAAGAGATCTAAGGGTATATCTACCGTGCCGAGTAATTAAGTCGTGTGGCTATCTCTGTTTTTTTGTTTTATTTATATTTTTAAAAAATAAAAATTACATGAATTATTTGACAGAACAAGTAGAATGCAAACCTGCGCAATGCCATTACGGAGAAAAAAAAGATACTATTATATTTATACAAAAAACCTTATTTGTTTTACAAGCGGAGGTACAACCCGAGGATTATTTATCGTTTTTGATTCATAAACTTGGTGTTAAAAGTAGCTTGGCGACTTGGATAATTGAATTCACGTTCAAAATTACCTTCACAAACAAACCTTTCAGTGATTTTACTTTATTTATTTATTTATCTAACTTTTAATATTAGTTATTACTTTAATTTTTGTCATTTTGACATATTAAAGAATACGTAGAAAAACTTTAGCTTAAATCTGAGCATCGTATTTTGTCTACGCCAAAGCTTAATACATTTTGTTTCGAAATAAATGAATTAATACAACCAATTTAATTTTTTTTTTCGAAATGGGTTTTGTTGTTTTTGGGAAAATTTCCTTAAAAAATCTTCTAATATATAGTGATAGCTAAAATTCGGTCTAATAAAATGATAGTTTAGTTAATGATTCTTCTGCTTCTAAGGTCGTGAGTTCGAATCCACTATTGCAACCTGTTACGTACGGAAAACCTACTTACTTATAAACTGTGGGTATGTACCAAATGTAATCATGGACGTACCTCTGACAACCCCATTAGACATCCTCAATAAATCTCAAGTACGTTTTGTATTAATTTATCAAAGTATATAATTAATCTGTAAAGATAATTTTGGCTACACAGTTGCTAAGGTATATCTGTTAGCTTCATACCATAAGTGACAGCTCAACATTGTTTCTCTACAGTGCATATCCTTCCCGCTGGTTGGTTAGGTAGGAAAAATCTTAAATAAACACACATACCTACTATATTACCATAAATTGTACAGCCCTGTGTGAAATGTGCCTTAGTCATGATCTTATACGGTCTGTAAGGGTGCAACATAATATGAGAAATCGAAACCGATGATGACCGATGTGACGTGGCGGGCGAATGTCCGCCTGCAACGCAGGAGGTTGCGGGTTCAATGTTTGTACGATCTGCAAATATTTATTGCGGGTGTTCTGGGTATTTTCTATGCATAATAAAAAATATCTATATTATGTAATGTATTGTATTAAGTATATCAGTCATCTAGTACCCATAACACAAGCTCAGCTTAGCTTGGGGCTAGATGATGCTGTGTGGATTGTCCAGCATTATTATTTATTTATTTATAGGTCGGTCTAAATATTCACACTCTATCTAAGCGTACATTTACCCCAATATCGTTTATACATCCGAGAAAACTGATTTCAATTATATCATCCTGTGTAGGGTTGCCATTTTTACATTTATCCGGACATATCCGGCTTTCTTTTTAGCCGTCCGGGCTTTTTATATGTCTAGTTTTCTTATTTTGAAGTACAACTTTTTTGCTGACTTAGGGAGGAGTTAGTGAATGCGTGACGAGAGCGTTACGAAAAGTGTGATCGGGCGAGGCGAACGAAAATTGAGAGTGAGATATAAGTTAGTGAAGATAGAAAAAGTAAGAGTTACGTATCGTATATTACTGTAGGGGCAAGAGAGAGAGGTGCGAGCACACATTTTCTTTTTCTCTTTCTCTCATAGCCGATTACGTTTCGTAGAGAAGTTTTACTTCAGTCGTGTGGTCTAAAGCAAACTCGTTTTTTTATATACAACTTGTTGATATAACAAGGAGTTACCATCACCATACACAATTTTTGATTGAAGGGGAATATAGGGGATAAAAAGGGGGAAGTTTGTTGAGATATTTATCAACGTATTTCAATCAAATTTGAGTGGTACATTAAAGACCTCATTCTACACAAGATGTACAAAAAAAACAAAACGGGGAAGTGGAGGGGTAAAAAGTGTGAAGTTTGCTGTCGCGTTATAAGGGCTCGTGAGGTCTATTAGTCTCACTGAAACACTAATATTATAACAGTTCCTAGTAACCCCTGGGAATGGCGAGATCCTATACTAAGCCGGAACCACAACAGTAATTATTTAATCTTACTCAAACGTCCGGCTATTTTTGGAAATTCTGACCTTTTTATGTCTTTTCAAATCTTTAAATGGTAACCCTAATCTTATGGTGCGCTTTATTTTAGCGAACGAGTGTGACTGATAGCTTAGTGTGGATATTCCTTAGTTTTTATTTATTTTTTGTAATGATTTTTTAATATCCCAGAAGAACCACTCTAACCAACTGTGCAAAAGGAAATATTATTACGTTAGCTAAAGTAAGGTAGGTAAGTACATGGTGTAATTACAGGCACATGAGGCTTAACACCTGTATGCCTCAGGTTAATAGACGCAGAGCAGTGTATTGTAGGGCACGTTCCTAACTAACGTGACCTACAAGGCAATGCTTTGTTATAAATAAAAGAATAATAAAAATAAAAATAAAAAAGCCCATTTATTCCATAGCTTATAACATTTCATGCATACATTTATAATTATTATTTACATCATTTCATTGACTAATTTTATTATAATATTTAAAGCTTAATTCATAATTATTATATACACTTTGCGTTTAATCGGTATTAATATTTAACTGTTGGTACTTATTCGATATTTAGTATAATTTATTTTGAACACAATTTTAATTTTTTACATAAGTAGGAGTTTTAAATAGTAGTAATAGTAATATGCTTTGTTACCAGGCTATGGTAACCACTTAACATCAGGTGGGCCATATGCTTGTTACATCAGCAAATTGTATAAAAAAACTCCTCTACAAGGAGTAGGTATTCTACAATCGATCTGGACGAAACTAGGTATACAGTTTTGATGACTTTATCACTTAGACTTGAGCCTCTCGTGTGATGATATAGTAACAATTATTATTTTGTTTATTATCGAATAATTCAGATGTGTAGCTGAATTTAGTGGACTAGCATGCAACGCCTATTTAGTGGACTAGCATGCAACGCCTATTTAGTGGACTAGCATGCAACGCCTATTTAGTGGACTAGCATGCAACGCCTATTTAGTGGACTAGCATGCAACGCCTATTTCCAGCAGATAGTTTTTACAGGATGGTGATGACGATGATGATATTCAGTAGTATTCTCCAACGCTAGGAGAGATTTACTTTAAATTGGGTGACAGTAACAGGACAAGTAGGATGAAAAATGCAAATAGCGTTTTCCAATAAAAGAAACTAGCTAACTGTGACTATTTTACTATTTATGCGCATAAAATGCAACTATTTCCTAGATCCGCTTGTATTTCTTTGGACATGTAGCGGACGCAATGTGCCGCTGCTTAGCGGAAAACCACTAATCGGTATTACTTTTTTTTACCTATTGTGTCCCACTGCTGGGCAAAAGTCTCCCCTAAAATCTTCCACTGGTCCCGGTCTTTGACGGTCTCCCACCAATCTTTTCTGTAAGTGTCAAGATCGTCCCGCCAACGTCTTTTTGGCCGGCCCAGACGTCGCTTCGCATTACTTTATGAACGTTATTTTCATTTAAACATTATTTTCAATCAGCTTTGTCTCCGTTTATTAATTAGTAATTACTTCCATCAATGATACCCATAAATGACGGGTCACATACAAAATCATAGCCAAAAGTTGTCCGCGTGAATACATACTTTGATATTTTGTTTACAAACGAAGTGAGAAAACAAAAAACGAGTGTACTTTAGACCACACGACTGAAGTAATATACGAAACGTAACTGCCTATGAGAGCGAGAGAAAGAACAGTGCTTTCATACCTCCTCCATGGTAGTGTTAAGCGTTTTGCGCAACCTTGTTGGAAGTAGGCATGAGTCCGCTATACCGAAACGTACCTAAAAACCGATGCATGCTCCTAACTTATCGTATCGATATTGTAGTGCCAGATAGCCGATACTAAATAGCTAAACGAATGAAACACGACATCGACAGCGAGCTAGCAATAAGCAAAACATAGTTGAGATAGGTTGGTTTGGTTGGCACCTAACTTTAATAATTAGGGCATCCTTTTCTAACGCGTAAGTATTCATGCGAAAAAACGAGATGAAACGAATATTGTTTAGATAGCTAGCGTAATGGGTACTAAGTACTAACTGTTATGTATTCTGGTTTTGTATTTTGACCGTTCACTATACTTTGACCTATCTAACTGAGCTTCAATTCGACCTTCTTAATAGGAGGATAGGGTCGAGTTATACTTGATATTTTCGTAAGATTGCTTTAGATTAGCCTGGTGGGGCCACTTGCAACGCGCAGCCGTTTGTTTTTCGTATTGTTATTGTTATTTGCATTTTTGAAACTGTTGTGATTTGTCGTTGTGTTTGATCGGATTTTTATAAAAATAAAAGTGTACAGGTATCGGCGCGGATTAAGAATGCTGACCTTGAATGCGCAGAAGTCGATTTTTTTTTTTTTTTTTTTTTCGCAGAATTATTTGCACCTATGAAAAAATTGTGCTAGTCTTAAGCCTAGTAAAGCATGAAGGAAAAAGCCCTATATTAACACTCCCCTACATACACACGTGCTTAAGTACCCATAAGTGAAAACTGCTAGGCTTGAGTTACCCATAAGACCCTTTCAATCAAAGAGTCGCCACGAACCTAAAAGCTGCCAAACCAACCAAAAGTCTCTGGCTATTAGCACTAAAATAGCTATGGTCAACCAAGCATTCGTATGTAAATAGGTACCGATATCAGGTAATGGTTATCGATATCGATATTGAAACCAAATATCGATACAGTAACCGCTAGCGAAAATACTCAATAACGCCCATGCCTAGTTGGAAGTCGCATTAGAAGTATTACTTCAAAAATTATAGACAGTGTTCAACCTAATTACAACCATGTCACCTAGTAAATAATGTCACTAATTGTCAAAACAAAAACGAGTTCACTTTTCAAGTGAGCTCTTATTTACCGAGACGGATTTTTTGTGCCGACCTGATCTGGGGGTATCATTGATCGAAGAGTAATTATCATACTTAAGTAGATAAAACTAACAGACGCTCGTAAAATATTGAAACCAGCCCGGCTAAGATGTGCAACGCGACAAAATGTTGTCTACTCGTTATCTCGTGCAAAATAGAGATATCTCTTTCTATCTTCCTGTGCTAACATGCCAGCGCCAAAAATCTATCTCATTCTGTCAAATGAAGACTTAATGCTAATGTTCAGCTTATCTGTGGGTCTTTTATCTATAATTTCTAAAAAATGTCCGTCAAAAGGAAAAGTATCTTGTGACATGCGCGGCACATCTCGCGTTGCACATCTTAGCCCGGCTGGTATAAGTAAACAAACGGACTAAGAATAGCTTCCTAGTTCGTAGCGGCTTTGAGTAGCGGTATTTTTTAGTCCGCTCTATGAACGTAGAATGGAAATAAAAACTGGCTCATAACTTATAAGGAGTACCCAGCAGATAAGTTTACAGAAAAGCGCGGTAATTAACTTGTACCTTACTAGAGTACTGCACGCGTCTTCTTTCGCATTTTCATTTATGAAAAGATTTGAATATGAAGGAAAACAGCAGCAGTTGGTTTGTAACCTGTCACGTATGGAATACTAACTAGCAAAATGTGGGGATGTGCCAAATGTACCTAATAATTAAACTTAACCTCTGACTAAGGTAGTCACTTACACTACGACTACGATATGTTGATGATGTATTTTTTATTTTTGCAGGCATATTGGTTCTACTGTTAGCTACTGTTATAAATGTGGCGATCACAATAGGCCATATGGCCGCAGTGATACCAAAGCCGCAAAAATATAATAAAAAGAAAAAATAATACTGTTATAAATTCAAATCAATCATAAGAATCTTGGTCCTGACTGACTGATTGACTGATTGATATAAAAAACCAATGGTCGTAGAGACTTTAAATGTTCAGTTTCTATGAAAAAAACTATACATGAACGAAGTTGCGCGCATGTCCCTTGTAAATAAATAAATTAATAAAGACTGGGATATTTTGGGGGAAATCTTTACGTAGAAGATACAAATAAGTTAATTAAAAAATATATTCATAATCAGTGACAAACAGACATACCTACATACAATAGCATTTTTAAAGTGGTATGGTTTAGATACCACGTGGGAAAACCATCTAATGAATATAAAAACTGGTGAAATACCAAATATGGTTCTGTATACGTTTGTAGCGTTACTTCTTAAGAAAATTGCGTTTTAACTTCCGTAGAGTATTGGAGTGATACAATGTGTATACTCTTATTTATTCCAAAAACAATATACTTACAGAAAAAAAAACGAGTGTGCTTTAGACCCACACGACTGAAGTAAAACTTCTTTAATATGCGAAACGTAACTGGCTATGAGAGAAAGAGAGAAAGAACAGTGCTTTCATACCCCCTCCATGGTAGTGTTAAACGTTTAACGCAACCTTGTTGGAAGTCGCATTAGAAGTTTTACTTCAAAAATTGTTTTGATTGGAAATTAAACCCAACTTACACTTAACTGAGGCTAGTCAAACTTAGGTCATCCAAAAATATAATATTTTTTTATTGGTCTTATCCATTCTAAGCTTTCCATAACATTCTTTATTAGCACCATCCCACACAATCAATAAGCACACTTATTACTTAGTTCCAAAGTCTCATTTCCAACGCAACAAAATTCGCAACAGAATAAAAAGGTGTAAATTTATAAATTCAACTGTTTTTTTAGGATATCGAAGGTCGTAAAAAATTATGTAGCTATGCGGGTACCTCGTAAAGTACGAGCGAAGCTGAGTGCGGGCGTTGTGTAGATGTACCAACTATACATACTAATGTGAGGGTGGGGTCCGAGTGAGAGCGAGTTGCGTGGAAATTTAATATTTCTATCATTTGCTTCATTCAGTTTAAACTAAGCTAACATTGTACATTTCTTCTGAGAATAAAGTTCTTTAACCACAAATTACTACTTTTTTACTACTACTACTTAGACTGTCATCACAGCTGAGTTAGTAGTAGCTTTGCCTTCTGTGCTGTGGGTTGTGAATTCGATTCCCAGAGAGAACAAATTGAGGATCTTTAACAAATTGAACGGTTTTATGAATAAGTCTTACTTCCTTGTATATTTATAAAAAGCAATCAATAAACACGCTACCCACTTGCAGTCTGGCCACACCTTCCGGTCAAATTGTGGTCATCTCCGCTGTGGGTAGAGCCAGGCCTACTCATGAAATTGAAAAGCGAATTCGTATTATCGTTGTCGCTACACTGCGGGGCCTCGGTAACTCATTCCACAGTGAAGTTGTCGTTGCCTCATAAACCCGGCAGTGTAACTCAAAACGACCATACGAAACTTCGTTTATCGTTGTCAAGAGTACACCTATAGAGACTAAATCGCGGTCAATTTTCTCTATGGTTCTATTATTTCGTAAAGTAAGAGTACTTATAGGTACTTATGCGATGTAGGTAGGTACAATCTTATTAGAGGCCTCACAGCGCCGTTGGTAGTATAAGCCGCCTGTGCTGTAGGTTACAGGCGCATCATACAAAAAATATGTTATATTCACACTTGTGCTAAGACCTCAAGTAATGATGGTTAAAATACCACCAAAATTACCCATCAGAACTTAATTTATTAAAAACGTTAAAAACAATTGACATTAGCGAAATAGTCTGTCGAATGACGGACAAGTGCCATAATGACGAGAAAAAGAAGAAGTAGTAGGTAATCTTAAAAGGTTTCAGACCCACTTAGCTTGTCTACGGATTTAAGTTTTAAAAACCACTTATTTACTGATTACTAAGGTACCCATTAAAAACGAATTGATATTTTAGATTAAGTAGGTACCTACTTTAAATTCATTATATTTTGCAAATACTATCTGTGACATGTCGAAAACAAATGTCGTAAAAAAGATACAGAATACCAAAAAAGTTGAAATCCGAAGATGAACGAAGTTGTAGAGTTGGCTGATTTTTTATCCTACTTATACAAATACAAATATATTATTTCGGTAAACTTAATTTAGGTTACATTTGATTGGTTTGTGAGTAGTAAGTTCTTCGCTTTTTTGCTAAAAAGAAAAAATAACTTATGTTTATAATGAAAATATGTATACCTATAAATATAAATAACTAGCCGCCGCTCGCAGCTGCGCCCGCGTGGCAGTTTTTTCCCGTTCCCGTTATTTTTTCGGGATAAAAGAAGCCTATACGTTAATCCAAGTTATAATCTATATTTATTCCAAATTTCATCGAAATTGGTTTACTGGCTAGAGCGTGAAAGAGTAACAAACATCCATCCATCCATTCATACTTACAAACTTTCGCGTTTATAATATTAGTAGGATATATTAAAATAATAAGTATTACTTCAAAAAACTACATAAATTTATTAATTTATAACTAGTGGTCAATTGACTTAACTTAGTCACGTGTCTTACTGCCGTTTTTGGCATCTTGCCAGCTCTATGTAAATAAATACTCGTAGCTTCAAAAAATATTTATAAAAAGGCGAAACCCCACTTATTTGGGTCAGAAGCAACAAGAAAAAGTGTCGAGAAACATCTGAATACATGCGGATCGATGTTAGCGTTTTGTCTCCCGGTGAGCGGTCTTTGTCTAATGCCAGTTAGATGAAACATGTTTGTCTGTTTGTTACTTTAATTTTAATATTATTTATTTACGTCGTCGTCAACACTACCTTTACAGGTTAACATAATATGAAAGAGAATTTACAAAAAAAAACAATTGCTCGACATTCATAAAATAATATTTGTTAGGCCAAAAACACATCCAAGCAATTAAAAAATAATAATAACAGCTTTAGCAATGATAATAATAGGAATACAAATCAATAATAACAATCTATCTGACGACCGATGTGGATAATTACATCATATTGATTAGAATAGGTATCTAATCAAGTTGTTTTACGTGCATGCATTTAAATCAAAAACCTTTACGTATATTTAAGACATGGTGGTTAGTACTTCCCCGGACGAGCCCTTCACTAAAAGCTCTACTAGTACGCAGTCAAACGCAGCCGAGGGCGCGCGCATATTAACTAAAAGGGACAAAAAATAATGCCCCGATATGTTGCAGCTATTCCGAAAAACACAGATGCGATCAAATGCCCAGGAGGCAACTTTGTTATTATTAGCACGCGACTTCGTCCACTTTATTTTTAGTTTTCTTTTAGTTATAGAAATGAATGGTTTCCCCTGCGTCGCTCCGCCACCGCGTCGCTCATGAATAACTATTGTTATGCTAATTTAAAATTATGCTAATTATTGCCTCGGCGTCGCTAATAGCAAAAGTACACTCAGCCTTCAAAATCAAAATACTTAATCGTTTTTACAAAAGTTTAACCTTGAGAAATGTTGCCGTCCCTTTATAGAAAAGAAAAAGATATACATTACGACTTTAATACCCAGGCACGGTAGATATCCCCGATCTCTTAGTACCAAGTACTCAAGTTTCTTCGAGAATATCTAAAGGGGATAGTCATAGGTATGTTCATAAATTACATTTTGTGCATATCCACAAAGTCAAACAAAGTCAAAGTCAAAAATTATTTATTCAGTAATATCCGCAGGGATCATCTTGAAACGTCTTACATCTAGGTGAATCTAAGCGCCAGTTCCTCGCGACCAAGCCAAGAAGAACCGGCAACAAACTTACGGCTCGGTTCCTACCGTTTTTTTGTATGATCCTTTTACAAAGTAATCATAATGTAAATAAGTAATGACTCAATAAACATTTTGCAGTAGTTATTCCCTACGTGACAGGCTGCAAGCCCATCGCCACAGCTAGAATACTAACTGGTTTCCTCACGATGTTTTCTTTCACCGTTTGAGAGTACTGACATTGCGTATATAAATTTTTCGAACGGAAAAATCTAAGTGCATGATCGGATTGCAACCCACGGCCTTAGAATCAGAAGGCAGTTTTATTCCCACTAAATTACTGATGCTCTCCCTTTATTTGAATAAATCCTACTAATATTATAAGCGCGAAAGTTTGTAAGTATGGATGGATGGATGGATGTTTGTTATTCTTTCACGCTCTAACCAGTGGACCGATTTGGATGAAATTGGAAATAGATATAGATTGTAACCTGGATTAACATATAGACTACTTTGTATCCCGAAAAAATAACGGGAACGGGAAAAAAACTGCCACGCGGGTGAAGCTGCGAGCGGCCGCTAGTAATAAATAAGTAGGTATTAGTGGACATTTGACTCATCATCATCTAGCCCTAAACTAAACTAACTTGTACCTACTATGGGAACCACATGACTGATAGAATACTTATTATACGTTTTTTTTTGTAAATATATACAATATCACCCAGACAGAGAACAAATATCTTTGCTCATCACACAAATGTTTGTTCTCGGTGGGGATCGAACCCACAACCCACAGTACAAAAGGCAGAGCTAACTAACTGAGCTAGGTCAGTGAGTTAAGTTTTGAAGTAATACTTCTAATGCGACTTCCAACAAGGTTGCGTTAAACGTTTAACACTACCATGGAGGGGCTATGAAAGCACTGTTTTTCCACTTTTTCTCTCATAGCAAGTTACGTTTCGTGTACTAAAGAAGTTTTACTTCAGTCGTGTGCTCTAAAGCACACTCGTTTTTTGTTAATCGTATCGCCAGGAACGTAACGAACAGACAGACACATTTTCAAATTACTGATATAAGTATGGTATTTGAGATACATCTTGAAAATTTGCAGTGAATTTTTATATAAGATAACTCAGAATTTGGACGGTAATATTTTGAAAGTGCCCGCTTTCAAAAAACTGTGTAATTATTAGATCAAAGTCTGTAAATTTAATGTTATTAAAGTGGCTTATGGAATTGCTGATAATAATAATGCTGGACAATCCACACAGCATCATCTAGCCCCAAGCTAAGCAGAGCTTGTGTTATGGGTACTAGATGACTGATATAGGTAGGTACTTAATAGAATACATTACGTACATAGATTTCTTTTTTATTATACATATAAAATACCCAGAACACCCGGAATAAATATTTGCAGATCGTAAAAACTTTTATTCTAAGGCGGGAACGAACCCGCAACCTCCTGCGTAAAAAATGACGGGAACGGGAAAAAACTGCCACGCGGGTGAAGCTGCCAGCGGCCGCTAGTGACCTATATATTTTTAGTAGTGAAATAATTAGTAATAAGGTTATACAATAATTTTAAAAAGTTTGACGTTTATCAAAAAAGCTGATTTACAATACGATAGAGACATAAAAGGACCAGATTCGACCCGATACGAGGCAAGATCATAAAGTATTTAAAATTGATATTACATTGAACATCTTTGAATATTTTGAATGTTTACTTTTGATGTTTTATTGGATCGTAGCCTTTATTTTTAAGGCCGGATGCCGTAGATATCTTAAAAAGATAGAATCTTTGTCTATGAATAATGTTATGCTCTTTAGAATAAGGGCTAAAGGTTTTAGACTCAATATTTTTTATTATTTTACCCTCTGTCTGTTATAAACAACAACAATAATAATATTAATAATGCTGGACAATCCACACAGCATCATCTAGCTCCAAGCTAAGCAGACCATATATGGGTACTAGATGACTGATTGGTATACTTAATACAATACATTACGTATATAGATATTTTCTATCATACATAGAAAATACCCAGAACGCCCGGAATAAATATTTTCAGATCGTGCAAACATTTATCCCAAGGCGGGAATCAAACTCGCAACCTCCTGCGTCGCAGGTGGAAATTCGCCCACCGCGCCACATCGGTCGTCGTAGACACACATTCACATAACGCCTTCTAGCCCCAAACTAAGCTAACAATAACTTATAGTAGGTACCTAGGCTTATATAGAATTTTAACAGCAAATATTTTGTGCGCGCACCCATAAGCATTAGGTAAGCACGAAATTGTAGTAAAAAGAGACTGAATGAGTCATAATTTGTTAGTTTTAATAGTGCTTGTAAATGTAAATAGATATTCATAAATAAATAAATAATATAATTCCAAAATGCATCCAACAATACCTCAAAGTAATAGATATACCAGAAAACACTTATATAACAATGCAGAAAGCTGCAATCTTAAATACTTGTTGGATTGTCAGGAAATTTCTGCAAGACGACGCAAATTATAATTCGCACTTGGCTTAGGCCCGTGAGTTTCATTATTACCGAAATATTTATATTTTGAGAAGAAACCCATAATAATAATATACTTATACTTCACGCAAATCAAGGTAGATTTATAATTAATTATACTTAGGTCTTATGAAAAGGTATATTATGTATACTTTCAAAGGCTTATCTCCTGTAATTTCGCTCACATCATCTCAACAAAAATGTAATTAACGTCGTACCCTTCATTAATAACCGTCGCTTGCAAATTTTCATTAATAATTCATAAATTATGATTTAAAAAGCAATATCGCACTATTGTGTATTGATGAAGACATTTTGATCGCAAGTTCGTGTCGGATTGACAAATGATCCTTTTGAAAGGTGGGTAGAATAAGAACGACATGTGTTGCTTGGGGGATGCAGTTTATCTATACAAATAAATAAAATTGAAGTGTCTGTTTGTAATATTAAAATAACTGCTTTTTACTATATGCATAGAAATGTATATACGATACATATACCAAAATAGCATTTTTTAAATTTTTTGTCTGTCTGTCTGTCTGTTTGTTCCGGGTAATCTCTTGAACAGCTGCACCGATTTCGACGGAACTTTTACTGGCAGATAGCTGATGTAACAAGGAGTAACTTAGGCTGCTTTTTATCCCGAAAAAATAACGGGAAAAAACTGCCACGCGCGCGAAACTGCGAACGGCCGCTATTTTATGCCGTATTAACGCCATCTGTTGGTGACATCGAGTACTACTTCAGTTAAGATTTGTAAGTAAAAATGTTTACCGCTCAACGAAGTGGGCACGGGTCAGCTAGTTATAAGTAAATTCTTAAAAAAAATAACACTCCACGTCTTGGGTCCACAGGCTTGGTAGATATCCCCTATCTCTTAAGACTTTCGAGATTCTTTGAGGATGTAAAATGGGGGAAGTATACCCATATATTGCAGTAGTTGATATTCCACAAAAAAAAGAAAATTCATACCCTATTAACAAACTCAGCGGCACCTCTAAACTTGGTAATAATAAACAAGTAAATAATTATTTTGTTGACTAAACATAGAGCTCTTAGGTCTTAGTGAAGGGCTCGTCCGGAGAAGTACCTATACTACATGTCTATTCCTGCCGCCAAGCAGCGCAGCGTGTTCCGGTTTGAAGGGTGTGGGTGCCGGTGTAATTACAGGCACATGAGGCTTAACACCTGTATGCCTCAGGTTGATGGACGCAGAGCAGTGTATTGTAGGGCAAATTCCTAACTAACGTGATCTAAGGCAATGTTTTGTTATAGGCGATGGTAACCACTTAACATCAGGTGGGCCATATGCTTGTTCCATCAGCAAATTGTATAAAAAAAAGCTGTTACCTACCTACTATAGAAACCAGATGACTGATAGAATACTTATATACGTTTTGTTTGTAATTACATAGCATAAAGTATAACACCCAGATAGAGAACAAACTATGTTCATCACATAAGTTTGATCTAGGCGGGGATCAAACCCACAACCTACAACGCAAAAGGCTAAACTACTACGGACGACGCAGGGTTGCGGGTTGGATTCCCGCCTTGGGATAAATGTTTGTACGATCTGCAAATTCCGGGTGTTCTGGCTATTTAATATGTACCTATAATAAAAACTATCATGTATGGAATGTATTGTGTTAAGTATATCAGTCATCTAGTACCCATAACACAAGCTCTGCTTAGCTTGGGGCTAGAGGATGCTGTGTGGATTATCCAGCATTATTATTATTATTAATTATATTGCCTGGGGATAAAACTCGTGAAGTCATCGGTCGTTTGGTCTCATAGTCAAAGTAAAAAAGCATTTATTCAGTAAAATCCGCAGGGATCATCTTGAAACGTCTTAAACCTAGGTGAATCTAAGCGCCAGTTCCTCGCGACCAAGCCTAGAAGAACCGGCAAGAAACTTACAGCTTACAGTTCTTACTATTTTTTTCTCATTCCATACGTAGGTCCAAATAAATCGTCTTGTTTAAGGGTCAAGGAATGTATTTAAGACCGGACCTTTTCACGTGAAAAACGACCTGTTTTTACAACGTAATACGGACCTCTTAAAAACTCGAAACGTCGCATCAACCGTTAAATACACTGTAAATTTATTTAACTGCGATGTTGGAAACGCAGTGTGCTCGTTTTTGGATATGGCATTATTATTTAGTAGTAGAGTTTCGAGTAGAGCTCTTGTTAGGGCTCGTCCGGGGAAGTACTACCACTTACCTAACTATTTCTACCGTCTAGCAGCTTGCTGTGTTCCGATTTGAAGGGTGTACACCTGTATGCCTCAGGTTGAGAAGCATGGCAGTGCATCGTAGGGCACGTTCATAAGGAACTTTACCTGCGAGGCAATGCTTTGTTATAGGTGATGGTAACACCTATAACAAAGCAATGCCTCCACCACTTAACATCAGGTGGGTCATTTGTTCCATCAGAAATTCATATAAAATAAACTGTCAAACTGAGAACCTTCTTTTCTTGAAGTCGATTAAATAATAATATATCAATTATTGTTTCACACAAATGTAGCTGGGTGCTGATAATAATGTTACTAAGGTAACTTAGGGCGCTCTAGCAGCTAATTAAGAAGTTTGAGGGGGTTGCTTGCTCTATTGAAATAAAGTTCAAAATCCGATTCGTTTTATGTTCATGGTTCCAATATCCTTCAAGCGTCTGTTTGTAGTATTACCTACGGGTCGTTGCGTGTCAGTGAGTGAGACGGTGGCTTATCTGAGAAGCAACGAATCTTAGTTATACCAACGGACTCTGTAAGGTAGGTATGGGAGCGGGCACAATTGGGATAGTCAGGAAAGGAGAGGTCATGAAATCTACATGCATTAGATATAGTTAGGTAGGTAGGCACGGAGGCAACTTAATTTCAGTCATCAATCTTAGTCACAATAGCATTAGATCTTCGCTTATACTTAGGTACCTACTAGTGAGTAAGCATAAGCGGCCTAAATAAGGGTATTTAGGCCGTTGACGTCATGACGAGGTAGGTACCTACTAGTGATGTAACGAATGCTGGATTTTTCACATTCGCGAATGCGAAAATTTATCGTCAACATTCGCGAATGCGAATGCGAATGCGAATATCCGTTGCATCACTAGTACCTACCTATGTTGAATAAATAATAATAATTCATTTCATAGTTAGATTTATACCTAGGTAGTTAAACTGAATGTTTGTTTGCGTTTCCTTGTCTCCCAGTTTGTATCTAATCGTGAGGACCGCGAATTGGCTTTTCTGTTAACTAGACTACTTAGCAGAATTTTTTAGTAAGCTGTTGGTCTTCCAAAAATAAATAAATAAAATATAAATACCTAGAAGGTATGTAGGTACTACAAAGGTAGGTGGTAAATACCACATCCAAAACATACCCTAAATCCTTTCTCACATCCCACCAAGCAGCCATTCGAATATTTTCTCCAAAACAAAAACCCAGTAAACTGAACCAAAACATCCGTCAAAAAAGCCCCAAATACCTACACGATGAAGAAAATTATCTTTAATTATTACAATTGTACCAAACGGATCCGCTACCAATAACATTAGCCATATTTCGGTAAAAAAAAAACTTTGGCGGGAAATTGGACCTTATTCTGATAGATGTAGACCTGTCAAAGTTTTGACAGGTGTTAGGTTATGTTTGCAAGATGGCGGGCGGAGTTGGTTGTTGTTTTTTGTGTGAAAATTGCTCATTTTCGGGTGTGGCCTCCAAAACCACGCCTTGATAATGAGAGTTTAAGTACCCTCAGCATTGGAGACTGGGGAGTGGATCACCTTAGTGCCTCTACATGCTTTGTTAATAACTTTTGAGGAAACTTGTAGAAATAATTAGGTTGCCAGTTACCTACTTAGGTATTCAGAGGTAAGTTGGTAGGTTCTGAAAGGTACCTTTCAAATCGGTGTATCTGCCGAGTCAGTAAAAAAGTAAAGGTTGTTGTTGGTTTTAAGGAAAACAATTTTTTGAAGTAGGTAATACTTCTAATGCGACTTCCAACAAGGTTGCGTTAAATGTTTAACACTACCATGGAGGGGGTATGAAAGCACTGTTCGTTCTCTCTTTCACTCATAGCCAGTTACGTTTCGTATACTAAAGAAGTTTACTTCAGTCGTGTGGTCTAAAGCACACTCGTTTTTTTCAAATAGAAAAATCCTTTAGTGCACGCCCGGATTCGCAACCATGACCTTTTAGGATCAGAAGGCGAGGTCACCTTAGACGAATTTAGTAGTTTATTCGTTTAAGGGTCACACCCACAGTGGTGACCCATTAACAGGTGCTTTTCGGTATCGTTAAGTATTAAATAAAATACAGTATTATGTAAAAGCATACTTTAATCTTACAATAACATTCTTTACATCGTATTCACAGCTTTGGTCTGTATAGAGCGTACTATTTGAAAAATATACTTTTTAATTTTATAATCTGTTTCAAATATAACCTCAAATTTAAGATATCTCAACTTGAAATTGGTTTGGAAACTGCACAAAATTAAGTTATAAGTGTAACTTATATTTTAATTTACCAGCTGTAAGTAGCAGATAGGTATTCCTTATGTGTGGGAAAAGTTAAAAGCCTACTTCAAAAAGTCAAAAAGCATATATTTAATAATATCCGCAGGGATCATCTTCTAACGTACCTAAATCTAGGTGAATTTAAGCGCCAGTTCCTCGCGAGTAAGCCTAGAAGAACCGGCAAGAAACTTACGGTTTGGTTCCTACCGGTTTTTTTTGATGACAAAGTAATAATAATGTATAAATAAATTTGATTACTTCTGAACAGCTCGATCAATTTTGATAGTTTTTACTGAACGTAAACGTCGATAAAAAATATTGCTAATCGATAATAAGTACATTATGCCTAACATTTAAAAAACAGCTGACGTTTTTTTTCTAGTAGGTATAGTCTTTATAACTAAGCTTTGTGCAATTTCCAATCTAATTTCAATAACAAAAAAATATAAAGTAATTTTGTACGCTCTATTATCCTATCGCCTACATATCCCGCGTTTTTCTTAGTCTATGGTAAATATTTTGATTTAAACTAGAAAAAAAGAATTAAAAACTAGCGTTCTGTCACGTAAGTGTGCGCTATCAAATTGTACTCTTAAAAAACAAAAATGCAAGGAATTCGGAAATATCGCGAGCACCAAAATTTTAAACCACGATTTTAAAAGGTTTTTTCTTCTAGATTACTGTCCCTAACTTCACTCTTCGAATGAGAAGGAGACAAGAATATAAGCATCTTCCCTTCTCTATCTTATTCCCGACTCTTAAAATTCAGTAAGTAATAGGTATTTCCAAATACGGCCGTAACTTTGAAACAAAACTAGTAATATCCGTTTTTTTAATGTGAACGCTCATGGAATAATTAGATGGATCACTTGATGTTAAGTGGTTACCATCACGTATAAAAAAGCATTGCATTGCGGTCACGATCGTTAAGAACGTGCCCTACAATGCACTGCTCTGCGTCCATCAACCTGAGGCATACTGGTGTTAAGCCTCATGTGATTGCAATTTCACAAGCACCCACACCTCTTAAGTTTACTTTTAAGCGTAAATATTCTAATCAGTATCCCAAAAGTAATTGAGTTCAAAAATTTAGTTTTTGTGAAATCAGAATCGTAAGATTTGATGGGACCCGAATAACGAGTGACGTCAATAAATGACAGTTTACAGAAGAAACGACCCAGCCATGTATTGTCACTTTCACACGACATCGTCTTAAAAACTACAATTTTGTAACCCCACATTTAGCAAAACTTCACATCTGAGTCCTTGGTAACCCGCAGAATCAGAATTTGTAAACAAAATACATTATTTGTATTTTATCGACAAATTCTACTATCTCACTTTGCACACCTTAGCCCGGCTGAGCGGTTAGGGTCGTCGCACACATGCATGCTATAACCACAAAACACCGCCATGCCACCGAGCTGCACTTTTCGTATATTTCTATAAATTCGTTTTGATCTCTACACGCGCCATTACCCCTCGCTATAGCAACCACAGACCAGCAGGGTATTTTAAAACGTTTAATTACGATTGCGATTCCGCTGAAGATTGTGATCTTGTCGAGTTTTCGTAATATTCGTCGGAAGCTTCCGATGCTGAACCAAAACGGCATAGCGAACGTTTTAAAATTGCTGATATCGAACCAAAATGACGTAAATATCGTTTCAAAATTGCGTTTTTCCGGAATTTTCATCGGAAACTACCAATGCTAAATAGCCCAAGAAATGTTTTAAAATTGCGGTGCAGCTAGGCGAAACTCGAGAACATCAAAACGATTATGAAATTAAGTCTAAATGTACAGAAATTTATCGCAAATTTAGATAATTTCTCATATAAAGTACACGATTCAGTGTAGTCATTTGGTAGAATGACAATTCGTCTAACGTAGTCCTGTCTTGTCTAGTTTTGTCTTGGCCACTGTGGTTGTCATTTGCTTCCCCTATTCAGAACTGTATTCCAGTTTCAGTGGCGTTTTGTGGCGGTAGCATGTTACTTATGTGTGGCAAGGTTTACAAGTTACAAGGTTTTTAGCATCGTCACGTATTTTTTTCGAAAAATAAAATTTCTAAATATTTTTTTATTTTGGAATCATCCAGAGCTTTGGCAATGTTTTTTTGAAAAATCAAAGTTTTCGATATTGTGACGAACCGAACATTCAATAGAAGTACCTTATTCTATTCCCATTTAAATAATTGCCAAGTAAATTCGATATTATCACTTTTATATAAGTTTTCATTGACTACCCGCGTAATTTAAAAAAAAAACGAAATTAGTTATTTCACTTTTTCAGGGCCCGTTTTATGCAAAACATAACAAGTGAATAATCGTATTAGTTTTTAATCAAACCTGTACGTAGTAAACTTACTTATTTTTACTATTATGTTTTGTAGAAAATCATATTTTCCTAATGGTCAAATTTTTCAATATTGTGTAGGAGCTAGGATCCAGATTTTTTCACTAATTAAGTCTACACGTAAGAAGCTATCTGCAATAATGCTCTACGGTGACAAATTAATGAAAACATTTTTTTTATAAAAAAACATGCAAAAAATTTTTACAAAATGCAAAAAATTATATTATTAAAATCATTTCTGCTGTATTATTTTCATGCTCATTTGTAATAAATACATAATTGTAGCTAGTTAGTAAGTAAGTACATAATATTCAACAGAAATGAGGCATTTTTTTACACAAAGTTTTTTTTGTGTAGTTTTGTGTGCAAACAAGCCCTGTATAAGAACATTGAGATATAATCGAATATTGGCAATATGTATTATTGGTAACCATTTATTACTATTTCCACTTTTATACAGGATATTTGAAAACCTGAATTATCGTGCATACAATTATTTACTTAATAAAATAACTGTTTTTTATGTAAAAAATGCTTTACACACAATAACGCAGACTTCCCAAACATCCCGCTCACAAAATATGGATAAATATATTATCTAAAACAAAAAAAACGTAAAGACTAAACAACAGACAATATCAGAATTCAAAATCTTATTACGAGAAGTTTAAGTGTACTTAAAATTACAAAAAAAAATTGAAATGGCAACAACACACCTTTATAGGAAATTCACAGTCGAAAAACAACTTTTAACATCTATATTATCGAAGAATAATATACCTCTACCACGTGGCGACATCTTGAATAACACCATCCCATTTTTTATTTATTTAACGATTTCTATAACAGATTCATCAGTCAAAGACAATGTCTATCGTTTGGGGAGATCTGTATCAAATTTGCCGCCGAGTTTTATGAGGCTTTATGCGAATAAGTGACTAAAAGATGGCCCACCTGACGTTGAGTCTGGCTTTAACGATTACATTAATTCGCCGTACACGCCGTACGTTGCAGTCTACTTTCAAACCGGAACACAGCAATGCGAGCATCACTGCTTGGCGGCAGGAATAGGTACGGTGGAAGTACTTCTACTGACGAACTGTTTCCCAAAGAGCTCTACTACTACTAGAAGTTTCTAGTAACAATTTATCAGAATATTTTTTTACCGATAAACTTTGAACGTGGTAGAGGCACAAAGTGAGTTCAAAAACATTTCTAATTTGAGAAAAAGAAACGACACCGGTTAGAAAAAGTATAGCGAATATTAAAAAAAAAAACACCGCGCGTACCCAGAAATAGCAGTACATTTTTTTTGGAAAAACATAAGTAATTTTGGTATTGCGTTGTCACCCTGAGATATCAAACTGTAAATCTAATACATAAAATGTCAAAAAATCAACAAAAATATGTTTTTCACAAAAAATATAGTATAACAGAAGCAAAACTATAAACATGTATAATCTTATAATAATTCACACTTAATTGTGTTGATAATCCGGTGCCGAGAATCTATAAAATATGAATTATAAACTAATAAACTTCACAGCATCAAAAACGGGCAAGCATTTTTTGGTGAAAGGTGCCGTCCTTGTTAAAAATCTATTATAAATCAAAACTTTATAAGAAACAGCAAATTAAAATAAACTAAAATTAACATAAAAACTAAAAAACACGTTGCATAGAGGTGATTTTAATAATTGATTTAATTACAAAAACGGACTAGGTTTTTAAAAAAAAATCATTATCCCCATCACTATTATTTGGAACGGAATTATAATAATGTAACAAATATATCACAATGAATTTTTTAGTCACTTTAAAGCCGGCTACCATCTTTGGGTAAATACCAACGCGGTCATTGACCACGAGTTTTACGACTTGCCATCCAAGGTTGCCTTTGGCGCCTGGGGCGGTATCCAAGCATTCAACTCATTTTAGTAAATTTCTATATTAATAATTTTATATTAAATATTACTTGTATTCATAACTATATCAAAGATATACTCTATCTGAATAAATTACATGAGCGTCGGCTTTAAACTGACCAAAAAAACATCGTGTATTTAAAAATAATATAATATTACTTTGATATAATTTCTTGGCTACATATGGAACGACACCATCCATTGTGATGGCCGCGCATGCCCATCACTGGGTTCAACCCCAACATTCATAAACTATTACAGCTATCTATATAAAAACTGAAGTTTATGTACATTTTATAGACATTTGTTTGTACAAACATTTCGTTGCTGTGTTTTTGAATGTTTTAAATTATATTTTTTATAAAATTTACATTTAAATGGTTTTGTTGACTAGAAATCGACCTAACATGATTTAAAAATCATTCAAAATAGATATTAGATCTGAATTTCCAAAATAATTATATAAAAATATATTACATAAACTTTGGGTTTGACTTAGGCCTTTTTCGATAATATATTTAATTGCACGAAACAAAACGATATAATTTCTTTGATTTGTTATATACAAAATAAAAATATAGAAAAACTCTAAATATAATAGAAATACAAACAAAAACACAGCAATTATTTAAATTTTTATGTACAGACCCTGTATTTGTTTTTAAACTATAAAATATAAAAATACTTAAAAACAAAACATGAGTATGTAAATAATATATAATTATCTAAATGGGGTCTGCACGAATTTTATATAAAATATACTTATTATAATAAAAATAATCATGGAGAGATTATCGTCATTAAAAGATTTTAAATTTTTGATTCTGGAATGTCCCACGTCACTGGAGAATTCGCGATAAATCCTAGAACAAGAATAATATAAATTTAAATTTTAAATCCAAATTTAAAGTTAATTTAAATAAAGGAGGTATTATGAGTACTTGAAAGGAAAAATACTGTGTATCATTACATCATTATGATAGTGATATTTATGATACATTGATATTAATTTAAAAATGTATATTTGTTTCCATATGTTATCCTAGATGGCGGTAGTAGTCCCGTTTCTATTAAGGATGACTCACGGTAGACCTAATCTATATCTATAGCAATTATAAGAGTATTTGTCCTGACTGACTGATTGGGATACAGGCAACGCACAGACTAAACCACTGGTCGTAGAGGCTTGAAATTTCAGAGAGCGTCTTGGTGCGTAGAGGTGTACTAAGAAAGGAATTCCGAAATTCAACCCCTAAACGCGGGGGGTTGAAGTTTGTATGAAAACAGTTTCACGCGGGCGAAGTTGCGCATGTTTCGCAAACGGAACACGGAACTGCATGAATAAATATTTATCGGATTCTAAATTGATTATCGATCGATCGATTATATTATTATTAACTAATTCCACATGAGTTATTTTAGCTCGGGCGGTTCACGGTAATACGGTGATTGCTCGGTCGAGCCCCGTATTTGTAATGTAGTCAGACACGGGACCGGCACGGGACCAGCACGGTACCGGCTCGGACCCGACACGGTCTAACGTGAGTCATCCTTTAATCGGATTCCTCGTTAGCATTGTGTACAACGCCATCTAGCATTCGATTGCGAATACTTTTGGTTTCCTCGTTAGCATTGTGTACAACGCCATCTAGCATTCGATTAGGAATACTTTAACTGTCCCTCATAGCAGAAAGATAACCAGTATTTTAACGTAACTGATACAGTGCCACTGTCACCTTTTGGATATGGAACCCTAAAAATTATATCTACGAAAATATATATATTTATCTACAGCATAAAATAATTTACAGAACTACAGAAACGGCAAAAAAAATGTGCAAAAATAAAAGAAATGGCATTTTAGAGTGCAAAAAATAATAAACGCATTTAACGGGATTTGAACTCGCAATTTCAGGATCAAGAGGCAAGATTCCGCTGAAGGTATAGCTCTAGTTTGATACAAGAAAATAAAATGAAAAAACCTTTGCTGGCCAAAAATTTTAACTCTTTTTTAAATATACTTGTCACAGTCACATTCACGACAAGTAAATATACAAAGAAAAAAGAAAAAGAGAGGAAAGCTTAACAATACTGATATTAAAAAAAACGGCTTAAAAACTTTTTAAAATGAAATTTGTCAGGTTTTTAGCTTACCTCATATCTATGTAATAATTGAGGTCCATTAAAATGTGGATTTTCGCTATAGAAAAAGGGCCGTTTCATTGTATTCTGCCCTAGAACAAAAACATATTACTAATACTACTATACTAGTAGTAGTAGAGCTTTTAGTGAAGGGATCGCTCCTAACGAACGTGACCTGCGAGATAATGCTTTGGTGATGGTAAGGGAACGTACCCACACTACGTGACTTACAGGGAACCCCCATTGACGACCGATGTGGCGCGGCGGGCGAATGTCCGCCTGCGACGCAGAGGTTGCGGGTTCGATTCCCGCCTTGGGATAAATGTTTGTACGATCTGCAAATATTTATTCTGGGTGTTCTGGGTGTTTCTATGTATAATAAAAAATTTATCTATATCTGTACTTAATGTATTGTATTAAGTATATCAGTCATCTAGTACCCATAACACAAGCTCTGCTTAGCTTGAGGCTAGATGATGCTGTGTGGATTGTCCAACTTTATTTATTTATTTTATTTATTAGGAGGGGGGAGCTTTAAATACTAGGGTCAGTCAAAGGAGCGGGGGGGTCGCTCAGGTTTTTGTCACGTAGTCGACTTTATTGAGAGAAATCTCCAGAATTTTTTGAGACGAATATTAATGTGATTAAACAGAAAATAATTGTCGTGTTCGTAAATTAAGTTACTGTAAGTTAAATACTGTATAGCCATCTTTTTATAAATGTTGTTCTTTTTAATAATATAAAATTCAATAGTAATTGATACATGCAGTCTTATGCAATAAAGACGAATATAAACCAAATTATATTTTTTTTTACTTTTTGCCTTTGAAATGATTAAAAATTATAATTATGAATTACTAGCGGCCCGTCCCGGCTTTGCACGGGTGCAATTTAATAAGGATCCATTTTTTTTATATAATATAGCCTATATCACCCGGAGATAGTGTAGCTTCCCAACGGTGAAATCATTTTTCAAATCGGTCCAGTAGTTTTGGAGGCTATTCAATGCAAACAAACAATGAAATCTTTCCTCTTTATAATATTATTATAATAGACTACGTGAAATCTAAAAGGGGAGGAGGGGTCTTGGCATATACTACGAGTGGTCACCAAAGGGGAGGGAGGGGTCGAAAAATCTAAAAAATAGGTCACGTAGGATGGGTACGTTCCCTAACCATTTAAGATCAGGTGGGTCATGTTCCCTATGCACTGCTGTGCCCAATCTGTGCAACCTGAGGTATACAGGTGTTGCCTTATACCTGTAATATCCCCGGCATTAAAACCCTTCTGTAGCAACAGGAATAGGCATGGTGGTAGTACTTCCCCGGACGAGCCCTTCACTAAGAGCTGTACTAAGGGTCTCTACCGTGGTGTATAAATGTGTTTAACTTACATAGTTGCGTATGCGCCGCTAATGCGTTCTGTTTAGCTATCAGTAACTCTGGTCCCGGCCGAGATAGAGGGTCGTAGTATCCTGGAATAAAAGTATAAATATAAAATAATATACGTACATAAATATAATGTAAAATCCTGATATATAAATCTATACTAATATGTATTATAAAGAGGAAAGATTTGTTTGTTTGCATTGAATAGGCTCCGAAACTACTGGACCGATTTAAAAAATTACATACAAAGGCTATAATTATATTTTCAAAAAAATTAGGAAACCTTACTAAAGCCCGTGCGAAGCCGGGTCGGACTAGTATAGTATATACTAATAGAATTCTAAATTTGTTTTACACAAATTTCAACCCCCGCTGTACACGTTTAGGGGTTGAATTTCGGGAATCCCTTTCTTAGTACACCTCTACGCAACAAGACGAATATACCCTTAAAAAGAACAGAATCCCCTAAGATCTCTATGTACCAAGTACTAAGTTAGTCTAAAGGGGCAGGTAGAGATATTAAAAAACTAGCTGCCGCTTGCAGCTTCACCCGCGTGGCAGTTTTCTTCCCGTTCCCGCTATTTTTTTGGGATAAAAAGTAGCCTATATGTTAATCAAAGTTATAATCTATGTTTATTCCAAATTTCATCCAAATCGGTCTACTGGTTAGAGCGTGAAAGAGTAACAAACTTTCTTACAAACTTTCGCGTTTATAATATTAAGGTTAAACAAGTCGGTACGTTGTCCATACAAACGCTGTAAGTGTTTAATGTCTACTATTTATTAACGTGCGTCCGAAGTTAAGTTTGATACTGAATTATCTTGCAATTATCTAGGTACGTTACCCTATATGCTACAGTAAAATCAGATTACCTTGAAAGTTACAAGCGTCGAAAGATTTAGTACTAAATTTTATAACGCTTGTAACTTTCAACAGCGTTTGTATGGACAACGTACCGACTTGTTTAACCTTAAGTAGGATCTAAGAGGATATCTACCGTGCTTCAGGATTAAAGTCATGATACTATTTCTATATTTTTTATTTGCTATATTACCTGGCATATTACTGTGGGTCGTTGGAGGGTAGTACGGGCTGCCCTGTGGTTGCATTACATTACACCCTGGAAAAAATAACAAGGTCATAGTCAAAAATCATTTATTCAGTAATATCCGCAGGGATCATCTTGAAAAGTCTTAAATCTAGGTGAATCTAAGCGCCAGTTCCTCGCGACCAAGCCTACCAAGAACCGCCAACAAACTTACGGATTGGTTCCTACCGTTTTTTTGTATGATCCTGCTACAAAATAATAATAATGTAAATAATGAAGCTCCAGTGTGGTGCCAATCTAACTGAATGCAAGACATGAAACATGCTAAGGCAATTATACCAAGAACTTAAAATACAACAGAAGTTCAAAAGGCAGCACACGCTACGCTTCAACTAATAGTAATGCTTACAATCTAATGAAATCAATTAAGAGAATAGTACAGACATTGCAAAACTATATCCTAGCTGTCGATGGGTAGAGCGATCGTAACATCTGGCTACGCAGATTTGTAAATAAAAATAACACTTGTAAAAATCTTTGATTCTGACATATAGACAACGCACAGCCTAAACCATTGCTCGTAGAGACTTGGAATTGTCTGACTATTATTTTTCTTAGTGGGTTGAGGTAGGAAAGAAAAAATTCTGAATTTCTGAAATTCAGCCTCTAAAAGATTTCAAGTCTGTTATAATAGATTCCTTCACGCGCGTTCTCTATTCTCTAGTATAATATGCAATTGTCAGCAGCGATGGGCTTGCAACCTGTCACGTATGTAATAACTACTGCCATATGGGTAAGTGTGTACCAAATGTAATATTTGGACGCACTCTGACTACCCCATACTCTGACTGAATCTTGAGTAGGTTACTTGGTACTAAGAGATCTGTATGGATATCTACCGTGCCTAGCGATTGAAGTCGTGAAGCTATTTATTTATTATTTGTATTATCATACAAAAAAACTTTATATCAAACATTTTATCAATTATCTGGTTCTTATAACTATGCTTAGGTGTAACTATGCTTAGTAGCTTAGTAGAACTTCTGTTGTATATTAAGTTCTTGGTATAATTGCCTTAGCATGTTTCATGTCTTGCATTAAGTTAGATTGGCACCACACTGGAGCATCATTATTTACATTATTATTATTTTGTAACAGGATCATACAAAAAAACGGTAGGAACCAAGCCGTAAGTTTCTTGGCGGTTCTTCTAGGCTTGGTCGCGAGGAACTGGCGCTTAGATTCACCTAGATTCACCATGCTTAGTTTGGGGCTAGATGGCGCTGATAAATGTCCATAATATATTTATTCATTTAACTATGTAAGTACTTACCATTGGGTGCTTCTGGTTCTAGTTTGACTTGTTGTTGTAAATGATCCAACAAGCGCTGTTGCTGTACTCTTCTTTCATTGTACGGGTTACCACCTACAGACAGAGACAAACATATTAACCACATGCCATTTTGAATTACCCACACGTTGTCACCCTTATATCTATATCTATACTATGATAAAACTGTCAAAAAGTCAACTATAAATATATTTTTCGCATATTTTGCTAATACAAAAATAGCTCGCCTTTGTACATGTCCACTATATTATTTTTCTATGTAAAAAATAGGCAAAAATACTAAGTTGACTTTAAGAAATAATTATTGTATGTTTGTTTGTACACGCATTACGAAAAAACTACTGAATGAATATTGATGCGATTTGCAGAATTAGTTAGCTTATAGTCCAATTTAAAACTTAGCATTGAACTGTCATCCCTAAAACGGGTAAAAAGGGGATAAAGTTTGTATGAAGAACGGGCACTCAGCTAGTCTAATATAAAACCCAGACGAAGAACAAACATATATGTTCATCACACAAATGTTCTCAGTGGGGATCGAACCCACAACCTACAGCACAGAAGGCAGAGCTAAAGAAAGAGAAATAAATTATGAGATTTATTGAATTATCTTACCTAACTGTTCCTTTGTCCGTTCATACATATATTTATCATCGTCTGTAATATCAATTTCTTGCTTAATAAGATTCTCATTGAAGAAACTTGTATCCATTCTGTGTTGGTCGTGCCTATCTTGAAGTAACTGAATATTATGTTGCTGGCTCCTTAACAAATCCACACTATCGGGGTAGTTATTTTGGTATATATAAGGGTTAGGTTCCCTAGGGTATGTTTTATCATAGTACACATCTGGGATTTT
Organism: Electrophaes corylata; assembly: GCA_947095575.1. NCBI lineage: Eukaryota > Metazoa > Arthropoda > Insecta > Lepidoptera > Geometridae > Electrophaes > Electrophaes corylata. The sequence continues at coordinate 559,501 of OX352726.1, read as the reverse complement.
TGAGTATCCGTCTTGTAGCTGCTTGTGGTAAAGCTCTTTTAAGTCATAGGCACTGTGGGACTTCCGTTCCAGGGCATATTTTTCAGCTTCCTTATTGTACTCTTCGTTTGTCTGTGGTATGTAATCATCAGGTTTCGAGTAGTTTTTGGGTTCCTTCTCATATGTTTCTTTACTATACCCCTCTTTAGGGTATGTTTCTTTAGGGTAATCTTTGCTGAACCCTTCTTTTAGGAAACTATCTTTGTATGTATCTTTAGAGTAATCTTTACTGTACTGTCCGTCTTTTGGGTAACTATCTTTATATCCATCTTTGGGGTACGTTTCCTTAGGGTATGAACCTTCTTTAGGGTAAGTTTCTTTAGGGTATGAACCTTCTTTAGGGTAGATTTCTTTAGGATAAGATCCTTCTTTAGGGTATGTTTCCTTAGGGTAACTTTCCTTGGGGTAACTTTCGTTTTCTTTCATGGGGTAGTCTGTCTCTTTAGGGTAGCCATATTGATCAACTTCAGAGCTATATGATTTTTCAGACACTTCACTATAACTGTTGTTGGGTTGTGTGTCGTCATCTTCGTTCTGTACAGGGTCTGTTTGCATAATAGCGTCCTGTTTTTTCGGTTTTAGGGGATGGGGGATCGAGTGATGGGGTGAAATTGTGTTTGCCATGTGTCCTAGGGTTTGTAGACGGTATGCAAGCTGAAAAGAGAAATATTTTTTTAATATTTTTTTCATTTTATTTATATTTTTTACTTAAATAGTATCACGATGATTTCCTCCCATGGTAGATATCCCCAGATGGTAGAAAAAAACCTGTAACTTGACTGGCCTAACAACACAGTAGTAAGTGGTCTAGGTTGTGGGTTCAATCCCTACCCAGAACAAACATTTGTCTGATAAACATAGATGTTTGTTCTCTGTCTGGGTTTCATTGTATTCTAAGTATGTATTTACAAAAAAAGCATACATAGTACAAGCTTTGCTTAGTTTGGGGCTAGATGATGTTGTGTAAAAATGTCCTGAAATATTATTTATAATGACTTTCAGGAAGGAGTTTCACAGCAACAATATAAAACATATGTTTTTCCTCATTGAAATACTCTTTTACATTCCACAGTTGCTCAAATATTGGCTAATTTCAACATAGTTCGTTGCTAAGTTAGCATTTCGTATTTACGATCTAAAATTTCTGCCGCCAAGCAGCTTGCTGTGTCCCGGTTTGAAGGGTGTGGGTGCCGGTGTAATTACAGGCACATGAGGCTTAACACCTGTATGCCTCAGGTTGATGGACGCTGAGTAGAGCATCGTAAGGGCACGTTTATAACGACCGTGACCTGCGAGATCGACTGCGAACGACTTGCAGATCGTACAAACATTTATCCCAAGGCGGGTATCGAACCCGCAACCTCCTGCGTCGCAGGCGGACATTCTCGCGCCACGCCACATCGGTCGTCAAAAATATTTAAATATTTTGATACTTACAACACTGTCATGTTCCTGACTTCCCATGCCGTCGGGGGTGCTGGAGAGGGGAAGGGAATGGTGGTGAGACATCGGCAGCTGCCACTTGTCGGTCTTATCGCTGGAATTTATACAAGATAACTGATTATAGCAGTCAAAGTCAAAGACAAAAATCATTTAATCAGTAATATCCGCAGGGATCATCTTGAAACGTCTTAAATCTAGGTGAATCTAAGCGCCAGTTCCTCGCGACCAAGCCGACCAAGAACCGACAACAAACTTACGGCTTGGTTTCTACCGTTTTTTTGTATGATCCTTTTACAAACTAATAATAATGTAAATAATGAAACTCCAGTGTGGTGCCAATCTAACTTAATAAGGTGATTGCAAGACAAAACATGTTAAGGCAATCATACCAACTCAACATTGTTAGGATAGCGGGAAGTCTGATATAAAGGGCTCAAAATCGTTCTTCCTGGAAACGTATGGGGGAGGCCATGTCCAGCGTTTGTTGTATGAGAGCCCCCTTAAATGTTTACTTTATTCTGTTTTTTAGATTGTTGTTATAGCAGCAACAGAAACACATCATCTGAGAAAATTTCCACTCTATCAAGGATCATGAGATACAGCCTGGAGACAAACAAACAGACAGACAAAAGACAAAAAAATCACGTGACTATAAACGCGCCATGATTGGTCACCATACTTGTGACGTCATAATGGTATAGCTATTTAATAATAGGACAGCGTTTACGGCTATTGCAATGAGTGAAAACTAACATTCTGACGTCACACGCGCTCGGGTTTGTTCGGGAGCTGTCGGCATGTCTTTGGTACTGGATTCAAAAATTAATTTTTATTTTGAAATAACTTTTGAATTATTGCGAAAAAGAAATTCAAAAATTGTTTTTGTTATAAAACTTACGATCTTTCCATTTACAGCAAAAAAAATATTCAAAACCCCAATTCTACTTCTTTGATACTAACCATTCCTCCTTCTTTCCATCCCGGTATTTGACAGTTCGGCTCTTGCGGATCACCATGACTGTGCCGTCAGGGTTCAGCTTGGGGAGGTTCTGGGAGGGGACGGCGTCCTTGCTAAGGGTTTTCCACTGACCTGCAGAATTTACAGATCAACATAAAATTGGTATGTACAGTCAGCTGCACTAGGTAGTATACAATTTGTAACTTACAGAACGGTTTTACAGCGTTGCAAATAATATTTACACGACGAAATCTCAAAAAATACCTGAACTTGTCACCTAATTTCACGATTTTGCGTTTTTACTGTTTAAGAATTTACTATAGTTTTGATACTGTTTTGAAAGTTACGAGTTGTATACATTCTAGTGCAGCTGTACATAAGTTCGTCTGAAAATAAATGAAATATCTAGTATCACGACTTTAATCCGCAAGCACGGTAGATATCCCTCTGATCTCTCAGTACCTCCTATTATTTTTTACTCGACTCGACTTGACTAAAGTATTTCAACGCACTTGTCATTGGCAAAAACTGTCCGAATGACGGACTCATGCCACAAAGAAATATAATAATATATATCCTTCGATGTAAATGAATATAACTCTACTAATATTACAAAGAGCTAAAGTTTGTGAGGTTGTAGGGTAACCACCACCACCACCACCACCACCACCACCACCATGCCTATTTCTGCAGCCAAGCAGCTTGCTGTGTTCTGGTTTGAAGGGTGTGGGTGCCGGTGTAATTACAGGCACATGAGGCTTAACACCTGTATGCCTCAGGTTGATGGACGCAGAGCAGTGTATTGTAGGTGACGTTCCTAACGAGCGTCACCTACGAGGCAATGCTTTGTTATAGGTGATGGTAACCACTTACCATCAAGTGGGCCATCTGCTTGTTTCATCAGCAAGTTGTATAAAAAAAACAACTGAATCTACTGAACCTATTTTGAAAATTCTTTTACCAATAGAAAGCCCTGTCATTTGTGATCGTCATAGGCTATATTTAGATGCAAAATGTGGGCACGAGTCAGCTAGTGTCTTATAGTTTTACTGTGGTGAACTTTCCTGGTCATTAAAACAAGGCGGGGAAACCCCAATTCGTCAGTTTAACAAATAAACATATTTCTATTTTACATACATACACTATGTTGTATAAACACTACACTAAAGCTAAACTAAACTAAAAACGCTAAACTAAAGGTTGTCTGGAAGAGATCGCTTTCAGCGATAAGACCGCCCATTGACAGCCGTCACAGCTCAGTTTGTAGTAGCCCTGCCTTCTGTGCTGTTGGTGGTGGGTTCAAACCCCACCGAGCACAAACATTTGTGTGATGAATATAGTTGTTTGTTCTGTGTCTGGGTGTTGTTTGTATTCTATGTATGTATTTACAAAAAAAAAGTATATAAGTGTTCTATCAATCATCTGGTTCCCATAGTACAAGCTTTGCTTAGTTTGGGGCTAGATAAAATTGTTTAAAAATGTCCTGATATATTTATTTATATTTTATTTATTTATTGTACTTCTGGTTTCTTACTTGTAATTTAATTGTTCTATTTCGTGTTTTAATGGTGTACAATAAAGTTATAGTCTATCTATCTATATATCTAAAGCTTCATGTAATATTGAAATGAAATATCTATACAACTTTAATCCCCATGGTTCGATAGATACCCTCAGGTCTGTTTGTACAAAGTCTTTCAAGATTGAGGATATGTAATGGTAGTCAGAGGTATGTCCAAATATTACATTTGGTATATAACCACATTTGACGACCGATGTGGCGCGGCGGGCAGATGTCCGCCTGCGACGCAGGAGGTTACGGGTTCGATTCCCGCCTTGGGATAAATGTTTATACGATCTGCAAATATTTATTCCGGGTGTTCTGGGTATTGCCTATGCATAATAAAAAAATATGTCTGTATGTAGTGTATTGTATTAAGTATATCAGTCATCTAGTACCCATGACACAAGCTCTGCTTAGCTTGGGGCTAGATGATGCTGTGTGGATTGTCCAACATTATAAAAAAAAAACTAACTGGTTTCCTCACGATGTTTTCCTTCATCGTTTGAGAGCACAGGCATTGTGCACATAAATTTTCCGATCAAATCCATTAGTATTCCAAATCCATTCAGGTAAAAGTCAAAAGTCACAGTCAAAAATCATTTATTCAGTGATATCCGCAGGGATCATCTTGAAACGTCTTAAATCTAGGTGAATCTAAGCGCCAGTTCCTCGCGACCAAGCCGACCAACAACCCGCAAGAAACTTACGGCTTGGTTCCTACCGTTAAAGGCATTGTTATCTCTATGACAGTTAGTCAAACAGGACAAAAGTTCTCATAAGTAGTAATTTAGGACACAACTTTTTCACACTAGTCAGTTATATTAAATGTATCATATTTTTCTATATTTCCTGTCCTGGTCATAATTGGGTAGAATCGGGAATTCCCATGACGTAAGCGGTTGAGTAATAAAACGATAAGGAACAACACTTTATATTATATTATACTAAAATAACAATATTTATGAAACATTTACAAATAGGTACAACAAAACTGATTTGATTAACAAAGAAAACTAGCCTGGAAGAGATCGCTACTAAGCGATAAGGCCGCCCATTGTGCCTTCCATTTTATAACTGTTCTTTTATTTTGTTTTATATTACTAGTGTCTGGTGTGTGTACAATAAAGTATTTTTCATTCATTCAAAACTAAGAATACTAATGTACTAAGAAAGGAATTCCCGAAATTCAACCCCTAAACGGGTATAATAATAATAATAATGCTGGACAATCCACACAGCATCATCTAGCCCCAAGCTAAGCAGAGCTTGTATTATGGGTACTAGATATTTTTTATTATACATAGAAAACACCCAGAACACCCGGAATAAATATTTGCAGATCGTACAAACATTTATCCCAAGGCGGGAATCGAACCCGCAACCTCCTGCGTCGCAGGCGGACAAACGCCCGCCGCGCCACATCGGTCGTCATAGCGGGTGTTAAAGTTTGTATAAAAATACAAACAGTATAAGTCGCGCACTTTTCGCTATACATAAGATACAAACCAAAATACAATATAACACCCAGACACAGAACAAAAATCGATGTTCATCATTCAGAAATGTTTGTTCTCGGTGGGGATCGAACCCACAACCTACAGCACAGAAGACAGGGCTACTGCCTGACCTGTGACGGCTATCGTACATAGGTATTTAAAATTATATTATTTGTTTGCTCATGTTGATTGATTTTTTTCTCTTCCATACTATCTTATTTCCATGTTCTACTTTTTATTGTTTTCTTCTTAAGATGATAAATCTTATCATTTCTGTTGAATTCTAACTGCCTATTCCTGCCGCCAAAAAGCTTGCTGTTCCGGTTAGAAGGGTGTGGGTGCCGGTGACATTACAGGTACATGAGGCTTAACACCTGTATGCCTCAGGTTGATGGACGCTGAGTAGTGCATCGTAGGTGACGTTCCTAACGAGCGTGACCTACGAGGCAGTGCTTTGTATGGTGATGGTAACCACTTAACATCAGGTGGGCCATCTGCTTGTTAATGTACGTGTTATGTAATGGTTACCACTTAACATCAGATGAGCCATTTGTTCCTTCAACAAGTAGTATAAAATAAGAATAATAATAACATGCTGGACAATCCACACAGCATCATCTAGCCCCAAGCTAAGCAGAGCTTGTGTTATGGGTACTAGATTACTGATACACTTAATACAATACATTACATACATAGATATTTTTTATTATACATAGAAAACACCCAGAACGCCCGGAATAAATATTTACAGAGCGTACAAACATTTATCCCAAGGCGGGACTCGAACCCGCAACCTCCTGCGCAGGCGGACATTCGCCCGCCGCGCCACATCAGTCGTCAAATAAAAGTTACAACCCCGTCTGCATCCCTATAGAGATGGAATTCCCGAAATTCCTGTTATAGTCCGTAGGGAACATGCAAATGCGTAGTAAAACGCCCAGCATAGCTCTCTCCATAGCCCGTTGAGCGATCTCAAAGAATCCAGAGTGGATACTAAGCTATCAGGGGGGTAAGCACGAATTCCACTTTCGTATCGTAACGGTCCGTAAACCTAACGTATTCACACGTTAGGTTTACGGACCGAGACATACATGGTAGCACGAACGACAACCGATCTACTAACTTCCTATTGATTTACGTTACTTTACGGACCTAGCTATCGTTTACTTTACGTACGTAATGCCAAAAGTGTTCGCGTGCTTCCAATTTTAGTTCTCTTTACGCACGATAGAGGCGCTGTGCAAAATCTCATACATTTTGGTAACGTTAGCGTGACGCTAGCGTCACGATAGCCAGTTCGTACTTGGGCCCCTGATCTATTTAAGTAAATTTTTGAGTAAAAACAATATCCGCCACATTTAGTAAAAGCCAAAGACCCGTTCTGACTAAGCGTGGAACATTTTACAGTCTTTCTAACAAGGAAAGATATTTCATAAATATGAGGAAATCAGAGCTATAACGCAGGTTGTTTTTCGTGACGTTTAACATATAATCTTTGTAAATATATTATTTATTTTCCTTACAACATGCGGAGGGAAGAAAGCCATACAGCGAGAAGAGCTTCAACGGCTTTCTTCATTTCTAGTTCTAAATATAAACGAATGCATCAGCGTTGTTGGTTTGTGAGGGCATACTTGAAACCCTTTACATTTTGGGTTTTCTACAGCATCATAATCTTCCTGCCCTTATCCCACACTAAGTGGGGTCGGCACAACAGGTTTTTTTCCTTCCACTCTCTTCTATCAGTCGTCATCTCAGTGTTCACTCCTTTCTTACTCATATCATCTTTCACGCAATCCATCCATCTTTTCTTTGGTCTTCCTCTGCTTTTATAACCTTTCACATCCATATCTAACACTTCTCGTTATATGGCTTTCTTTCCTCCGCGTGACATGTCCATACCACGCTAACCTATTACTCCTCAACTTATCCGTCACAGGCGCTACTTTCAAACTCCCTCTAATATACTCATTTCTTATTTTATCCATCCTTGTCACTCCACACATCCATCGTAACATTCGCATTTCTGCTGCATGCACTCTTCTCTCATTACAGTCTTAACAAAAATACAAACAGAATTTAAGGGTCAACGTTTTATAATAAGGTTTTAAATTAATCATGACTTTTAATATAATGAAGTACTTTGAATAAATAATTAATCTTGGGTTTATAATTTTGACTCGTAAATGCTTGATTTTAAAAACAGAAGTAGGTATATTTGACGACCGATGTGGCGCGGCGGGCGAATGTCCGCCTGCGACGCAGGAGGTTGCGTGTTCGATTTCCTCCTTGAGATAAATGTTCGTACGATCTGCAAATATTTATTCCAGGTATTTTCTGGCGATGGTCTTGCAACTTCTCATGACTTTGACTTACTTGGTACTAAGATATCTGAAGGGATGTCTACCGTGAAGCTATATCTGTACTGGCTACTTTGCTGCTCTAGCTTTGGTTAGTTTGGGTATAGATGGCGCTATACGAAACGCCGTTTATATTTTAATTTTTTTAAATATCACTCGTTTTGACACGGCTCGGTTTATTAACTAAATGCAAAATGTATTTGTGTAAATTTGCATATATATTCAAGGTTATACCAAGATAATCACGGCTACAATAAGATTTAGACACAATATAAATTATTTTCTCAAAAAGCGTCCTTGCTGTTAAAATTGTGAATTTTAATTTGTTACCGAATTTGGATTCCGCATTTTTAGGGTTCCGTACCCAAAAAGGTAAAACAGGACCTGGTCTGTCTGTCTATCTGTCTGTCACCAGGCCGTATTACATGAACCATGATAGTTAGAGTTGAAATTTACGGAGATGATGTATTTCTGTTGCCACTATAACCACAAATACTAAAAATCAGAATAAAATAAATATTTATGCAAATACAGCAAACGTGTTTTTTTGCTGTTTTTACTATTGGGTTATGGGTACTAGATGACTAATATACTTAATACAATACATTACATACATAGATATTTTTTATTATATAGAAAATACTCAGAATAAATATTTGCAGATCGTACAAACATTTATCAGAAGGCGGGAATCGAACCCGCAACCAGCGTCGCAGGCGGACATTCACCGAGCCACATATGTCGTCATCTTAATCAAATAACTACGACTTTGTAAGAAAAAAACTAATAGTTAAGATGTATCCAACAACGAACATCTGATAACAGACCGACGATACCAACCGATTGCCGCGGCGAGCATCTACAAAATTCGTAGTATTTAATTATTTTAATTTGATAATAATTGAAAAAAAATGTCAAGGCTAACTTAGGTCGAAACAAGTTGATAGTCTTTGCATTTGAGGAAAATGGCGAGATCACAGACACAGTTACTTCATTTATAATCAACAAATTAAAACTCAAATGTTTATAATGCTATTAATATTAATACAACTATAAAACAAGGGGAAAGTTCACAAAACGATCATAAGACCTGTCGTATTGTATGAATCTGAGTGTTAACAAAAGGGACTGATGAAATAAGGGTACATGCGGCAGAGATGCGAATGTTGAGATGGATATGTGGAGTTACTAGAATGGACAAGACACGAAATGTGTGCTTTGTGCTGTGTGTTTTTTTTTAAGTATTGTTAGCAAGATTTCATAAAATAATAATAATGGTATGGACAATCCACACAGCATCATCTAGCCTCAAGCTAAGCAGAGCTTGTGTTATGGATACTAGATGACTGATATACTCAATGCAATACATTACATACATACATAAATATGTTTTTATATAAATAGAAACACCCAGAAATGTCTTTAATGTAGACTTTTTGACCTCTACAGTTTTTTCATGGAGATAATCTTGAAACGTCTTTAAGCTAGAATAAGCGCCAGTTCCTCGCGACCAAAACTAGAAAAACATGCAAGAAACTGACGGCTTGGTTCCTACCGTGTTTTTATGATCTTTTTACGAATTAATAATAATGTAAATAATTAAGCTCCAGTGTGATGCCAATCTAACTTAATAAGGCAAGACTGAAAACATGGCCATATACATATTGGTGGTTGTTTAGTGGTGCCTGCCCTGCCTTTCAATCCTAAGGTAGCGGGTTCGCGATGTGCGCAACGCCAAAGATCTCAAACGGTGACGAAACAAATTGTGAGGAAACTTTTGGCTTAGACAGCTATGTTTGTACTGACTATATCTTTCTTTTATGAGCCTGACTAAGCTGTGAGAATTATATAGGTGCTAAAAGCCTACAAGAAAATTTATAAGGTCTTTTTAAGAGTCAGGCATCTTTCAAAGATGCTAAACAAAAAAGCAATTGTTGTGTCAGTTTCTATCTAAATGCTGTTAAAACAAGTATACAAATTAATTAAAAAGTCCAGAACTAATAGATAAAACTTCTTTTTATGACAATATCAAATTTTTACAAGCATAATTGACCAATTTAGATCTAAATGTGGATACTAGAGCCATACAAAATACAGCATAAAATGATCCTTGCAACAAAACAAGAATATGACTTTAACAAATCAATCGGTTGCATAAGATTCATTTGAGTAGCTTTGAATATTATTCAGTACAATATGATATTAAATGAATCACATTTAGATTTGATAATTGACCCTTGCCATTGCTGTCGCACCCCATGACACACAAATACAATAATTATCAGCATGATAATGTTAATCTTTTCCTGAACGTAGTCAACGCCGGGAAATAACAACTTTTTGTCTGGTATATCCCTATTGACTGGCCTCATCGTTCAGTTGGTAGTAACTCTGCCTTCTGTGCTGTAAGTTGTGGGTTCAATCCCTACTAACAACAAATATTTGTGCAATGAACTATAGATGTTTGGTTATATTCTAATTATATCTATACATGCTTGCTTATATTATAAAAAGGTAAAGTTTGTGAGTTTGTGAGGTTGTAGGGGGTAATCTCTGGATCTACTGAACCGATTTTGAAAATTCTTTTACCAATAGAAGGCAACATTATTTGTGAGTGTCATAGGCTATATATTAACCTGAAAAATGTAAAGTAAAACTAGTATCTAATAAATATGTATTCTATCAGTTGTCTGGATGGCTGTGTTTAATTTGGGGCTTGACATAAGGTCTCATTTTCAATGGAGCTTTTCATACTCTGCATACTATGTATACTTTTAATGAACTGCGGCTTAGGTAGGACTCCGTCATCACCTCTCTTGCATGTTGTGAGAGGCAACTAAGAGAATCCACTACAGATGATGAGTTACAGTATTTCCTGCATACTTATTAATACCAATGCCGCAGTCATAAATCTGCCTGAAAATGGTAAATTCCCCAAATATAAGGGCGGCCATTGTCCAATATTGTTATTCAGGCTGTTGATATTAATGTACCTACTACTGACTACTGCTTGGAGGGAGAACATCTAGTACCGATGTGTCGCGGCGGGCGAATGTCCTCTTGCGACGCAGGAGGTTGCGGGTTCGATTCCCGCCTTGGGATAAATGTTTGTACGATCTGCAAATATTTATTTCGGGTGTTCTGGGTGTTTTCCATGTATAATAAAAAATATCTATATATGTAATGTATTGTATTAAGTATATCAGTCATCTAGTACCCATAACACAAGCTCTGCTTAGCTTGGGGCCAGATGATGCTGTGTGGACTGTCCAGGATTATTTATTTATTAGTACTCCAAGTCTACCTACCAAGATGGTCTTTTGTTTCTACTGAGATTTCTACTGAGGTATTGTAATATGAAGAAACGCTTATACTACTCTGGTAAATCCTTAGACCTGCTCAATGAGCGACTACCCAGCACCAAGAGGTCTGACCGGATGTCTACCGTGCCTTGAGATTACAATTACAGTTATAAGCCTATTTCATTTCATCTGTATGCAAACAAAGGTAGTGTATGTAATTTATAGCCAGAATTATAGTTATGGTGGTATTGTTTTGCTCTTAACAACTGATCTAGTAAGAATTTTGCAGTAGTAGATAACTCAGATGAGATCCTACATCAGCAACTTACAAACCAGTGTGGTGAAAGGCACATAGTAACAAGATTTCACACAGTTTTGGCCTTACTTTGTGAAAGTGAAAAAATAAGTGTAAAAAAACAAATAAAAACGAATGAGTCATACTATAAAAGAATGAACATGGAAAAACCAAAATACCTTTATGCTTACCCATTGTAGTGACGTTGTAATCAGCCTGGGTGAAGTGAAGACTGCAAACTTTGGAGTATTTTGTATAAGGTTTGCCGCGTTTTAGGATTATGTTCCATTTGTCCGCCATAGTCGTGCAGCGGGGGAACCTGTGAAATTTCACGTTTTTCGTCTTGCCGGCGAGCGATGTGCATTGCGGAACCGTACAATAATAACCCATTTTTGATAATCCCGAACGTATTTGTGTTTCACAACATCGGGCACCGTAAACTTGTGAACGCGCGACACATCAAAACTCACTAGTGTCTCTGGCGTGTTACATAAAAACCTTACTGATTGCTTTTATTTGTTGCAATCCTTATCACGTTGGTAAAAAAATGGAATCATCACACAATAGCCTTGAATAATTTGACATGTATCACCTCCTTTTTCCCTTCCCACTTTCAGAAAAAAATGGCTACTTTTGTACCACAGACAATGAGGAACTTTTGTTTCCTTCCTTCTTGACTGATGGGATTCAAATTTCGATTAATCGACTAAAAACTGTTATCTTAACTTCTTTAATTAATAACACTGAATAAAGGCGTAAACATTAATATCTGACATTATTACATTTGAAATTATACGGTTCATTTCATGATTTACCGCTGTTTCAGTCGCTGTGTTACAGTTCGCTGCTTAAAACGCCACGATCTAAAATTTTTTTCAATATAGCCCATTGATCACGCATTTCAAAATGGGTAATTCCACTAAGATTTAATTTCAACAGCGGTATTTTATTAAGAAGAGGTAAAAGTATCTGAAAAAATATTTAGGTAGGTACCGGTCTAGATACTTTTTTGTTTGTTGTTTACAAACAAATTAATCATTGTTTTAAATTGTTTTAATTGTAATCATTGTTTTAAACAACCCTTCAAACCAAATAGTTTTCAACAGTATTTTTCTGGACTTATCCTTCTCAAAGAGTCCTACTACATTTGTGTTCCTCACACAAATTCTCGATGGGGATCGAACTCACAACTTACAGATAGTACCAACTTAACTGTGAGGCCAGACTTTTTTGTTTAAGTAAGAATAGTAAAGTTTATCCCCTACACTTTGATTCGATGGAAACTAAACCAGAGACAATTTAGTTTTATTTTCAACGAGCAACATCCATCTTCTGCTGCCATTTTTGTTTTGGTAATGTCGGCGCTTGGTGTTTATGCGCCAAGTTTTGTTTGTTTTTATAAAGTTTTGCCTTTACTACACCGCAACGACTGTGTTATAAGTTTAACTATGTGATAATTAGTGCGCGGTGTTGACAAAATGCCGTATTACTGCACTGTGCCGCGGTGCACTTCAATGGCAGGCAAAGCGAAGAATGTATCATTCCATCAATTTCCTCGGGATGAGGAGCTTGCCAGATTATGGAATGATATATTAAAACGAGGAAAACCTTACACAAAGTACTCTAAAGTGTGTAGTTTACACTTCAGGCCTGAAGATTACACTATAACAAGCGTCGGAAAAAACAAGGGTACGTCCTATTTTTCTATTCAGCAGGTAGAAACACCTTTACCTACCCATACCTATTCTATTCACTGAGGTACCTACCTATTACCTGCGTGCTAATTACGGTAGCTCGCGGGCCCTTGTTCAAGTTCGTAATATAAACAAGCGTTGTGTTTTAACCGCCAAAAATACCACAACAAATATCTGTTTATTTAGGTAATCGTGTAGGTATATTACGTGATGTTAGACTTGGAATGTTGTTACCTATTCTGATAGACGCTTACCTATAGTAGGTACCTACTTGCCTTATATTAGTCATAATATCTACTTTAGGTATACCTACCGTATTATTATGAATGGTCTTGAGGTATGGAGTAGGTAGCAGCTGTTTTTAGTAAATATGCGCATCGACCGATTAACAATCTTAGACGCCTAAGTGTGGGTTCGATTTACTGTTATGCTTTGAACAGTTTTTTATTTTTCACTAGCCACTCGCAGCTTCGCCCGCGTAGAAGTTTTTTCCCGTTCCCGTTATTTTTTCAGGATAAAAAGTAGCCATATGTTAATCCAGGTTACAATCTATATATATTCTAAATTTCATCCAAATCGGTTAACTGGTTAGAGCGTGAAAGAGTAACAAACATCCATCCATCAATACTTATTCCTTAGGTTTCATGACTTGAATTAATGGTTTTTGGCTGCATAAACAGTAGAGGAGTGGGTAAGAACATGATCAATGTTTAGGAGAGTTGAATAAGCTTTTGAAAATAATTTGTAGCAGAAACAGTCTCACAATGGTTTGGTTTTAGATAATTTGTGACAGTCGTCACAGTTCAGATCGTAGTAACCCTGCCTTCTGTGCTGTAGGTGTCGGGTTCGATTCCCATCGAGAACAAACATTTGTGTGATGAACATAGATGTTTATTCTGTGTCTGGGTGTTATATTGTATTCTAAGTATGTATTTACAAAAAAAGTATTTAAGTATTCTATCAGTCATCTGGTTCCAATAGTACAAGCTATGCTTAGTTTGGGGCTAGATGATGTTGTGTAAAAATGTCCACAAACATAAATTAAACAGCAAAAAAAAACAAACTTACTACAATTTAGTAATGCGCCAAATGTATTATTTGAATGTACCTACCTGACCTTTGACTTCTTAAAAGAATCCTGAGTAGTTACTAAGAGATCAGAGAGGATATCTACAGTGCCTGGTGATTACAGTCACAACAGCCTCACTGTTCTATTTTTTATTAATAGTGTTATAGTTCTTGTCTGCATCTTCTTTACATAGTATAAAATGAAGTCGCTTCCTCTGTCTGTTCGCTTAGATCTTTTAAACTACTTGATAGATTTTAATGCAGTTTTCAGCAATAAATGAAGTGATTCAAGATGAAGGTTTGTATGTATAATATATACATGTTATACGAGTAGTACAGAAAAGCCGAAAAATTCATAGATTTTTACTGTCCAATGAAGTGGGCACCGGTCAGCTAATTCAACATGTATGTCTATACTAATATTATAAAGAGGAAAGGTTTGTTTGTTTGCATTGAATAGGCTCCGAAAGTACTGGACTGATTTGAAAAATTCTTTCACCGTTGAGAAGCTACACTATCCCCGGTTGACATAGGATATAAAATCTTTTCAAATAATTTGGGATTCCCAGATTTTTGGCGAACCCGTGCGAAGCCGAGACGCACCGCTAGTATATTATATTTTACGATCGTTAAAAACGTACCCTATGACGTGACTAGCCTCAAGTACCCGTTATTTCTCCGGCACCCACACCCTTCGAACTAGAACACGCTGCGCTGATTAGCGGCAGAATCAGGCATGGTGGTAGTACTTCTTCGGATGAGCCCTTTACTAAGAGCTCTACTACTAAAAAATATTTGCATTTTGATAATCCACCTAATAGTTAAGTTAAGTAGTTACTATTACCTATAACAAGCATTACGCCACCGGTCACGCACGTTAAAAACGTGTCCTACAATGCACTACTCTGCGTCTTTTAACTTGTGGCACACTGGTGCCAAGCCTCAGATGTCAACGGCGCCCACACCACACCCTTTAAACTGGAACACGCTGCGCTGCTTGGCGGTAAGAATAGGCATGATGGTAGTACTTTCCCAGACGAGCCCTTTACTAAGAGCTCTACTACTACTAAAAAATATAATAATAATGCTGGACAATCCACACAGCATCATCTAGCCCTAAGCTAAGCAGAGCTTGTGTTATGGGTACTAGATGACTGATATACTTGATACAATACATTACATACATACATATTTTTTATTATACATAGAAAATACCCAGAACACCCGGAATAAATATTTGCAGATCGTACAAAAATTTATCCCGAGGCGGGAATCGAATCGCCGCGCCACACTGACGCCGGTCGTCATACTGACAAAAAAATCGTATTCCAGGACAATGGAGAACTCTTCGCAAGGATGCTGTACCATCTCGGAACCTTCCATCGGAGTCACCAGCGCCGTACTCCAGAAAGCAGTGGGAGTCTTGGAGTCAAAATAACTGCACCCCTAGTGTCATAGACCCTACAGTGAGTATTAATTTCCATTGTTTTGCCTAATTGTGTATATTTCCTGTATTATGTTTCTGTGTGGTGAACAATAAACAGTTATCTATCTATCTATCTAATTTCGCTAAACTTGGTTTGCGTGTTGTAGGTTCAAGTCCGGTCGTGCATCTGTAATTGTATCTATCTTACTGACAAACAAACTGTAGAGAAACTATTTCTACAAACTGTCAAAATAAATCAAAATGCATATATTTAATGGAATTAAGATATAGCACCGGTGGTCTAGTGGGAGTGACCCTGGCTTATCTTAAGGTCGTGGGTTCAAATCAGGTCGTGCACCAATTAATTTGTCTGTTCGGAAAATTTATGTGTACACTCAAACGGAGAAAGAAAACATAGTTAGGAAATGATTAGGATTAATATTTATAAATCTCTAATATTCTATTATTATTTTCTCTATAATTTATGAATCTCTTAGGTAAGAGTGAATAGGTGTCTTATAGACCGTCTTGCTTCATCGTCGGCGTCATCGTCACTTACCATCAGGTGAGATTGAAGCCAAAGGACTGTCTATGTCTATGTCTATGTCTAAAAGACTGTCTAAAGGACTGACTAAAGGGGACTTGACACAGTGTGGCGCCGCGTACCTTGCCTCCTCACAGTGTTAGTTAGGCTTATAGTATTTTACATCTACTCGATAAACTTGTGAGCTAGGTGGGTAGGTAGGTTTTAGATTAAGTGTGTATTGTAGATAATTTAGTGTGGTTCTGTCTCCTTGTGTTACATGTGCTGAATAAAGGTATATTCTATTCTATTCTATTCTATTCTATTCTATAAATTAATAAAAAAAAATCTGTGTGAATATTTCAGATTCATCAGCAAATGGCTCAAGCGATCTACATGCAGACAATGCTGGCCATGCAAGCAGCTGGCACCGTGGAAAATCCACATCAGAATGGTAAGAATCTCTGCCGAGCTAAGCCAAACAACATTTATTTACCCGGAATAAATATTTGCAGATCCTACAAACATTTATCCCAAGATGGGAATCGAACCAGCAACCTCCTGCGTCCCAGGCGGACATTCTGCCCGCCGCGCCACTGCGGTGGTCAAACCAATAATAATAATAATGCTTTGACAATCCACACAGCATCATCTAGCCCCAAGCTAAGCAGAGCTTATGTTATGGGCACTAGATGACTGATATACTTAATATAATATATTACATACATAGATATTTTTTATTATACATAGAAAATACCCAGAACACCCGGAATAAATATTTGCAGATCGTACAAACATTTATCCCAAGGCGGGAATCGAACCCGCAACCTCCGCGTCGCAGACGGATTCTCGCCCGCCACGCCACATCGGTCGTCAAATAGGAGAATAGTACAGACAGACATTGCCAAAATATATCCTAAGTAGGGCTTGTCTGGGGAAGTACTACCACCATGTGTATTCCCACTGCCAAGTAGCTTGTGAGTGCCGGTGACATTATAATAATAATAATGCTGGACAATCCACACAGCATTATCTAGCCCCAAGCTAAGTAGAGCTTGTGTTATGGGTACTTGATGACTGATATACTTAATATAATATATTACGTACATAGATACTTTTATTATACATAGAAAATACCCAGAACACCCGGAACAAATATTTGCAGATCGTACAAACATTTATTCCGAGGCGGGAATCGAACCCGTAACCTCCTGCGTCGCAGGCGGACATTCGCCCGCCGCACCATATCGGTCGTCAAACGACAAAGATTCTTGTAATTGGTATAGATTTGAAGTTAATAATAATAATAATAATGCCGGGCAATCCACACAGCATAATCTAGCCCCAAGCTAAGCAGAGCTTGTGTTATGGGTACTAGATGACTGATATACTTAATACAATACATTAAAATACATACATATTTTTTATTATATGTAGAAAATACCCAGAACACCCAGAATAAATATTTGTACATCGCACAAACATTTATCCCCAGGCGGGAATCGAACCCGCAACCTCCTGCGTCGCAGGCGGACATTCGCCCGCCGCGCCACATCGGTCGTCAAGTTAAGAAGTTTGCTTAACATTATGTTGTCATCCTCGTTTCCTCTTCTTGTCCCGTGGATAACACTGTTATTATTTTGGACCATTAATTAGTCACTTTATCTCTTATCATATGTCCGGAGGACGACGACATAAAAGGTGGGAAGATGACATCAAGAAAGTAGCAGGAAGCTCATGGAGTAGAGTGGCTATAGATAGAGGTGAATGGAGGAGATTAGAGAAGGCCTATGTCGAAAGGCGAACTATGCTAAAGGATTAGTGTATATACTAGTATTACAAACAGCCTTGGGTTCATGAAAAATACCACAAGTGACACATCTAGCGAACATTTTTAAGTCAACTATGGACCAACTATAACATTTAACCACAAGTCTAGGTAAAACAAATGACCAACAGTGCTAAAATACGTCTAAAGTGAACGACGGCTGTCGATGAAGTGTCCACAGAGTACCACATGGTGTGACCATTTTATACCACGTCGCTCGGCTCAGCCCGGGTTGCAGGTAGAGTCTCTAACACTAGTATAATAATGTACCTGCCTACTTTAGCAAAGAAATAAAGGCTTTTATTATTATTACTAGCTGACCCGTGCCCACTTCGTTGGGCGGTAAACATTTTTACTTACAAATCTTAACTAAAGTAGTACGATGTTGCCAACAGATGGCGTTAATACGGCATAAAATAGCGGCCGTTCGCAGTTTCGCCCGCGTGGCAGTTTTTTCCCGTTCCCGTTATTTTTTCGGGATAAAAAGTAGCCCAAGATACTCCTTGTTACATCAGCTATCTGCCAGTGAAAGTCCCGTCGAAATCGGTCCAGCCGTTCCAGAGATTACCCGAAACAAACAAACAGACAGACAGACAACAATTTTAAAAAATGCTATTTATTACTAGACCGTTGCTAAAAGCTTTATATGAGAGCAGCGTATCCGTTTCCGTCGTATTTCAACCAGTTTTTATACTTTTAAGCCTTAAGCTTCCGGTCAAGTGGCGCCACCTGGCGGCCGCGCGCAGTTTTGCTTCGTAAAATGTACCGCGCCATCTTGAAACCATTGGCGTTTTGTTTTCCGTCGAAGCAACATGTGTCCAGCAGCTATCTCTGCGACGACAGTTGTTAAAAATATTTTAAATCTGTTTCCTTATAGTGTTAATCTATTTAAAGTGATATTGTACTCTTCATACTGTGCAAAGGAATAAATCGTGAGTACCTTCTATTATAAAATAGTTGTGCGTGATCGATTCTTTTAACGATTTTTTCGTTGTGATCACGTGTCTTTGATTTAAAATTAACCAGTTTACTTGTACAGGCTTAGCATCTGTAACAATTTTAAATTTTTATTGTAGTCAACCTGTTCTATTTTCAGTAAGATGAGTTTTAATTTTTTTCAGTAAATTAGCCTTTGCGAAATATCAAACGTATTTATTTTGCAACAAATTAACCACAAGATATGGCTCCTACTACAATTAGTACCAGCCATAGCTCGGGTTTGTAGTATTTCCAGCAGAGCCTATTAATCTAGCCAAAAATGGAACTCCCACTGTTTTTGCCGTAAGATAACCTCACAACGTGGTTCGAACCCTCAAAACATTTTTATTGTCTGTTAATACGAATAGAAATGTCATGCTGAGGCTATAATTAGTTTGGGTGGTTAGCTGGGAAATATAAATGAAATTAAATGAAATTAAATTGAATCATTTATTTGCTGAAGTATGGTGCTTACAGGTGAAATAACTTCCTAGACAGGCATTGTATTTGCAAAGATTGTTAATGTTAAAGTTACGACAACTTTTATCAAGCTATCTGAAGTTCAGTGCTTTGATTAGAAATTAAGATATTCTCGATATCCTAACGATGTACTATCATACTCTTCGGTAGTATAGTGGTAGGTAAGTATCCCGCCTGTCACGCGGGAGACCGGGGTTCGATTCCCCGCCGACAAACTCCAGGTATAATAGACCTGGAAACAAACAAAAAGGGGAAAACGTCTTACGTCAGTTGACACTCGCTTATGCTTGTATAAAATAAATTTTTAATTTATTAATCTTTTAACAAAAATACTGCGGTATTGCATTTGTTATATTCTTAGGCTTTCCATGTAAGCGTTAATCTAAAGTATTAGCAAAGAGAAACCTTTATCTTCAACTTTGCTCTTTATTATTTTCATAAATTTTACGAGATCTTTTTTAACAAGTTTGCGGGTACTCAGCTAAAAGTAACAAATACATAAAGATGTTATTACAAGCATAAGTGAATGCGTCACTGAGTAGAATACCCGTACAATTCCTACATTTCTCGGTACTTACCTACTTGGGTGTTTGAGTGCGAGCAAACCTGGCAAAGGTGCAAATCTTTTCTGAGCCAAAACTGGTTCTGGATGGTGAAATCCAATCGAATTTAATAACGACCACCCCTCGCGGGGGTAAGGCGTTTGTACAAGAACTGTGTTCTCGAAGGTGAAATCCAATCGAAGTTAATAACGACCACCCCTCGCGGGGGTAAGGCGTTTGTACAAGAACTGTGTTCTCGAAGGTGAAATCCAATCGAAGTTAATAACGACCACCCCTCGCGGGGGTAAGGCGTTTGTACAACTGTGTTCCATCGCTCGGAACTCAATGAACTTGTAATTATTCTGGCCATCTGAGGTACACAAAGACCTGTATCGTGTACATCTCATATTTTGGCCATCAATATCTGGTGGGTTCTTACTAGAAAATCCAAACCAAAAACGACCGCCCCTCGCGGGGGTAAGGCGTTTGTGTAACTGTGTTCCATCGTGTGGAACTCAATGAAGTTGTAACTAATCTGGCGTTCTAATGTACGCAAAGACTTGTATCGAGCACATCAAATTTTTGGCTATCAGTTTTTGGTGGTGTCTCACAGGAGAAAGCCAACCAATAACAGCCGCCCTTCACGGGGGTAAGGCGTTTGTACAACTGTGTTCCATCGCGTGGAACTCTTTAAACTTGGCCTGGCCTCCTGATACACGTACATACGTGTATCAAGTACACCCTCGCGGGGTTGATGTCACCATAACCACTTTCAATACAAGGGTCAACTCTCTGATGCTCAGTTTGAAAACTGTAAGTACACTGGCATAGTTTTATTTTATAATAAGAGGCTCGTTGCTCGTGGCGCGTGCCTTAAGCATTTTAAAAGCGTCCCAAGTACGCTCTATGGCCCCGAGCGGGGTTAGAAACCAACATATAACATCTAGTAATAGTTGTTACTCGTAATGTTAACAAGAAAGCCAGTTAACACACTTCCACTCTCAATGAAAAGAAAGCACTAAAATAAAGATTGAATATAAGCGTTGCCTTGTTTATGCATTCCTCTTTTACACACTGTAAAAAATGGGTTACACATTTTAAAAGCATAGTACTTACAGTACAATGCTTACACTTTCGTCATTTCTATTTCTAGTGGTGCAGTCTGATAGGTCAGCCTACCATCATCATCATCATCATCAGCCTATATTAGTCCACTGCTGGACGTAGGCCTCTCCCAAGACGTGCCACTAAGCCCGGTTTTCGGCTCTTCTCAGCCATTATTAGCCTTAGTATAATCCCAAAGCGCTACACGGTCATTTCTGTTTGCCAAGCCTTTTACCTGATAAGTATAACAAAGATTCCGGATTTTGTACAAAAACCTGGCGTATTATACAAAGTGAATTTTTCACGAGCGTACTTCAAGGTAGTAAAGTCCTATAGCTACTTTTTACACCTTATACAAAGAATTTGTTGAAAATACTTTACTTTTGTTGACCAGATGCCAAAATAATTTTTTGAAGATACTGTTTTTACCGAACGAGTTGGATGGCTAAGACAAAAGGTTAGCTATTGATATCGTTAATCGTGTGAATCTCTGCGATCACAAGTCAAAGTCATAAGGCATTTATTCCATGAAATCATAAAGATAACTTATAATTGTGCTAGAGCTAGGTGAATCGCATCAAAGTGTTGCCATGCTTTATTGAGATAGATAGATACATACTTTATTAAAATTGTATAGACTATAAATTTAAGAAACGCAATTTCTTCTAAAAAAGCTATCAGTTTATTAGATCAATTTCAAAGACTGATTTTTCAAAATTCATAAAATACATTTTCTGAAAAAAAAAAAAAAAAAAACCTAGTGCCTGCTAGTTATTATACACGCTAGTCAGAGCCAAGCACCAAGCACTTACCTAGGCACAGTGCGACTAAAGGATTCACTCCGAGGACAATTCCGAGGAGGGAAAATTTACTAAAACATGAATAATTTCATAGGTAATCATGATTGTCCAAAATGTTCTAGGCAGGTATCAAATCATGCTGATAATTTTTAAGCCATCGCCATCCAGTATGGTATCTATTACCGGTCGGTGTGGTTTGCTAAGTGGCGAAATTTCAAACACTGACTTGTCCGGCTCTAAATCCGCATATTGCAATCTAGTGTAGACTACCTTCTCTTTATTATCTTATGAACATGTAATAAATTTTACAAATAGATTTATTTTAGTAAAAAATACGTGAGGATAGTACAACTATCCTTGAACTATTTCATGGTGCGTTCAGTGTTCTGCGAAACTATACTAACTCGCATAACAGCTCACATCATTTTACTATCATAAATATCCCTCGTAATATTTCCTCATGGGAAATTACATGTTGACGTGCGAAACTCAAAGTCTAAGCTGTGGAGAAAAATCTAGTTTACAGGATTTTCGTTGATTCACTGTAAGTGTGGGAATACGAGGAGAAATATGAAATACAGACCAATTGGTGTAATTACTGCCGCGCACTGCCATATACCATACATACCATACTGCCATATATTTTTAGCTCATGTATGCTTCGATAACATGTGGCGTGAAATCGTTAGTAGTACTGCATATGTTTAATTTATCTTTGTTAGTTATGATGACCCAGACGCTTGTCTCTTTAAACTCTTACGTTCAGTTATACAACTGATTTTAAAAAAGTTTCCGGTTTGGGACGCTGACAAACTTATTTATATTTCAAATGATTCTATTATCATTTATTAAAATAGTCGCACCACGCACGCTTTACATAACTCAGGAAGACACTTATATGATCAGCCCTTGCGATAAATCTTACTTGCAGTTGATCCTGTTCCACATTGGATCTAACAATAGTTCAAAATTAATATCCAAAATATATAATTTGGTTTCAATCATTACACTATTTACTGGTAATTCTAAACTCAAGATGAATCGTATTCACATTGGATCCTATTCCACATTAGATCTACTGATATTATCACTTTATTCGACAGTCGGTTCAAAACTGATTGCAGTAATTATTATAAATAATTCCGTTGAAAATTATTATCAGAATTACTGATAATTCTAATTCCAGTATATTTAGGAATAGAAGAAACTATAAGTGGAATAGAAGGCTTTACTCACTTATTATTTACAGTAGTAAAGTATAACATAAAGCCGCATTACGCACCGTCATAGCAAGCTAGGTCAAAATGTTGTATAGGGAGACTGCTACATGGCACTTCCGTACTTTAGATCCACGATATCTACTAAGTGGGATCAAATATTATTTCCCGACAATTTTTATTTTTTTTTTTTTTTTTTTTTTGCCTGAGGGGTTTATCAATCAGATGGTGGGTACCAGCACATTCACATGTGATAGGTTATAAGCAAATACCACTCCATTCTTACAAATCGTCCGGTTGAAGCAATAACTGAGCTTAATAACCCTTTCAAATAATAAAGTGTTAGTAGCATGATGATTTACGAAAACTTTCATTGTTTCTGATTATAATAAAATCTGATCTTATACAAGTAATTACACATTACAATTACAAGTAGTTATTGTAAATAACTGCAGCGATAGTAACTGATCTGTACACTACATATCAAGTACAATATATGATGTGTTAATAAGTTAATAAAACATAAATTTTAATTTTCTATTCTTAGTAGGTACCTACCTACTTACTATTGTAAAATATTTTAATGTCACATTGGCGCTAGGTTACCACCTATTTCTTCCAAGTGGCGACACCAGGCGATAACAAACAGGTCTCATATAAAGCTTTTAGCAACGGTCTAGTAATAAATAGCAACGTTTTACCTGAAATAAAACGTATATTTAATACTTACCTTGCTAAAAGCTTTCACTTTTATCTCTGCCTGGTGAAATTAAGCCAATGGTTTCAAGATGGCGCGGTACATTTTACGAAGCAAAACTGCGCGCGGCCGCCAGGTGGCGCCACTTGACCGGAAGCTTAAGGCTTAAAAGTATAAAAACTGGTTGAAATACGACGGAAACGGATACGCTGCTCTCATATAAAGCTTTTAGCAAGGTAAGTATTAAATATACGTTTTATTTCAGGTAAAACGTTGCTATTTTGGTATATGTATCGTATATTCCTATGCATGTAGTAAAAAGCGGTTATTTTAATATTACAAACAGACACTTCAATTTTATTTATTTGTATAGATTATTATTTTTTAACATTACAGGATCAGCAATTCCTGGAATACCCGCTCCTCACACATCCAGCCAGGAAGACAAGCTCAACAGCAAACATAACAAAGACAGTGTTTCATACAAATGCGAAGAATGCACAAAATGCTTCAAGGACCCTGATGTCTTCATGCTCCATAAAAGAAGTCACTCAAGAGACTTGAAGTCTAACGGGGTTGAAAAGGAAAATTTCAACATGAACTTAACCCTTCGATCCAACCCTATTCTTGCCAATCTTTTAAAAACAAACAATGAAGCTAATTTTGATCCGAACATAATTACTATGGAAAATCTCTTAATGAGCGCGCTGGCAGCCAACATGGATTACTTAAGAAATTACCCGATGGGAAAAGAAAGGGAATGTGATATGAATCAAGATAGAGATTTAAATAATTCTAGAGAGCTATCCGGAAGTGAAACAAATTACGGAGATGATGACAATCACTTAAGTGATGATAAAAACAATCACTTAAGTGATGATAAAAAAGTTCTAAGTTACACTCAATGTTTAAATAACTCTAAAAATGATGTATTTGTTGATAAGTGTACAAGTGATTTAAACCATGGAAATGATGTTAGTGTGTCAGATCAAAATGAGCAAAGCCATCATTCAAAAAGTGATAATCATAGTCTTCGAAAAAGTGAACAGCAACAAAAAAGTGATTTGAATCTCCACAATAGTGATGAACCAATCGGTTTAAGTTATGCTATGAACTTTTCCACTAAACTATCAGATAGGGAAAGTTTGAAGTACAATGGAAATTACTATAGAGAAAGATTATTTAGCTCTGAACATGAAAATGAAGACAATTCTGAAGACAACATAGAAAATGTTAGATCTCATTGTGATAATGAATTAAATGAATCTATGGATTCTAACAGTCTTGTAATAGACGAAAATGCATAACTCAGGCTGCAGTAAACAAAAATTCTAGGATATTAAAAGAAACAAATATGTCTATTTTAAACTCTCTTAAGTCTAAAATCTACAAGAGTTGTAGCAATAATAGTAGAGCTCTTAGTGAAGGGTTCGTCTGGGGAAGTACTAGCACCATCCCTATTCCTGCCTACAAGAAGCTTACTGTGTTCTGGTTTGAAGGGTGTGGGTGCCGGTGACATTACAGGCATGAGGCCTGTATGCCTCAGGTTGTACGCAGTGCATCGTAGGGCACGTTTATAACGAACGTGACATACAAGACAATGCTTTGTTATAGGTGATGGTTACCGCTTAACATCAAGTGGGCCTGTTCTGTAGGTTAATTTACAAATAAATAATTAACACTGCTGATTGCGGAGACAGACAGACTTAACCCTATTACTAAAACAGGAGTCTTAGTAATAGGGTCTCGTTTTACCCTTTGGGTACGGAACCCTAAAAACTAACAAATCTATACTAATATTATAAAGAGGTAAAGTTTGTGAGGTTGTAGGGGGTAATCTCTGGATCTACTGAACCGTTTTTGAAAATTCTTTTACCAATAATAAGCCACGTTATTTGTGAGTGTCATAGACTATATATTAACCCGAAAAATGAGAATACTTTCACGGGGGCTTGTATTAAATAAACTAGAAAGATGTTACTATCAAATATATAAAAGATTTTTATAGCTAAGAGCTTTTAGACCATTTTGTAACAAACATACTAACTGTAAAAACTATTTGTATATATTGATTTGTACAATTCATCTTGACAATTTGAATTTTTTTTTAATACAATTTGCTGATGGAGCAAGCATATGGCCCACCTGATGTTAAGTGGTTACCATAGCTGGCATACGTGGGCTGGTCCGGGGAAGTACTAGCACCATGCCTATTCCTGCCGCCAAGCAGCGCAGCGTGTTCCGGTTTGAAGGGTGTGGGTGTCGGTGTAATTACAGGCACATGAGGCAACACCTGTATGCCTCAGGTTGATGGACGCAGAGCAGTGTATTGTAGGTTACGTTCCTAACGAACGTGACCTACAAGGCAATGCTTTGTTATAGGCGATGGTAACCACTTAACATCAGGTGGGCCGTATGCTTGTTCCATCAGCAAATTATATTAAAAAAGTTTAACAACATAGAAAACCGATTGGCAATGAGAGATAAAAATAATTCACATTCAAGATGGTACAGTTTATTTACAAACTTAATTAAACTATAGATAATAAAAAATTGTGACCCTTCTAACATCCTCCAGGATAGTATATTGATATCTCAGGGGATGTCTACCGTGCCTGAAACTTATGAACCTTTTCAAGTCCAGACAAACTCGCAAAACTAATAAGTAGTTCCCTCTGACTACCCCTGAAATCCTAGAAGAATCTCGAGTAGGTACTTGGTACTAAGAGATTTGAGGGGATATCTACCGTGCCTTCAAGTCGTGTACATAAAGATATTTTTTTTTTCTCTCATCTCTAATTGTTTGTGCTTTTTAGTTGACTACAAAATAAAGAACGAAACACATCTATATTTATAAAACTAGCGATGCGTCCTGGCTTCGCTCGGGTTTTAGTAAGGATCCCTAGTTTTTTGAAAATATAATATAGCCTATGTCACCCGGGGATAGTGTAGCTTCCCAACGGTGAAAGAATTTTTCAAATCGGTCCAGTAGTTTCGGAGCCTATTCAATGCAAACAAACAATCAAATCTTTCCGCTTTAAATTATTAGTATAGAAGTATAGATACAAAGTCGGGCCAATTTTGATGATTTTTGTGTTTTTGGATCTATCTTCATCTGGAATAGGATAATAAGTAATAAAAATAATGCAAATGAAGTTCGCGGGGTCAGCTAGTTTAGAATAAAAACGTTTGACTGTATGTACTTTTTTGATAGTTTACAAATTTCTCTGTCAATTGAGGACCGATTTTGGTTATTTTTGTTTTAATTTGTATACCAAGGTGTTCCTATAGAAATATCATCAAAATCTGTTCAGTTTTAAAATCAAATTAACTAGAAAAATCCACCTAAAAGTCTTCACAGTAACAGTTGAAGCTTTTTTTATATGTTGATGAAACCGACAGATGGCCCACCTGATGTTAAATGGTTACCATCGCCTAACAAAGCATTGTCTTGCAGGTCACGTGCCCTACGATGCACTACTCTGCGTCCATCAATCTGAGGCATACAGGTGTTGCCTCAAGTGCCTGTAATATTTAAATTCCCAAAGTCACCTATAGGTTTTTAAGTTGGCAATATTTTGACCAACTTGTAGAATGGAAAACTGGGTTTTAAAGTTCTCGAATAGCTACGGGCCCCCACCCTATGCACCGATGACTGTATAATAATAGACAATATGCTGGTTAAAAATTATTCCCACCTACAATACTAGTAAGGCAGGGTGAGTTTAAATTATTCTTCCCCGATGTATAAAGACTTTATGGACTTCCTCATTCTGATGATAATTATATGTACTTAATAATCCCACCTTTAAGTTTATTTTATAAAACAACTGATGTATATTTTTTTTAATATTGTAAAGACTGTGTTTTATTAGTTTTTTTTCCATAAGTTTTAGCCCCGAGTGGGGTTTGAACCTACACACTCCCCTTGATACAAGGATGTGATATCCAACTGCGCCACCGGTAGTCTAATCCCACTCGACAAAATACTCTTAAGGATATTTTTATATGGCACTTAAGCATAAGAGTTCGTCAAGTGGGATTAAACTCTCGGTGGTGCAGTAAGCTCATCAAGGGGAGGGTTGCTTAAATCCCAGTCGGGGCAAAAACTTAGGATAAATAAAATAAAAATCTTAGTGATTTCCTTAAGTGCAGGTAAGCACTTTAAAACGAAAGTAATTAAGTTTGGAATAAGTTATATTTTATAAGAAATTGCACTTTTAAGTAAATAAGTTTTTTGTATTACTGAGGATGGAGTTTTTGGGCTGCCTTAAGACTTGCATTATAACTTCCAAAGTCGTATTAAGTAGTAGTAGAGCTCTTAGTGAAGGGCTCGTCCGGGGCAGTACTACCACCATGCCTATTTCCACCGCCAATCAGCTTGCTGTGTTCCGTTTTGAAGGGTGTGCGTCCCTCTAAGATGAAATGAAATGAAATGAAATCGTTTGTTTGCTGAAGTATGGTGCTTACAGCCCAACTAATCTTAAGTTGTTACCATCACCTAACAAATTGCCTTGTAGGTCACGCTCGTTAGGAACGTGCCCTACGATGCACTGCTCAGCGTCCATCAACCTGAGGTAGGTATTAAGTTTCATGTGCCTGTAACTACACCGGCCACACCCTTGGAACACAGCAAGCTGCTTAGCTTATCTATAAACTTTAAAAAGGTTCATAATGTTGGTGAATGATGCTAGTGATGTTTACTAGGTTCTTGTAATTTCTAGAGCGTTTTAAGGTTCTGTGTTTAGTACCAGTAATTTAGGTATTAAAGCCTGTCTTAAAACTGTCAGCAGAATTATAACGGTGTATACTGTACTTAAACAATGGGTTAGAATCCCGTTATAATTTAAGTTAAGATTTATACAATGTAATTTAAACTTTGGCTAGATACTTAAATACGTTTAAGACATAGTTCTTAAAAAAATGGTTTATAATGTATATATTTTTGGTTATTTTTTAGTGTTTATACTATACACCAATTTAGCTTAGTAGCACTTAAGTTTAATTTAACCTTTAAACCAGGATAAAGTGGATTTTCTGTAGTTCCTGGCTATTAAAGGTTAAAATTTAGAGTATTAATTTAGTTTGGCATAATAATAGATGCCAATAATGTACATTGATAAACTACGCTAAGGATACTGCGCGATCCACTTGGCCGCTACCTAAAACTGCAAAAACGTAGCAGTTATCACTCAGTCCTATCCGCACTATTCTGTTTATAAATACTGCAGCGAAAGTTTTTATAAAAAGAACAAGAAAGTAGATTGTAATTCTGTACTGGCTTACTGGCGGCGGTATTTTCTATTGATATCAATTCTGTTGTTAAATTTCCTATTATTATTGAGATCCTGTGGAGTCCCACTGCAGGGCAAAGGTCTTCCTTCTCTCCAGATTTAGACCTAAAACGAATGAATCTAAATGACCAGCACGAAAAGTATAGCTGTCTCTTTCAACACATACAAAAACAAAACCGTAATGGATAGTGTCATAGGGTCATACCCCGTTCGGGGCGACTTTGGTTCGCGACGAGTTACGTATGTGCCACATTTAGCTGTGCGTACGACGGGCAGTATCCTTAGTATAGTTTATCAAAGAATCCTTTTAACGTCAGCGCACAGTGGCGCATGCCGCGCCAGAGATTTTTTTTATGTTAAATTTAAAATCCCTGCTGCGAGGCGCCACTGTGCGCTGAGCTTTAGGCTCTATCTTCGGTGATAACGTAGTGATACTGTATTAAAGAGTATTTTAACTCTGACCTTATTTTAAAAGACTGTTATATTCCACCGATTAATCTCAAATAATACCTTTTGAGAGCATCAATTTACTGAAACTACAGCAAGTAGTGTATTTTTTATAAGATTTATCTGAAGCCATATCAATTTTGAAAATCTTTTTTCGGAGTAGTAGTAGTTTTGTAAAAACTTTTAACATAATTCTTAGCCCCGGCGCCCATTGGCAGCACGGTTTGGCAAGCTATTTTTTAGGCGACTAATAAAAATATAGCTTATAGTATTAAAATAAAGTTGAAGGCAGCCGATACGGCATGCCTAAGCATACCGGTATTGTTTTTGTACTTACGACCGCTAACATTGAAATTTCATCTTTATTTTCATAATTTTAAGTTATTCGACGCTTAAAAATACCTTACCATGCCGTGCCGCTAATGGGTGCCGGGCCTTAGGGGTCATTGGCCGACTTATATTATGACCTCTCCATTACTAACATAGCTTTTTCATAAAACAAATGTGTCATTTAAAAAAAAAAGAGATTTGTACTACTAACGGACGCTCGTAGGATATTAAAACTGGGCGTCAGACAATTTTATTTGTATGAAAAAACCTTACTGATTTACTGTACTGTACCTTAACCATTGTACGCTATACATCGCTAGTTGATAAATATGAATTTCAGCAAAATAATCTTATTACTTTAAATCTATATGATTGTCTGTCTGCAAGTGGTATTTTATAAGACCTTGTAGGTAACTATACACGTCTCTACCGGGCTAAGATGTGCAACGCGAGATATGTCGCGCTTACAGACAAACTTTCTCTATTAATGGACATTATAGAAATTATAGATAAAAGACCCACAGATAAGCTAAACATTAGCATTAAGTCATCATTTGACAGAACGAGATAGATTTTTGGCACTGGCATGTCAGCACAGGAAGATATAAAGAGATAATAATAATAATGCTGGACATTCCACACAGCATCATCTAACCCCAAGCTAAACAGAGCTTGTGATATGGGTACTAGATGACTGATATATCTAATACAATATATTAATATTGTAATATGTATATCAGTCATCATACATACATTTTTTATTATGTATAGAAATATATCTCTATTTTGCACAAGATAACGAGTAGACAACATTTTGTCGCGTTGCACATCTTAGCCGGGCTGGAGTATTCAAAAGTGATCTTATTACACCAATATAACTATATACCTATTATTACTACTCTGAAAAAAACTGTTTTTTTAGTTATAATTAACTTGTATTAACTATTAGTGTAGGTGTACTTATTTAGTGCCTTAGAATAACATTTTCACGAGTAGGGTTTTGCAAATATTGTACTTAATTATTTTAGTTATATGTACAGTACGAACAATACAAATAGATGAATAATTCTTGTTTATGTGTAAGTATTTCTAACTCCAACTCAGTTAAGAACAAAATTTGTAATATCACCTTGAATTTTGACTTCCAAACCAATGTTATAATTTCTTTGTTAAATTCAGAGAAAATTTTGAATAACTGAAATCGTTCTCCTTTGCCTGCTGATTCCTCGTAATGTATTCAATGTAAAGAACCTCTATTGTTATTCTCATCACAAGATATCTGAGTGTATGTCTACCATGCCTATGAAACAGTTGAAACCCAATGATTTGTACAAACGTTTGCACCTGCAAATATTTTTTTTGTGTGCTGGTACAATCTACATTAAAATTGGAAGAGTTTAAAGCCATCTTGCTATTGGAGTTTTGAGCAATTATTTTACAGGTTTGTTAAGACTTGTTGTTTTAATTAATTTAGGTTATTATGCAAAAGCGTAACTTATATAATTATGTTTAATGGATTTTGATAATTTTGTGGATGGGACAAAATTTGAATTTTCGAGTTTTAGATGCAAAAATTTTTTTTTTTACTATTTATAGGTAGACGTTTGACCGCAATCTCACCTCAAATTAAGTGATGATGTTATTGCTGCTTCGTGTATGTAATTTCAAAGGCCTTCGGATTTCACCACTAATACCCTGTTTGTGTTTAAAGTGAGATGTAATGATGCTACGAAACGAGTGCAAGTGAGAGGTGAATGCACGCCATTTTAAATTCGTTTTTGTTATAACGAATTCTAAAATGGCGGCGTTAAATCATTACCTCTCACTTCTCACACACTATGTTTACAAGTGAGAGGTAATGCTACCAAACGGGAGTGCGAGGTAAATGGACGCCATTTTAGATTTATGTTTTGATAACATGAAGATTCTAAAATGGCGGCACTAAATATCTCTGATTTGTTTCCTTATTTAGATCAAGTTATAATAATATATATAGAATACTTATGGTCACAATAATATAGGTAATTATTTACCTAGTTTTAGTCCCATCTTCTAATAAAAAATCCTAAATTTCCATCAGTGTATATCATAGTACTCAGTATTTTAATGAGACTGCTTATTTGTTTTTTTGATCTCTAAAACGACTTAATAAAATGTAACTTAGATTTTTTTTGTGTTTATTTAGTACCTTTTTAACCCCCGACGCAAATACGACGGGGTGTTACTAACACCCCGTCGTATCTAAATACGTGTCTGCATGTTAATAGGCGGATAAACTTTGTATGAAAAACTACAGAACCACGCGGGCAAAGTCGCGAGCGTCAGCTAGTAACATTAAATGCTTAGTAATAACAGCTACAGGTCAAACAAGATCTACTAAGTACCTAGGTAATGCATACACTGCATCAACCAGCTTAAAAATAAGTTTATAGTTAGCTATAGTTTTTTGTAAATTCATACTTAGAATAGGTACATAAAACGCCCAGACAGAATAAACATCTTTGTTCATTACACTAATGTTCTCGGTGAGGATCGAACCCACCTACAGCGCAGAAGGCAGGGTTACTACCAACTGACCTGTGACGGCTGTCTAATATCAGCATAGTAAAAGTCTGTACTTGTGTCTTTATGCAAACCTGTCTTCCTGCTAATCTGGGATTTTGCATAGCTGTTCTGCTATTATACAGAGACCTCTGAACTTCAGAAGTCGTCTGTGATTGATCTTATATTATGTAAGTATGTTCTACAGATAGCTACAAGAGATAGTGGCCTCTTTTGTTTTAAAATAAAAAAAGAATTGGTAGAATAATTATATTACACGTTGCTGGATTTAAAATGGCTGTGTGAAAATAATTTTTCTTTTACCTACTAGTTCTAGTATTAGCAACTAGTGATAAGAAGATGATAAAGTATTCGTAAATAAAAACCTAAGTACCTACCTACTGACGCCAACCTATGCGCCAACTAATACGTAGTAGATGGGATACTTTACCTATTTCAGGTATTACCACAGATGAATGAAGGAAATTACGCAATGTAATAATACTAATATAATAACTTCGTCTCTTTCTAACGTTTTGTTTAGATAAAGACAGCCTAAAAAGCACTTTACGGGGAATACCCGCCCATAGACATTTTGTCAAAAATGTGTTGTGGATTTTGATAAACTGAATAATCTTTACCGTCACGTTAGATCGTCATATAGTATCTATTTATTAACACCTACACATAGTACAAGACGTAGTTAATTAAATATGATAAAAACTGAAACAGTGAATTGTTCCACTCTGCCCCACCAAGGCGCCCCACTAGTGGGGCAG
Organism: Electrophaes corylata; assembly: GCA_947095575.1. NCBI lineage: Eukaryota > Metazoa > Arthropoda > Insecta > Lepidoptera > Geometridae > Electrophaes > Electrophaes corylata. The sequence continues at coordinate 526,296 of OX352726.1, read as the reverse complement.
AATCCACAGCCTTAAAATTTGTAGTGGAATCTGCCCCACTAAGTCAGTTTAGTGGGGCAGATTCCTACTACTTTAAAGTTTGGTGTATTCTGCCCCACTAGGGCTGGCACTTGAGTTTGTGTAGATGGGTTTACTCAAATTAAATCAAATCAAATATATTTATTGCGTTCATGTTGTGTACAGTAATATACATATATACTATCTGTCTATTATACTATCTGTCTATTCGAGTTAAATGTAACTTTGGTGTTATTATTAAGTAGATTACGTTAGTAGTAGGTAATTAGTAATAGATGTGGTACATAGGTAGTGTCCAAATGAAACTAAAAATATGACGACCGATGTGGCGCGGCGGGCGAATGTCTGCCTGCGACGCAGAAGGTTGCGAGTTCGATTCCCGCTTCGGGATAAATGTTTGTACGATCTGCAAATATTTATTCCGGGTGTTCTGGGTATTTCTACGCATAATAAAAATATCTATGTACGTAATGTATCGTATAAAGCATAATATCAGTCATCTAGTACCCATAATACAAGCTCTGCTTAGCTTGGGGCTAGATGATGCTGTGTGGATTTTCCAGCATTATTATTATTATTGTGCACGTAAATAGCAAAATTATTTTAATTCTAATTACTTAACTATTAAAAATCATAGATTAATTACGAGTATCATTTGACGTACAATTAGTCATATAGAGGTCATAAATAAAACCTTAATACAAAAATAAATACTACGACTAATACGGATTTAAGTCCGTTTTACTACAAGAAATAAAACCACACATCAACTTTCACCTGATATGGCAGTCTTACTTACTACTACGTAGTCTTGCTTACTTTATGGATAGTAAACATCTAAAAGATACAAACAGCTACTAAAATACTATACTAAACACAAGAAATATGACTAGGTAATTAAACTTGATTAAGTGCATAAGTATCTCTTGGAATAATAATAGAGTTATTTCTCCATCTATTGCATTTTTTCTAAGAAATGCCCAACAGATATACTGCCGTTTATAAACTCCATTTAGGCATCTTCTATATTTTAATCGTTTAGTATGTATTCATTAAGGCATGGTTTTAAAGGTTGGTTCTGGATAGATTTAACTATGGAAAGCGTAATAAAGAAGTCATAGTAAAGTGGGACATTTTTGATTAATCTTTTTATTCAACTTATTATGCCAACCTTCGAGAGCATTAATTATTGATCTGTGATTCAAGAAACAAATAATTAATTTTCTAAGAATATTTTTAGTTTCATTTAGTAAACTACCTATGTACCACATCTATTACTTATTACGTACTACTAACGTAATCTACTTAGCAATAACACCAAAGTTACATTTAACTTGAATAGACAGATAGTAGAATATGAGTAAACCCACCTACACAAGTGCCAGCCCTAGTGGGGCAGAATACACCAAACTTTAGAGTAGTAGGAATCTGCCCCACTAAACTGGCTTAGTGGGGCAGATTCCACTACAAATTTTAAGGCTGTGGATTCTGCCCCACTAGTGGGGCGCCTTGGTGGGGCAGAGTGGAACAATTCGAAACAGTGCCATCTATTGTTTTATTGAACAAACCAACTGTTAGTATTAATATCGAGATCACAGAGGGCACTTCATTGCAAGGTAACAAGCTGGCTTCTATGAATATTCTTTCATGATAAAACTAATCTTAAATATATGTAACATAGAGTTCGTATTCAAGTCTGTCATCTTCACGTTTCAAGGTAAATACCCGGGCACGTTCCGATGTACCTACGTGGAACTTTAGAACCATGGTTTTATTGTGAAAGAGAAATGAAGCGTAATAATATTTTTACATGGAACGATTTATTTATAAACGATACAGTCTATTTAAGCCACCTAATCTAAACCATCGAGAATAGATAAAATATTATAAGGAGGTTCAAAATCTATTCTAGTTTTAGAGGAAATATTCGAATCTTGCTATCGTGATTAAAATTGCTTCTTAATTGAATAGAAATCGTGAGGGTTTCGTGACTTTCGTGGTCAAAACCACACAATACTAAATCGTGTCTATGTTTGTAATGTTATTTTATTTTTATCTGTGGAATTGCAATAAGCTTTGAAAGGCACACAGTAGTGATGTGCAACTTCGAATGAAAACAAGTTTCGAACTATCGTTCGTTAGGTACATACCTACAAATTTTGCCATTCGAATATGATATTAGTTTTAGTCTTCTATTGATTTCGTTTCCAAATCGAGTAAACGATGTAATGCGAGTCAAGTGCCACCACAATTTGTGGTGTCATTGATCCTCAATGCTATTTGTGCATTGTACACAAAGTATAGAACCTCTGTGACACGCACTTTTATTCTTTCACTACCTGCAATAGTTTTTTCATTCAATGTTGAGATTCATTATATTACCACCTTTATCCACACTAGTTCTTCCACCATCAATCATTGGTCCTTTTCAGAGCTACCATAACTCAACTTAGACCCTAATTTAGAGCAGAATGATCAAAAACCAGTGAAATGAGAAGCAAAAGATGTGGTTAGACTAAAACATACATAAATACCTTACCTACCTATTTGACTCGCAGCACGAACGAGCTTGTTTGTTTGGCTCGCATCATCTATATTTATTATTATTATCGTTCACTATACTTCACACTACTCAAGGTTAACAATGTTAGCAAGTCAAAAAACGTGCGTGCTTTAGACCACACGACTGAAGTAAAACTTTTTCAATATGCGAAACGTAACTGGCTATGAGAGCAAGAGAGAAAGAAAAGTGCTTTCATACCCCCTCCATGGTAGTGTTAAACGTTTAACGCAACCTTGTAGGAAGTCGCATTAGAAGTATTACTTCAATAAAATTATTCACATCAAACAGTTTGAACGAACTGACTGTTCGAGAGATTATTATTAGTAACATTCGAAGTCACGCAACGCGCATCACTACAGCATTCTGCACTCTATGGTAGGCATCAGCCCTGTGTTGTCAAATTAGTTTCATTCAAGAAAACGGGGAAATCCCAAATCTAGGTCTTATATTTTTCGTAACTAAACTTTTCCTTCAGCAAAGTGTTTACAAAGTGTAAATTAAATCGTTAAGTGATGTGAATATTTTGTGTGTTTTTGATTCTTCTGTGTGATAAGTAGGTTAGACTATCTGCACTATGTCAATAAAAAACATAAAAAGACCTATAATATTAAAGAGGATGATAGTTAAACCTCCAGGAAACACAAACAAAAATCAAACTAGCGACAACATTCGAAGTATAAACCACAAGCTTGTAAAACTATCTACAATACCTCTATACAGAGAAGATGTGATATTTGAATCTAAAGGCGAGCCATTTTTACCAGGGGAATACCGCTCCATAACTTTAGTGAACAAACTGAACAACCTAACAAATAACTGTTCTACCATAGCTAGATGTATAACTGATGACGATGAAATTATTGAAAAAACATCGGACAATCTCATAAAACTTATTGGCCAAGAAGGTTACAACACAGTCTTCCACGCTCTATGTTCAGTAATAAACCAGGAGTATAGAATTAAATCTATATTATCTTTACTCACTGTTCTTAAAGAAGAAAAACCTGAAGAAGTCACATCTAAAAATAAAGCCCTTAAAACCATTTCATTCAAAGTTCCTGCGGGCATTAAATTCACATGCATGGGTAGTAAGGACGTATCATGTCAGACAGACGAGACCAGAATAGAGTTGAAGAAGAAAAAAGTGAGACGACGGGTCCGGAAAGTTCTGGTCCCTTACGTTGTAAAACCCCATGAGATGCAGCTCAAGAAAGTCTTGATAGACCCCTATGCAATAACTTCTTTATTTACAGATAAGATCAAGGTAAACCAAGACAAAACTACTGGCTTAAATAGTAGCTTAGTCAAAACAGAGTCAATCCTGTCCGAGGCAACTTCTGGCACAGCTTCTGAAAGAGATAAAAACAGTCTTCCAGACCTGGGGTATCTCCACGACGATTCAAACGATAGCATTAAATCGTTCTCTACGCTCCACTCGTTTAAGACCATTCCAGACTTACTAATCAATCCTATATCTTTAGTTAAAAGTGTTGATGAACATACCAAAACTGAGCCAACTCAGCCGTACCATTCGATCATGTTAATTGACAGATCGGTTGTTCAAGTCCCATTTAAGCCTGAAGATGATTTCCATATAGCCACAAAAGAGAACTTACTGAACTTGAACGAGGTGGATCGAAAGAAGTTACTCCTGCATCAAATGCAAATCGATTTCAAATTTTGTTTGAAGCCGATGGATGAAGATGGAAATTTGTAAGTACCTTTTAAATACCATATTTATGCTAAGTACTATAAAATGAATATGTAATGGTGGTCTAGTGCGAACATCCCCGTCTTCTGACCCTAAGATTGTAGGTTCGAATCCGGTTGTGCACCAATGAATTTTTCTAATACATCAGAAAACATTGTGAGGAAACCAATTAGTATTTTATCAGTGGCGATGGACTTGCAATCTGTCACATAAATTACCAGCTAAACTGGCAAATGTCTGTATCTCGCCATACCTCTGACTACCCCCCTCAGGCATGCTCAAAGAATCTTGAGTACTTGGTACTAAGAGATCTGGATACCTATCGTGCTTGGGAATTAAAATCGTAAAGCTGTTTCTGTATCTATAAAATTAATAGTTACAAAAGTGCCAACTTTTCATTCATACCCATATTTACGGGACACTAGTGCCCGAGGCAGGAGGCTAGGACTGTGGTTTTTTCTTCTATAGGGGTCCCAGCTTAGGAAAGGACCTTTCACCACCTATCGTAAAAGGCGATTAAGGGAACACACCAGGGTAAAGGCTTCAGGTTCCTCGCCTCTCACGTGACATTTTTAAAAATGCATATTTTTTTATCTGTTTAATCGAATTCTCTTATCATTGCATAATTAAACCGCGATTCATATTATCTATACCAATTATAAGAATCTTTGTCCTGACTGACTGACATATAGACAACACACAGCCTAAACCACTGCTCGTAGAGACTTGAAATTTTTAAAGAACCTACCTATATACGTCTTGATGCGTAGAGGTGGAATAAAAAAGGAATTCCCGAAATTCAACCTCTAAACGTGTACAGTGGGGGTTGAAGTTTGTATAAAGATAGCTTCACGCGGACAAAGTCACGCGCGTTTCGCTAGTTATCTATAAATTAGCTGTATGCTAAAGTCAAAGTCAAAGCATTTATTCAGTAATACCCGCAGGGATCATCTTGAAACGTCTTAAACTTGATGAATCTTGCGCGGCTTGGTCGCGCAACAGGCAACAAACTTAGTGGAGAAACAGTCGCTCTTTTTGTGAAAAATAACCTTCGTCTATTTCCGCGGCTATCTGACGCTGTAAGTCGAAACAGACGGGATAATACTAGGTTACAAATAAAATACCTACATTCTGATAAAACAGCACTACGGCATTAGTGCTAGTAAGAGTTAGTATTACTCCGAAAATATATAACAAATTGCTTAAACTGTACAGAAACCGGAATTATTAGACCCTAAAACTATTCATCATCATCATCATCATCATCATCAGCCTGTAGAAGTCCACTGCTGGACATAGGCCTCCCCCACACGTTTCCAGGAAGAACGATTCTGAGCCCTTTCCATCCATCGACTTCCCGCGGTCCTAACAATGTCGTCAGTCCATCGGGTAGGAGGACGTCCTACGCTTCGTCTTCCGGCTCGTGGTCGCCATTCGAAAACCTTTATTCCCCAACGGTTATCGGTTCTACGAGCTTTATGGCTTAAAACTATTATTGATCTCAAAATGTTATTATAGTCTCGACGAATTTTTTAATGATAAATTGTAGTTTGTTTTATGTTGCATGCTATCTCTCTACTTATTTTTGCATGCAACTGGTTAAACATGTTGTTTCTCCTTAATTATTTGTTACCTGTTTAGTTTACACATGTTTTTTGGCAAATAAATATCTTTATCTTTAACATTTTTAGTTTATTTAACCCAGTTTTATCGCAACTTTACAATATTACTTGCAAAAAAAATGACGTGATATTTGCCGAGGCCACCCTTTCCCCTACGTGAGATTATATGAGGTTCAGCTTGACTCCCTCTCCCCTAAATGCCTCACGTAATTAATGAACGCCCCCTTATTGATAGCCGTCACAGCTCAGTTCGTAGTAGCCCTGCCTCCTGTTCTGTAGGTGGTGGGTTCGATCCCCACCGAGAACAAGCATTTGTGTGATGAACATCTTGTTGTCTGGGTGTTATATTGTATTCTAAGTATGTTCATATTTACAAAAAAAAAGTATTTAAGTATACTATCCGTCGTGTGGTTCCCATAGTAAAAGCTTTGCTTAGTTTGGGGCTCGATAATTAAATAAATTAAATAATGCTAGACAATCCACACAGCATCATCTAGCCCCAAGCTAAGCAGAGCTTGTGTTATGGGTACTAGATGACTGATATACTTAATACAATACTATATTACGTACATAGATATTTTTTTATTATACATAGAAAATACCCAGAACACCCGGAATAAATATCTGCAGATCGTACAAACATTTATCCCAAGGCGGGAATCGAACCCGCCGCGCCACAGCGGTTTGTGTAAAAATGTCCAAAAATATTAAAAACACTTGCGACATCCAAACATCTTGAGGTATTAAATACAGACGTCATGCACACCGTGCCTAAGGATTACAGTTCTGTGCCTTCATTTGTCTCGCCTGCTTCGATTTGTTGTTCAACTTAGGGAAATACCCTTTAAGTACCTACTACGTAGCAGATTTCTCGGTAATTTTACTAGAATTCATTAGTACATATGTAGTAGGTATGTTAGATAGTAGGTACCTAGGTACTTATTTATAATGTATTAAGATTACATATCTTACTGATCATTTTACAATGGAAATAAAATTATTAATGCTTAATTTCCCGCGTACCCTTTAAAGGGTACCCTAAAAAGGTAGGGAACCTTAAAAACGTTAGAAAAAGCTGTAAGGATGTTCTTTTAAGCTTGGTTGCGAGGAACTAGCGCTTAGATTCATCAGGTTTAAGGCGTTTCAAGATGATACCTGAGGGTACTGAATATGCTTTTGATCCTAACTTTGACTTTGAGTGAGTAGAGGTGTACTAAAACAATAAATAGGTACCGAAATTGAACTCCTAAATGGGTACAGCGCGGTTGAAGTAACGATAAAGTCACGGACGAAGTCGTGTGCGTTTTGCTAGTGCTTTCATTGATAGGTTTACAGATAAACATGCTCAAGAGGCACCGTAGATTTCACTCATACAGGTCATCTATAGAGGATATCATAGTTTGTTAGTTTTATGCTTACCTGTACTTAAGGAAATCACGAAGATTTTATATCATCCCAAAAATCAATTCTTTGAATTACCATATCAAGGGGAAGGTCGTGGGTTCAAATCCCACTCTAGGAAATAATTTTTGGGATGAATAAAATCTTTATGGAGGATATGTTAAATTAATTATTTTAATAGGTATTTAGAAAATAAACTATCAACTTGATTTACCTACTAACTCGCGCTCCATAGACGCGGGATAAAGAAATAAAAAAAAAATTTGTCCAAAAATATTCGACGAGGATGGGATTCGAACCCACGCGTGCAGAGCACATTGGATTAGCAGTCCAACGCCTTAACCACTCGGCCACCTCGTCCTGTCGTGTCAGGGCGAAATATACGGTCATAAAAGGTGTAATAGGTAACTTATTAGGTAGGATACTTAAAAAATAAAAAGAAATAGCATCACGATTGTAATCTCGAAGAACAGTTAGATATCCCTTCTGATCTTTTAGTACCAAGTCGAGATTCTTCGTGTCTAAGGGGGGGTAGTCAAAGGTACGTCCGTATTGAACATTTTGCAGTAGTTAGAATTCCATGACAGGTTGCAAGCCCATCGCCGCTGCTAGAATACTAACTGGTTCCCTCACAATGTTTTCCTTCACCGTTTGAGAGCATTGCCATTGCGTACATACATTTTTCGATACATTTTCAGGGTGTACCTAGTCGTCTTTGTGTGTACAGGTGTACATGAAATTGCCAAATTTCAACCCCTAAAGGGGTACAGCGATGGTTGAATGTTTGTATGACTTAGGCTGTGTGTTGTCTATATGTTAGTCAGTCAGTCAGTTAGTACAAAGATTTTTATAATTGGTATACTAGAAAAACGAATTTAGATGAAAGTAAGAAAGAACTTTACGACTTTAATCTCTAGGTACGGTAGATATACCCTCAGAACAAGTACCTACTACTAGAGGTTCTTTGAGGTATCTCAGAAGGATAGTCCTACTCTTCTTATGTGACTTTAGTTCCTAGGTTGCCAGGAAGATATCGCTTTCAGCGATAAGGCCGCCTATTGTACTTTATTCGTTTACGCCTAGATGTATAATGTATCCTTGTGTGCAATAAAGTGTTATCTATCTATCTATCTATCTATCTATCTATCTATCTATCTATCTATCTATCCATCTATCTATCTTGTTTCTTTCAGACCTATCCATCTGGCAGTCATCAACGATGATTTGGAACTGCTGAAGAGACATTGCGTAGTCCTGAAGATAAGGAATCAGTCGCTGGATATGCTGGCCAGCAATGGTTTGGTAAGTTTACTATTTTTGTGTGATCGCAGATTTTTTTGGTCGCGACACATGGTCGGGGCTCGGCTCCCAGTTCGGAACTATCCATTTTTTCTCAATTTATCTATAAATTGTCTTATTGAGACGGTTTAATTTAGGTATCATATTATTTAATGTAACAACAAGCCAACATTTTAGTTCTTCACTATCGAAACCAAATTAATTTTCATGCACCCCTGCTTACGATTGTAGACTTCCATGTTTTGTCACGTCCAACGTAGACCCCGCCGTCGAGTCTCCCGTGGACCCCTGGGGGTCCACCTAGACCACTTTGGGAATTACTGGGTTAGAGCGTGAAAGAGTAACAAACATCCATCCATCATTACAAACCTTCGCGGTTTATAATATTAGTAGGATATTTATAGGGTAAATCCCGGTCTACGTAATCTATGAAACACAATATTTCCTTGTACACTGTGAGTATGGAAAATTTTCCAGCTGATATGTCTTATCATAACAATCTACATATGACACTTTGGTAGTTTTGTAAGCGATTTTGTAAGGTTCCGATATTAGGATGAGATCATTTTGAATGTAAACTATAGAAATTTAACGCGACACAGGAGGTTGCGGGTCCGAATCCCGCCTTGGGATAAATGTTTTTACGATCTGCAAATATTTATTCCGGGTGTTCTGGGTATTTTCTATATATAATAAACAATATGTATGTATGTAATGTATGCGGACATTCGCCCGCCGCGTCACATCGGTCGTCAAATAATTGGTATGTACAGTCAGCTGCATTAGAATGTATTCCATTTGTAACTTTCAAAATGGTTTCACAGCGGTGCTAAAGATCAAGATCACACGACAAATTATTCAAAAAAATAAGTAAGGTCATCAACTAATTTCATGAATATATACGAATTAGGCAAACAAACTATCGAGCTTACAGTTACCCTTCAGAAGGTGGGGACATTCCTTTAGACCACCGGTACTTTTTCAGTTATATTAGTGAAAGTCAATTCGGGGAATACCCAAGTCATGTTAAATGCTTGACTAATGTTAATCCTTAGCATGCTTACTAATTCAAACTTAACGTGAAACAGTTCTAATTACATGGGTATTTATGAAAGTATTTAAGTATTAGGTACTAGTGAAAAGTCTCCGACTTCGTTCGTTTTTACGATTAGAACTTTGCACTTTATAAGTGCAAAGTCAAAGTCAAAAGGCATTTATTCAGTAATATCCGCAGGGATCATCTTGAAACGTCTTAAATCTAGGTGAATCTAAGCGCCAGTTCCTCGCGACCAAGCCTAGAAGAACCGGCAAGAAACTTACGGCTTGGTTCCTACCGTTTTTTTGTATGATCCTGTTACAAAATAATAATAATGTAAATAATGAAGCTCCAGTGTGGTGCCAATCTATCTGAATGCAAGACAGAAAACATGCTAAGGGCATCGTAGGGTACCTACCAAAAGTGCCTATAAGCGTTGTTTATATCCCAGTCAGTCAGGACAAAGATTCTTAGAATTGGTATAGATATATAGATTGGTATTTATTAAGATTCCTTCAACGAGAAGAGACCATATAACGAGAAGAGTGTTAGATATGGATGTGGAAGGTTATAAAAGTAGAGGAAGACCAAAGAAAAGATGGATTGCGTGAAAGATGATATGAGTAAGAAAGGAGTGAACACTGAGATGACGACTGATAGAAGAGAGTGAAAGAAAAAACCTGTTGTGCCGACCCCACTTAGTGTGGGATAAGGGCAGGAAGATGATGATGATGATATTAAGATTCCTTCTCTTGCAGACAGCGCTGAAGCTCTCCATCTTCCGTGAATCTCCATCTGCCACCAGCGTCCTCCTGGAGCACGGCGCTGATCCCTTCCTCTCGGATGCAGAGCATAGCACCTGCGTTCATCTCGCTGCCGAGCTACGGACCGACCATCTTCCTGTTATACTACATCATTGTAAAATGAATGCGAGGTTTGTGTGACCCACTTGTATTTTGTACCTGACCCATTTTAAAGATTTTTATATTATCCCAAAAATTATTTTCCTCGAGTAGGATTTGAACCCACGACCTTCTCCTTGATACGGGGATGCGATACCAACTTCGCCACCGAGGATTCAAATGCCTCGACGAAAAATAAGATTTGGAATGTTTCTAATACGGTGCTATCGCTACCGTGGCTCCATCTACATGCTTGACGTTATACTATCAAAGCGTGCTCGATAACCGAAATTGCATTCAGTTGAATCCGTGCGTTATTTCATAGTTTATTTGATTTTATAGTGCTTACTTGCACTTAAAAAAATCACAAAGACTTTTATATTATCCCAAAAATTATTATTGTTTAATTAAATTTTGCACGTCATAACATGGTTGAGTTACATTGAAACAAATACAATACTGCAACATCTGTACCTATACATGTGATTCGGCAAATGAATACACTTTGACTTTGATAAACCTTACTTCCAGGAGCATCATCATGCAGCATGCTGAAGAGTTGCAGACTCCAGAATGGCAGAGTAAATCTGATGAGGAACTGGGAAACTTAGTTCTTCATCACTTTTGCACACTTTTTGATAAACAAGGTACTTACATTCACCTGCCCTCAAATATACATTTTATATCTTTCAAAACTTTTATGCAAATTCTGGTGGGATAAGCACATATTATGAATTTACATATAACACACAAAAATTAATAAAAAAAAACCCAGTGGAATACAATGGGCGGTCTTATCGCTCAAAGCGATCTCTTCCAGACAACCTTTGGATGGATTGGATTCGGTGAGAACGATAGAAGACGGTGGTGTACTCACCACTCCGGTTGATGGACGCTGAGCTGTACATCGTAGAGCACGTTTCCAACGAGCGTGACCTACGACGCAATATATTGTTATAAGCTATGGTAACCACTTAACATCAGGGGATCCATACGCTTGTTCCATCAGCAAATTGTTTAAAAAAAATATGGTTACCACTTAACATCAGGTGGGACTGCTTGTTCCAGCAGCAAGTTGTATAAAATTACTCAATTTTGTTTAATTTAATAATAATAATATATATTTATTTGCAAAAAAACTTGTTTACAAGGTTTACTCGTTTTTTACATAGGAATTTAGGCAAGTTACAGCACTATGAACCATATTTAATTTAGGCAAGTTACAGCACTATGAACCATATTTAATTTAGGCTAGCTACAGCACTATGAACCATATTTAATTTAGGCAAGTTACAGCACTATGAACCATATTTAATTTAGGTAAGTTACAGCACTATGAACCATATTTAATTTAGGCAAGTTACAGCACTATGAACCATATTTAATTTAGGCAAGTTACAGCACTATGAACCATATTTAATTTAGGCAAGTTACAGCACTATGAACCATATTTAATTTCCAGGTTATACTCCATTAATGCTGGCGAGCAAGCTCGGTCACTACGAGAATGTAAGACTCCTGCTGGAGAGTGACCCGGGCAGCGTCCAGCTCACCATGCCCACCAGTGGGAACACTGCCTTGTTCCTCGGAGTCGCAGCCGCCTGTACTGTAGCCGCTGGTAAGATACACCTAGATTCACCTAGATTTAAGACGTTTCAAGATGATCCCTGCGGATATTACTGAATAAATGATTTTTGACTTTGACTTTGACTTTAGGAAACTACTTTTTTTTCGCTTCTTGATGGAGCAGATTTTACCATTACCTATAACAAAGCATTGTCTCAAAGGTCACTGGTTATAAACGTGCCCTTACGATGCACTACTCTGCGTCCATCAACCTGACGCATACACTTTTATAACTATCCACATCCTTATCTAACACTTTTGTCGTTATAAAACTGTTTTTCCTCCGCACGACGCACTATGGGACCAAACAGTATTTTCCATCTCAAAAATGGTTTTGACGAAAGTCGTAAATCCATAGATCCCTTTATGTTTTTATACTCTCAAAGGATGGAACTTACGAACTAATTACAAAAAAAAAAATAACTTAGTTTTACGTATATAAAATAAACCTCAAACATTGGGCATAAATATTTTCATGCCAATTAAATTACCGTTAAGGAAGTTCAACACAAAATTATTCGTAAGTTTTCCAAGGAAGTATGTTAGTGTTATACATCATTAGATAGCTTAGAATGTATACTTTACAACCACGTTCAGTTTTTGTAAAAAAATATATTGTTTTATTTTAAAAAAAAAATTTAGTGAAGTAAAGAAAATTTCGGTTTTGTTTATTTCAATTGGAGTTTTCCTTGTTGCCGAAGGCTGCCGGTGTCAAGTTAATCACTCTATTAGAGACCTTACCTATTCAGTAATATGAGGATTAAAAAAAAACTTGCGCGTTTTTTGCGCAAGAGGTGATTTATAAGCAATATGTCAATCGAGGGAAAATAAAAAATCCCCAAAAGTTATGGTTCTTCTTTTTTATTATGAAATATTAAGTCTAACTTGTTTTTTTTTTCATTTCTATAATATAAGCAAACAAATTAATAGAATACAAGAATCTTCCCATGGCACTTTTGTTAGCGGTGATCACCTTAACCACAAGTATGATAAACTATATTGCTGCGGAAGTTCTATTTATCAATGACGGAAATACGTCAAGGAGATTTTTCCAAAATTACCAATGTTCTGCAGGAATAACCGGAATTGATGAAGAATTAATTAAGAGATTCTATGTAATTCTTCAAACTATGTCATCGGGATTCCCTATAAACGCAGAAAAATTCGGCCAGTATACATTGATAACAGCGCAATTATACGTAAGCAAATATAACTGGTACTATATGCCATCTTCGGTCCATAAAGTACTTATACATGGTGCTAAAATAATAGAGCACTACGCAGTTTTGCCTATAGGACAATTATCCGAAGATGCCCAGGAAGCCCGAAATAAAGATTACAAGAAATATAGGTTACATCACGCTAGGAAGTGTTCCAGATCAGCAACAAACGAAGACGTTCTGCATATTTTGTTATATACATCTGATCCTTATATATCTAGCTTAAATAAACCCAGTTTTGTAATATCCAAAGAATTGTTTGACGAAGCTAAAGAATTGTGGGAAATAGAAAGTGATGAATAGGATAAGCGCTAATTTTTTTTTAAATTTTAAATTTTTTATCATGTTATTTTATAGCATGTCTGTTTAATAATAATAATAATTTAGTTTTAAACTTATTTTAGGCAAAAGTGTAACTTTTATTGCTATTTTATTATAACTGTATAATTTTTGTATGTAATTTCATATAACTTTATCTTTGTCATTTTTTTACAAAAAATGTATAATTTTTAAAATGATGATGTTTGTTTTCTTTTATTGCCTAGATATTCAATAATACGTGAAAAAAATTTCAAGGAGTAAAATCACAAAACAGCACAGTTACCGATTTTTGAGATGAAAAACACCGTTTGGTCCCATAGTGCGACGTGTCCATATCACGCTTACCTATTACTATATCTTTCACTAACGATACTTTAAATATCATTCACTATATCTTTTACTAACTATAATTTACTTTAAATTTTACTCACTATATCTTTCACCCACTATATATAATAATAACAATAGTTCTGGACAATCCACACAGCATCATCTAGCCCCAAGCTAAGCAGAGCTTGTGTTACGGGTACTAGATGACTGATATACTTAATACAAATTATATTACATACATAGATATTTTTTATTATACATAGAAAATACCCAGAACACCCGGAATAAATATTTGCAGATCGTACACACATTTATCCCAAGGCGGGAATCGAACCCGCAACCTCTGCGTCGCAGGCGGACATTCGCCCGCCGCGCCACATCGGTCGTCATATATTTAACTTACTGTCTTTCACTGACTAAATCTTTAATTTTCCAGAACGCGGTAACAAATCAAAGGTCGTCGACCACTTTAGAAAAACCATAGAGATCCTTCTAGAACACAGAGCGGACCCATTCACAGACAACCACAGCGGCACCAACGTGAACCTCCTTCTCCAAGAGTTCAACTGCACTGAATTGTCTATGCTTGTTGCCAACAAAATTACCTGCATGAAGTATTTTAAAGGAGACGAAGACTGTACCAAAAACTTTGACAAGTACATCTTAATGAGAGACGGCAATAGTGTCAGTATTCAAGATATAGATTGTACAGAAAAAACTATTTTAAATAATACTGTTAAGAAGAAAGAAGAACAGAAAAATAAGATAGAAATAAAAGAAGAGATACCGGATGAAAGAGTCAACGATGTTAAGAAAGAGATAGATGCAAGCAAACCGGTGATAACAGAAAATATATTAATAAAGAGTCCTGTTGCAGTACAAACAAATACTACAAATACTAATGCTAAAATGAACAGATTATTTCTTATAAAACCATCTCTTAAAATGAAAACTGTCTCGTCTGTTAAGAAAGTGATTTGGAAACGTAAAACAGAAGACGATGGAGATGTTATTAAAAGACCTAAAAATACTTAATTACAATGTTTGAGTATTTTGGACTAAATCAAATGCCTGCACGTTCCTGACGTGATCTAAGAGGATATATGGTACCACTACTATATGCTGTATGGTACCACTTAATATCAGGTGGGATAATGCTTGTGGTTGTAAAGAATCTCCAGTGTTTTCTAGAAAAATCATCAAAATACCTCAAGACTGTTCATCGTAGCATTATATTGATTGAAGATGTTACGTTTCAAATTGCTGGACAGAGATAGTAGTAGTTGTCCGGGGAAGTACTACCACCATCAACGGTTTGATGGGTGTGGGTTTGAAGTCGTTACAGGCACATGAGCAAACACCTGTATGCCTCAGGTTTATGGATGCAGTGCATCGTAGAGCACGTTCCTAAGGCCTACAAGGCAATGCTTTTTTATAGGTAAATAGTAACCATTTAACATCAGGTGCTTGTTCCATCAGCAAGTGATATGAAATAATTTTACTTCTATTTAAACAGATATATTTTTATTGTGGCCTTATAATAAGTTAAGTAAAATTAATAGACATACTTATTTTTATTATTGTTATTGACATTAATTCACACAGTAATTTTGATCATTTCATAATTTTTAATACAGGGTGTCCCGAAAAATAGTGTCAAGCGGATGTCCAGAGATAGAGCACCCTTTGGAGTACCCAAATCACTCCCATGTATGTTCCGCGATTTTACAGTTTTCGTGTTATAATTTTTGTGATGAATTTTTGAGAATTTTCGACCTAAAAACCTTATTTTTTTAAAGTAGAAGATAAATTTTTTTCTTTATTTAACTGAATCATCTTAAATTGTACTTTTATGCATAAAATAATCAGAAAAATTTAAGTACGCTTGACATTATTTTTTGGGACACCTGTATATTCAAACAATTTTTTTATTACAAGCCATTTTGTTTCTTTGCGAAAATAAAAAGTAATAAATACTATACCGTATGTAATAAGATCACTTCTGAATACTACAGGAACGTGTAAAGTTACCTACATCAAGCTCTTATAGAAAAATGCAATAAATTAATGAAATTGAAATTGAAAATTGAAATAGAATACCACATAACTGACAGTCAAATACGCTTACAGTAATTTTAGGAGACAAATTATTATTTTGCGGAAATTCCTATTTAACCAGTGATGTATTTCGTGTAACGGTCAACGACCGCGAGGGCGACGCAATGGTCAGATAATAGCGATTTCATTTACATTGCTGTTTTTGGTGTTTCGTAGTTTTATTGCGTTTTTTAATAAGATAATCAGGTACAGTCAGCTGCACTAAAATGTATACAATTCGTAACTTTCAAAATGGTATCAAAACCCTTATAGTAAACTCTTAAACAGTAAAAACTCAAAAATCGTGAAATTAACTGATAAATTTATTTATTTTTGAATTTTTGCCCTGTAAATATTAATTTTTACGCTGTAAAACCATTCTGTAAGTTACGACTTGTATACATTCTAGTGCAGCTGACTGTACTTAGGAAGTATTCTTATTACACCCGGTATAAAAAAATATGTGTTGACATTTGGCTATCGTAGAAACACATGTCTTGCGTGTCGTGACGCGTCAGAAGGCTATAAAACACTAGAGCAGACGGCGTGGTTCAGCTCCCTCTGTCTGTCCCATACAAAATTTATGAGACAGTTGATACGGGTCTAAAGGATTGTCTAGTGTGATTCTGCCTTTATCAAATTTAAAAAATTAGTTTTTTTATGTATTAGCTATGAGTTTTTTTAATTTGTTTTTTTTTTATTTTAGTTTGATCTAAAATGAAATTACTTTAATAAATACAAAAAATTGTTCTATGACCTTAAACTAATTATGTAGGTACTGAAAAAATTGAATTTTTTTTAGTTGTTATAATTATTATAATAAGTTCTAATACAGACGCTCCTGATTTTTTTCGGCAGTCTTATAATAATTTCATTTATTTAGTTTAAAATAGGTTATTATTTAAATTATGTTTGTATTTTCTTTGTTTGTTACATTTTGGGTTTTTTTCATCAATTGTATTTTTACTTCAAATTTACTTATTAAATGATGATATTAAACAAATTTAATTAATATTATTGTTATGTGGAAATTATCCTGCGATAAACGTGTACCTTTAAATGTAAAAATTACTGCAAATATAAATAAGTATTGATGATCAAAAGACTTTTAATTACAAATCTTAAATCTGAAAGAGCACCGATGCCGATGGCCTAGTGGGAGTGACCGTGCCTTCTGATCCTTAGGTCGTGGGTTCAAATACGGTCGTGCACTAAACAAGGCCATTCGAGAACCTTTATTCCCTAGCGGTTGTCGGTTTTACGAGCTATACCTATGGCCTGCCCATTGCAACTTCAATTTACTGATTCTGCGAGCTACGTCCTTGGTTATTCTATTGACGACCGATGTGGCGCGGTGGGCGAATGTCCGCCTCCAACGCAGGAGGTTGCGGGTTCGATTCCCGCCTTAGGATAAATGTTTTTACGATCTGCAAATATCTATTCCGGGCTTTCTGGGTATGCACTATGTATAATAAAAAATATTTATGTATGTAATGTATTGTATTAAGTATATCAGTCATCTAGTACCCATAACACAAGCTCTGCTTAGCTTGGGGCTAATGCTGCTGTGTGGATTTTCCAGCATTATTATTATTATTCTACGGATATCCTATTTCTGATTCTATCTCGTAGTAAAACTCCTAGCTTAGCTCTCTCCATAGCCCGTTGCGCGACTCTGAGCTTGTGTATGGAAATTTCGGTTCTTACCCATCGTCCACCTCATGACGTCCGTTCCACCTAGTTACATTGATGTAACCAGCTAGACATTTATATTCCAAGTACCTAGTTACATTATTTAAAATGTAACTAATGAGACTAGGGAGAGGACCTGGGTGAACCATTGAAAGTTTTTTTTACAATGGCTCACCTCTTAGATTAAACTTGAACGCGCCGAACACGAATGTCAGTGTTCTCAAACGGTGAAGGAAAACATCGTGAGACCAGTTGACCGAGACTGACCTCACACCTCAGTCCTTCTCTACCTTCTGTGATGTAGGTTGTGGGTTCGATCCCTACCAAGGTCAAACATTTGTCTGACGAAGATAGTTTTTTTTTTATACAATTTGTTAATGAAACAAGCTTATGGCCCACCTGATGTTGAGTGGTTACCATAGCCTATAACAAAGCAATATTACTTATATAGATTATTTTGTTTTCTGTCAGGGTCTTTTATTGTTCTTAGGAAATGAAATAAAACACAAAATAAAACTTACACCATTACTTTATTTACAAATTACGAACAATTTAAGTATAATTAAAACCATTTTCTAATTAAAAACTAAATAATAATTAATGAGCAAATCCTTTTGTGAGATTTCTGCCTCGTCAGAGTCTATACCATGAGTTATGAGGTTTATTTACTAATTATAGCTACATTTTATTAAAAAAATCCCGGTTTTATACCATAATTTAAAAAATATATAGGGTGTAAAAAGTCTACTCAGGAAAACTTCAGGGGTTCAAAGTTGAATAATATAAACGACTCTTTGTACAGAACCAAGACCGAAAATGCAAAAAAAATTACTGTTCCATACAAAAGTTCAATATTCTTCATAACTAAAATGTATGGAACAGAAGATTTTTTCGCATCCAGTGCTTATAAAAAGGTTTATTTCTTTTATTCGACTTGCTGTTGGAACAAGCAGATGGCCCACCTGATGTTAAATGGTTACCATCACCTATAACAAAGTATGGCCTCGCAAGTCACGTTCGTTAAGAACGTGCCCTACGCTGCATTGCCCTGCGTCCATCAGCCTGAGACATACATATATTAAGTGTCATGTGGCTTTAATTTCATCGGCATCCATACCCTTCAAATCAAGCTGTTTGGCGGCAAAGGGTAAGTTATTTGACCCCGAAGTTTTCTAATGTAGTCTTAAAACACCGTAATATAAAAATGAGATTTAATAATAAAATGTATATAAAACCTAAATCCTCGTTTTTGACACTCATAGTAAAGACTAATTTATTACCAAATTTAACTTGTATAAAAAGTACCTAAAATATATTGGATGGCAGCACCAGTCATTTGAAAAATTCATTTTTTTTATCAAAATTTTGTTAAAACATCTTGTCAAAGTATTTTATATAAAATCTAGGAATGTAAGATAATAATGTGATGTAGGAAGACTTATAAATAAATCGTTTTATATTATTTTTGAGCATTTAAAATTTGCAATTTAAAATAAATTCCATACATAAAAAGCACTTTATTGCCTAAGGACGGACCCAAATTCTATAAGACTAGTAACTATAATGGTAAACTATTTAATAGTCAGAAATTTTTGTAAAGTAAGAACGTACCGTATAACCATTTATCTCAATGGCATACCCTAAGCCCAATGAAAATTAATAATTATATATTTACAGAATACAGTTATGTTATTACAAGTGATAAAAATGTCAAATCCTTAAAATCCATGTCAAAATTCATTCAATCAGCGACGCAAACCCAAAAAAACTAATAATATTTACTTAAACTTTATGGAAGGTATAGATTTTTTCAATTAATAATTCCATAAAAACTTAGATAATGTCAAGTTTTAAAACCCTTAAATAAAATTGTTCGATTAGTATGAAATTAATAATAAAAAATGATTAACTTAAATTAATCACGATAATATTTCGGGATTATTTTACAGACTCTTATGTATCACAATAGCTATTTAAGTAAAATACAAAAAGAAAAAAATATCTATTAATCGGATTTAGAATATTATCTAGTACCAAAAATGTAAGAAAACATTGCCAATGTTACAATTCATCACATGCTGGAATAGAACCAACACTTAGCACGAAGAGAGAATACCAACTGTTCCATACATTTTAGCCAAGTACTAAATTTTTATTTGAGACAGCAGTTTTTTTGTGCTCACATTGTGTGTTCCATAGACAATTTTATCTATACTCATGTGACCAGAAATTTGCAGAAGTTACACTTTTTTTACACCCTGTAAACATGTTTATTCTTACATTTATGGTATGTATATTCTAAATCCAATTGTTATAATCGCAGTAAATATATTCAGCTACGTTTATATTCAATATGCAGTAAGCAATAAAAATAAACGAATCAAAATAATAATTTCAGTAAAATAAATACAAAAACAGAAAATATCCTATACTTCATAATACAATTCAGTGATAAGTAGAGTTATTTATGGTAAGTACTGCGTTTTATATCGATTAACTGATTAAAATTATAGTAACTATTTAGAAAATCACCCGATAATACATTGGTGGTATTCCTTTCCTATAAGAAATTATAATCTTCCCACAATTTTAATTCTAAGAAATATTTACTATTAACAGTCATCTACTTCCATTATTCTTCAGTAGATGGCGCTAAAATGTGTTTATAGTGTTCAGTAGAGAAAATTGTTTCATATTGGTCACTCTACTAGGTAGAATGGCCAAGTCTATTGCCATTTCTTTTTGTTGACAGTAAAGTGACAGAGACAAGCATATCTTATACAGATTATGTCTCTTTTTTATTTACCGATGCATGATTTGGATAGGTGGCATTTTGAAGATTTTCTATATAAAAACAGTGTAGATTGAAAAATACCTAAAAATAAAAATTGCAAATCTGTTTTTTATTTCAAAAAACAAATTAATAGACTGATATTTTAATAAAATTGCTATAAGAAATGAAATTTTATGATTTAAAGAGTTTATAACATTAAATTTCATAGTTTATACCTTCGGTCATAATAGGTAACTCTTATACCAAAATCCTTGCTTAGTATATTTTCATACCAAAAAAGGTTATACTACTTGAAACAACTTGTACTTGTAATATTAGTTTTTCATAGACTAAGATATTTTTATCCATAAAAAGTAGAAAAATACTATTTTAGTAAAAGTACGAATAACCTTTTTTTGATAAGATTAATTATTTGAAGACATATTTAAATTACAAAAGTTTTTTTTTGTTAAGTTCTTTAAATATACCTATCTGGCTTTTTGACCTTTGACCTTTTGAAAGGTCACCTATAAACAGTTTACCTTGACGACTGACATGTATCTTTTTAATTTTTAATTACGTTTGAACAGCTAAGACGTTCTAAGCACGAATTAAACTTATGTACATTTAGGCTCGTTTTCAGCACAGATTTTTATCAGTTTCATTGACAAATGTCAAAAAATCATGTTAAGGTGGTTCGATTCGGATTGACGCGAAATTCAAATATTTTTGTGGTTTTTAATTTTTTCTTCGTTCCACAAGCAATGAAATTAGCGGAAAAGTAATTTGCCGCAAATCGTAAACCATTTTCTACGAACTCATGATAAAACCAACTTTGATTCGTTTGTATTTTGGGAGCGTTTGGGAACATGTTGATTTTTAGCAGAAAATTTCTTACTTTCCCAAATGCTCCAAAAATATCAATGAATCGAAGTTGAATTTATCATGAGTTCATAGAAAGTAGTTTACGATTTGCGGCAAATTACTTTTCCGCTCGTTTTATTCCTTGTGGAACGAAGAAAAAATTAAAAACCACAAAAATATTTGAATTTCGCGCCAACCCGAATCGAACCACCTTAATAAGGTAAGGACACCGGTGTTGGACGACTAACCAGTAATGGACGAAAAAAAATGAAATCATTAAAAATAAGAAAAATAACGCTAATATTTGCAATCGCAATAGTCTAACGTAAACGTTATAATATCGGTCTGTCAAATACAATGACATTTATTGATTCTACCATTTTGTTCAAAATAACGATGCTGATGTAGTTGTAGTGGTGTTGTTATTTTAGTTTTATCCAGATTTACTAAGAAAATCATTAAGGAAGTAAGTAGAGATTTTTGGTAATGATTTAAGCATTAATTGTTGTACAATAAACAAACATTATTTCATGAAATGAGAGATTATCAAGAAAGCTAATTTAAAAGTTTATTTTTGAATTGTATAAATATTTTGGAAATTATTGTCGATTTTCATCACTGGATATTTTATTTCATAGGTTACCAATCATGGACAAGTGTCGAAACTTATTTTATTTTTCATTTTAATAATGAATTAACTAATAAGTTTGATCTTTAATTTCTGAGTAATAATATCGTTTTGAAAACTCATTCCAATAATGGCTTCCAATAATGTACACGAGTGTCCATTACTGGAAAAATCATACAATCCAATGTTGGACATATCAAGAAGATATTATATAATTTTCCTACAGGAATGGCGCCAAGGATAGATTACACTTTTGCAGATGTACCAGGCTAAACCAGCTATCAAAAGTAGGGCTAAAGTTGCAGCTCGGCTTAACGATACGGTGTACCGAAAATAACTCTATAAGTACAACAAAATTTCAAGCATAAATCAAAAGTAGATAATTCGACGAACGTAAGTGATACAATCATAATGGCATAATGGCGGTAGTCATAATGGCGGAATCGCTGGAAGACCTAGAAACAATGCTCAGAGACCTAATATTGTCCCCCAACAGGTGGGTCTTAAGATGAACATGAGTAAAATGAAACTTATGTCAAATGCTCATATCGTACCCGTGCCGGTATATGTTGGGAGCGATATCATCGAAGTTGTAAACCACTATGTATATTTGGGTCAGACAGTCCAACTAGGAAAGTCCAACTTCGACAAATAGGTAAGCCGACGAATCCAACTCGGATAGGCAGCGTTCGGGAAATTACGGCACATCTTCTCGTCACAGTTACCGCAAAGCCTCAAGACGAAAGTCTATAATCAGTGTGTGTTACCAGTGATGACTTATGGAACTGAGACGTCGTCGCTAACTATTGGTCTCATACACAAGCTCAAATTCGCACGAGCTATGGAGAGAGCTATGCTGGGAGACTGTGAGATAGAATCAGGAATGAGTAAATCTGTAAAAGAACCAAGGTCACCGACGTAGCTTTCAGAATCAGCAAGTTGAAGTGGCAGTGGGCAGGCCATATAGCTCGTAGAGCCGACAACCGTTGGGAGGAGGTTCTCGAATGGCGACCTCGAACCGGACGACGAAGCGAAGGACATCCTCCTACCCGATAAACTGACGACATTGTTAGGACCGCGGGAAGTTAAAGGATGAAACGAGCTTAGAATTGTTCTTCCTGGAAACGTATGGGGGAGGCCTATGCCCAGCAGTAGACTTCTACAGGCTAATGATGATGGTGAAGTGATACTAACCATCAATCAAATATCCAAGAACCAATAGTGGTTGCAAACACACAAAAGCCAATAATTCATGAACTAGCCATTCAAGAACCAACCATTCAAGAACCAACTATACCTACAGGAATCAACCATTCAAGAGCCAACCATTCAAAAAAACAATCGGTCGAATTCTAATTGTTCAAGAGCCAACACTCAAGATCCAAACATACAAACAAATTAAACTGCACCAAGCATTTAAGATCCTATCACGCCTAATATTCCAGAATCGATGACCCAAAAACATTATTCAAGAATCAGAAAAGTTATTCGATCGTTTCCATATGATTTAGAAATCTCCACAGGCAGTAGACAAGAAACATATGTGCCTATCGAAGAAAAAACACCAGTCATAAAAAGACAAGGTATGTATATACTGTCATCATTTTAGAAAATCTTTTGTGGCCTGATGAAATAAAATCTAAGAAAGGGAGGAAAAGAAAATTAAAAGAATACATTCCTTGTGCTTGGAAGTAGTATCATGAAAAGAAAGACTTGGAAAAGGAAAATAAACTACTCGAGAAAGAACGCGAAGAAGCGTGCACATGCAAGGAAAGAAAAAAAGACAGTTGGAACAGAAAAAATGAAATAGTTAACTAAAGCAACCCCGAAAAAGGAACTGCAGCTATGATATAATATCTTCAGATGAAACAGCATCTGTTTAATGAAATTTAGTATGCTGTGAGTGGTGATAGCTATTTATATTTTTCTATTTCTATTCCATGGTTTATTATAAATACACATGCAAAAATGTGGTGGTATGTCCATAAGTGGATGTACATAACTAGGTCTTGTTCATAATTGGGTGTCCATAACTAGAGTTTGTCCATAACTGGGTGTCCATTACTAGGAAAATGCATGGTGTGATTTTCGTCACATTTATCTCGTAAGTGAAGGTTTTAATCGGTAGTTCTTAGATTGAAAATTATAGCTTAATTATTTAGCTATCAAATGAGCTTGATCTGACAATGTTTTTACCAAAATAACATTACGAAATTATCAAAATCAATCGTCACGACCCTTAATGTGTCCATAATTGGTGTCTTTACCTTATATATTTTAAAATGAGCCGTAAGTGATTTATATAAGTAGTCATTATATATAAAGAGTCAAGATAGCAAGATCATATTAAATTCTAATAAAGAGTTACCTATCATATTTGACCCTTGACCTTTGACCTCAAGGTCACATAATTTGGCCGAAGGTCAAGTCATTCAAGATAAAAATGCTAACAAGAACCCAACTTTACAGAGAATCGCCTAGCTTTTGAAGTTGTAATTAACCTTTGACATTTGCCCCGTAACCTTTAACCTCAAGGTTATATAAGGTCATAATTTGGCCGAAGGGTTGCAAACATCCAGGTAAAATGCTAGCAAAAAACTTTAGTAATAAAGAGTGACCTTTGACATTTGCCCTTTAACCTTTGACCTTGAGGTGAGGGCCCGAAGGAACACAGCACGATACATTACCGCCTACTATTCAGTTCGTATCCGTTCTCTTTGCTGGGGGTTTTGGCAGGGGGTGGTTTTGCGACCACGTGACCCTCTAGTCTTAAAGTACTCTGTCGGTGAGATGATCTGAAAATAATAATTTAGAATAATATTTGTGGATATTTTTACACAGCGACATCCAGCCCCGAACTAAGCAAAGCTTGTACTATGGGAACCAGATGACTGGTAGAATACTTGTATACTTTTTTTTATAACATACTTAGGAAACAATATAACACTCAGACGCAAAAGTTTGTTATCGGTGGGGATCGAACCCACAACCTACAGTGCAAAAGGCAAAGCTACTACTAACAGAGCTGTGAGGCCTGTAATTATTAATATATTATTCAAATTAAATAAAAAAATCATGAGTAGGCAATGAGCTTGCAACCTGTCACGTATGGAATTAAAACCACTGTGTAATGTATGTTGCAAATGTATAATATTTGAAATACCTCTGACTACATCATTATTATAAGCCCTAATAGGGATAGTCAGAGGTGCCTTCAAACACTACATTTTGCAGTAGTAGTAGAATCTAGAGTAGTTGCTAAGAGATCTTAGAGGATATCTACCGTGCCTGAGCATTGAAAAGCTCAAAATTAGAATTGAATTGAATTCTAATTTCTATTTTTTATTTAATTATTTTCTTATTAATGACCTTGATTTCTTAATGACCTAAAATAATGTAAATACTTATATTAGACATTGCACGCCTGATACGGCAGAATACATTGATACTCGTAATTATATAAATACCACCTTTCTACCATGTATCTCATGCAATAAATGATTTGATTTTAACTTATTGAGCTAGGTCAATAAGTTATCTGTTACTAACACTATGGACTGTGTTGTCTAAATAAATAAATATTATTATTATTATTATTGAAGCCTACTATTTCCTTTTAATTTGCTAGCCTCCATATTTGGGAGGTTTGCCATAGTTGGGAGGTTGCTAGATGTTGTAATTTTATCTCAATTTTTTTTTGTTTATCTATTAGGGCCAAATAATGACGACCGATGTGGCGCGGCGGGCGAATGTCCGCCTGCGACGCAGAGGTTGCGGGTTCGATTCCCGCCTTGGGATAAATGTTTGTACGATCTGCAAATATTTATTCCGGGTGTTCTGGGTATTTTCTATGTATAATAAAAAATATCTATGTATGTAATATAATATTGTATTAAGTATATCAGTCATCTAGTACCCATAACACAAGCTCTGCTTAGCTTGGGGCTAGATGATGCTGTGTGGGTCGTCCGGCATTATTTTTTTTTATTTTTTTTAAATGAATTCTCTTTCATTCTTTCTTCTTTCTATAGTTATTGCTTGGTGGGTTGGTACAATAATAGTGCTAGAACAAATATTTCAAATATCTCACCGTATTAAACAAGTTACAGCTAACAGGATGAGGAGGGCCCCCAATGCAGAGAGGCCCCACGCGAGCGCCCCCCGGGCGATGGGGGGAACCTTAGTCGCCAGTCGGAGAAGAGATGACACTTGTTCTGGAAGTTCATCTATGCCCTGAAAAGATACAAATACTTATAAGTCTTTAGCCTATCTATCGATGTGGCGCGGCGGGAGTATGTCCGCCTGCGACGCAGGAGGTTGCGGGTTCGATTCCCGCCTTGGGATAAATGTTTGCACGATCTGCAAATATTTATTATTATTATTCTGGGTGTTTTCTATGCATAATAAAAAATATGTATGCATGTAATGTATTGTATTAAGTATATCAGTCATCTAGTACCCATAACACAAGCTCTGCTTAGCTTGGGGCTAGATGATGCTGTGTGGATTGTCCAGCATTATTATTATTAATATTATATACTAGCGGCCGCTCGCAGTTTCGCCCGCGTGGCGGTTTTTCCCGTTCCCGTTATTTTTTCGGGATAAAAAGTAGCCTATACCTACCTATGTTAATTAATGTCCTATTCCAGATTACAATCTATATTTATTCAAAATTTCATCCAAATCGGTCCACTGGTTAGAGCGTGAAGAGTAACAAACATCCATCCATCCATCCATCCAAACATTTATAATACTAGTAGGATTGGCACTCACCTCTTCGAACCAGAGGATCGGGAAGACGATGTCGGGGAAGTTGGCTACTTGCTTGATGTCCACGACCTGGGAGACGGCCAGGTTGATCTGGATGCGAGCTCGGGCACGCATCGCTATTCCCATCTCCTGTGAATAAACCACACGTTAAGTCAAAGTCAAAGTCAAAATCCTAATCCGCTTGGTCGCGAGGAACTGGCGCTTAGATTCACCTAGATTTAAGACGTTTCAAGATGATCCCTGCGGATATTACCGAATGAATAAATGATTTTTGACTTTGACTTTTGACTCAAACGCATCTCTTCTTCTTATATATGGCTTCTGTGGATTTAACTTCCACCATTTTGCCAATGTCAATGTCAACAGAATTCGTTTATTATCTGTCTTCTCTGGAAGCAGCATTGTTTTTAGGGTTCCGTATCCAAAGGGTGAAACGGGACCCTATTACTAATATTGAGACTCCGCTGTCTGTCTGTCCGTCTGTCATGAACCGTGTTAGAGAGTTGAAATTTTCACAAATGTATTTTTGTTGCCGCTAAAACAATAAATCCTAAAAAACAGAATAAAATGAATATTAAAGGGGGCTCTCATACAACAAACGTGATTTTTTACCGTTTTTATTATAAATAATGGTACGGAACCCTTCGTGTGCGAGTCCGACTTGTACTTGGTCGGTTTTTTATTTAATTTTAATCGTTTTTCTAGGGCTATTTTAGTTTCTGATGTATTTAAACTACATTACTTTAGGTCTTAGCACAAGTGTGAACAGTTGAAATGAATGTGTGTTATGTGGCATACAGATTCAAACGAAAATGATAAGCGGGAACCGATTAAGAAAGATTCTCTTACCGGTTGTACGTCGATGTACAATCTGTGGTCTTCTGCGTTCGGAGGAGAAATACCTTCCACTGCTTCTAGAAGACTCGGATCCGCCAGGTAGAAGTGAGGGAACGATAGCATCACGGGAGAATCTGGAAAAGATAAGGGTTAGTAACAGTAGAATAAAGTGCATTGTAGGGCACGTTAACGAGCGTGACCAGCGAGGCAATGCTCAGTTATAGGTAATAAATAAATATATAATGCTGGACAATCCACACAGCATCATCTAGCCCCAAGCTAAGCAGAGCTTGTGTTATGGGTACTAGATGACTGATATACTTAATACAATATTATATTACATACATAGATATTTTTTATTATACATAGAAAATACCCAGAACACCCGGAATAAATATTTGCAGATCGTACAAACATTTATCCCAAGGCGGGAATTGAACCCGCCACCTCTGCGTCGCAGGCGGACATTCGCCCGCCGCGCCACATCGGTCGTCAAATGGTCGTCAAAATAGTAACCATGCTGGGCCATTTGCTTATATCAAAGCATTGCTTTGCAGGTCACGTTTGTTAAGAACGTGCCCTACAATACACTACTCAGCGTCCATCAACCTGAGGCATACAGGTGTTGCCTCATGTGCCTGTAATTACACCGGCACCCACACCCTTCAAACCAGAACACAGCAAGCTGCTCAAAGCCAGGCATTAAGCCTGGTTTACACTTTGATTAGTGCGAGTGCAGGTGATTAGTGCGAGTGCAGGTGTGTAGTGCGAGTAGTGTCCAATTCACTGCGAGTGCAGGTGATTAGTGCGAGTGCAGGTGTGTAGTGCGAGTAGTGTCCAATTCACTGCGAGTGCAGGTGATTAGTGCGAGTGCAGGTGTGTAGTGCGAGTAGTGTCCAATTCACTGCGAGTGCAGGTGATTAGCGCGAGTGCAGGTGTGTAGTGCGAGTAGTGTCCAATTCACTGCGAGTGCAGGTGATTAGTGCGAGTGCAGGTGTGTAGTGCGAGTAGTGTCCAATTCACTGCGAGTGCAGGTGATTAGTGCGAGTGCAGGTGTGTAGTGCGAGTAGTGTCCAATTCACTGCGAGTGCAGGTGATTAGCGCGAGTGCAGGTGTGTAGTGCGAGTAGTGTCCAATTCACTGCGAGTGCAGGTGATTAGTGCGAGTGCAGGTGAGTAGTGCGAGTAGTGTCCAGACACACTAAACACTGTCCAGACGTGTTTAGTGGCGGCACGCTGCGAGTGAGGGGGAAGGGAGGGCGCGCGGGACTAGGCTACTCGCAGTCCACTCGCAAAAAATTAGAACACGCTTCTATTCACTTTACTACACAGCCTACTAATCACTTGCACTAATCAGTCGCTGTCCACACCTAGTCACTAATCACCTGCACTCGCACTTATCAAAGTATAAACCAGGCTTTAGTTAAATTAATTAAAATTTCTTTATTGAGGACTAAATTATGTAAAAATGTGCACTTAACATCACTAATCATGGACAGAGCCATTCAATCGGCGGTCTTATCGCGCACAGCGATTTCTTCCAGACGACCGTCTCTAACCTAAATCTTAAAATTAGTTACAAAAGGTCCCTTTGTATAGCACCACCACTTCCGACAAAGTCAAAGTCAAAAAGCATTTATTCAGTAATATCCGCAGGGATCATCTTGAAACGTCTTAAATCTAAGTGAATCTAAGCGCCAGTTCCTCGCGACCAAGCCGACCAAGAACCGACAACAAACTTACGGCGACGCGTTCCTACCGTTTTTTTGTACAAAATAATAATAATGACAACGGCGATGAGTGATCTGGACGTTCATCAACCCCTGAAATAGTGTTAAACTGTGCCTCAGAAGTTACTTCCCCGGACGAGCCCTTCACTAAGAGCTCTACTAACCATATTGGCAGAGGGAGACGTTGAAGAGTCCATTAGGCGCGCACGGGGGTCCCGCGGGACAGAAGCACTTGTTGTGTTCATCGTCAGCGAACACATCCTCTGGAGGAGTGAAGCGGTACCCTGTTATACCAGCACTGGACTGAACCTCTTCCAGGAACCTGGAATAAAGAAAAGTTATAATTAACTAGCGGCCGCTCGCAGCTTCGCCCGCGTGGCAGTTTTTTCCCGTGTCCGTTATTTTTTCGGGATAAAAAGTAGCCTATATGTTAGTCCAAGTTATAATCTGTTTTTTTTTAAATTTCATCCAAATCGGTCTACTGGTTAGAGCGTGAAAGAGTAACAAACATCCATCCATCCATCCATACTTACAAACTTTCGCGTTTAGAATATTAGTAGGATAATAGTAGGTAGGATGATAGCCTAGATTTGACGATCGTTGTGGCGCGGCGGGCGAATGTCCTGCTTCGACGCAGGTTGCGGGTTCGATTCCTGCCTCAGGATAAATGCTTGTACGATCTGCAAATATTTATTCCGGGTGTTCTGGGTATTTTCTATGTATAACAAAAAATATGTATGTAATGTATTGTATCAAGTAAATCAGTCATCTAGTAGTACCCATAGATAGATAGATAGATAGAAAACTCTTTATTGTACACCACAAGGCCATAACAAATTAAAAACTAAATTTAAAACTAAATTAAAGTAGCTACAGCGATGCACAATGGGCCCATAACACAAGCTCTGAGCTTAAAGAATGTCTAAGAGGGTAGTCAGACGTCAAACCATTCTGCACTTATCTGGTTAGTCTCCCATCGCACAACAAAGGCTTGTTTACACGAATAACTAGAAACATGGATTCTTAGTAGATACAACAAACATCCTATAACCAGAAGCAATACCCGCGGAACAATACTTGGGAACGAAATTGAGACGCTGAACACTTTATCACCATTTTTACTTTATTGACTGGTCACCGCTCAGTTGTGGGTTCGATTCCCCCCCAAGGACAATCATTTCTGTGCTGAACATAGACGTTGGTTCTTTGTCTGGGTATTATCTATACCAATATCCAATATGAGAATCTTTGTCCTGACTGACTGATATACATAATAGGCAACGCTTAGCCTAAACCACTGCTCGTAGAGACTTCAAATTAGGTATATAGTATAAGGGTATATAAGTCTTGGTGCAAGGGAAGAAGTTTAATAGAATAAAAAATGAGTACAGCCGGGATTGAAGTTTGTATAAAAATAACATCACGCGGTCGTCCTCAGAATCAGAAGACGGGGTCATTTCCACTAGGCCACAAGTGCTCTATTTTATCCCAAACATACCCTAAAAAATAATAACTTTAAGAGGCTTTAAAAAAGAATTGAAGAGTGACTTACTTAAGTGGAAGTAGCCGACATAAGTCCTTGTCGTAAATAGCGAGTGAGTCGTTCCTACTGATATGTGGGGGGAAGATAGACCCGTCTGAACCAGCGATGGAGTTACAGGCGTCTGTGGTCCAATGCGGCAGCTTCTCCCTCATGTTGTACCGCTCAATGATGCCGTACTGCGACATAGACTGGGCGCCGGTGAACATTGTTACCACGTCAGGCGATGTTCCATTTTTCTGAAGGAGAATTTTGGGTCAATACAGTAATACTTTGTTATAGGCGATAGTAACATTTTTACAAAATATCAACTATGTAAGTACTTTTGTTTCTGTGATTTTTAAAGACATAAGACTTATTTAACAACCGATGTGGCGCGGCGGGCGAATATCCGCCTGTGACGCAGGAGGTTGCGGGTTCGATTCCCGCCTTGGGATAAATGTTTGTACGATCTGCAAATATTTATTCCGGGTGCTCTGGGTATTTTCTATGTATAATAAAAAATATGTATGTATGTAATGTATTGTATTAAGTATATCAGTCATCTAGTACTCATAACATCTGCTTAGCTTGGGGCTAGATGATGCTGTGTGGATTGTCCAGCATTATTATTATTATAAGGCAATGCTTTGTTATATGCTATGGTAACTACTTAACATCAGGTGGGCCATATGCTAGTACCATCAGCAAATTGTATAAAAAAAAAACTTCAGCACGTTAAAACACTTACCCCATAGTATTTTTTAAACTTACCCCATAGAAAAGGCCAAACTCCTCATAAGGCAGTTTCTGTTCTTTCGGAACCACGTCTTTAGCCAGCTTCAGGAGAGGGTCTTCGTAGCCCCACAGCAGCTGGCCCACAGATACTTCCACGAAGGGTTTTATTTTGAGGATGTCCATGATAGATGCCATGGCTAGTCGGAGGAATCTGGCTGCATGTTTGGACTGCGATGTAGCACTCTGTTGACAAACACACAAATTACATTATTTATTGGCCACCAAAACATGGTTCGTAAGTATTCAGTATTAAGTATGTTTATTGCCTTATTATGTAGGTAAGGTTTAACATTGTCAGATCTTAGGACTAGATAAAATTTTTGGTGCCAATACACATAATATACCCAGTAAGGGTGTTGCAATAGAGTAGAGCGGATCGATATATAAAAAGAACATGCAAATTAGATAGGTCATAAAACAAAAATTATAGCTAGGTATCGTTTCAAAGAATAAGTATGTTTATAGGTTCAGTTCAAGATCTATTTTATCAAAACTAGGTACATTTTATAAGTTGTTATTATATTTAGTTTTTATAGTAGCAGAGTTCTTTGTGAAAGGGCTCGTCCGGGAAAGTACTACCACCATGCCTATTCCTGCCTGTGAGCAGCGCAGCGTGTTCCGGTTTGACGGGTGTGGGTGCTGGTGTAATTACAGGCACATGAGGCTTAACACTAATATGCCTCTGGCTGTACGTAGGGAAGTGCTTCATAGGGCACGTACAGTCAGCTGCACTAGAATGTATACAATCCGTAACTTTCAAAACGGTATCAAAACCTTATAGTAAACTCTTAAACAGTTAAAACTTAAAAATCGTGAAATTAGCTGATAAGTTCATTTATTTTTTGAGTTTTTATCCTGTAAATATTAATTGAAACGCTGTAAAACCATTCGGTAAGTAACGAGTTGCATACATTCTAGTGAAGCTGACTGTACCTAACATACGAGACCAACAATGGTTGTTATAGGTGATGGTTACCACTTAGCAACAGGTGAACCTTGTTCCACTAGCAGTTGCATAAAAAAAACCTTTCGACTAACGTACAAGTTTTACTTTTGGTACAATATAGCGTTGTGTGAAAATATGTCGTCAGCATCGATTGAAAAATGCGACTTGTAGTCGATAACAGACAGACGGACAAAGGCATATTTGGTCAATCTCGAAGCTGAGACGCTTCGCTCGCTCGATCAATATTAAAATACTAGCGGCCGCTCGCAGCTTCGCCCGCATGGCAGTTTTTTCCCGTTCCCGTCATTTTATCGAGATAAAAAGTAGCCTATATGTTAATCCAGGTTACAATCTACGTTTATTCCAAATTTCATCCAAATCGATTTACTGGTTAGAGCGTGAAAGAGTAACAAACATTCATACTTACAAACTTTCGCGTTTATAATATTAGTAGGATGAACTCTGTGATAAGAAAAAAACCATCATGCCTATTATTAAGGCCGAGCCAATCAAGTACGGTAACGGTTTAAAAATATTAGCATATACAGTTATTGTATAAAGATCTTGCTGTTGTTACTAGAACTAATACCTACCTACTTACTTACTTAGATGAGAAAGAAGTAAGCTTTTTTATTCGAAATGGGAACAAGCAGATGGTCCACCTGATGTTAACTGGTTACCATCACTTTAAACAAAGAATTGCCTCACAGTTGCATACTCACAAACTTGAATAGGATAGGATATCTAATATTATAAAGAGGAAAGATTTGTTGGTTTGTTTACATTGAATAGGCTCCGAAACTACTGGACCGATTTGAAAAATTCTTTAACAGTTGGAAAACTATACTATCCCTGGGTAACAAAGGCTATATTATATTTTTAGTTATTTTATTGTTTTACTTAACAAAATTTACACCTCTTAGAAAATACAAAATGTTTCACACACAGGCACATACCATATAGACAATAACGCATTTACATTTTTCTTATAATATATCATGTTACATAGAACCGACTATTACTAAATTGCTGAAGGAATAAGCAGATGGCCCACCAGATGTTAAGTGGTTAATAAAGAATTGCCTCACAAGTCACAAAAATTAGAGATCCTTACTAAAACTTGTGCAAAGCCGAGCCGCTAGCTATTTAAAAAGTTTTAAGTTTATCGCTTAAGTTTCACTAATTACCATGATTACACAATGTAAGGTAATTAAACTATTGCAATGACTTTCTCCTTCCGAAGAAGTAATCCTACTTAATATTATAAACGCGAAAGTTTGTATTGTTTGATTTGGATGAAATTTGAAACATAGATTATAACTTGGATTAACATATAGGCTACTTTTTATCCCGAAAAAATTACGGGAACGGGAAAGAAAAAAACTGCCACGCGGGCGAAGCTGCGAGCGGCCGCTAGTTAAAAACAAAAGGTTATTCCTCAAACAAATTCACTAAAATTAGATACGTACAGGCATATAAGAAATAAATTCCCGAAATTCAACCTCGAAGTTGAAGTTTGTATGAAAATAGCTGAACGCAGACGAAGTCGCGCGCGTTTTGCTAGTATATATGAAACGTATAGAAAATAAATAAAAAAGGTAATACGCGATAAATACCCGTGTAATATAAGTGTTCAATAAGTATTATATGAAGCTTCAGTCCAGTGTGGTACCTCCGCAAGTAAGTGTTCAATCTATCTAAATATATATAACTCAAAGGTGACTGACTGACTGACATAGTGATCTATCAACGCACAGCCCAAACCACTGGACGGGTCGGGCTGAAATTTGGCATGCAGGTAGATGTTATGACGTAGGCATCCGCTAAGAAAGGATTTTGATTAATTCTACCCCCAAGAGGATAAAATAGGGGATTAAAGTTTGCATGAAACTTTGTCAATTTTAAACCGATCGGGCTGAGACTTTGCATTGCATAAAGCAACTATGATTTTATCCCGAAAAAATAACGGGAACGGGAAAAAACTACCACGCAGGCGAAGGTGCGAGCGGCCGCTAGTAAGTATATATGAAGTTCCAATGCAGTGTTACAAGTTAAGTTATAATTAGAAATCAATAAAGCTCACGACCATCGTGACAGGATTCAAGTTTCTGCTCATCACCGCTGTTAGAATACTAACTGATTTCCTCACGTCTATTTGTGCTAATTGCGCACATTCCTTTTTTTATGAGAACCTTATATTTAATCAGAGAGCGAAGCGTCAAAGTTTCGAGAAAAATACAAATGATGTTGGACGATGTTCGCGGAGTCAGTTAGTACGAAAAAAAAATGACAATACAATGGGCAGCTTTACTGCACAATAGCAATCTCCTCCAGGCAATTGTTATATACTAGCGGCCGCTCGCAGCTTCACTAATCCATCTAGCTTCAAATCCGTCTTCTGGTTAGAGCGTGAAAGAGTAACAAACATCCATCCATCCATCCATACTTACAAACATTCGCATTTATAATATTAGTAGGATAGAATATTATTGACCGAGCGAAAGAATCCACTCAGTTTCGAAATTGCAAAAAAAAATGCTTTTGTCAGTCTGTCAGCATGTCTGTATGTTTTCGCCTACAGGTCGCATTATTCAACCGATTTCGACAAAAATTGGCGAAAACTAATTGACTAAAACAAAGAAACACAAGTTTCTTGATTTATTTGTTTTAGTCAATCTTGATTTTTGATTAAGAGGAAATTAAGGGGAAGTTTGCTATAGCATTATCTATCGACGGATTTCAATCAAATTAACACACTTCATTCTACACAAATAAATACAAATACAAATGAGTTTATTGTCATAAAACGATACATAATTATGTGGGTACAAAAATATCACTAAATTGCAAGTTTGACAATAGGAGTAGTCTCAGCGCTAATTCTGCGTAAGAACTTTCGTTTTTACGCAGGGCTGGTTTTCAGTCTACCCCGACGTTCGATCTACGGTGACAGTCGAACTTTAAAGTAGTAATAAAAAAAAACGGGCTAAGCAAAAAAAATCAATAAAAGAAATACAAAAAGTGACCTACTGACTATATTAGATTGGAACACTAAAAGATAAACAAAGGTAAGTAAACATTCACATGCACAAGATTCTAAAATGGAGAATGGAGGGAGGAAACTAAACTGAGCTATCATCATAATCATTGGCCTTCAACATCTATCACAGATGATCAAGGTGGCGTCAATTAAGTCACAGAGTACCTAGAAGGCACTGAACACTTTTGCTCATGGCTAAAAAGACCTATACGGGCTATAAAAAGCTCTATAAATAATAATAGTGCTGGACAGTCCACACAGCATCATCTAGCCCCAAGCTAAGCGGAGCTTGTGTCATGGGTACTAGATGACTGATATACTTTAATACAATGCATTACATATACAGATTTTTTTTTACTATACATAGAAAACACCCAGAACACCCGGAATAAATATTTGCAGATCGTACAAATATTTATCCCAAGGCGGGAATCGAACCCGCAACCTCTTGCGTCGCAAGCGGACATTCGCCCACCGCGCCAACTCGGTCGTCAAGACAGATGTACAGATATTATGCGTATAATACCTGTAAAAACACAGACTCTTCTTGAAACTTAAATACAGTAATGCAAGCCACTCCTTGGTGTCAGACATAGGTTCGGTGGTAGTACTTTCCCAAACGAACTTTTTCACTACGACCAATAAACATATAACTACGCATTAAACGTATCTACTTAAGTACCTAAGTAATATAACTTAAACTACTATGTACGTAAATAATGATAGAAAAACAGGTAATAATTTTCTCAGAAGACGGCAATCTAGCCTTACTCTAGTTGCATTTAAACTAACAAGATATAACCATATAATTATAAATACCGGACTAATGTTTAACGCACAGGTAAAGAAATATTTATATAAATTTTTGTTACTTTTGCTGTAATACTTTTTGTTTTATTTAATATGTATAAAAATTAATTGACGTTTGTTAGTCTAACAAAAAAACGAGAACGACTAAACTAATTCACCTAATTTTGGTTTTGAAATATTTGCATAAGTCCAAAGGTTTCAAAGGTGAAAAAATATAGAGAAAATAATTTTTATTGGCGGTACGATGTTTGCCAGGTCAGTATTCAATAAAAACGCGTTACGCGTTATATAAAAATTTGGACAATTAAATAATACAAAACTAAAAATCGACAATTATCAAAATATCGCAAAAAAACACGCAAAGGCTCTCATTGACTTGACGCTTGACGACCGATGTGGCGCGGCGCGCGAATGTCCGCTTGCGACGCAGAAGGTTGCAGGTTCGATTCCCGCCTTGGGATAAATGTTTGTACGATCTGCAAATATTTCTTCCGGGTGTTCTGGGTATTTTCTATGTATAATAAAAAAAAATATGTAAGTAAAAGTATGTAATATATTAAGTATATCAGTCATCTAGTACCCATAACACAAGCTCTGCTTAGCTTGGGGCTAGATGAAGCTGTGTGGATTATCCAGAATTATTATTATTATCTATCTACCTATGGTTTCACTAGTTGAAAGGAAATACGTGACAGAACTAATTAAATAATGAGTCATAAATAGATACTAATCACGATTGTAATAAATAGGT
The DNA here is from genome assembly GCA_947095575.1 of Electrophaes corylata. NCBI lineage: Eukaryota > Metazoa > Arthropoda > Insecta > Lepidoptera > Geometridae > Electrophaes > Electrophaes corylata. Next base: position 488,993 of record OX352726.1, on the reverse strand, counting down.
AGGTTTTTCTAACAGACACGCAGGTGTTTATAATTAAATATATTTACATATCACTAGTAAAGATGACACTTCTAGAGACTAGAAGGGAATTTAAGGGATTATTTAGTACTAGCGGCCGCTCGCAGATTCGCCCGCGTAGCAGTTTTTTCCCGTTCCCGTTATTTTTTCGGGATAAAAAGTAGCTTATATGTTAATCCAGGTTACAATCTATATCTATTCCAAATTTCATCCAAATCCGTCTACTGGTTAGAGCGTGAAAGAGTACCTAACAAACATTCATACTTACAAACTTTCGCGTTTATAATATTAGTAGGATTAATATTGGGGTTTAAGGTATCAGTTTATTTAAGAAAAGTCTCTTGTCTAAAATCGATTGGGAATTCCTGATCTACATTCTTCTAGAATCATAAATAATTAATTTAGAATAATCATATGGTGCATAAAACATTGACACATCAAAAACATTCCGGAAACACAAAGGTCACCGCTGATTCTATTCTAACACCTCGACTCGCCCTTGACATTATCACATATTATGCGTACCTACATAGTATAGATAGATAGATAAAAAGAAAATACTTTATTGCACACCACAACTTAAGGATAAACAAAAATAAAAACTTAAAATAATGCTACATGCAATGGTCGGTCTTATCGCTAAACAGCGATCTCTACCAGACAACCTTTGGATGGAATGTACTCAGGAAGTTTACAAGGTCTACTTAATAATAATATTACACAAAGATAATTGGTAAGAATGGAATAACAAGACAAAATACTTACTAGGTACATGTATTTATATTAGTAGTATACCTACATAGGTACGCATAATACGTACATACATTATCTAAGATAATATAACTAATACACTATGTACTTCCTAATATTTACCTAGTCCATTTTTTAAATGCGCTTGAAGGCAGGACAAAAGTTCGCACACAAGTTTCTTGATTGAAACACTAGAGGCCACTCGCAGCTTCGCCCGCGTGGCAGTTTTTTCCCGTTCCCGTTATATTTTCGGGATAAAAAGTGGCATATGTCTTATTCCAGATTACAATCTATATTTATTCCAAATCGGTTCATTGGTTAGAGCGTGAAAGAGGAACAAACACCCATCCTTCCAAACATTCGCATTAATATTAGTAGGATTTTGGCGTTTGTGATTTTTGCCTGTGGGTAAAAAAAGGGGAAAAGGGGGAAGTTTGCTATATGGGACCGATGTGGCGCGGCGGGCGAAAGTCCGCCAGGGACGCAGGAGGTTACCGGTTCTACTCCCGCCTTGGGATAAATATTTGTACGATCTGCAAATATTTATTCCAGGTGTTCTCTGGGTATTTTCTATGCATAATAAAAAAAACTATGTATGTAATGTATTTTATTAAGTATATCAGTCATTTAGCACCCATAACACAAGCTCTGCTTAGCTTGGGGCTAGATGATGTTGTGTGGGTTGTCCAGCATTAAAAAAAATAGTTTTATATTATTACATACAATACAAGAATATAATAATATACTAGTAAATTATAACACGGAACAAACAAAATGACCACTCTATAGTTACTGAGGTTAATGAATTTAATCTTAAACTTTGAACCAAGGCAGTATAATTTTAAAATTATCTCAACAAAATTAATAGGTACTTATTTAAAACTTCAAGGTTTTTAAGATCACTTCCTGAGTACTTTAAAAACTTATATTTTATAACCGCTTGGTACAGTAATAGAGATACCACAAACAATACACATTCTACAAGTATTTGTTGACAGCCGTAACAGCTCAGTTAGTAGCAGCGCTGCCTTCGATGTAGGTGGTGGGTTCGATCCCCACCGAGGACAAGTATTTGTGTGATTAAAATTGATATTAGTTTTGTCTGGGTATTATCTAAGTATATATTTACAAAAAACGTATATAAAGTATTCTATCGTCACAAGTTGATGGACGCAGGGTAGTGCATGGTAGGGCACGTGACAATGGGCACGTTTCGGGGATGTCTAATGTAGGTAGTCAGAGGTACGTCCAAATATTGTATTTGGTGTATCCCATGGTTTGCAGTAGGTATTCCATACGTAACAGGCTGCAAGCCCATCGCCGCTGCTAGAATACTAACTGGTTTCCTCACGATGTTTTACTTCATCGTTTGACACACTGGCATTGCGCACATACATGTTTCGAACGGAAAAATCAATTGGTGCACGATCGGATTTAAACATTTTGAACCCACGATTTAAGGATCAGAAGGCGTCATTTCCACTAGACCGCCGCCGATGCTCTCTTCACATAATGATTGTCAATAAATGACCAAGTCACACCATTTTGATTTCTGTGAATTATGTCACCTACGTCATAGAGCCTCCTATCACGATTACGCTTGGCTTCGTTCAACTAACTACACTAAGGATACCGCGCACTGTAAAATGCACTGCGAAAAAGTGGCTCCTACATAGACGTTGTTACGAGCCGAAGTATCAAATTAAAGTATAAAGCCAAAGTCGAAAAACATTTAATCAATAATATCCGCTGCAATTGAACCGTCTTTCAAGATGATCCCTGTGAATATAGCTAGATTAAATCTAGGTGAATCTAAGCGCCAATTTCTCGCGACCAAGCGTGCAAGAACACGCAAGAAACTTACGGCGACGTTTCTAGTCTTTTTGTATGATCCTCTTACAAATTAAGCTATACTTTTAACTGAACTGTCATAATATATTACTGACATCAATCCATTGCGGCTTAGCACGTATTGGTTGATGTTCATTCTAGGTGCGAGTAGCAATGTATGATATATAACAATGGCCACAGCCACACTGCGCGGAAGGGTTTTAATAAAAATATTATCCCTGTATTTCAAATAACTTATGAAACTATTCTTTTTTTTAAATTATATAAACACTTTATACATACCTACTAATACATTTTATCTACTCCATATAAAGAAATCAAAAAAATTGAAACGAATTATCGGCTCTGTACTTTGCATAGCTGTGCCTTATTGCCCCCAGAAGCGCCTGATGTTTTATATAGGCCGTGGCAAACGGATGGTGCGGTATCCTAAGTGTAGTTGATCTAATTGATAGTTTAGTTGTGAACAATAAGTCCTCTAAGCTAAGTACCTACGTCAATCTTTGTGGTTAAGGCTGACAAGGTTGAGGTTACGTTAAAGGTGTTACAAACCTAATTTAAACATGCATTTAATAGTCTTTAGAGCCTTAAGTAGCCTATACCAATTATAAGAATCTTTGTCCTGACTAATTGACTGACTGACTGACATAAAGGTATAACCTAAGCCACTGGTCGTTGAGAGTTGAAATAACCAGGGTACATTCGTCTTGGTACAGTCAGCTGCACTAGAATGTAAACAATTTGTAACTTTCACAATGGTATTACAACGAAGCAATGAACTTTTATACCTCAAAAACTAAAAAGTCATAAAATTAGTAACCTCACTCAGTTTTTGAATAATTGTCGTGTTAATATTTTTAGCACCGCTGTGAAAGCTTTTTGAAAGTTACAAATTGTATAGCTGTACTTATAAAGGAATTTCAACCCCTAAGCTGGTACAGCGGGGGTTGAAGTTTTTATAAGAATAGTAGTTTCGCTAGTAATCTATTTATATTAAAATGAATTGACATTTGTTTTTCTCGCAAAAACTTGAGGACGACTGAACCGATTTGCCTAATTTTAGTTTTATTAGATGTGGCTTGATGTTGATGTGGCAGGAGGTTGCGGGTTCGGTTCCCGCCTTGGGATAAATGTTTGTACGATCTGCGAATTATTTCGGGTGTTCTGGGTATTTTCTATGTACCTATAATAAAAATATCTATATACTTATGTAATGTATTGTATTAAGTATAGGTATCAGTATCTAGTACCCATAACCCAAGCTTTGCTTAGCTTGGGGCTAGATGATGCTGTGTGGATTGTCCAGCATTATTATTATTAATGGTTCCCAAAGTACAAGCTTTGCTTAGTTTGGGGCTAGAAGGCGTTGTGTGAATGTATCTTTTGCTAATGTGACAGACAGTTTCACCATGTGACCAGTGCTTCACAGCCTGTGACAGTTTTCCCCGTGCCGTGGATATATCGTTATTACCAGTTAGAAATCATATGGTCAGTGTGGGCAACCACTGATGCAAATAATTTCACTGGTAGGTACTTCACTATTCATACCACTATTTTGGATTGAAACGGGATATTTTCCATGATTTTTGACTTTGATTGTTGCTCGATATTTCGGCACAGTTGCATGCGCAGGAATATCCCGATTTCAAAAGTCAAAGTCAAAAATTATTTATTCAGTAATATCCGCAGGGATCATCTTGAAACGTCTTAAATCTAGGTGAATCTAAGCGCCAGTTCCTCGCGACCAAGCCGACCAAGAACCGGCAACAAACTTACGGCTTGGTTCCTACCGTTTTTTTGTATGATCCTGTTACAAAGTAATAATAATGTAAATAATGAAACTTCAGTGTGGTGCCAATCTAACTTAATAAGGTTCGACCCGTGATCATGGCCCGTATTCGCAATAAAACCCCGTTTTATTGAGAATTTATGTCAAATTTTACCTATCGACACGTCCATTAGACACCAGAGGGGATATCTACCGCGCTTGGGAATTAAAGTCATGATACTTTTATTTTTAAGTGATCTCTTGATATTACTGAATAAATTATTTTTGACTTTTGCTAGAAAATACAAGTATCTATATAAATTTTGAAGACCGATGTGGCGCAGCGTGCGAATGTCCGCCTGCGACGCAGAGGTTGCGGGTTCGACTCCCGCCTTGGGATAAATGTTTATACGATCTGCAAATATTTATTCCGGGTATTTTGGGTATTTTCTATGCATAATCAAAAAATATCTATGCATGTAATGTATTGTATTAAGTATATCAGTCATCTAGTACCCATAACACAAGCTCTGCTTATCTTGAGGCTAGATGATGCTGTGTGGACTGTCCAGCATTATTATGTGGTACAGAACAGTGTTATTCAGGGTAATAAACTGTACAACACTCAATAACCGTCCAGTTCCGCTGCACTGAGCGGTTCCATATCAGGGACTTCTCCTAGGGTTGCCTCCAGCCATTTCAATTTAAGTGAAATAATAATAATAATAATGCTGGACAATCCACACAGCATCATCTAGCCCCAAGCTAAGCAGAGCTTGTGTTATGGGTACTAGACGACTGATATACTTAATACAATACATTACATAATCCAAATTTTTTATTAGGTATACATAGAAAACACCCAGAACACCCGGAATAAATATTTGCTGATCGGACAAACATTTATCCCAAGGCCTGTATGCCTCAGGTTGATGGATGCAGAGCAGTGTATTATAGGGCACGTAACTAACAAACGTGACCTACAAGGTAATAAAAACTATTTAAGCAAACTAAACTACTCTGAAACTGAAAAATTGTTAGATATCATAGATTGATAAAAAAATTTACACGAAACATAACGCCAAAACTAACTATTATAAGATATGAATGCAAATAAGAGAAAGTTATCGAAACATAATATTATACGTCACTTCCCCCCTCCCCACACACTCACACATCCCCTCACACGCACTCATACACCCTCACACACCCTCACTTCCACCCATCCCACACTTCAGCACACGCGCATAATTCCTACAACAAACATCTGAGTGAACAGACTCACTCACAGGACCCTGTGCTTACACTTTTTCTGTTAATAGCTGTAATTACTATTTTTTTCTTTTTATAATTTCCTTTTTAATTATTAGCCTTACTTACTTTTTTTTTTGAACATGTTAGCACATAATTATTGATAATTTTTAGAACAAACTTGTAACTACTTTTTATGATAAGAGTCCGAAGCGAATCACTGTGACCCTACAATACAGGCTCATTAGAGACCTAGTGTGGGGAACAGAGCTACGTCAGGTACTTACCTCAATTAGTTACCTCACTTAGTACCTATTTAAGTAAACTAAAAAATGTACCATTTACTACTAAGTCTAAATAAAAGTTATTATTATTATTATTATGCTTTGTTGTAGGCGATGGTAACCACTTAACATCAGGTGGGGCATATGCTTGTTACATAGCAACTTGTATAAAAAAAAGAACATTTTACAAAGAAATAGCATCACGACTTTAATCCCCAAGCATGGTAGATATCCTTCCCGATCTCTAGTACCACGATATAAGTATAAAAATCAGCCGTCACAGCTCAGTTCGCAGTGTAATACTTTGTTATAGGTAATGTCAATCACTTAACATCAGGTGGGGCCATCTGCTTGCTCCATCAGTAAGTTGCATTAAAAAAAAACGAGTGTGCTTTAGACCACACGACTGAAGTAAAACTTCTTTAATATACGAAACGTAACTGGCTATGAGAGAAAGAGAGAAAGAACAGTGCTTTCATACCCTCTCCATGGTTTTGTTAAACGTTTAACGCAACCTTGTTGGAAGTCGCATTGGAAGTATTACTTGAAATCTATTCATAGTGATCACTTTGACTCCATGGACTTGCCTTTAGACTTTGACAACTGAGTAGTGACGGCTGTCATTTGCGTGACAACCCTACACTTTGTACATATCTAGGTATTGTATTGGACGCATCATTGCACTGGACAACAGGATTTATGTAAAACTAGCAGTGGCTCGCAGCTTCGCCCGTGTGGCAGTTTTTTCCCGTTCCCGTTATTTTTTCGGGATAAAAAGTAGCCTATATGTTTATCCAAGTTATAATCTATGTTTATTCCAAATTTCATCCAAATCGGTCCACTGGTTAGAGCGTGAAAGAGTAACAAACATCCATCCATCCATCCATCCATACTTACAAACTTTTGCGTTTATCAACAATATAACTTACACAAAAGTAAGTAGGCTATTTGTTAGTGGCCGGCCCATGCTGCAAAAGGCAATGACCTCGGATGGCAAGTCGTAAAAGGTGTGGTTACTGACCCCGCACTGGTAAGCTGAACCCTGGGCGCATTTTATATTACTAAATGTGTCCTACATATTTTTTTATGAAATGATATATTACTGATGTTTTTGAATAAAATATATAGAAAGCGAAAGACTTTAAAACTTCAAAATTCAATTTATACCAATTATAAGAATCTTTGTACTGACTGACTGGGATATAGAAAACGCACAGCCTAAACTTCTGGTCGTAGAGACTTGAAATTTCCAAAGCCATGAGATGAACCGACGACCTGGACAAAGTTGCGGGAAGGAGCTGGATGCGGAAAAACAACGAAGGGAATGGCGTGCATTGGAAGAAACCTTTACTCAGCATTGGGTGGATATGGGTTGAAGAAGAGAAGAAGAATACAAGCTTTACTTACTTACGTTTGTCTGACGTACGTCGTCACTAGGAACTGGTGCAGCTGAAAATCAGCGTTGGATAGGTAGATACATTCTACTTCTTCAGCATTTTGTGCTGAGCTGGCGCCAAGTTGACAAAACATTATTCCGTTTTTTGATAGGATGAATGGGTAAGAGCGCGGGACTTTTGTTTATGCCAATTAAGTAGGTAGTCGTGTTTTGTTATTTTTTTTCCGTGTTTTCCCTTTTATCCTTATCCTTTATTTTGTAACCGTTGTACGTTTTGTCAATAAACTTTTTCATTTTCATTTTCATTTTCACTTAATTTGGGACTCGAGGGCGCTGTATATGTGTTAATATTTGTTTATTTCACCGTTTGAGAGCAAGTTGGTAATATAAATACCTAGTAAAATACAAGCGAGTATTTCCTGCGCTGAGTCGAGGCGTCTTGAGTGAAAGCTGACCTACATAATCTCTTAGTCATACATCGGCTATGCATTTTGACTGCCTAACACAAGACTTGTACTATCATCAACCTGAAGAAGTTTATAGCTAGGTGAACATAAAACCCTTGCTTGGGAAGGTTTGTTAAAAATCCTACTAATATTATAAATGAGAATGTTTGGATGGATGGATGTTTGTTTCTCTTTCACGCTCTAACCAGTGGACCGATTTGGATGAAATTTGGAATAAATATAGATTGTAATCTGGAATAGGACATAGGCTACTTTTTATCCCGAAAAAATAATGGAAACGGGAAAAAACCGCCACGAAGGCGAAGCTGCGAGTAGCCTCTAGTAAATAAATATTTACGACCGATGTGGCGCGGCGGACGAATGTATATTAAGTATATCAGTCATCTAGTACCCATAACACAAGTTCTGCTTAGCTTGACCTATAACAAAGCATTGCCTCACGGCGACCTCACTTTGGGAACGTGCCCTACGATGCCTTACGTTCATCAACCTGAGGCATACAGGTTAAAATGAGACAGCCACGCTTCACGGTACAAATAAACATGCAGTTATTACATTGTAGGTACTTATATAACGACTTCTAGCTATTATTACTATAATTATAATAATGTACTCGTAGATTTACGCTATTTATTGTAAATGATCGGTGTTTATGTAATTAATATGTATATCCTTGATAGAGTCAGTTAAAAATAAATCTTCAAACATAAGGCAACTCAAATTGCTTATTTTTTGATTTTTTATATAATTATTACACAGCATCATCTAGCTCCAAGCTAAGCAGAGCTTGTGTTATGGGTACTAAATGACTGGTAAATATACTTAATACAATACATTACATACATACACATTTTTATCATGCATAAAAAACACTCAGAACACCCGGAATAAATATTTGCAGATCGTACAAACATTTATCCCAAGGCGAGAATCGAACCCGCAACCTCCTGCGTCGCAGGCGGACATTCACCCGCTGCGCCACATCGGCCGTCAAACTAAAAAGATAGATCATACCACTTTTTGTGACAGTCAATCTGTAATCTAGAGTTTGTAATCGGTAAGGTACCTTATTTTATCGGTGTAAATGCCAGCTATAAACTAGCTACGCTATGAATCTAATTAACTGCAATCACTGACTGATAGTACCTTGTTGACTAGAAGTATCCGCGTGTGTTTAAATGACCAATGTGTCACCAGTGATGACTTATGAAACTGAGACGTGGTCGCTAACTATTGGTCTCATACACAAGCTATGGAGAGAGCGATGCTGGGAGTTTCACTAAGAGATAGAATCAGTATAATAAAATGTATGTATGTAATGTATTGTATTAAGACATTTATGACAGTACCATCTCCTGAGTACTAAACACCAGTACTGCAGTCAAAGTCAAAGTCAAAGTAAAAAATCATTTATTCAGTAATATCCGCAGGGATCATCTCGAAACGTCTTCAATCTAGGTGAATCTAAGCGCCAGTTCCTCGCAACCAAGCCGACCAAGAACCGGCAAGAAACTTGGTTCCTACCGTTTTTTTGTATGATCCTGTTACAAAGTAATAATAATGTAAATAATGAAACTCCAGTGTGGTGCCAATCTAACTTAGTCACCAATCCGTCCGCCAAGCGTGATGACTCCAAACCCTTTCATGACGGAGGTTTATGTCCAGCAGAGAACATATTTAGACTGATAACAAATTTTTATTCCTTGTTCAGATTGCAGCCTCTGTATCCAGACCGTTTGAGATAACCTAGATTGGTATAGATCAGAGGTACTCAAACTTATTTTTACGGCCCATTTTTGAAAATCAATAATTTTTCAGCACCAACTTTTTTTTACCACATCTTTTAAATCACAATAACTCATGTATCATGTATCACAATGAATCATTACTTTAATTATAGTATGCTATGGTCTGGTTTGAAGTTTAAGGTTTACTTTCAATATAACAGGGTAAAAATATGAACTGAATAATATCGATGTTGTGTAGTAGGTAGGTTTTCATTTCAGTGAATTTTAAAATATGAAGTTTACCTAATATTATAAAATAAATTTATTACATTAATTATTAATTTATTACAAACCAGACATCTCCATAAACCACTTCAACGCCCCCTAATTTATTCTGGGCCGCCACCGCCCAACTCTAAGCCGCCAGCGCCGACAAGGGGCGTTATCGCCCACTTTGAGAAAGACTGGTTTAGATGATGAACCTGACTCACCAGCATAGGGATATTGGGCACGACGACGGCGTCATCATCAGCGCCGGCGCTCAGCTCTGGCTGGAACGTGTACGTCCTCTTGTAGTGGAACGAGAGGGTGCCATTCTCGTTGTCGGTGATGTTCACTTTTTCCCATTCCTCGCTGAAAACACAGCAAAATTACCACCTACTTAAATATATAGCTAATAATAAATACTCCAGGAACGTGTAAAGTTACCTACAACAAGCTCTTATAGAATAACACTTTACTGACAGTCAAATACATTTAGAGGAATAGGTACGATTATTTTGCTGAAATTCCAATTTGTTAACCAGCGATCTATTGCGTACAGCGCTCCGCTTTTTTTATTATAAAACTTACTGACGGCACAAGCTTTTAGGCCACCTGATCTTAACTGGTTACCATCACCTATAACAAAGCATTATTTTGTAGAGAACATTCGCTAGAAACGTGCCCTACAGCGCACTGCTCTGCATCAATCAACCTGAGGCATACAGGTGTTGCCTCATGTGCCTGTAATTACACCGGCACCCACACCCTTCAAACCGGAACACAGCAAGCTGCTTGGCGGCAGGAATAGGCATGGGGCTAGTACGCACCCGGATGAGCCCGTGCAGGAAAACAGTATTGTAGCAGGGCCGATATTTTTGCAGTATTTTATGAATGAAATACCAAATACTACTTAATAAATATATTTATGTACTCAACTGGGTGCTGAATTTTCTTTATTCTAAAACATGCCAGTTCTCGATGTTTTCAAACACTGTTAGGCACATAATTATTTACCTACTATCGTCAGATTAAAAACAGGTTATAAAAACTCGATTTGATAACAAATTGTGGTGTTCATTAAAATTCTAAGATAATATTTCAAAGCCAGTAAGAGATTCTATTTAAATTATATTTTAAACTAGGCTTGATATAACGACTAAAAATACTGACTTATCTATATAAACTTTTAGTTATAATGACACATTGTGTGGTCGTCTGTACTTTTAAATATATATAACTCAAAGGTGACTGACTGACATAGTGATCTATCAACGCACAGCCCAAACCACTGGACGGATCGGGCTGAAATTTGGCATGCAGGTAGATGTTATGACGTAGGCATCCGCTCAGAGAGGATTTTGATTAATTCTACCCCCAAGGGTATAAAATAGGAGATGAAAATTTGCATGAAACTTTGTAAATTTTTAGCCGATCGGGCTGAGACTTTACATCCATAAAACTACTATGATTTTATCCCGAAAAAATAACGGGAACGAGAAAAAACTGCCACGCAGGTGAAGCTGCGAGCGGCCGCTAGTAATATTATAAAGAGGAAAGATTTGATTGTTTGTTTGTTTGCATTGAATAGGCTCCGAAACTACTGGACGGATTTGTAAAATTCTTTCACCGTTGGGAAGCTACATTATCCCCGGGTGACATAGGCTATAATTATATTTAAAAAAAGGATCCTTACTTAGACCCGTGTGAAGCCGGGACAAGCCACTAGTATAATATTAAGTGTTCCTTGCGGGATGGATAATGTAGAGAAACGTTCTCAGATTGACTTTATAATTTTAATTTTTGAAATATATTATTACAATGGCCGTGGCCAGGTATATGAATATTTTTTTAGGTTATATCTACTATCTCTGTCTGACGTGGAGAAGCGCGTGTCGAGTCCGTACGTCATACCAATTGATACCTGTCAATTGACATTGACAGAAGACTGCCCGTCATTGGCCGGAACATTAAGTATATCAGTCGTCTAGTACCCATAACACAAGCTCTGCTTAGCTTAGGGATAGATAACACTGTGTGGATTGTCCAGCATTATTATATATAACTTACGAATAGACGTAGGGTCCCAGCTCGTCCAGTATAGGTTTCGAGCCGTTATTGAGGAACTCGTCCGCGTTCGTGACGTTGTACACGTAGACTTTGACGAAGGGCCGGACGGGCGGCCGCGCCCACCACTCGAACGTCATCGAGCCGGGGCGAAGCACCAACTCCTGAGGATCGAGAAAGAAATTAATAACCTATTCACAGCGTCAGTTTTTTTTATAATAATAATAATAATAATAATGCTGGACAATCCACACAACATCATCTAGCCCCAAGCTAAGCAGAGCTTGTGTTATGGGTATAATAACAAAGCATTGCCTCGTAGGTCACACTCGTTAGGAACGTCACCGACGATGCACTACTCAGCGTCTATCAACCTGAAGCATGCAGGTGTTAAGCATCCGGCACGCACAGCCTTCAAATCGGGACACGCTGGCGGCAGGAATAGGCATGGTGCTAGTACTTCCCCGGACGAGCCCTTCATTAAAAGCTCTACTACTACTGAAACCTTTCTTATCCTATGACGACCGATGTGGCGCGGCGGGCGTATGTCCGCCTGCGACGCAGCAGGTTGCGGGTTCGATTCCCGCCTTGGGATAAATGTTTGTACGATCTGCAAATATTTATTCCGGGTGTTCTGGGTGTTTTCTATGTATAATAAAAAATATCTATATATGTAATGTATTGTATTAAGTATATCAGTCATCTAGTACCCATAACACAAGCTCTGCTTAGCTTGGGGCTAGATGATGCTGTGTGGATTGTCCAGCATTATATATATATTATCACCTAAATCAGTTCATTAATTGTTATTGTTTCACAATTGTCTTACTAATCTTTGCCAACCTGACTTCACTTGCCAATTCTGACTCCGCAAATGAAATGTTTTAAGTATCGGATTATCTACGTATATCTCCGAGCAATCGTCTGTATGTGTGTCAAGGCAAGGCTCTACAGACTCTCACGAGCTTGCGCAAACTTCGCTTCGAGATACCTGAATGGAACCAACTGGAAAAAGGTTGGTGTTTAGACCAAAGTATACTTAAAAGCATCCTACTAATATTGAAGACTTATATTACACGGGTATTTATCGCGTATTACCTTTTTTATTTATTTTCCCGACGTTTCGACTATGTTCCAATAGCCGTGGTCGCGGGCAGAAGGTAATACGCGATAAATACCCGTGTAATATAAGTCTTCAATATGTGTTCCGATCGCGAAAGTTTAAAAAATACCATCCTACTAATATTATAAATCTAATAATTAATATCTTCGCCTTATAGGAGGACTTTAACCTTTTTGTGGTTTCATTGACGAAATTTACAGAAAGAGCTTTTATGTTTTTTTAGATTAGTTGTACCTAATTGTTTTGCATTGTCGATTTAGTTCTTAACTGTTAAGGCATTGTAAAAGGAAGTGAATAAATAAATAAAATAAATGGGATGTTTTTTTGGATGGATGGGTGGATGTTTGTTCCTCTTTCACGCTCTAACCAGTGGACCGATTTGGATGAAATTGGGAATAAATATAGATTGTAATCTGGAATAGGACATAGTCTACTTTTTATGCCGAAAAAATAACGGGAACGGGAAAAAAACTGCCACGCGGGCAAAGCTGCGAGTGACCTCTAGTTTATAATATTTGTTTGAGTTAAAAGATTATAATAAAAAAAACGAATGTGCTTTAGACCACACGACTGCAGTAAAACTTCTTTATACGAAACGTAACTGGCTATGAGAGAAAGAGAGAAAGAACAGTGCTTTCATACCCCCGCCATGGTAGTGTTAAACGTTTAACGCAACCTTGTTGGAAGTCGCATTATAAGTATTACTTCAATAAGAAAATTATTTCGTTACTACTTTAATCCCTAAGCACTGTAGATATCCAATCCGATCTCTTAGTACCAAGTACCTCTCGAGTACATTCTTCAAGGATATCTAAGGAGGGTAGTCAGAGGTATGTCCAGATAGTGCATTTGGTACATATCCACATTTTGCTGTAGTTAGTATTCCATACGTGGCAGGTTGTGAGACCATCGCTGCTGCTAAAATACTAACTGGTTTCCTCACGATGTTTTTCTTCACGGACAGACCATGTGTTAAGCCTCATGTGCAAAGTCAAAGTCAAAGTCAAAGTCAAAAATCATTTATTCAGTAATATCCGCAGGGATCATCTTGAAACGTCTTAAATCTAAGTGAATCTAAGCGCCAGTTCCTCGCGACCAAGCCTAGAAGTGCCTGTAATTACACCGGCACCCACACCCTTCAAACCGGAACACGCTGCGCTGCTTGGCGGCAGGAATAGACATGGCGCTAGTACGCACCCGGACGAGCCCTTCACTAAGAGCTCTAATACTAAGTGGCTGTTTTCTAAGTTATCTTTAGGACTACAATGAAGTAATTGAAGACGACCGATGTGGCGCGGCGGGCGAATGTCTGTCTGCGACGCAGGAGGTTGCGGGGTCGATTCCCGCCTTGGGATAAATGTTTGTACAATCTGTAAATATTTATTCCGGGTGTTCTGGGTATTTTCTATAAAAAATATCTATATATGTAGTGTATTGTATTATGTATATCAATCATCTAGTACCCATAACACAAGCTCTGCTTAGCTTGGGGCTAGATGATGCTGTGTGGATTGTCCAGCATTATTATTATTATTAATTAACCATATCGTTATACAATAAACAATAAAATTGGAAACGCAATGTCGTAACGCAATATTACAAAAGCGTTACCATATTATTGGGGCCAATAGCACAGAACATAAGTACTATATACTGCCAATAGTAGACTAGTCAGTTAAGGCTCGATACACACGACCAGACCCGGGGTTTTGTTAAGGCTGGATGCACACGATAGACTACTTTCACGACCCGACAACTGACGTGACGCCTTATATGATTACCGTAGAATCACACTTTTAGTAGTAGAACTACGGCCGAATATTCAAACGCAACTTCAATTTAATCACGTCGAAAGTGACGAGTTTATGACAGAATTTCGTTGCAAACTGCCAAATTTTTGCCATTTTTAGTATAGATAATGGTTCGAACCCTTCGTGCGCGAGCCTGATTTGCACTTGGCTGGTTTTTTTACTGACTCTATTAAATTCAGTTCAATTACCTACGTGACAATGTTATATTAAATGAAGGACGGATGTCATTGAGAAGAGAAGAAGGAGAAACTGAGGGGTAAAGGCAGAAGGCCCGGGCCGAGAGTCGTGATATGTCATAAGCTTATAGGTCCCATATATTTTGTTTACTAAAAGTAGTAGTGTCAGAAGACCATGCCATGCCTATTTCTGCCGCCAAGCAGCTTGCTGTGTTCCGGTTTGAAGGGTGTGGGTGCCGGTGTAATTACAGGCACATGAGGCAACACCTGTATGCCTCAGGTTGATGGACGCAGAGCAGTGCATTGTAGGGCACGTTCGTGACCGGATCAGTAATGTAATGCTTTGCTATAGGCTATGGTTACCACTTAACATTATGTGGGCCAGAAGCTTGCTCCATCAACAATTACATTGTTATATTATTTATTCCGGGTGTTCTGGGTATTTTCTATGTATAATAAAAAATATCTATGTATGTAATGGTATATCAGTCATCTAGTACCCATAACACCAGCTCTGCTTAGCTTGGGGCTAGATGATGCTGTGTGGATTATCCAGCATTATTATTATTATTTTATCAGGAATTACATAAAAATAGGCGTGGTAGAATACTCACATGGTCTATGAACATCCGGACCCAACTGCCGAAGAATATGGCACAGATGATGCCCAGCAGAAGAAGAACTACTGCGGATGCCAGCACAAACCCTGGGAACAAACAAAAAAGTTTAATATATAAGGTAGTAACAAAAAGCAAGACTTAAGGTGGAACAAGTCGTTGCTATTTCCATACAAACGCTGTAACTGAATATCTCTACTATTTATTAACGTGCGTCCGAAGTTAAGTTTGATACTGAATTATCTTGCCGTTATCTAGGCTCGTTACCCTATTCTACAGTAAAATCAAATTACCTTGAAAGTTACAACTAAACAAATAATAAATAATAGAGATATTCAGTTACAGCGTTTGTATGGAAATAGCAACGACTGTTCCACCTTAATATTAAAATAATAAAATTAAGGTTCACCAATGAGTCCTTTCATGACCTACCCTTTAAGAGGAAGGGGGGGAAGGATGCAACAATTTAAGGGGATGGTCCACCTGATGTTAAATGGTATGGAACCAGGCCGAGGTTACAAAGTAGGTATGTAGTAGGTATAGTGTAGTATTTTAGGATAGTAGAATTCGTGATTTTGCGTGACATTCCATTCACACAATCTTTAGTATGCATGAGATTAATTCTACTAATATCTATATTACTATATTATAAACGCGAAAGTTTGTGAGTATGGATGGATGGAACGGGAAAAAACTGCCACGCGGGCGAAGCTGCGATCGGCCGCTAGTCTCAATATATATAACTCAAAGGAGACTGACTGACTGACATAGTGATCTATCAACGCACAGCCCAAACCACTGGACGGATCGGGCTGAAATTTGGCATGCAGGTAGATGTTATGACGTAGGCATCCGCTAAGAAAGGATTTTTATTAATTCTACCCCTAAGGGGATAAAATAGGGGATGAAAGTTTAACGGGAACGGGAAAAACTGCCACGCAGGCGAAGCTGCGAGCGGCCGCTAGTTATATATAAAAACGAATTGACGTTTGTTAGTCTCACAAAAACTCGAGAACGAGTGAAACAATTTGCCTGATTTCATCTTTATTCTAATTAATCTAGATCTTTTTTTTTGTTACATGTGTCCGTCATTCGGACAATTTTGCTAATGTCAAGTGGGTTGAATAAAATACTTCTTAGTCAAGTCGAGTCGGTAAAAAAAGTAAAGTCGGCTGTCTTTGGTTTTGAAGAAAAAGATGGCGTTTTTCTTCAAAACCAAAGGGAAACATTTTCGTTTAAATCAGGATGCCACATAACACACTTTCATTTCAACTGTTCACACTTGTGCTAAGACCTCACGTAATGTTGTTTAAAATACCACCAAAATTACTCATCAGAACTTAAAATAACACTAGAAAAACAATTAAAATAAAAATACAATGTTGCTTCCAAAGATGACAGAAAACAAATCCAATCTAGATCTTGAATAGTCATGACAAGTCCGTGCATGGTAACGTAACAAGAAATCAAATTACAAGTAACAATAATAACACCTAAATGTTATCATACATATCATGTATGGCGACGTGTGAATAACCGCCATCTTGTTTACCATAACAATGGAAATCGTGCTTCTACCACAGATTATTTGCGTCTAATGTTATATTTGTGTCTACTATATTTATCATCATCATCATCTTCCTGCCCTTATCCCACACTAAGTGGGGTCGGCACAACAGGTTTTTTTTCTTTCACTCTGTTTGTACGTTGACGTACACTTTTATGTAGGTGACTGAGTCAGCATTTTACTCAACCTCGATAGATTTATAATATTTATGAGACAGTGCAAATCTAACAACCAAGTGAGAGTGACACGGGTCGGAAACACTAATCAACTTTTAACTTTAACTTTAACATTAAAATAAAATAAAAATAAAAATAAAAAAGCCTTTTATTTCTTGCAGTGTGAACACTTAATTAACAGCAATAAGTAAATCTAATGCTTAAATTTAAATAATAATATAAGTAAAGTTTTAGATAAATTAAGTAGAAAAAATTAAAGTACCTTAGAAAAAAGTAGATTTAATAAAGTTAAGTTTTTTTTTTTTAATTATTCTTCTTTATTTGCAAGAAGCCTTTCACAGGTGAATGCCTCCTCCAAAGATAGCCATTCGTCTCTATTTCTTGCTGTATGGAGCCATTGTGGGCCCGCCGTCTTCCTTATGTCGTCTTCCCAGCGTGTATATGGTCTTCTCTTATTAAACTCAGTGTAAACCGGCACCGGTGTTTTAACCTTTTTAATTATTATTACTTTGTAAAAGGATCATACAAAAAAACGGTAGGAACCAAGCCGTAAGTTTCTTGCCGGTTCTTCTAGGCTTGGTCGCGAGGAACTTAGAGACCTTAGAGGCGCCTAGATTCACCTAGATTTAAGACGTTTCAAGATGATCCCTGCGGATATTACTGAATAAATGATTTTTGACTTTGACTTTAACTTATTTTTTATCATTGATAGATAGACCGTCCTTCTCTTACTAACTAAACTTGTTATAACTTCAACTACGCACTCAAACTAACTAACTTTACAAACTAACATTGTATAGTCGAACTGGACTGTACTCTCTTCTATCAGTCGTTATCTCAGTGTTCACTCCTTTCTTACTCATATCATCTTTGACATATTCGCAAACAGCTGAACGAAATTGTTGTCAGAATGCCTAAAGTACTGCGAGGCAGATTATAATGACGTAATTTATTAATGACTAGTTATATATATAATTTTTGTTTTTTATTATTATTATTTTTGTAACAATTTGACATTTTTATTATTTAATTTTGTTTACATTTGTTATTTCTGTTCTGTTTTTTTAATTTAATAATTAGTGTAATTGGTTTCTTAAACCGTTCTAATTATATTCAATAAATAAATAAATAAATAAAATCTTTCACGCAATCCATCCATCTTTTCTTTGGTCTTCCTCTACTTTTATAACCTTCCGCATCCATATCTAACACTCTTCTCGTTATATGGCTTTCTTCCCTCCGCGTGACATGTCCATACCACGCTTACCTATTACTCCTTAACTTATATCTATATCCAATACCAATTATAAGAGTTTTTGTCCTGACTGACTGACATATAGACAACGCACAGCCTAAACCACTGCTCGTAGAGACGACACATATTCAGAGTATATTCGTCTTGGTGTATAGAGGTGTACTAAGAAAGGAATTCCCGATTTTCAACCCCTAAACGGGGGTTAAAGTTTGTATAAAAATAACTCATTTTCGCTAGTATCTTATAGCGAAACGCGCGCAGTTATTTCAAAACAAACTTCAACCCCCGCTGTATCCGTTTAGGGGTTGAATTTCGTGAATTCAATTCTTATTACACCTCTACGCACCATGACGAATATGCCCTGAGAATATGTAGTCTCTACGAGCAGTGGTTTAGGCTATGCGTTGTCTATATGTCAGTCAGTCAGGACAAAGACTTTGTAATTAGTATAAATTTTAAGACTAACTAAAACTCGCGGCTTCACTTTTCATCAGTTTGAGCCATTGCTAGATATATGTACGGGTTGACTCTCCATTGGTACTAAGAGATCTAAGGTCATATCTGCCGTGCCTCTGGACTTCAAGACGCGAAGCTGTTTCAGTTTTCTGTTTCTACTCTCAAGGTGAAGATATATATATATATATTTATACAACTTGCTGATAAAACAAGTAGTTGGCCCATCTGATGTTAAGTGGTTACCATCACCTATAACAAAGCATTGCCTCGTAGGTCACGCTCGTTAGGAACGTCACCTACGATGCACTATTCAGCGTCCATCAACCTGAGGCATACAGTTGTTAAGCCTCATGTGCCTGTAATTACACCGGCACCCACACCCTTCAAACCGGAACACAGCAAGCTGCTTGGCAGCAGAAATAGGCATGGGGAACCCTTAGTTTAGTCAGGTCTGCATGTATTGGCCATATTTACTGTGGTTAGCAGACTCCGCTAAGACGCTCCTACAAATTACCTATTGTGAAATATTTGAGCATTAGAATGATAAAAGGTGTAAAAAGATTACCGCAACATGGATTGCGGGAAAGCAGAGAATAGAAAATGCTGTAACACGTTTTTCGCTATAGAAACGTATTTATGATAAGCCTAAATGAGTCATTGAACATAGGCCTTCCATCGTTCATTCAGATTTGTTTATGTTTCTCTTCACAATTTGTGATAGGTAGAGATGTGTATGTGTGAAAGACTGGTGCCTGAAGTAGGTTAAGAAAAAACATGTCACCAGGACTCCACACCCCTGAATACAATAGAGGAAGCAAGTACTAGGTAGTAAGTATTAAGGCACAAAAAAAATATATAAGTCACAGAATAAAGAAGATCAGGGCAAAAGAATAAGGAAGTAGGTAGTGATTAGGTAAAGTACATAAGAGGGGATGAAAGAAAAAAATCTAGAGAAGGATATGTGCTTGTAACGTCACCGGCACCTACCCCCTTCGAACACTGGTTGGCGGCAGAAATAGGTACAGTGCTAGTACGCTCTGTATCTTCTAGGCTTGGTCGCGAGGAACTGGCACTTAGATTCACCTAGATTTTTAAGACGTTTCAAGATGATCCCTGCTGATATTACTGAATAAATTATTTTTGAAGACTTATATTACACGGGTATTTATCGCGTATTACCTTTTTATTTATTTTCCCGACGTTGCGTTTGTTTTCGTTTTTCGAAACGTCGGGAAAATAAATAAAAAGGTAATACGCGATAAATACCCGTGTAATATAAGTCTTCAATATGTGTTCCGATCGCGAAAGATTAAAAAATACTAAATTATTTTTGACTTTGACTTACGCACCCGAACGAGCTCTTTCACAAAGAGCTCTACAACTAACAAGGTTATCGGAAGTTGTATTTTTACAACCTGTATGTAGCATTTGTAATTTAGTTATTACCCTGACAATGGGAAATACATAACAGTAATTGTCATTGTGACTACTATTATTAACTTTAAGACTACTAGAGCTGAAGGCAGCAGAGCAAAAAAAACGAGTGTACTTTAGACCACACGACTGAAGTAAAACTTCTTTAACATACGAAACGTAACTGGCTATGAGAGAAAGAGAGAAAGAACAGTGCTTTCATACCCCCTGCATGGTAGTGTTAAACGTTAACGCAACCTTGTTGGAAGTCGCATTAGAAGTATTACTTCAAAAACGGTAGGGACCAAGTTTCTTGCCGGTTCTTGCGCGGCTTGGTCGAGAGAAACTGCTTAGATTCACTTAGCTTTAAGACGTTTCAAGATGATCCCTGCAGATATTACTATGACGACCGATGTGGCGCAGCGGGCGAATGTCCGCCTGCGACGCAGAAGGTTGCGGGTTCGATTTCCGCCTTGGGATAAATGTTTTTACGATCTGCAATATCTATTCCGGGTGTTCTGGGTATTTTCTAAGCATAATAAAATATGTATGTAATGTATTGTATTAAGTATATCGGTCATCTAGTACCCATAACACAAGCTCTGCTTAGCTTGGGGTTAGATGATGCTGTGTGAATTATCCAGCATTATTATTATTTTATGCCATTGCAGCTAATACTATCCCAGCTTGCAAATAATAGTCAGTACAAACCATACTTTAATTCAGCAACTACGGAAGTTGTACGTGACTATATTTTGCAAACATGAACCTTGGTATGTCACATCGGCGCATTCATATGTTTGACTGAAGTATTTATAAAACAATTTTCATTACAATGACAAAATTACCAGTACGCTGTCCGGTTTTTTGTTTAATTGCAAAAACACGGAAGATTTCTTGAAGAGCCACCGAGTACTTGGTAGATAGGATTAGCAGTAGTACCTAGAGCTCTTAGTGAAGGGCTCGTCCGGGTGCGTACTAGCCCCATGCCTATTCCTGCCGCCAAACAGCGCAGCGTGTTCCGGTTTGAAGGGTGTGTGTGCAGGCACATGAGGCTTAACACCTGTATGCCTCAGTTTGATGGACGCTGAGTAGTGAATCGCAGGGCGTGTTTCTAAGGAACGTGACCTACAACGCAATTCTTTGGTATGGGCAATGGTGGCCGCTTAGCGTCAGGTGGACCATCGGCTTGTTCCATCAGTTCAAATACTAACTGGTTTCCTCACGATGTTTTCTTTTACCGTTTGAAAGTACTGGTATTAGAACATACATTTTCGAACAGATAAATCGGTGCACGATTGGATTCGAGCCCACGACCTTAGAATTAGACCGCAGGGTCACTCCCACTAGGCCACCGGTGCTCATTACTTATTAACAATAATAATGATTAAAAATTATAAAATAACCAAAATTACGTACAATTTAAAAACTATTTGCAAAGATAATCATCTGTTTCCGGTAAAGCTTTAATCCTGAGGTAAATATGTCTACTTCCGGTCAACTGCACGTCTAAATCTTGAAATAACTTATCGATTTCGACCTCAATCGCAATTCAAAAGTGGACAGACAAGTTTCAAAATAACCGGTCAAAAATTTAAGGCTATATCTACCGTTTGAGTCAAAAGTCTAAATTAAATAACCGTTACGATGCAAAGGACATCGAAATATGGGTTTTTTGAGTTAAAAGGTATCTAAAGTCATGGGAATCCGGTCATGCATTATCATCAACAGCCTGTAGAAATTCACTGTTGGACACAGGACTTCCTCTTAAAGTCAAAGTCAAAAGTCAAAGTGTATTTATTTGCAGAATTACATGTATAGGTACAGATATCACAGTATTGTATTTGGCTCAATGTAATTCTACCATGTTATGGCATGAATGTTATGTTATGGTATGGCTGTTGTTCCAGGATCTTCCTGAAACGTATGGGAGAGGCCTATTTCTAGCAGTGGACTTCTACAGGCTGTTGTTGATGATGATGATAATCCCCTAAACGGGTATAGCAGAGGTTGAAGTTTGTATGAAAATAACTTCATGCAGACGAACTCACACGCTTTTTCGGTAGCATTACATAAAAATGGAATTCTAGTTGTTATATAAACCGTTATAATGCTTTTGTAATTTCACTTTTCATAGCGTGTCTCATGATTTTTTAGACATATTGTTAACAATATTATGCTTTGACTGGCCTCATTCAGTTAGTAGTAACTTTGCCTTCTGCGCTTTAGGTTCAAGTCAAAGTAAAAAAGCATTTATTCAGTAATATCCGCAGGGATCATCTTGAAACGTCTTAAATCTAGGTGAATCTAAGCGGCAGTTCCTCACGACCAAGCCGACCAAGAACCGGCAACAAACTTACGGCTTGGTTCCTACCGTTTTTTTGTATGATCCTTTTACAAAGTAATAATAATGTAAATAATGATACTCCAGTGTGGTGCCAATCTAACTTAATAAGGTGATTGCAAGACAAAAAACATGTTAAGGCAAGGTTGTGGGTTCAATTCGCAACGTGGATAAGCATTTAGGAACTGGCGCTTAGATTCACCTAGATTTAAGAAGTTTCAAGATGATTCCTACGGATATTACTGAATGCTTTTTGACTTTGATTTGTGTGGTGAACATAGATGTTTGTTCTCTGGCTATTATATAGTATTCAAAGTATTTACAAAAAAAAGTATAACACAATAATTCTATCACTTCTCTGGTTTCCATAGTACAAAGCTCTGCTTAATTTGGGGCTAGATGATGCTGTGTAAAAATAAAAAAAACCGGCAAAGTGCGAGTCGTACTCGCGCACAAAGGCTTCCAAAAAACGTCAAAAAATCACGTTTATTGTATGAGAGCCCCCTTAAATATTTATTTTATTCTGTTTTTTAGTATTTGTTGTTAAAGCGGCAACAGAAATACGTCATCTGTGAAAATTTCAACTCTCTTACTATCACGGTTCATGAGATACAGCCTGCTGACAGACAGTCAGCGGAGTCTTAGTAATATTAGAGTCCCGTTTAACCCTTTGGGTACGGAACTCTAAAAAGGCCCCATGCCATCTTAATCTCCGCTTAGCCAGTATAGCGGAACTGGTTTCCAAGCTCCAGATTACCCAATCTAAGCTTATCAGTTGTCAGGTCACCTTGACAAGCCACGTGACGAACACAATGGTGTGCGACAACCTGAGATAAGGCGGAAGCGCAACGGATGAGGTTTTTACAAGACAATAAAACAAGCGGATATCAGAGTCATTATTTTATCTCGTCTTCGTTTTTTGTCTCGAATCATCCATCCACCATTGATGACTGGCTTCAAAGCTCAGTTAGTCAAGTCAAAGTCAAAGTAAAAAATCATTTATTCAGTAATATCCGCAGGGATCATCTTGAAACGTCTTAAATCTAGGTGAATCTAAGCGCCAGTTCCTCGCGACCAAGCCTAGAAGAGGCCTAGTATTAGCTCTGCCTACTGTGCTGTAGGTTGTGGGTTCGATCCCCACCGAGGACAAACATTTGTGTGATGAACATAGATGCTTGTTCTCTTTCTGGGTGCTACATTGTATTCTATCTAACAATTGAGCGTAAAACGTCACTTTTTGATTACTGACTCATAAATTTATCTAACGAATCAAGAATCAAGTTTTTCTCTGAAATAGTTTTCTCAACCGAGAATTTTATCGAGAATTTATGTCAAATTTCATCCACCTGATGTCTTTCCTCTATACATTTATTTCAATAAGTAATTTCGTAGCATTGCGCTTGGTAACCTTGAGATTGTCACTTTATCGGCAATTACAGCCGTTTTGTAACTGTCAGGCAATATTGGCCTTGTTATTACAGATCTTGAACGCCAAGATCTCAGAGAATATCTACTGATAGAGTCAAAAATGCTGTACAAGTTTAGCAGTGTTGCGTTTTCTATATGTGTACGTGTGTATACGTAAATCGCTATTACGTTTACGCTAAATATGTTTAGCGTTATTAGCTAAAAAAAATTTAATCAGATTATTATGCAAGCGTAGAATTTGGTTGTCAAAATTGAGCCTGTTTGAAATGTTAGTTTCAAAGTAAGTTTTGAAGTTTTTCTTTTAGGCGATTACTGATGCGGACAAAGTATTGCCTTGCAGGTCACGGCTGTTAGGAACGTGCCCTATGATGCTCAGCGTCCATCAACCTGAGGCATACAGGTGTAGGTGGCAGGAATATGCATGGTGTTAATACTTCCCCGGATGAGACCTTCACTAAGGCTCTACTACTACTAAAGTTGCTTAATTACTAGGCTTGGTTGCGAGGAACTGGCGCTTAGATTCACCTAGATTTAAGACGTTTCAAGATGATCCCTGCGGATATTACTGAATAAATGTTTTTTGACGTATTAACATGAACAAAACTTGACTTTGACTATATTTTGTTACGAAAATAGGGTCTTTGCTTTTGCAGGCAGGGCCTAAAGTAGGGCAACACACATCATCAATTTACTGGTATATTTTCTTAAAGAAAGTTCTACAAGTCAACCGTTCACCATTATTTTCCCAAATGAAAGTCAAAATGCAATTTCCTGACCTTCGTGCGTAACATAAGTGCACATAACAAAAGATAAATACAAATTTATCGTCAAAATGCGTTGTTTCATCGTTTTTTACCGCATTTTTACGACGTAGGCTATTAGAAAAGATATAATAGCATAAAGTACGTCATTAGTTAATGCGAGTACCTTAGAAAGTGTAAAATAATTTCTTTTGTTATTGAAGTAATAAGTAAATGATATTTTAAAATATGCAAATTAAGAATCACATAATAAATACCTAGATCCGCTTGTACAACGATTACTAAATGTATTTAGCGAGTCCCTAAATACATTTAGTCATATGGTCACTTTAAGATGTTGTTAGGTTAGCTAATTACGTAATAACTTAAGACAAAACGACCCTTAAGTAGGAACTGAATAAGTTAACCGACTTGGTATTATAAAATAAATACTTAAATAATGCTGGACAATCCACACAGCATCATCTAGCCCCAAGCTAAGCAGAGCTTGTGTAATGGGTACTAGATGACTGATATACTTAATACAATACATTACATACATAGATATTTTTTATTATACATAGAAAACACCCAGAACGCCCGGAATAAATATTTGCAGATCGTACAAACATTTATCCCAAGGCGGGAATCGAACCCGCAACCTCTGCGTCGCAGGCAAACATTCGCCCGCCGCGCCACATCGGTCGTCAGTCGATCGGTCGGTTATTACATGGATCTCACAACTTTTTACGGTATCTAGAAGAACTGGGGGCCAATTCTCAGATTGTAGAGATTTTGGCGAAATAGAGATCATGTCGAAACTTGAATGTCTACGCAAAATGTCACGAAAATGTCTAACGATTCAAAAAACCGTATTCTCACTAGAATTCGACAAATGACGGCACGACATTTCTGTAGAGATCTCAGATATACGTTCCGTTTTAGCTATTGTTTCAACGAGATCTCGTTGAATCTTTAACTATATAGTTTTGTGGCCACAAAGTATGTACACAACATAGTTTATACAATGATTTTATAAATTGAATATGAAACTACCGTAAAAAGTACACAAAAATTTTTTTGAATAAAATATTACATTTGAATATCTTTACATGTTCCTACATGCGTGGTACGAAACTTTGTGTAACTAAACTGTCAGTGTCAGTCAAGCTATCAAACTACAGCGGCTATTTTGTGTTTTGTAAAGAAAGTCTCGGATTCGTTCTCTGTCATCTTTGGAAGCAACATTGTATTTTCATTTTAATTGTTTTTAAGTTCTGATGGGTAATTTTGGTGGTATGTATTTTAACCATCATTACTTGAGGTCTTAGCACAAGTGTGAACAGTTGAAATGAAAATGTGTTATGTGACATCCTGATTTGAACGAAAATGTTTCCCTTTGGTTTTGAAGAAAACCGCCATCTTTTTCTTCAAAACCAGCCGACTTTACTTTTTTTACTGACTTGACTTGACTAAGAAGTATCATATACAACCCACTTGACATGGCAAAATAGTCCGCAAGACGGACAGAGGCCACAAAAAAAAAGTCTCAAAGAGTGGGTAGATACTTTGAAAGTTTGCTAGGCGCCCGAAAATAACATCAATAAATAATGCAAGCGTGAAAAATACCTACCCAACGTCAGCTCAAAAATCACGGCTGCTTGAGTTAATCGAAGCCAATAATGAGCTACGGCAGAGAATTTTTTTTTTTAAATAAAACGTTGATACCTGTGTTTTATTACCATAATTTTATTAGCAGAAAGCACTTGTTTAGAATATACCTACTAGGATTTAATAAGATTTATTACCTACTGTTGTTATTGCATCGTAATGAACGAAAACTAATAAAGGCTTAAAATACCTGGCACAATTAATACTTAAGCAAACCAAAAGTTTTGTCAAAATAGGCTGGGTTGTCCTTGAAAAACGGCAGCGATCTGTCGACATTTGATCTCTATCGCTCGGAACCACTCTTTGCTTGTCGAAAGCTTTTTTACGACTTATGTCTATTGGTGACATCACGAGAATAGCATAATATGATTTTATTCGACATTCTCCATCTTTTTTCGACTTAGGTCGAATTAGACTTTATCTCTAAAGAGCGAGAATTGGCCCCCTGAGTTGCAAGACATGGTTTTTTTACAAGTTATGTTTTTGATGGCATAACTTTATCATTTTTTATTGTTTTCCTAGTGTTGTATTAAGTTCTGGTGTGTAATTTCAGTGGTATTTTATCCACCATTACATGAGATCTTAGCACAAGTAAAATCAATTAGATAAAAGTGTTTTATGTGGCATCCTGATTTGAACGAAAATGTTTTCCTTGGGTTTTGAAGAAAAACGCCATGTTTACTGACTCATCTTGACTAAAAACTATTTATTATAAACCACTTGGCATTGCCAAAATTATCTGCCGAATGATGAACATGCGATAAAATAAGAAATGAAACAGTTTAGTCATCACTGTTTTATTTCTTACTTTATCGCATAGGGTCTATGTGCCAGTTTGCAACCAAACCTACAAGAACAGGCAAGAATCTTTCCGCTTGTTTCCTACCGTTGTTTTGTGTTATCTTTTTTACAAAATAATGCATAGCATAAAGCTCCAGTTTGGACTTATTTCTACAAAAAAACAAATCTAATATTTTTTTCTATTTTATAAACAAAGCATTCTAGGTAATCAGAATCTAATGTTGATAGAACAACTGCAATCAAATATCAATTTAAAAATCAGCCAATACACCAAAAGTAAATATTAAACCAATATAGTACAATTACGTACAAACAGAAACTAGGTTAGTAAAAGGAGGGCGAGCAACTAGCGAAGCGTACACAGCCGGTGGATGTTAAAAAATAAGCCTTGACACACCCGACTTAGGACATAGTTTCGAAAAGCTTGCTTTACAAGAATGCTAAAAAACTGACAAATATTTCGAAAAAAAACTTTTTTTGGAAAAATAGGTACTAAATTCTCAATACTTAGACTTAAGACATTGTTTCGAAAAGCTTGCTTTACAAGAATGCTAAGAAACGGACAAACATTTCGAAAAAAAAAAACAAAAAAAACTTTTTTTTTGGAAAAATTGATACTAAATTCTCTATACAAATTCAGTAAAATAAAAAAACATATTTCCTTGCATTAAATTACCGTTTTTGGGGTACCTTTCATAGTCCAAAGTAAAGATTAAAGTTACCTACTTATATTACAAAATATGGTAATATCATAATCCATTTTTATTTTTATCAGTATTGTTTCAGACTGCGTATTTTATTGTGTATTATATAATGTAGGCAGTCGACTAAACAAATATTGATACAGTTTTGAGTTTCAAGAACTTTTAACAATAATTAAAATTCAGGTTGAGATATCAATTTATAACAACTAGGTAAGTTAACTTGGTAAGCAAGAGGTAAAAAAGAGGTTTAAATATAAATAAGGTACCTAAAAACAGGATTTAGCTTGTAAGCGCCATGATAAACCTGATTTAGATGCGGTTTTCACTGTTAGTGCAGGTCATTATCACCACGAGATGAGTCAAACCCCCAAGGCTTCTAGAAAACATAATAAAATCTAGAAAATATGTTCAAGACACTATCTACTAGTTTTACGATTTGAGAGAAAGTTGAAACTCATCCTAGCGCATAGAAAAATATAAATTCGCTACATTTATACACCTAAGTGTTTTTTTTACAATTTATGACATTAACAATCCGACGAAAATGTTGTGGAACTTTTCTTACTGAATATTGTAAAAGTTTAGCCTTGAAAACATTTCGATCGCTCCATATTTGCAACAAAACCTGAAAAGTTGCTTAATCGGAGTAAAATTCACAAGTTCTTGATAAATAAAATATAAAATATTCATAAAGAAACGTTGTTTCCTAAAATAGACAATTTACACCATACTTTCACAAGAGCCGTTTGTAAGAACAGCCTTTAGATTCACCGCGAATTACAACACTAATATAAAAGGTCACAACACAATTGCGAAAAACAATAAACCATATCGCACAATCACGCAAAAATTACCAAATACCACGATAAAAACTACGGTATTTTAAAAAAATAAACACTAGAATTTTTAGAATAAAAGACACTCACTGATCTTTCTATTTCCTTTCACATATTCCAACATTCGCGCGAAATTAACCGCCATTTTGAAAAAGAAATTCGATTTAAAATTGGAACACGAATTAAGCGTACATTTCGTACCGCCACGGTTGCGCGAGAGTGACTGGCGATCGCGCGGCGAATCGTGGTTTTAGACGAAAAGTGTTTTTTTTTAAATCGCATGCGCTGTCGACTTTTATCTTGTGAAGAATTGGCGGAATTTAATGACAGTGGTTTACCGGATTTTGGTAAGAAAGTTTTTAGTGATAACATAATAATAACAGATTGTGTGTTTATATTATGAGACATTATTCAAATCGTTTAATTCTTAATTTATTATTCCACACAAACTATATTATAACAAAAACACAAATAGAGGACGAATAAAGACGAGTTTAACACTAAAAAGAGTTTTCTTACAGCAAACCTTTGAGGCGAAAGAAGTGACTATAAATCTTTAAATAAATAAATATTTGTTTGTGGACATTTTTAAACAACATCATCTAACCCCAAACTAAGCTTAGCTTGTGCTATGGGAACCAGATGACTAATAGAATACTTGTGTACTTTTAGAAATAGGTGTATACTAAGAATACAAATATAACACCCAGACACAGAACAAACATCTACGTTCATCACACAAATGTTTGTTCTCGGTGGGGATCGAACCCACCACCTACAGCGTAGAAGGCAGGGCTACTACGAACTGAGCTGTGACGACTGTCTTTGTACCCATCGTCCCTTCTTTCTTACATTCTTTTTTAATACCTAATGTTTTTCTGTATGGCTGTGTACACCATTACTACAGATACCTATTCATTCGCGCAAGTTTTCCTTGCCCTTGATATTGGTTTTAATGCAATCTGTGTATTTGATATTTTTACACAAGTGTAATACCTATTTTCTTGTAAGCATATTATATTATGCAAGGTTTCAATCAGAGAAAAGTATTTATAGATATTTGTATTACATTTACCTACTTGGGTAAGTACATATCTCTCAGAATCATTGAATTTACAGGAAGCAATTTTTTTACGTTCTTTTATGAGTTATTTTTATCTTAAGAATAATTTATATTGCAAAATGGTTTTTATTAATTCATACACAATAGTATCTGCTTCAACGTCATCAGTCTGGTCAGTCTAAGGTGCTCCCTTAAACCTGCATGAAGTCAGTCACAAAGATTCTTAGAATTGGTATACACAAGGGTTCTCCAGAAACTAGTAGTAATAGAGCTCTTAGTGAAGGGCTCGTCCGGGTGCGTACTAGCACCATGCCTATTCCTGCCGCCAAGCAGCGCAGCGTGTTCCGGTTTGAAGGGTGTGGGTGCCGGTGTAATTACAGACACATGAGGCTTAACACCTGTATGCTTGGTGGACGCAGAGCAGTGTATTTTAGGGCACGTTTCTAACGTGACCTACAAGGCAATGCTTTGTTATAGGCTTTGGTAGCCACTTAACATCAGGTGGGCCATATGTTTGTTCCATTAGAAAATTGTATAAAAAAAAACTCAATTCTAGTCCCAAGGTTAATGCACTAGTTACAAGTACCTTAGCAAACTCATATTAAAAGGCGTAAAGCCCCGTATTCATAGTAAACATTTGTTTAGGAACAGTTGATCAACATTGTTGGTGAGCGGCGAGAATGTTGCTAGCAACTATGTTTAAATCAATACAGGTGGTCCACACGCCAGTCTGCGTTAAAATGTTGCTAAATGGTTTTGATTGAAATAATTCTATTTTATCATTGCTCCACACTACTGCCATGTTTATAAACTGTTGCAAACACGTTCACACACGTCAACAACTGTCGCTAAACTGATGTTTACGCTTGTCGGACGAGAGCTTGTCAACATGACGCTATCAACTCTGCAACACGCAGTGTTGCCAGCAACATCTTGACAGCAACTCCGCAACACGTTATAATAATAATAATAATAATAATGCTGGACAATCCACACAGCATCATCTAGCCCCAAGCTAAGCAGAGCTTGTGTTATGGGTAC
Organism: Electrophaes corylata; assembly: GCA_947095575.1. Taxonomy (NCBI): domain Eukaryota; kingdom Metazoa; phylum Arthropoda; class Insecta; order Lepidoptera; family Geometridae; genus Electrophaes; species Electrophaes corylata. Next base: position 457,931 of record OX352726.1, on the reverse strand, counting down.
TAGACGACTGATATACTTAATACAATACATTACATGCATACATATTTTTTATTATACATAGAAAACACCCAGAACACCCAGAACACCCGGAATAAATATTTGCAGATCGTACAAACATTTATCCCAAGGCGGGAATCGAACCCGCAACCTCCTGCGTCGCAGGCGGACAATCGCCCGCCACGCCACATCGGTCGTCATTCGTCGTCGTTGATTCAACTTTGTTGCTTGCAACAAAGCAACAAATGTTTACCATGAATACGGGGCTTAAGGCGCATGCAAGTGTTGCAATAGCAACACCAAGGTTCTTTCGTCAGAGTTCGTTTTCACACATCATTTGATTTCACGGTTTGAGCCGGTCATACTAATGTAACACAGTTTTATTACTATTAGACGGTTTGATGTAAGATAATAGTTATCAAAGTTTATTCTTAAAATGTAGTAGAGCTCTTAGTGAAGGGCTTGTCCGGGTGCATACTAGCACCATGCCTATTCCTGCCGACAAGCAGCGCAGCGTGTTCCGGTTTGAAGGGTGCGGGTGCCGGTGTCATTACAGGCACATGAGGCAACACCTGTATGCCTCAGGTTGGTGAACACTAAGCAGTGCATTGTAGAGCATGTTCCTAAAGTGCGTGTGCTACAATTTGGTAAAGATGGTTACCACTTAACATCAGGTGGGCCATCTGCTTGTTCCATCAGCAAGTTGTATAAAAATAGGTATCAATGGTGTTTACAGTTAATTTTTTCGACGACTTATATTTTCTTGACATTGTTTAATTTTTTTCTGCAAGATGCTTATTAGTGCAAAAAGGTCATCCATTATAAAATAAAGGTCAAATACAGGTCACGATAATTGACAATAATAGTCCATACAGCAATAGCAATAAAGATTAAATTGCCAACACATGATTGATCATGAACCGAGGTTTTATATCGGGTTTTAATCATCAGTAGAACTCTTTGTGAAGGGCTCATTCGGGTGCGTACTAGCACCATGCCTATTCCTGCCGCCAAGCAGTGATGTGAGCATTGCTGTGTTCCGGTTTTAAGGGTGCCGATGAAATCCTATTTCCTACTAATATTATAAACGTGAAAGTTTGTAAGTATGGATGGATGGATGTTTGTTACTCTTTCACGCACTAACCAGGAGACCGATTTGGATGAAATTTGGAATAAACATAGATTGTAACTTGGATTAACATATAGGTGACTTTTTATCCCGAAAAAATAACGGGAACGGGAAAAAAACTGCCACGCGGGCGAAGCTGCGAGCGGCCGCTTGTATAAATATAATAATAATAATGCTGGACAATCCACACAGCATCTAGCCCCAAGCTAAGCAGAGCTTGTGTTATGGGTACTAGATGACTGATATACTTAATACAATACATTACATTCATAGATACTTTTTATTATACACATTATACCCAGAACACCCGGAATAAATATTTGCAGATCGTACAAACATTTATCCCGAGACGGGAATCGAACCCGCAACCTCCTGCGTCGCAGGCGGACAATCGCCCGCCGCGTCACATCGGTTGTCAAACACTTGTTTGCTTGGTTGATGGATGCATAGCAATGCATCGTAGGGCACGCTACTAACGTGACCTACGACCTATTCTTTTGCTAGATGAGAAAGTCCGGTGGAACATATGTTTTCTGTCAACGATATGACTTTGACTTTTAAAATTTCACCTTTCGTCTGATTCATTATTTTCACTTTCAAGGGCTTTTAAGTTTCAGACATGACCTTTAAACCATAGATGGTGTGATGATCTTTATCATCTGTTGATTTTGGCAATTTCCGCTCAACCTTCATCATTTCCGGGAACTTGAAGACCCATATTCATGACTAGTGGAACGTCTGTCACGTGATATTTTATTACTGCTTCATGTATCAGCAGAAGTTAGGTAGTAGGCAGTAGAATGAATGATATTATTGAAGTAATACTTCTAATGCGACTTCCAACAAGGTTGCGTTAAACGTTTAACACTACCATGGAGGGGGTATGAAAGCACTGTTCTTTCTCTCTTTCTTTCATAGCCAGTACGTTTCGTATATTAAAGAAGTTTTACTTCAGTCGTGTGCTCTAAAGCACACTCGTTTTTTTTATTGTAGACTTTCTAGTACCTTATGCAATAAAGGTATGTAATGTTATTTTTAGGGTTCCGCACCTAAAGGGAAAAACGGGACCCTATTACTAAGACTCCGCTGTCTGTCTGTCCGTCTGTCACCAGGCTGTATCTCATTAACCGTGATAATTAGTGGTTTAAAATTTTCACAGGTGATGTATTTCTGTTGCCGCTATAACAACAAATATTAAAACAGAATAAAATAAATATTTAAGGGGGCTCCCATACAAACGTGATTTTTTTTACCGTTTTTATATAGATACGTACGGAACCCTTCGTGAGCGAGTCCGAAGTTATTATAAAAAAAAATTTGCATACCTACATAGTTATAACAATGTTATAAATTGCGGAACCTTATAATTTACAAGTATTTTGTTTATTACTTCGCTAGTTTTATTGAGAATACATTATTTTTTTGTCTGTACTAATTTATTAATTTGGCAAAAACTTAGTTTGCATATTTTTTGTTGATTATCGACATCAGGCGGAAAATAGTCGAGTACTGTTGTACTTATAGTAATAATAATAATAATGCTGTACAATCCACACAGCATCATCTAGCCCCAAGCTAAGCAGAGCTTGTGTTATGGGTACTAGATGACTGATATACTTATACACATATTTTTTATTATACATTGAAAATACCCCCAAAACACCCGGAATAAATATTTGCAGATTGTACAAACATTTATCCCGAGGCGGGAATCGAACTCGCAACCTCCTGCATCGGTCATATTATATCAAGTTGATGATTTTAAGGTGAGGTATTGTAGCTTATAATAATAAATAGGTACTCTTCGGTATTAAGTACTTGGTATAGACACATAAGTAAATATTTGCATATTACGTCATTGATTTTCAAATTGTAATTGAACACATGGTGCGTTCAAGGCCATGAGAAAAGTACATTTTTTGTACTTGGCGGAACAAGCACATGGCCCGCTTGATGTTAAGTGGTCACCATCACCTATAATATTACTATGTAAATGTGTTATGTTTTTTACGTCGAAAACGCTCAAAAATTTAACAAATAAATCATAACACGAAAAATATGAATGTGGTGAACAATACAGAGTTATATATCTATAGAGAGTTATCTATAACTATGTAACCCCCCCCCCCCCCTCCGAATACCAAGCAAGCCCCTACGTAAATACCGTCTTTACCATAAGGGCACACGGGCCCCGTGTCCAGGGCCCCCATCCTCAGGGGGCCCCGTAGGACCGACAATTTCTCTCACACTTATTCTCAAAACATTTTTGTCAGGCACATTACACTTTTTTCATAAATCAGTAATCTTATTACAAGGCATACTACGCCAGATCTGTCCCACGTTGACACGTTTTTTTTCATACTGTATTTGATTACCTACAATAAATGGTCATACTTAGTAAATAAATGTTATTATAACTAGCTTTTTTTTACTTTCCAAAAAGGCCCCAAATTCTTGTGTGCCCAAGGGCCCCAGCCTAGTTTAAGACGGCCCTGCCCTACGTACAGGGGGGGGTTGAAGTTTGTATAAAACAAACGAAAAAACTCGCAAAAGATTCCACTAGGAAAGATTTGTAAAGGTCTATGTATGTACTCAGGATGTTTTTGCAATTCCAAAGTTCAAGAAACGAGTTTGCGGCGCAAACATGCAAAAATGACTAAAGTAAGTAAATTTGATGATAAACATACTTACGTATATACTTAAACGCCACTTCAATTTAATCTCATCTCAAGTCGCGATTTTTGAAGTAATACTCTTATGCGACTTCTAACAAGGTTACGTTAAACGTTTTAACACTACCATGGAGGGGGTATGAAAGCACTGGCTAGGCGTGGTCGCGTGGAACTGGCGCTTAGATTCACCTAGATTTAAGACGTTTCAAGATGATCCCTGCGGATATTACTGAATAAATGATTTTTGACTTTGACTGTTCTTTCTCTCTTTCTCTCATAGCCAGTACGTTTCGTATATTAAAGAAGTTTTACTTCAGTCGTGTGGTCTAAAGCACACTCGTTTTTTTTAACAGTTTGCAATGAAAATCTGTCAAACATTCGTCACTTGACTTTAAAATGACAAGTAAAAACTGACTCACTATGAGCTCACAGTACAGTTGGTTTTTTTATGCTGGAAGAACAAGCATACGACCCACCTGATGTTAAGTGGTAATCATCACATGTAACAAAGCATTGCCAGGTAGGTACGGTGCCTTACGAAGCACTACCCTGTGTCCACCAACTGTACGTATGTAAATATCTGCAGATCGTACAAACATTTATCCCAAGGCGGGAATCGAACCCGCAACCTCCTGCGTCGCAGGCGGACATTCGCCCGCCGCGCCACATCCGTCGTCAATTTATTAATTAGCTTAATTTATTATGTTTCTGGTTTGTACATTTTTTGTAAATATTTAACTTGTTTTAATTACAAACTTGTTTTATAATGTCATGGAACACCAACTTGAATTTATAATAGTTATATGGAATTCAAGTTGCGAAGGAAAACATCGTGAGGAAACCAGTTTGTATTCTAGCAGCGGCGATAGGCTTGCAACCTGTCACGTATGAATTACCAAACACTGCAAAATATGGGTATGTACCAAATGTACTATCTGGACGAACCTCTGACTACCCTCTTAGGTATCCTCGAAGAATCTCGAGTAGAAAATTCGGATCCTTACTAAAACCCGTGCAAAGCCGGGACGCGCCGCTAGAAATAAAATAAATATAACTTAGCATCACAACATTAATTTCCAAGCATGGTAGACATCCATTTAGATCTCGTAGTACCAAGTTGTTTGATGACATGTTGTAGTCAGACGTACATAAAAATATCATCAATTTGCTGTAATTGATATGGATTAATAAAAACAATTACACATTAAAAAAACTCAATAAACCGGTACCTTAAATACGGAACAGTTGTTGTGAATATTTATGCAAATAATAATTGACAGTGTACACACACTTAAATGTATTTTGCATACAATCAGTGGCGGCCTTAGGGGGTGGCGAACGGGGTAATCGCCCGGGGCCTCGCTCTTGCAGGGGCCTCACGCAACAACCCAAGCAAATTAAGAAAAATATAGATTTTTTTAACTATATTTTCTTTATTTAAAACTTTTTATTTTGATCACATACTTTTCACAAGGGGCAAAGGGCCTCGCAAAGACCTGCTTGCGCCCGGAGCCTCGCAATGGGTAAGGCCGCCGCTGGATACAATGATATACATATATAAAGGTACCTACTATTTGTACAGGGTGTAATAAAACCACGTCCGAATACTCTAGGAACGTGTAAAGTTACCTACAACAAGCTCTTATAGTACCACTTGGATGACAGACAAATAGATATAGAGTAATACGATTATTTTGCTGAAATTACTATTTATCAACCAGCGATGTATTGCGTACAGCGCTCCGCCGCCGGGAGAGCAACGCACTGACCAGATGATCGCGATTTCATTTAGATTGCTGTTTTTGGTGTTTTGCGATTTTACATAAGATAATTAGGTACTTAAGTTTATTTTATTATATTATCGATATTGATACTGAACAAGTGTCGTTGTTAAAAGTGTCGTTTTTTTACCAACAAAAAATGACGTTTTTTTCGTGTTTTATTTTTTAAAACACGAAAAAAAACGTCTTTGTTATCAGAATCATGGTCTGAATTCGCAGTTTCAGTTTTCAGAACTATTTACAATACATACACAGGTACTAAGAGCAGGAAGTTTGAGAAGTATCTTTTAGTCCTCATAGCTCAGAGTTCTTCATTCAGTGTGGTTGTGGGTTCAATTCTCTCAAGGACAAATTTTTATTTGATGGAATCCAAAAATTTAATTTAATATTATGTTAACACCCGCTAAAATTACAATCACATGGGGCTAAACACCTATATGAAGGTTCCGGGTCCATACGCGAAGCAGTGCATCGTAGGGCACGTCCCTAACGTGACTTGCAAGGCAATGCTTTGTTATAAGTGATGGTAACCACTTAACATCAGTTAGGCCAGATTATTCTGTTCTTAAGGAGGAATGTACCGAATTTCATGGGTTTTCAGGAACCTTTGCCGAAATAGGAATCACAGCGGTATATACAAACATGGTATAAAGTTATAAATAATATATCTGTCTTTACAGATAGCGCATAAAAACTGGTCAGTTCCATACAACATTTTCGCATAAATACGTTTTTACCTTCGCAAAAATCGCTGAAAATGTCGGAAAACGTGTGTCTGATTAGGTACATAAATAGCTAAATCCGCTGCATATTTTAACTTGAAAACTATATGAACTTGTTGTATATATAGTCCTTTAAACACGTTGCATACGTTTTTGTACCCAAATATATGACTTGTTCTTAAATGAGAAAGAATAGAGAGCATCAAATGCATTGAAAATGTTTCATACATTTTTCTATGGAGTAGGAACGCGGTCTTGCGTATCTACGTTTCGGTTCGTCATTCCGCGCTCAGACGCGGTCGCGGAAGGACGGGTGTATCGCATTTTTGCTAAGAATTGGAGCGACAAGGTTCTAAGGCAAGTACCGTGTACGTGTTGTATTCTACGGCTGGATAGAGTTGATACTTTTCTGTACCGACATCAAAATAAGCACGTATCTACATACTCATCATCATTAGTCTGAAGAAGTCGATACTTTTTGTATCGAAATTTTAAGTAACTACGTAAGTATCTACCTACTCATCATCATCATCATCATCATCTAGCCTGAAGAAGCCAATACATTTTGTATCAAAATTTTAAGTAAGTACGATCTACATACTCATCATCATCATCATCTAGCCTGAAGAAGTCGATACTTTTTGTATCGAAATTTTAAGTAAGTACGTATTTGGGGGTGCTGATTACGAATATCTGGTCAGATTTGAAATTCAAAATGGCGGGTGCAAATGATGGTACAAAAAACTGACATGGGGGTCTTTTTCGACTAATTTAGGGGTGCTGATTACGAATATCTGGTCAGATTTGAAATTCAAAATGACGGGTGCAAAAAATGGTACAAAAAACTGACATGGGTGTCTTTTCCGACTAATTTGGGGGTGCTGATAACGAATATCTGGTCAGATTTGGAATTCAAAATGGCGGATGCAAATGATGGTACAAAAAACTGATATGGGTGTCTTTTTCGACTAATTTGGGGGTGCTGATTACGAATATCTGGTCAGATTTGAAATTCAAAATGGCGGATGCAAAAAATGGTACTAAAAACTGACACGGGTGTCTTTTTCGACTAATTTGGGGGTGCTGATTACGAATATCTGGTCAAATTTGAAATTCAAAATGGCGGGTACAAAAATGGTACAAAAAACTGACATGGGTGTCTTTTTCGACTAATTTGGGGGTGCTGATTACGAATATCTGGTCAAATTTGAAATTCAAAATGGTGGGTACAATAATGGTACAAAAAACTGACATGGGTGTCTTTTTCGACTAATTTGGGGGTGCTGATTACGAATATATGGTCAAATTTGAAATTCAAAATGGCGGGTACAAAAATGGTACAAAAAACTGACATGGGTGTCTTTTTCGACTAATTTGGGGGTGCTGATTACGAATATCTGGTCAAATTTGAAATTCAAAATGGCGGGTACAAAAAATGGTACAAAAAACTGACATGGGTGTCATTTTCGACTAATTTGGGGGTGCTGATTACGAATATCTGGTCAGATTTGAAATTCAAAATGGCGGATGCAAAAAATGGTACTAAAAACTGACATGGGTGTCTTTTTCGACTATTTTGGGGGTGCTGATTACGAATATCTGGTCAAATGTGAAATTCAAAATGGCGGATGCAAAAGATGGTACAAAAAACTGACATGGGTGTCTTTTTCGACTAATTTGGGGGTGCTGATTACGAATATCTGGTCAAATTTGAAATTCAAAATGGCGGGTACAAAAAATGGTACAAAAAACTGACGGGTGTCTTTTTCGACTAATTTGGGGGTGCTGATTACGAATATCTGGTCAGATTTGAAATTCAAAATGGCGGGTGCAAAAGATGGTACAAAAAACTGACATGGGTGTCATTTTCGACTAATTTGGGGGTGCTGATTACGAATATCTGGTCAGATTTGAAATTCAAAATGGCGGGTGCAAATGTTGGTACAAAAAGTTGACATGGGGGTCTTTTTCGACTAATTTGGGGGTGCTGATTACGAATATCTGGTCAGATTTGAAATTCAAAATGGCGGGTGCAAATGATGGTACAAAAAACTGACATGGGGGTCTTTTTCGACTAATTTAAGGGTGCTGATTACGAATATCTGGTCAGATTTGAAATTCAAAATGGCGGGTGCAAATGATGGTACAAAAAACTGACATGGGGGTCTTTTTCGACTAACTTGGGGATGCTGATTACGAATATCTGGTCAGATTTGAAATTTAAAATGGCGGGTGCAAATAATGGTACAAAAAACTGACATGGGGTCTTTTTCGACTAACTTGGGGATGCTGATTACGAATATCTGGTCAGATTTTAAATTCAAAATGGCGGGTGCAAATGATGGTACAAAAACCTGATATGGGTGTCGTTTTTTACTGATTTGGGGGCTGCTGATTACGAATATCTGGTCAGATATCAAATTCAAATGATGATTCACCCATGTCAGGTTTTTGTACCATCATTTGCACCCGCCATTTTGAATTTCAAATCTGACCAGATATTCGTAATTAGCACCCCCAAATTAGTCGAAAAAGACCCCCATGTCAGGTTTTTGTACCATCATTTGCACCCGCCATTTTGAATTTCAAATCTGACCAGATATTCGTAATTAACACCCCCAAATTAGTCGAAAAAGACCCCCATGCCAGTTTTTTGTACCATCATTTGCACCCGCCATTTTGAATTTCAAATCTGACCAGATATTCGTAATTAACACCCCCAAATTAGTCGAAAAAGACCCCCATGCCAGTTTTTTGTACCATCATTTGCACCCGCCATTTTGAATTTCAAATCTGACCAGATGTTTGTAATCAGCACCCCCAAACTAGTCGAAAAAGACCCCCATGTCAGTTTTTTGTACCATCATTTGCACCCGCCATTTTGAATTTCAAATCAAACCACTTATTTGTATTTAGCATCCCCAACTCAGTCGAAAAAGACCCCCATGTCAGTTTTTTATACCATCATTTGCACCCGTCAAAACAATCACGCGGACGAAGTCGCGCGTGTATTCGCTGGTAAAAATATACGGGATACCTATTATCTACCAGTGTCACTTTTTGGGGTCCATGATTTCGTAATAGTGGTAATTCTCTCTGCGAGCAGGCAGAGTAGCGCCGCCGAGCGGTGACGTGTCAGTTAACGCTCAGCCGCGGCGGCGGCGCGAATAAATCGGGCACCTCCGGGTGTAACTAAGGCTATGTGCGTAATCATGAACCCTCCCGCCCGCGCGGTGAGGAACATACAGTGAAATGCATGATCATTCTCGTTAGAAAAGTGCGTCTAAAAATTTACGAATTGACCTTTAGAACTAAGCATCTCAAGACAAAACTACTGAATGTATTCATTCAAAATAAAGTTATCCATACTCTGTAATAAAATACCTATGCTCGTAACCCTCCCTGTGATGTCCTAATTTTAACTCTGTTAACGCGCTACCAGCGCGTAACAGTAACCAGAGGAGACGGGCGCGGGGAGAGACGTGAGAGGCGCTGCCGTCCCCCCGCGCACACGCAGCCCGCCCGGGGATAGTTCCTAACCGCCATCGACGCGAGCAGACGCACCAACTAATTTACGCGCTCGCGCACCTGCCTACCCTTTCAAACACACCTACATGTAATATATTAATAGTCCAATTAAACCAATATAAAGAATACCCAAGTCTTTACATTACAAGACAAACTCCTTGTGGTATTTATTTACGTCCAAAGTTGCGTTAAAATTGTTGATAAAATACAAATCTTTCGACGCTTGTAACTTTCAAGGTAATCTGATTTTCCTGTAGAATATAGGGTAATGAGCCTAGAATACGGCAGGATAATTCAGTATCAATCTTAACTTCGGACGCACGTTAATAAATAGTAGAGATAAATAAATAAATAAAATAAATAAATATTTGTGGACATTTTACACAACATCATCTAACCCCAAACTAAGCATTGCTTGTACTATGGGAACCAGATGACTGATAGAATACTTATATACTTTTTTTTTGTAAATACATACTTAGAATACAATATAACACCCAGACAGAGAACAAACATCTATGTTCATCACACAAATGTTTGCTCTCGGTGGGGATCGAACCCACCGAGAAATGAAACGGTTACAGCATTTGTATGGACATAGTAACGACTTGTTTAACCTTAAGCCATAACTGGGGCGTTTGGGTGGCTAAGAACACCGATACATGTACCCTGAATCTGACGTTACGTTCGCTGTTTTATGTGTAATGCGAGCCCGTTTTCCAAGTTGGTTTTGTAATGTGCCGTCAAGTTTTCAATAAGGGCACTTGTGTTATTGTGACCTCCATACATAAATAGTTTTGAAATAATAAGGGAACAGATGAACATTTATATATACATACATAACGGTGAAACTCATAACCCTCTTTTTTACTTTACCGTAAGTAGTCAAGTCAAAATAAATGGAAGATAAATATCTAAAGCACCAAAAGCTATAGCAAAATTTTGACAACTAATTTCATTTATTAACTAGCAACCTATCCTTCAAGTGGCGATCACAATAGGCCATATGGCCGCAGTGATATCAAAGCCGCAAAAATATAATAAAAAAAAAAAAAAAAAAATCCTTCAAGTACCAAGATTAGTTATTTTTGTATAAAGTTGAGCGCAAAAGCGGTTTCAATGTGTGCGTGCGGTACTTTACTGCTCAAATACCTAAATTCGAGCGCATCAAAGATGTATTAGCGTCCTTAAAATGCGGTTCGAGATTTATCGTCATACAACAAGTAGCCCGGTAACGCTGTCGGAAATCGCTAGGCGATTATACCAGCATTTTAGTCCGTTCGAAAAAAAAAAAAAAAAAAAAAAAAAAAAAAAATCGTCATACAACCATACAAAATATCCTCAGTTGTTTGAGTTTGGTCACGCAATCTAAAACCTATGGCAGGTTGTCTAAGAAAGGACCAGTGGCTTGCGAAGGTCATTACAACCGCGCATTCCTAGCAGGACGACTGTCATTGAACTCTCTTAACTCTCAAGTACAGTCAAGGTGGAAATGGAAACAGCTTATGAATAAGAATGAGAATGAGAATATTTTATCAATCAAACATAACTTAAAATAACAAAAAAAAAACAAAATTTCAAAATTAGAACCGATGTTTGATATGGCGCGACGGGCGAATATCCGCCTGCGACGAAGGAGGTTGCGGGCTCGATTCTCGCCTTGGGATAAATGTTTGTACGATCTGGAAATATTTTTTCCGGGTGTTCTGGGTATTTTCTTTGTATAATAAAAAATATGTATGTAATGTATTGTTCTAAGTCTAGTAGCTCTGCTAAGCTTGGGGCTAGATGATGTTGTGTGGATTGTCCAGCATAATTTATTTATTTATGAAGTCTGAAAAAATTTCTTTTTCTCTGTCAGTTTGTTCGTATTCCTTTACAGGTCGTATTTTATAGCCGATGTGGACAAAACTTGCAGATTTTACGACTTATTTTGTCGTCGGAGATTTTTGATTGGAAAGGTACTTCCTCCAAAAAAGGGTAGATATCTTTAGTATTTGAAAGGTTATAAGTTAGTTTTATAAAAAATGTTGTGAAGATCTAATGCATACGCTAACAGTAGAAGTTCTAAGCTCGAAATGTCTAGTTCGCAGAACTAATAGTTTAAAAACTACAATTAGGTAGATACTTACCGAAGCTAGTGATTCGTGTCTAGCAAAAAATACTATTTAAGTCAAAGTCAAAATGCATTTATTCAGTAATATCCGCAGGGATCATCTTGAAACGTCTTAAATCTAGGTGAATCTAAGCGCCAGTTCCTCGCGACCAAGCCTAGAAGAACCGGCAAGAAACTTACGGCTTGGTTCCTACCGTTTCTTTGCATGATCCTGTTACAAAAAAAAATGTTTTTGCTGGATAATAATTTAGCAAAACGGATCATATCAAAAACGGTAGGACTGCCCGTTTGCTACCTGCACGTGGGTATTGGTTGAATATAACTTAACTTCGATTCTTGCCGTGGGTTTATTGAATAAAGTTTGACTTTGATAAGCAGGTAGCTATTTAACCTATCTACGTACATGCAAGGTGGTATAAACAAATAAATTAGGTACCATAATGTATCTGCACAAAATTACAAGCACTTATAGGCGTTATTCTTAATGCCTTGAACTGCGAGGAACAGGCGCTTAAATTCACCTAGATTTAAGACGTTTTAAGATGATCCCTGCGGATATTACTGAATAAATGCTTTTTGACTTTGATCTTGAGATATCTTTGCAGTTTGCACTAAGACGAATATACCCCGAAAATTTAAGCCTCTACTACCAGTGGTTTAGGCTATGTGTAGTCAATATGTCAATTAAACATTTGAGACAAATATTCTTATTGGTATGTGTGTACATATTTGTATAAAATTTAAAATGTAAAAATGAAAAACCTGTAACAAATTTATATACAAAAACCATATTAGTAGGAGCTTTGCCTTCTTTGCTGTGGGTTGTGGGTTCGATCCCCGAGGACAAACATTTGTGTGATGAACATAGATGTTTTTTTTCTGTCTGGGAATTACATTGTCATCTAAGTATGTATTTACATAAAATACGTATATAAATATTCTATCAGCCATTTGGTTTTCATACAATTTAGGACTAGATGATGTTGTAAAAATGTCCACAAGCATTTATATTTATTCTAGTAAAAATATTCGCGTCTTTTTTTCCCTCACTGTACCTAAGCCGGCTAGCTAATGACATGTATGAAACATGCTTTAGAAGCACCTACTTGCTTATGCGTTTCATAGCCTTCGAGTATTTACATATTAAGTACTAGCGGTTAATCCCGGCTTCGCACGGGTTTTAGTAAGGATCCCTATTTTTTTGAAAATGTAATATAGCCTATGTCACCCGGGGATAGTGTAGCTTCCCAACGGTGAAAGAATTCTTCAAATCGGTCCTGTAGTTTTGGAGCCTATTCAATGCAAACAAACAAACAATCAAACCTTTCCTCTTTATTAGTATAGACTAGTGAACTCCCCTCCCCCCTCGGGCTACGCACAGATTAAATACTTTTACTATGATAAATGAAAATCTATACCAATTATAAGTCTTTGTCCTGACTGACTGACATATAGACAACGCACAGCCTAAACCACTGCTCGTAGAGACTTGATATTTTCAGAGTATATTCGTCTTGGTGCGTAGAGGTGTACTAAGAAAGGAATTCCCAAAATACAACCCCTAAACGTGTACAGCGGGGGTTGAAGTTTGTTTGATCACTTTGATTCCATGGAATAGATTCCTTTTGACTTTGACTTCTGTCTATCTCCATCGGTTCCTACGCCGGCATGTGTATGTTAGATAATTATTGTATTTATAAATGTATTGTATATTTGTATTATCTATGTATTTAAATGATTGTATCTATCTATCTATCTAACCATGTAGGCCTTAGGACGCCCTTAAAACTCCGCCTTGAGAGTTAGCCACTACTATGGTAGATAGTACAGCTGACTCATTAAGTTGGTACCTCACTTACATGATTATGTAAAACATTAAGCGTTTCTTAGTAGTTCTCAGATAGTATAGTAACCTAGTTGAGATTATGAAAAATTAAGCTCTGTCATCATTTTTATAATGTGGTCGTAACTTTAATAACAAAAATACTTTAAACTGTTTTGCTCATATGGACACACTAGCACAAATGTGTCGTCTCTACGAGCAGTGGTTTAGGCTGTGCGTTGTCTATATGTCAGTCAGTCAGTCAAAGATACAAAACAAAGATTCAACAGGCCAAAGATTCTTATAATATGACTAATGACTAGGTGGTAGGTAGGAGCCAATTCCTCGCGACCAAGCCTAGAAGAACTGCCAAGCAACTTACGGCTTGGTTCTTACTGTTTTGCGTGAACCTTTTTGCAACATAATTTATAACAACTATAATAATCTTTGTCCTGACTGACTGACAAAACTACTGGTTGCAGAGACTTGAAACTTTCTGGGTGTATTTGTATTGGTGTACTAAGAAAGGAATTCCCGAAATTCAACCCCTAAACTGTTATAGCGGTCCCACTAGTCCTACTAATATTATAAACACGAAAGTTTGTAAGTATGGATGGATGGATGTTTGTTACTCTATCACGCTCTAACCAGTGGACCAATTTGGATGAAATTTGGAATGAACATAGATTATAACTTGGATTAACATATAGGCTACTTTTTATCCCGAAAAAATAACGGGAACGGGAAAAAAACTGCCACGGGGGCGAAGCTGCCAGCGGCCGCTAATAGTGTTATAATATGAAGCTGTATGGTGATAATGAATCTTAGTGAGATGAATGTAATATAGAAATACATAGAGATAGGTAAGTGTCCACCAAAAGTCATCCATCAAAGTCAAAGTCAAAGTTAAAAAGCATTTATTCAGTAATATCCGCAGGGATCATCTTAAAACGTCTTAATTTTTTTTTATGTGTCTTGCTGATTTAACAAGCAAATGGCCATCCTGATGTTAAATGGTTACCATTACCTACAACAGAGCATTGCCTCGCTGGTCACGCTCGTGCCCTACAATACACTGCTCTGCGTCCATTAACCTGAGGCATACAGGTGTTGCCTCATGTGCTTGTAATTACACCGGCACCCACACCCTTCAAACCGGAACACGCTGCGCTGCTTGGCGGCAGGAATAGGCATGGTGCTAGTACGCACCCGGACGAGCCCTTCACTAAGAGCTCTACTAAAATCTAGGTGAATCTAAGCGCTAGTTCGTCGCGACCAAGCCTAGCCTCATAAGCACGCAGATTCCACGCCACGAATGCTTCGACGAGTAGGTATATCAGTTCTAAGCATACATTAGTTATTCAAAGAGAATACTTACACCACTTTCTGAGAAAGGCGCTGGTCAGTTTAGCACACAACTTGTCACGTCCCTGCATTATGAACTGTTAATTTGCTACAACTCACAAAATCACCAAACTAGCATACCTATCACTTCACTTCACCACGAGAGGCTAAAGTTTATTTTTATATCATTGATTTTGTTTACGAGCTTCGGGACGTGTGGCCCCCGCGGAGGTCCGTCTTCGACTGGCAAAGTTGCTTGTGAACTTGCGCCTGCACCGATCCTGCGGACAAAACAAAACTATAAGCAAACGATCTTAAGGTAAACTGCTTTTAGGGTTCTGTAACTTAAGATTAGATACAGGAACGCTTTGAAATTCCAACTTTCAATTTGGTTCAACTATGATTCTGAAAATAAATCGAATCAATTACTTCCAATTGTACATAGTTTGCCCTAACATTTAGTTAGTGTTCCGGTTTGAAGGGTGTGGGTGCCGCCGACGGTGTAATTACAGGCACATGAGGCTTAACACCTGTATGCCTCAGGTTGATGGACGCAGAGCAGTGTATTGTAGGGGACGTTCCTAACGAGCGTGACCTTCGAGGCAATACTTTGTACGTGATGGTAACCACTTAACGTCAGGTGGGCCATCCGCTTGTACCACCAGCATAACTGTTACACGCACAAGACTTTCGTCTTGAGGCTTTGTGGTTTCTGTAACGAGATATCGTCACCTGTATGGCGAACTCACGAATCTGCACTTTTCACGAAAATTACTTTTTAACGCCGAGCAGCTTAAAATGCTTTTAAGAAAAGCTTAAAAAACATGCTTTCAATTCAATTAACAAAAAGATAATAAAAGTTCAAAATAGGTTCTTGGGAACTATGTATTTGAAAAGTGCAAAACCATATTTTTTATGAAGTTTTTTGCTTTCCTGTGAAAAGTGTATTTTGCAGATTCGCGAAATCGCCATACAGGTGACGATATGCAGTAAATTCCCGAACAACTGAGAACATAGCGTATAAATTTGACACGGAACCCTCAATGCTTGAGTGTGACTCGCACTTGGCCGTGTTAATTTCCTTGAGGTTGAATGGTGTGTGACGTCATATGAGAAACAATTTGAATGGATATTGAATGTATGATCTTTAAAGCAAGATTGAAATAATTATTTGAGTATTGTTTTTAGTTTTTATAATCCTTACCTGCAGTCTTGGAAATCAAAAAGACAACACAAGCTCTACTACTACTAAAACTATGCAAGCAAACCCGTCGATTTACACTAGTATAGCTTCAAAATAAAAAATATTCCAAGGTTTATTTCGTCGGGTCCGATTGAACTGTCGATAGCGCAGTTGGTTACCCCATCTCCCAATCAAGGAAGCGTCGTGGGTTCAAATCCCTCTGGAGACAATAATTTTTTAAGCCTAAGAGATCTGATGGTTCAAATCTACCATGCCTGAGAATTACAGATGTGAGGCTGGTTTTTTTTTCAGTAAAATAAAATTTCTACTAGTTGAAACGGAAATACTCAGCTTCTATACTATTCTATAAGTAGTAATAGTCTTTATAAGGAAATCCTAGTTATAACACCTAGAATAATATCTATTAAAATATAATTAACTAATTAATTAAATCATTAAATGTCCTTGACATTAAAGAACAAGATTTACAGTTAGCGGCTGTTGGTGTGGCACTCCGTGGAAGAATATTGTACGTACAGCTTTGACTATTTGAGCTTACATGATATATTTGTTTTATACCTTATTATATTCTAAGTATGTATTTACAAAATAAAGTATATAAGTATTCTATCAGTCATCTAGTTCCCATAGTACAAGCTATGCTTAGTTTGGGGCTAGATTATGTTGTAGAAATATCCATAAGTATTTATTTAATTTGTTAGTTTTATAATGCTTACCTGCAATTAAGGAAATTACAAAAAAAAAATATTATCCCACAAACTATACCCTCGAGCGGTATTTGAACCCACGATCCTCCCCTTGATACGTGGATGCGCTAGCCAACTGCACTATCGTGAGTTCAATCGAACCCGGCGAAATAATCCTTGGGATTTTGGGATCAAGGTTTTTGGGATAATATAAAATATTTATTTATTTGTTAATTAAATATAGCTAGCAATATATTTATAACTAGCGGTCCGTCCCGGCTTCCCGGGTTTTAGTAAGGATCCCTAATTTTTTTAAAAAAATATAATATAGCCTATTTTATAGTATCGTATTATGTAAATCAGTCATCTAGTACCCATAACACAAGCTCTGCTTAGAGTGCTTAGCTTGGGGCTAGATAATGCTGTGTGGATTGTCCAGCATTATTATTTATTATCTATACTAATATTATATAGAGGAATTATTTGATTGTTTGTTTGCATTGAATAGGCTCCAAAACTACTGGACCGATTTGAAAAATTCTTTCACCGTTGGGAAGTTACATTATCCAAAAAAATTTGTAATCCTTACTAAAACCCGTGCGAAGCCGGGACGGACAGCTAGTTTATGATAACCTTGATTAGCTGTGACGTTTATATCAAATGAAATGACATCATACTACGCGTGATACATTCTAAGCTCTAATTAATTACAAATAAGGTTGGTTATCGTCTGCCTGGTAATAACTTTCTCAAATTATGCAAGAGTCAATTATGTAAATAGTGACGTTACTAAGGACCACTCACGGAGGCCTAGGGGCGGCCTTAGAATTGTAAAAGGGAGGGAGCTAGATTACGACTAGCTCCCTCACTCCCTTTAAAGAACTGCAAAATCTAGCCTTTATCAAGCAAATGCACGTACCTAATAAACGTGACCTACAAGGCAAGGCTTATAGGTAATGGTAACCAGTTCACATCAGGTGAGCCATGCCACAGATTAAAGAAGGAATGCTTGTTTTATCAGCAAGTTATGTATAAAAATCTGCCAAATGCGAGTCGGCCTAGCGCATGAAGGGTTCCGTACCATTTCTATAATAAAAACGACAAAATAATCACGTTTGTTGTATGAGAGCTCACTCAAATATCTTTTTTATTCTGTTTTTTAGTATTTGTTATTATAGCGGCAACAGAAATACATCATCTGTCAAAATTTCAACTCCTAACTATCACGGTTCATGAGATACAGCCTGGTGACAGACGGACAGACAGACATCGGAGTCTTAGTAATAGGCTCCCGTTTTTTCCTTTAGGTACGGAACCCAAAAAAGGTATGTTGCTTCCAAAGATGGCAGAAAACCGAGGAGAGAGATATCTTCTAGGCTTGGTCGCGAGGAACTGGCGGACGTTTCAAGATGATCCCTGCGGATATTACTGAATAAATGATTTTTGGCTTTGACTTTGACTTTACTTGTACAGTCAGCTGCACTAGAATGTATACAGTTCGGAACTTTCAAAATGGTATCACAGCATCAAATCTTACACAACAAGAACTCAAAAATCATAAAACAATTGGTGAGTCTACGGTTTTGAGAATTTGCCATGTAAATATTTACTGGAACACTATAACATCGTTGTGGGGCCCATTATTAAGCCTCCCATGATTATTGTGATACTCAAAAACCATGTGAGGCTTAATAATGGGCCCCACAACGATGTTATAGTGTTCCAGTAAATATTTACATGAAAGTTAAAGTAGTTTTTGAAAGTTTTGATTTGTATACATTCTAGTGCAGCTGACTGTACCTATAAGATACGCTAAGCTTTGACTTATGTATTTTAGCAGTTCAAAGAATACAATAAGGAAATAAAAGGACCTTAAGGCGGCCTTTGAACTCTAAGTGACCTTGAGACAACATTCGGTCACTAACTCTTCATATCCACACAAAGACTTGTCAAAACAAATAAAAACCACAAATACCTATCTCTTTCTTTTTTAACATACATACAACTGTATTGTTACTTACTGACTGACAATCAATCTTTCTGATACCTATAATCGAGCATAGATTAACCCTACTACTACTAAACTCGGCGTAACCTCGGAATGTGTTTTGTCTCTTTCGATCTAATTTGAAACTTCCTGTCAAAGAAAAAAACAAAACACGGTGGAACAATTTCAACGCTACGGCGAGATTATTAGTAGGGATAGCGTTACAGCTCTGCCTTCTGCGCTGTAGGTTGTGAGTTCGATCCTCAACGAGGACAAATATTTGTGATGAAAACGTATGTTTGTTCAGTCTGGGTGTGATATTTTATTCCAATTATGTATTTAAAGGTCTCAGGTTAGGAGTATTAAAGTTTGTAAAAACGTAAAAGTTTGCAAAAAATTACAACTTGCAGGCATTTCACACGTACCTCATACGTAATAAATCTTTTGATACTCAGGGTCTGGGTCCATGCAAGTGGGTTTAAAAGTTTGTCAAAGTCAAACGTCAAAGTTTGAAAGTTTGCAAAAAATTACAACTTGCAGACATTCTACTAGCCAATAACGTACCTCATACGTCATAAATCTTCTGATACTTAGGGTCTTGGTCCATGCAGGAGGGTTTTAAAGTTTGTAAAAACGCAAAAGTTTGAAAGTTTGTAAAAAACAGCATGCAGACAAGTCGTGAACATTCCACTAGTCAATATGACATACGTCATAACACAAGCCTACTGACGTTCAGGGGTCGTCAGAGGTTAGTAAAGAGCTTTGGAGACAAGACAAGAATAAATTATACTTATTTTATTGTTTGCATACCTTCAAACTTTTGGAATTTTGTTTTATCTGATACGTGGGAAAAAGAAACTTAATTAATAATAAATAATAATAATAAATAAATAATGTTGGACAATCCACACAGCATCATCTAGCTCCAAGTTAAGCAGAGCTTGGGGCTAGATGATATTACATACATAGATATTTTTTATATACATAGAATTATCTCCAACGATGAAAAAATTTGCTACAAAGTTTTATCTATAATAATTAAGAACAAGCATTTTTGAAATGCCTATTTCTGCTGCCAAGCTTGCTATGTTCTAGATTCAAGGGTGTGGGTGCCGGTGATATTACAGATACAGTCAGCTGCACTAGAATGTATACAGTTCATAACTTTCAAAATGATTTTACAGCGGTGCTAATAATATTTACATGACAATTATCCAAAATTTATGTGAGGTCATCAACTAATTTCATGACTTTTTAGTTTTTGAGGTGTAAGAGCTCATTGTTGTGCTATAATACCGTTGTGAAAGTTACGAATTGTATACATTCTAGTGCAGCTGACTGTACGTGAGGCTTAACACCTGTATGCCTCAGGTTGATGGACGCAGAGTAGTGTATCGTAGGGCATCTGTCTCATGAACCGTGTTAGTTAGAGAGTTGAAATTTTCAAAGATGATGTATTTCTGTCGCCGCTATAACAACACATACTAAAAACAGAATAAAATAAATATTTAAGGGGCTCTCATACAACAAACGTGATTTTTCTGCCGTTTTTATTATAGACTAGGCAGTCGTTCTCGAGTTTTTGTAAGACTAACAAACTTCAATTAATTTTTATATATGTATTGATAATGGTACGGAACCCATACGCGAGTCCGACTCGCTCTAGGCCGGTTTTTTATTCCACTAGATGAAGAAGTGTTCAGTACTCAGGAGGAGATGCTTTTGCTATTCTCCAAAGGCGTTTCCTTAGTTTTTTTTGTACAACTTGCTGATGGAACAAGCAGATGGCCCACCTGATGTTAAGTGGTTACCATCGCCTATAACAAAGCATTGCCTTATAGATTACGTTCGTTAAGAACTTAACCTACGATGCACTACTCAGCGTCCATCAACGTGAGACATACAGGTGTTGCCTCATGTGCCTGTAGTTACACCGGCACCCACACCCTTCAAACCGGAACACAGCAAGCTGCTTAGTGACAGAAATAGGTATGGTGCTAGTACGCACCCGGACGAGCCCTTCACTAAGAGCTTTACTAATTCTCACTACTTCTACTACTACTTCTCTTAGTCTTAGTCTTAGGGCTATATTTCACCAGGACACCATGGCGGCGCCACCAGTTGCGCCACCGTGGTGTCCGTAAGCTACCAAACTAGACACCATACAGACACCAGAGTCGCCACACCACACTGAAGACAGTATCAAAATGGACCTCGAAGAGATGGC
The DNA here is from genome assembly GCA_947095575.1 of Electrophaes corylata. Taxonomy (NCBI): domain Eukaryota; kingdom Metazoa; phylum Arthropoda; class Insecta; order Lepidoptera; family Geometridae; genus Electrophaes; species Electrophaes corylata. The sequence goes on along the minus strand of OX352726.1, from coordinate 436,716 downwards.
ACTACTGCTGTATGTACGTCGGATGCGGCCGGACTGGCGGGGGAGTCAAAGTCAAAGTCAAAAGGCATTTATTCAGTAATATCCGCAGGGATCATCTTGAAACGTCTTAAATCTAGGTGAATCTAAGCGCCAGTTCCTCGCGACCAAGCCGACCAAGAACCGGCAACAACCTTACGGCTTGGTTCCTACCGTTTTTTTGTATGATCCTGTTACAAAATAATAATAATGTAAATAATGAAGCTCCAGTGTGGTGCCAATCTAACTGAATGCAAGACAGAAAACATGCTAAGGGAATCATACCAAGAACTTAATATACAACAGAAGTTCAAAAGGCAGCACACGCTACGCTTCAACTAATAGTAATGCTTACAATCTAATGAAATCAATTAGGAGAATAGTACAGACATTGCAAAACCATATCCTAGCTGTCGATGGGTAGAGCGATCGTAACATCTGGCCACGCAGATTTATCATTAATGTAGCTATCTAGGGTATAGTAAGCTTTCTTCATAAGATTTGTCCTGATGTAGGCTTTGAATTTCCGAATGGGAAGCTTAGTGGCATTTACTGGAAGTTTATTATAGAAACGTACAGTGTTCCCCATAAATGACCCATTTACTTTTTGCAGTCGAAATTTCGGAATACATTATTTATTATTGTTTCTAGTGTTGATACTGTGCTCATCACTTTTTTTCTTAAAACTTTTTATATTTTTATGAGTGTACAATAGATTTTCATAAATATACTGCGAAATTACTGTGAGAATATGAATTTCTTTAAAACGTTCTAAGTGAGTTAGACAGCATACAACGCTATAGTAGTTAGTGGCGGCGCCACCAGTTACATTCTGTGCACGCGTCCGAGTTGGTGGCGCCGCCAAATGGACACCAGGTGAGTAACTCTATAAAGCTGTATACATTTTGTTGGTAGCGGCGACTGGTTGCGCCGCCATGGTGTCCTGGTGAAATATAGCCCTTAGTCTCTTAGTCGTTTTGTTACAACATCCATCACTAACAAACTTACTAATCCACGAGTAACATTTTGAAACCATTGACAGTACTGACCTCAGTAGCCCATACTAGTAAACATTACAAAACAGCAAGAAAGTCGACCTTCTAACGCAGGAAATAAGGCAGGAATTGCAACACGATAATCATTATTGATCAGCCTTCCGGTATTGGAATTAGACTTTCAAGATTGCTTATTGAAGTACAGTTATAGCATCATCATCATCAACCTCAATGTCGCCTCCATAATTAGGCGGTTTGCCGTTAGGAGCTTACCCTGTAATACATACCCTGACCCAGTCAGTCAGGACCTACGTACATAAAAATATGTTTTTTATGGAAAACTAGTGAAGATATTTAATACAAACTTCTACACCCGCTGTACCCGTTTAGGGGTTGAATTTTGGGAACAATAATTACAATAATAATGCTGGACAATCCACACAGCATCATCTAGCCCCAAGCTAAGCAGAGCTTGTGTTATGGGTACTAGATGACTGACATACTTAATACAATACATTACATACATAGATATTTTTTTATTATACATAGAAAACACCCAGAACACCCGGAATAAATATTTGCAGATCGTACAAACATTTATCCCAAGGCGGGAATCGAACCCGCAACACATTCGCCCGCCGCGCCACATCGATCGTCGGTTTTATGGGAAACTAATGAAGATATTTAATAGTACAAACTTCAACCCCCGCTGTACCCGTTTAGGGGTTGAATTTCGGGAATTCCTTAGTACACACACACCAAGACGAATATACCCTGAGTCCAGGTGTGAAATTATTTTCATACAAACTTCAATCACCCTGTGCCCTGTTTAAGGGTTGAACTTCGGGAATACCTTCCAAAAGGACCATACAAAAAAACGGTAGGAATCAAGCCGTAAGTTTCTTACCGGTTCTTCTAGGCTTGGTCGCGAGGAACTGGCGCTTAGATTCACCTAGATTTAAGACGTTTCAAGATGATCCCTGCGGATATTACTGAATAAATGATTTTTGACTTTGACTTTGCTTTGACAAAGTACAATTTTATGCACTATGAAGAATATATCATAAAATTTCAAGTCTACGAGAAGTGGTTTAGGCTGTGCTTTATCTATATGTCAGTCAGTCAGTCAGGACAAAGTTTCTTATAGTTGGCATACAACTCATTAAATTAAATTAGCACCACACTGTAGCTTTATGTTATATTACTTAAAAATTAATATTAATAAAAATCCATGTGCGCAATGCCAGAGCGGCGATTGGCTTGCAACCTATCACGTATGGAATACCAACAACTGCAAAATATGGATATGTACCGAATGTTATATCTAGTCTGGACGTACCTCTGATTACCCCGTTAGACTTCCTCGAATAATCCCGAGTAGGTACCTACTTGGTACTACGAGATCTGAGCGGATATCTACCGTGCTTAGGAGTTAAAGTCGTGATGGAGTTTATTTATTATTAACTAGCGGCCGCTCGCAGCTTCGCCCGCGTGGCAGTTTTTTCCCGTTCCCGTTACTTTTTCGGTATAAAAAGCCTATATGTTAATCCAAGCTATAATCTATGTTTATTTCAAATTTCATCCAAATCGGTCTACTGGTTAGAGCGTGAAAGAGTAACAAACATCCATCCATCCATCCATACTTACAAACTTTCGCGTTTTTAATATTAGTAGGATCATGACTTTGACTTTGCCTTTGAGGCATTGAAAGTAGTAGATATAATACTGAGTTAATTGAAATGTATCTAATGAAAGAAGACAAATATTCAACGTCTCGCTCCAACGCTCACGTTCCAAATTCAAACGCGTGCGCGCTATTGGTCCAGTTCTATTAGTGTTCCGCGAACGACAGAAAAACCTATCCGTGTTTTTGTCCACTTTTTACTAAACCACTATTTAGGTAATTGAATTAAAAAAATCTTTTTTTACAAGCTCGTTATTTTGTTAGCGTATAATAACCATATTATTAACCATATTAGGTGGCGTCAGTGGTTTCTCTCGCTCGCTCATCGTGGTAAAATAATAAGTATTTGAGTTTATCTGTATTACATCTGAAATACTGAATTGGGAATGGTTGCACTTCTTGATAACCTATATTAACATAAAAGTTCCGTGTAGGTAAATAACAGAATACAGCATCGCGACGTTCATCCGCAGGCACGGTAGGCATCCCCTCAGATCTCTTAGTGCCAAGTAATCTACTCGGGATTCTTCGAAGAAGTCTAAAGGTGTAGGAGGTACTTCGATATTTTGTTACAATTCTAAGCCTGCCTTAGTGTATATCTCAGGTTCATGAACATTAGCAGAGTATTAGTGTATCGTAGGGCGCATTCCCAACAAACGTGACCTGCGAGGCAATGCTTCGTTACACTTACCATCAGGTGTGCTCGATCGGAAAGTCGTTTAAAAAAAGTATCAAAATAAAAAAAAGTATCTGGAAGAGATCGCTTTTTAGCGATAAGACCGCCCATTGTACATTATCTGCTGTTGACTATTATTGTTTTTTTTTTGTTTTATTCTCTAGCTTGTAAGGTGTACAATAAAGAATTTTCATTCATTCATTCATTTATTCAAAATAACAGCTTATAATCAGGGTACGCATACGCATCCTACGAGTAAAATCGGTTTAGCCATTAGTATTTGTTTAATCAGTATATTGTAAAAATAATTAAGTGTATACAGAACCCATGGCATAAAATCCGTCTCACATTCCGAGCTCTAGTTTACGTGTAGACAGAACGGATCAGACATACTCACAAATTGCATTATTAGTGAACATCGGTTGTACATTTATATTTACTACAAACAAATAAAACTTTCATTTTATCATCATCATCAGTTTGTTCAGTCAGCTGCACTAGAATGTATACAATTCGTAACGTTTTGAAAATTTGCCATGTAAATATTTAGAATCGGAATCAGAATAATCTTTATTGTGAACTATTGAAAGTATAAGATGGTAGGAATATAATAATAATAATAATAATGCTGGACAATCCACACAGCATCATCTAGCCCTAAGCTAAGCAGAGCTTGTGTTATGGGTACTAGATGACTGATATACTTAATACAATACATACATACATATTTTTTTATTATACATATAAAATACCCAGAACACCCGGAATAAATATTTGCAGATCTTACAAACATTTATCCCAAGGCGGGAATCGAACCCTTACCTTGTTGTAATTAGGTTGAACCTAAAACTATGTATAATTTTTTTGCCACTTCGTTAATAAACAAATGAAGCTATCTAAGTATATATTCACGCGGACAGAGATTCTTTGAGGATGTCTAAAGGGGTAGTCAAAGTCAAAGTCAAAGTCAAAAATCATTTATTCAGTAATATCCGAAGGGATAATCTTGAAACGTCTTAAATCTAGGTGAATCTAAGCGCCAGTTCCTCGCGACCAAGCCTAGAAGAAGGTACTAGTCAGAGGTACATCCAAATTCATTAAACGCAAGAACTATATCAAACAATTTTAATTAGTAAATTGTAGGTTCATTGCCTTCGTAAATAAATAACAGTGAATAGTGAATCAGTATAATAAATAACTTTTATAACTGTTATATTGACCTTATATACACCCACACTAGACTTCCCCGTGACCGTTGGTGTAGTAGCCATACGGTTTTAAAGAAAACAAAAATAGCAGTCAAAAAGCATTTATTCAGTAATAATAATAATAATACTAATAATATATTGCGATCCCTAATACTCATAACCTACAGAATACTATTGCTGAGAAACTGTCCAAATACGTTGACCTCAATAACGAAATTACTCGTATGTGGCGTCTACAAAAAGTTTCTATAGTACCAATAGTATTATCATCAACCGGTGTTATACCCATACAACTTTTTCAATCTTTAGTCCTTAGAATTACCTAAATACACTTACATACATCTACAAAAAGCAGTTGTACTGAATACCTGCGTGAGAAAGTTCTTACAAACAGAACTTCCTAATGAAACCAGACCCGCTTCTGAGGTGCACTTGGCTTAGGCCCGTGTGCTTCGGTTTTCCCAGTATTTTAAGAAACTGAGTAGAATAAAACTATACTTCATAATAATAATGCTGGACAATCCACACAGCATCATCTAGCCCCAAGCTAAGCAGACCTTGTGTTATGGGATGTGCATGCCTCCAGCTTCCTCATATGGAAAATGCAGATTCTGAAAATGCCAATATTTAGTTCATATTTAGTACCATCATAGATTACAACCATAATTTAGGTGCCAAAAAAACAACGACGCTACAAGCCTTTGAAGGTGTGTTAGCTGAAGTAACATGCCACCAGCTTCCTCATTCAGTGTGGGCAAACGAGTGCTGATAGAGCTATAGAATAAACGCTAGCATTTAGTACCAGATTGGTGCACTAGGTAGCAAAATTTCCAAACCTGCAGCTAATAAACTCTCGGAGTTATAAGACTTCATCAACGTGTAAGCTGACGTACCGTTATTTCAGCACGCACATGCTGGTTCTCTGAAACGGCTGCAGCTATAGACACGGTTGATATCTCCAGATTCAGTGCACAATTGGTGCCAAAGGTACCAAATATTTGAGGCTTCTAGGTTCAAAACTCTTTGAACTACAGGCTTTTAGCAACGTGTAAGCTGGAGAAACGTTTCTCCAGCTGACACATGCTGGATCTCAGAAACGGTAAGAGATAGAGATTCGGTTGATATCTCCAGATGTCAATATGAATTAGTGCACTTGGCACCAAAATTTTGGAGTCTCTAGGACCAATAGTTACATCACAAGAAGCAAAAAACCATTTAACGGCCAACAAATTCAAACCAGTTTTCGCTTCTATAAAAGCGCAGCGTTGCCGCTCCGCACACTACAATAGCGAGCGAAAATTATGCTTGTTCTCTGTCTGTTTTTATGTCTGTCTCTGGATGCAACGTGTGTTGCCAGTTCAGTTTTAGTAGGTGGACAGTTTTATTCGAGTCTTGTCAGAACAGGTATTATAGGTACGAGGTAGGTACTACTAAATAGGTACTTTATTTTGTCTAGTTTAACCAAATAAAATAGGAACCTAATTAGGAAATTGGGTTTGTATGTACTCAAATAGTTGATTTGACGACCGATGTGACGCAGCGGCCTGTGACGCAGAAGTTTGCGGGTTCGATTCCCGCCTTGGAATAAAATGTTTAAACGATCTGCAAATAATGAATCCGGGTGTTCTGGGTATTTTCTATGTTTAGTAAAAAATATGTATGTATTTTTGTAACGTCAGATTTGGAATTCAAAATGGCGGGTGCAAATGATGGTACAAAAACTGACATGGGTGTCTTTTTCGACTAATTTGGGGGTGCTGATTACGAATATCTGGTCAAATTTGAAATTCAAAATGGCGGGTACAAAAAATGGTACAAAAAACTGACATGGGTGTCTTTTTCGACTAATTTGGGGGTGCTGATTACGAATATCTGGTCAAATTTGAAATTCAAAATGGCGGGTACAAAAATGGTACAAAAAACTGACATGGGTGTCTTTCTCGACTAATTTGGGGGTGCTGATTACGAATATCTGGTCAAATTTGAAATTCAAAATGGCGGGTACAAAAAATGCTACAAAAAACTGACATGGGTGTCTTTTTCAACTAATTTGGGGGTGCTGATTACGAATATCTGGTCAAATTTGAAATTCAAAATGGCGGGTACAAAAATTGTACAAAAAACTGACATGGGTGTCTTTTTCGACTAATTTGGGGGTGCTGATTACGAATATCTGGTCAAATTTGAAATTCTAAATGGCGGGTACAAAAACTGGTACAAAAAACTGACATGGGTGTCTTTTTCGACTAATTTGGGGGTGCTGATTACGAATATCTGGTCAAATTTGAAATTCAAAATGGCGGGTACAAAAAATGGTACAAAAAACTGACATGGGTGTCTTTTTCGACTAATTTGGGGGTGCTGATTACGAATATCTGGTCAAATTCGAAATTCAAAATGGCGGGTACAAAAAATGGTACAAAAAACTGACATGGGTGTCTTTTTCGACTAATTTGGGGGTGCTGATTACGAATATCTGGTCAAATTTGAAATTCAAAATGGCGGGTACAAAAACTGGTACAAAAAACTGACATGGGTGTTTTTTTCGACTAATTTGGGGGTGCTGATTACGAATATCTGGTCAAATTCGAAATTCAAAATGGCGGGTACAAAAAATGGTACAAAAAACTGACATGGGTGTCTTTTTCGACTAATTTGGGGGTGCTGATTACGAATATCTGGTCAAATTCGAAATTCAAAATGGCGGGTACAAAAATGGTACAAAAAACTGACATGGGTGTCTTTCTCGACTAATTTGGGGGTGCTGATTACGAATATCTGGTCAAATTTGAAATTCAAAATGGCGGGTACAAAAAATGCTACAAAAAACTGACATGGGTGTCTTTTTCAACTAATTTGGGGGTGCTGATTACGAATATCTGGTCAAATTTGAAATTCAAAATGGCGGGTACAAAAATTGTACAAAAAACTGACATGGGTGTCTTTTTCGACTAATTTGGGGGTGCTGATTACGAATATCTGGTCAAATTTGAAATTCTAAATGGCGGGTACAAAAACTGGTACAAAAAACTGACATGGGTGTCTTTTTCGACTAATTTGGGGGTGCTGATTACGAATATCTGGTCAAATTTGAAATTCAAAATGGCGGGTACAAAAAATGGTACAAAAACTGACATGGGTGTCTTTTTCGACTAATTTGGGTGTGCTGATTACGAATATCTGGTCAAATTTGAAATTCAAAATGGCGGGTACAAAAAATGGTACAAAAAACTGACATGGGTGTCTTTTTCGACTAATTTGGGGGTGCTGATTACGAATATCTGGTCAAATTCGAAATTCAAAATGGCGGGTACAAAAAATGGTACAAAAAACTGACATGGGTGTCTTTTTCGACTAATTTGGGGGTGCTGATTACGAATATCTGGTCAAATTTGAAATTCAAAATGGCGGGTACAAAAAATGGTACAAAAAACTGACATGGGTGTTTTTTTCGACTAATTTGGGGGTGCTGATTACGAATATCTGGTCAAATTCGAAATTCAAAATGGCGGGTACAAAAAATGGTACAAAAAATTTGAAATTCCCCAAACAAAGACCCCATGTAAATTTTTTGCACCATCAGTTGCACCGTCATTTTGAATTTCAAATCTGACCAGATATTCGTAATCAGCACCCCCAAATTAGTCGAAAAAGACATCCATGTCAGTTTTTTGTACCATTTTTGTACCCGCCATTTTGAATTTAGAATCTGACCAGATATTCGTAATCAGCACCCCCAAATTAGTCGAAAAAGACATCCATGTCAGTTTTTTGTACCATTTTTGTACCCGCCATTTTGAATTTAGAATCTGACCAGATATTCGTAATCAGCACCCCCAAATTATTTGAAAAAGACACCCATGTCAATTTTTTTTACCATTTTTGTACCCGCCATTTTGAATTTCAAATCTGACCAGATATTCGTAATCAGCACCCCCAAATTAGTCGAAAAAGACACCCATGTCAGTTTTTTGTACCATTTTTTGTACCCGCCATTTTGAATTTCAAATTTGACCAGATATTCGTAATCAGCACCCCCAAATTAGTCGAAAAAGACACCCATGTCAGTTTTTTGTACCATTTTTTGTACCCGCCATTTTGAATTTCAAATCTGACCAGATATTCGTAATCAGCACCCCCAAATTAGTCGAAAAAGACACTCATGTCAGTTTTTTGTACCATTTTTGTACCCGCCATTTTGAATTTCAAATTTGACCAGATATTCGTAATCAGCACCCCCAAATTAGTCGAAAAAGACACCCATGTCAGTTTTTAGTACCATTTTTGTACCCGCCTTTTTTAATTTCAAATCTGACCAGATATTCGTAATCAGCACCCCCAAATTAGTCGAAAAAGACACCCACGTCAGTTTTTCGTACCATCTTTTGCACCCGCCATTTTGAATTTCAAATCTGACCAGATATTCGTAATCAGCACTCCCAAATTAGTCGAAAAAGACACCCATGTCAGTTTTTTGTACCATTTTTGTACCCGCCATTTGGAATTTCAAATCTGACCAGATATTCGTAATCAGCACCCCCAAATTAGTCGAAAAAGACACCCATGTCAGTTTTTTGTACCATCTTTTGCATCCGCCATTTTGAATTTCAAATTTGACCAGATATTCGTAATCAGCACCCCCAAATTAGTAGAAAACGACACCCATGTCAGTTTTTTGTATCATGATTTATATCCGCCATTTTGAATTTCAAATCTGACCAGATATTCGTAATCAGCACCCCCAAATTAGTGGAAAACGACACCCATGTCAGTTTTTTGTATCATGATTTGTATCCGCCATGTTGAATTTCAAATTTGACCAGATATTCGTAATCAGCACCCTCAAATTAGTCGAAAAAGACACCCATGTCAGTTTTTTGTACCATTTTTGTACCCGCCATTTTGAATTTCAAATTTGACCAGATATTCGTAATCAGCACCCCCAAATTAGTCGAAAAAGACACCCATGTCAGTTTTTTGTACCATTTTTTGTACCCGCCATTTTGAATTTCAAATTTGACCAGATATTCGTAATCAGCACCCCCAAATTAGTCGAGAAAGACACCCATGTCAGTTTTTAGTACCATTTTTGTACCCGCCATTTTGAATTTCAAATTTGACCAGATATTCGTAATCAGCACCCCCAAATTAGTCGAAAGAGACACCCATGTCAGTTTTTTGTACCATTTTTTGTACCCGCCATTTTGAATTTCAAATTTGACCAGATATTCGTAATCAGCACCCCCAAATTAGTCGAAAAAGACACCCATGTCAGTTTTTTGTCCCATTTTTTGTACCCGCCATTTTGTATTTCAAATTTGACCAGATATTCGTAATCAGCACCCCCAAATTAGTCGAAAAAGACACCCATGTCAGTTTTTTGTACCATTTTTGTACCCGCCATTTTGAATTTCAAATTTGACCAGATATTCGTAATCAGCACCCCCAAATTAGTCGAAAGAGACACCCATGTCAGTTTTTTGTCCCATTTTTTGTACCCGCCATTTTGAATTTCAAATTTGACCAGATATTCGTAATCAGCACCCCCAAATTAGTCGAAAGAGACACCCATGTCAGTTTTTTGTACCATTTTTTGTACCCGCCATTTTGAATTTCGAATTTGACCAGATATTCGTAATCAGAACCCCCAAATTAGTCGAAAAAGACACCCATGTCAGTTTTTTGTACCATCTTTTGCATCCGCCATTTTGTTTATTTGTACTAGACAAAATACAGTACCTATCTAGTAGTACCTCGTACCTATAATACCTGTTCTGACAAGACTCGAATAAAACTGTCCACCTACTAAAACTGAACTGGCAACACACGTTGCATCCAGAGACAGACATAAAAACAGACAGAGAACAAGCATAATTTTCGCTCGCTATTGTAGTGTGCGGAGCGGCAACGCTGCGCTTTTATAGAAGCGAAAACTGGTTTGAATTTGTTGGCCGTTAAATGGTTTTTTGCTTCTTGTGATGTAACTATTGGTCCTAGAGACTCCAAAATTTTGGTGCCAAGTGCACTAATTCATATTGACATCTGGAGATATCAACCGAATCTCTATCTTTTACCGTTTCTGAGATCCAGCATGTGTCAGCTGGAGAAACGTTTCTCCAGCTTACACGTTGCTAAAAGCCTGTAGTTCAAAGAGTTTTGAACCTAGAAGCCTCAAATATTTGGTACCTTTGGCACCAATTGTGCACTGAATCTGGAGATATCAACCGTGTCTATAGCTGCAGCCGTTTCAGAGAACCAGCATGTGCGTGCTGAAATAACGGTACGTCAGCTTACACGTTGATGAAGTCTTATAACTCCGAGAGTTTTTTAGCTGCAGGTTTGGAAATTTTGCTACCTAGTGCACTAATCTGGTACTAAATGCTAGCGTTTATTCTATAGCTCTATCAGCACTCGTTTGCCCACACTGAATGAGGAAGCTGGTGGCATGTTACTTCAGCTAACACACCTTCAAAGGCTTGTAGCGTCGTTGTTTTTTTGGCACCTAAATTATGGTTGTAATCTATGATGGTACTAAATATGCACTAAATACTGGCATTTTCAGAATCTGCATTTTCCATATGAGGAAGCTGGAGGCATGCACATTGTTATGGGTACTAGACGTCTGATATACTTAATACTATACATTAATACATACGAAGCCGGGACGAGCTGCTAGTTTATAATATCCTTACCACCTGTTTACCAAACATTGCAAATATAAATATCTAAATAATGAGTCATCCCTGTTCCGCTATGCATTACTCATATTAATTAAATAATATTCACTATAAGACATTACACATTACTCATACATAAAGAACATGATGAGTAATAGGAATAATTACGGAGGTGGTCAAAGGACATTCTCACTAGATAACTTGACGACCGATGTGGCGCGGCGGGCGAATGTCCGCCTGCGACGCAGGAGGTTGCGAGTTCGATTCCCACCTTCGGATAAATGTTTGTACGATCTGCAAATATTTATTTCGGGTGTTCTGGGTGTTTTCTATGTATAATAAATATGTATGTAATGTATTGTATTAAGCTACCAGTCATCTAGTACCCATAACACAAGCTCTGCTTAGCTTGGGGCTAGATGATGCTGTGTGGATTGTCCAGCATTATTATTATATTACTAGCGGCTGCTCGCAGCTTCGCCCGCGTGGCAGTTTTTTTCCCGTTCCCGTTATTTTTTCGGGAAAAAAAGTAGCCTATATGTTAATCCAAGTTATAATCTATGTTTATACCAAAATTTATCCAAATCGGTCCACTGGTTAGAGCGTGAAAGAGTAACAAACATCCATCCATCCATACTTACTTACAAACTTTCGCGTTTATAATATTAGTAGGATTTTTATTATTATTACATACATAGATATTTTTTATTAGACGAAAAATACCGGTCCAGAACGTTACTTATATTTAGTTAGGAAAGTTGAAACAAACATCAAAACAACGTGACAATGTAAACACTTAAGTGATTCCGGAAAAATAGTACACTCGGAGAAAGCTGACGGACGCTGCAAGTGTGGGACATGACGTAAGCTGACAGCGGAGGACATGGAATGTTTGTTGGCAACTGTACAACCTAAACTATGATTGCTATCGCTATTTTTGTTACTACAAATCCATGTTGAACGTTTTCTTTCGTTGTAAATAATTTTTTTTTAATGTCCAAGTCAAAAAAAGGCTTAATAAAAAGACAAAAAAATTGCATCACGATTTTTAATCCCCAGGCACGGTAGATATCCCCTCAGATCTCTTAGCACAAAGAACCTACTCGTGATTCTTTGAGGATACCTAAGGGTGTAGTCAGAGGTATGTCCAGATATTACATTTGGTAAAATCCCACATTTTGCAGTAGTTGGTATTCCACATGTGACAGGTTTCAAGCCCATCGCCGCTACTAGAATACTAACTGGTGACCTTACGATGTTTTCCGTCACCGTTTGAGAGCACGCGCACATAAATTTTTCGAGCAGAAAAATCCAATGGTGCACGACTGGATTCCAACCCACGCAGGTGTAAGCAACGGCATGGTACGCCGGCTACCCAGCCGGCGTACCATGCCGGTTACACCCCATCTAGCCAAGTTTCTGCAGCGGCCGAATTGGGTTCAAAGTCGATTAAGAGATTTCCATATCGGCTACTGCCGCTCGTGCCCAGGTGGCAGGTGCTCTGCTGGGGCAATGGACTGTAGAGGGGGGAAGATGATTTCTCCACAAAAAAAAAAGTCAAAAAGTCAAAAAGTCAAAAAGCATTTATTCAGTAATATCCGCAGGGATCATCTTGAAACGTCTTAAATCTAGGTGAATCTAAGCGCCAGTTCCTCGCGACCAAGCCTAGAAGAACCGGCAAGAAACTTACGGCTTGGTTCCTACCGTTTTTTTGTATGATCCTGTTGCAAAATAATAATAATGTAAATAATGAAGCTCCAGTGTGGTGCCAATCTAACTGAATGCAAGACATGAAACATGCTAAGGCAATTATACCAAGGATTTAAAATACAACAAAAGTTCAAAAGGCAGCACACGCTACGCTTCATCTAATAGTAATGCTTACAATTTATTGAAATCAATTAAGAGAATAGTACAGACATTGCAAAACTATATCCTAGCTGTCGATGGGTAGAGCGATCGTAACATCTGGCCACGCAGATTTATCATTAATGTAGCTATCTAGGGTATAGTAAGCTTTCTTCATAAGATTTGTCTTAATGTAGGCTTTGAATTTCCGAATGGGAAGCTTAGTGGCATTTTCTGGAAGTTTATTATAGAAGCGTACAGTGTTCCCCATAAATGACCCATTTACTTTTTGCAGTCGAAATTTCGGAAAACATAATTTATTATTGTTTCTAGTGTTGATACTGTGCTCATCACTTTTTTTCTTAAAACTTTTTATATTTTTATGAGTGTACAACAGATTTTCATAAATATACTGCGAAATTACTGTGAGAATATGAATTTCTTTAAAACGTTCTCGCAAGGAGTCGCGCGACTTCATTTTATAAATGGCCCGTATGGCTCGTTTTTGCAAAACAATTATTGTTTGTAAATCAGCAGCTTTCCCCCATCACAACTCACATCATAAGGGAGTTTCGGTCAAGAGATCGTCTATCTCAGGAAGCTTATTTATTATTTATTTATTTATCAAAAAACGGTCTATCAATGATAAAAAAAATGATTTTTTAGACATAGACATAGACATTGACATACATTTATTTGCTACAAAAACTCACATACACATACAAAACAGATCAGTTCAGTTACAGTTTTAAAATTTCTTTATTAACATAATGAAATATAATATTACAGAAGACTAGTGTACATTTAATCCTAGTGCTCGTAAACATAACTTGTAAGCTGTTTTTTTTAAGTCATACATGGCTTATTTAAAAAACAGATCAAAAAGTGGAAAAAAAGACAAAAGGAAGGACATAAGCAGTAGGTGCCTGTGTGCTACAGCAGCAAAAGGGTCTCGACTCAGCGTAAGCCTCACCACTATACTTACTACTTACTTACTTAGTACTTTTTTGTACTGAAGGGGTAACTACCGTGCCTGGATTAAAGTCGTGATTCAATTTCTTTTCATTAATTTTAATATTTTTTACGAGCGAGAATATTTTATTTTTTAAATCGCTTCAGCTTAAGCTTTGTACCATAACTGCGTTCGTCTCCATCAGTGACCATCCACATTACATGATCTATTGTGGTATATACTCTCAGCTCAGTAGGTAGCTCTGCCTATTGTGCTGCGCTGGGTTCGACTCCCACCGAGGACAAATATTTGTGTGATGAACATAGATGTTTATGTCTGGGTGTTGTATTCTAAGTATGTATACAAAAAAACGGTATAAAAGTATTTTATAATACGACTGGCCAACAGCTCAGTTATTAGTAGTTTTACCTTCTGTGCTAGCTGTGGGTTCGATCCCTACCGAGGTCAAACATTTGTGTGATGAACATAGATGTTCGTTCTCTGGATGTTATATTGTATTCTAAGTATGTATTTACAAAAAGAAAGCATAATAATAAATAATAATGCTGGACAATCCACACAGCATCATCTAGCCCCAAGCTAAGCAGAGCTTGTGTTATGGGTACTAGATGACTGATATACTTAATACAATATTATATTACATACATAGACATTTTTTATTATGCATAGAAAATACCCAGAACACCCGGAATAAATATTTATTAGCCTGCTTAATAATAATTGTGGTTTTCTGATCATGTTTGATGCTGGCTATTTAAGATACTTCTCTATATCAAGTTTTAAAAGCCATAAAAGTTTTTAAGTACCAATCAATCAGAAAATATAAACAAGGTTAAAATATAAGGCACTAAATTTAAAAAATTCTTAAGTTGGCTTTTCAACAAAATGTGTTTAATATGTGCATTATATTTGGCGACTGAAAGTTAACCATAATACTCTACACAACATAACAGGTCTTGTGAGCTTGACAAACTTGACAGTAACTTACTAGATTGTTATTACGGCCAGAATTCGTTTTCTGTCATCTTTGGAAACAACATAGCTTTTTCATTATTCCAGTGTTATTTTAGGTTTTACAATGTAGTTTTTATAATATTCTAAGCAATATATTGTGTGTGCGATATAATATTTACAAAAAAGTATTGTATGTATTCTATAGTCATCTGGTTCTTATAGTACAAGCTCTGCTTAGTTCGGCGCTAGATAGCGTTGATATAAATGTCCACAATTACTATTCAGAATATTTTTAAGGTTGAGTAGAAGTGAATATGTAATCGGTTTCCGAAAATTCTCAGAAAAGGTTACCTGGCACTTGTCATGAAGGAATGCACGTATTTCATTAATTGTTTATTAAATCTTTGAATCCTTTAAAACCTGTTATACGTCCTTGGTAAGTACATTGAGTTCCTATACATATATACTACATACACACCTAGTTCTTGTTGGTAGAGATATCTACACATCAAGACGAATATACCCTAAAAATTACAAGAGGTTTAGGCCATGCGTTGTCTGAATCAGTCAGTCAATCATTCAGGACATAGATTCTTATAATTGGTAACTAGGACAAAGATAAACAATTTATTTAATACTAGCGAAACGCGCGCAACTTTGCCCGCGTAAAGCTATTTTCATATAAACTTCAACCCCCGCTGTACACGTTTAGGGGTTGAATTTCGGGAATTCCTTTCTTAGTACACCTCAACGCATCAAGACGAATATACTCTGAAAATTTCAAGTCTCTACGAGCAGTGGTTTAGACTGTGCGTTGTCTATATGTCAGTCAGTCAGGACAAAAATTCTTATAATTGGTATAGATTTATTTTAAAACTTTCTCAGGCCCTTATTCATATAAATATACAAGCACGCTTTACTCATAATAATAATAATGCTGGACAATCCACACAGCATCATCTAGCCCCAAGCTAAGCAGAGCTTGTGTTATGGGTACTAGATGACTGATATACTTAATACAATACATTACATGGATAGTTTTTTTTTGTTATACATAGAAAATACCCAGCCACATAATAGCTGCTATTAAGAAGATATTTTCTCTAGTGTTACATTTTAGTTTCCGCTCTGATTACAATTATAATTAGGTACAATCCGCAGTCTCGGTTGTCGCTTAAATTTACGATTGAAGCATTCATTCATTGTGAGATAGTAAAAAAATATGAGGAAAGCATGACCAAAGGTAAAAGACACGTGATACTTCTAGTCTATTACTTAAGTCTTCTAGGCTTGGTTGCAAGGAACTGGCGCTTAGATTCACCTAGGCTTAAGACGTGTCAAGCTGATCCCTGCGGATATCCTACTAATATTATAAACGCGAAAGTTTGTAAGTATGAATGGATGGATGGATGTTTGTTACTCTTTCACGCTTTAACCATTAAACCGATTTGGATGAAATTTGGAATAAATATAGATTGTAGCCTGGGTTAACATAGCTACATTTTATCCCGAAAAAATAACGGCAACGGGAAAAAACTGCCACGCGGGCGAAGCTGCGAGCGGCCGCTAGTTAGGTACTGAATAAATGCTTTTAAGGTTGCGTTAAACGTTTAACACTACCGTGGAGGGGGTATGAAAGCACTGTTTTTTTCTCTCTTTCTCTCATAGCCAGTAACGTTAGTTTTACTTCAGTCGTGTGGTCTAAAGCACACTCGTTTTTTTTTACTTTGACTTGATTTTCTACTCAGGGTCTGAAGAGTTTTATTTATACCCACTGGCACAGAACTAGCTTCAACATATTTTATCGAGTGGTTTCTCTGTGGACATCGTATCGATAAATATGTTAAAACTTCTCAAATTGATCAACCTAGCGCCTAACTTAGTCCCATGCTACCAATCTCGATAAATTCCGATAAAATCCAGTTTTATCGAGAATTTATGATAATTTTATCCGCCATTTCATCGAAGTTTGCTGTACTTTGGATTTCAAGTTTGAAAAGGTGAAAGTGTTGGTTATAAGGGCTCGGGAGGTCTACTTATTATTATCACTTTGTAAAAGGATCATACAAAAAAACGGTAGGAACCAAGCCGTAAGTTTCTTGGCGGTTCTTCCTCGGCTTGGTCGTGAAGAACTGGCGCTTAGATTCACCTAGATTTAAGACAGTTCCAGATGATCCCTGCGGATATTACTGAATAAATAATTTTTGACTTTGACTTTGACTGTTCTCACAGAACCACTAGTATCTAACGTTAGAAGTTGCCGTGACCCCTAAGATACTTGATTATTTGTACGTTTTCTAAAAGTCACTAGATTATAAACACACGCTGTCATGCCATGAAGCCATTAAAGCAACCTTCTAGCGATGAGGCATTGCGCAAGCGCACAGAGTGCAGCACAGTTAGTAGGGCTCGAGGTTGCGCACGCGCAGACGTGACGACATTCCGCTGTCCAATCACGTTTGAGGTAAGGTAAACTGAGGTTAGAAGCTATGGCCAATAGGTTATACTCAATTGTTGCCCTATTGCATGTATTTATCATGTTACTATACACAAGAATAATCCGTCGACCGGTTTTTCCCATCTACTAGGGGTCAGTGCTTGTGTTTTCTCCACAACGCACGATTTTGTGCGGTGTTCGTTTCGAGTTCAGTGTTTTAGGTCTGTCTCGTCAATCAGGTAGTAGAGCTCTTAGTGAAGGGCTCGTCCGGGTGCGTACTAACACCATGCCTATTCCTGCCGCCAAGCAGCGCAGTGTGTTCCGGTTTGAAGAGTGTGGGTGCCGGTGTAATTACAGGCACATGAGGCTTAACACCTGTATACCTCAGGTTGATGGACGCTGAGTAGTGCATCGTCGGTGACGTTCCTAACGAGCGTGACCTACGAGGCTATGCTTTGTTATAGGTGATGGTAACCACTTAACATCAGATGGGCCATCTGCTTGTTCCATTAACATGTTGTATAAAAAAAAAACAAAAAAAGTAGAGGGTAGTCTTCCACGTCCACGTTTTGTCGTTGGCAAGTTCAGGGTAAGCTTTAACCATGTGATCTTCGGGGCGGCTTTGAACTCAAGCCATCGGAGGCGTTTCTCTACAATCTTATCGACTATAGGTACAACTTTAAAACTTCCTCTTAATCATTTGATGACCGATGTGGCGCGGCAGGCGAATGTCCGCCTGCGACGCAGAGGTTGCGGGTTCGATTCCCGCCTTGGGATAAATGTTTGTACCTACGATCTGCAAGTATTTATTTAGGGTGTTCTGGGTATTTTCTATGTATAATAAAAAAATATGTATGTATGTAATGAGTTGTATTAAGTATATCAGTCATCTAGTACATAACACAAGCTCTGCTTAGCTTGGGGCTAGATGATGCTGTGTGGATTGTCCAGCATTATTATTATTATTTTGTTTACAAAGTTTAAAACATGATGGAGATGTTTTTTTTTCTAGGTCCATCTATAATGTCTTAGGTTGTACTAAGCACATAGTTAGGTCATCTAGGTACTTAGTTATACCTAATTGGGTTATTAAGTACACGCAAGCCTTAAGTAAAATGAAGTATAAATAAGCGACTTCTTAGGTAAATAGTTATACTTAAGATAAATTGTTGACAGTCACCACAGTTTAGCTGGTATTAGCACTGTCTTTTGCGCTGTAGGTGGCGGGTTCGCTCCCCAACGAGGACAAACATTTATGTGATGAACATAGATGTTTATTCTGAGTCTGGGTGTTGTATTGTATTCTAAGTATATACAAAAAAAGTATTCTATCAGTTATCTGGTTCAGATAGTACAAGTTTTGTTCAGTTTGGGGCTAGATGGTGTTGAGTGAAATGTTCACAAATATTTATTTAATATTAACACGCTGCGCTGCTTGGCAGTAGGAATAGGCATGTCAAAGTCAAAAATCATTTATTCAGTAATATCCGCAGGGATCATCTTGAAACGTCTTAAATGTAAATGAATCTAAGCGCCAGTTCCTCGCGACAAAGCCTAGAAGAACCGGCAAGAAACCTACGGCTTGGTTTATATGGTGCTAGTACTTCCCCGGACGAGCCCTTCACTAAGAGCTCTACTACTACTAAAATGTACGTTATGTTTACCCAGCATATGTTGCATATTGAAGACGGATTGCAATCTCGTATCAGTTGCAACACAGCAACGTTGCAAAAACTATGAATTAGACAGGTTATTACGAGACAGTTACAACATAACACACGTAAGGTTGCAACCGCATATACGCGTACAGACACGTTTACAACTCCTACCCTATCTACTTACATGAACCATAATCATTTTAGTATTTTTTTTAGTATTTGTAGTGGAAACTTGAGTGAGTGAGGAACAGTGTGATTTGAGAGACATGTAGAGTGAAAGAAGACAGTAATGAGAGTAGAGAAAGGTATGCTAAGATGATTTGGGCATGTAATAATAATAATGCTGGACAATCCACACTGCATCATCTAGCCCTAAGCTAAGCAGAGCGTGTGTTATGGGTACTAGATGACTGATATACTTAATACAATACATTACATACATGCATATTTTTATTATTCATAAAAAACACCCCGAACACCCAGAATAAATATTTGCAGATCATACAAACATTTATCAAAGGGCGGGAATGGAACCCGCAATCTCTGCGTCGCAGGCGGACATTCGCCCGCTCGTCGGATGTCGAGAGAATGGATGAAAGAAGATTAACGAAGCTGGTTTATCAGACGAGTGTGAGTGAGACTGTTGGAAAGAGAAGACCTCGGCGTACGTATCTCAATCAGATACAAGACGTTTTTGATGCATGTCAGAAGTACCCTAATACGACGAGCATGTATGAAGAATGTTATGGGAATGAATGAAACAGACGAAGTATGTCAGGATCGTAGTCAGTGGAAATCCATAGTCTCTACTTACCCCCATAGGATACAGGCGTGAATTTACGTATGTATGTAATATTATAAACGCGAAAGTTTGTAAGTATGGATAGATGTTTGTTACTCTTTCACACTCTAACTAGTAACCCGAATGCATGCTGTTATATAGGGTCTAAGCCTACGTCGTAACAGTTACACAACACTAGCTTGACAAGTCTAATAACATTGGGAAAAAGCAAACGTTCCGATAGAACACATCATTCTATACTCGTAGAACTGGCTTCCGATTAAACGGTGAAGGAAAACATCATTAGGATTTTTTTTTAATTCTTAGTACACTTCCACGTACTAATATAAATATAGATCAAGCAGGTTTGGTGTGTCAGTTTGAATAGAACGTATTTAACACAGGCAAAATCCTACTTATATTATACCTATCTATAAACGCGAAAGTTTGTAAGTATGGATGTATGGATGGATGGATGGATGGATGGATGTTTGATACTCTTTCACGCTCTAACCAGTGGACCGATTTGCATGAAATTTTGAATAGATATAGATTGTAGCCTGGATTTACATATCCCGAAAAAATAACAGGAACGGAAAAAAACTGCTACGCGGGCGAAGCTGCGAGCGACCGCTAGTAAGTACTTATAACAAATAAGCACTAAGTTAGTGCGAAAGGAAGGAAAGAATGGAAACTGTTGGCCTTAGTTAGTTTTTAAAATGTAGTTTAAAGTACCCTTATTATTAGTTTTTACAAATTAAGGAATAATAATTTTTATTATTTCTTTTATTTATTTATTAAGTAAGTCTTAAGTGACAAATTTTTGACAGACTTTCATTGCAAACTGTCAAAAAGTCGTCACTTGTACCGTGATCAAATCTAAGTTGCGTTTGAGTATTCGGCCGTTAGGCACCAACCATAATTAATTAGAATCAAGGCTAAATCAAAATTATAAGAAGGGAACTCGAATCGAACGCGTTTATATCTTTTAAACTAAAAACTTACACTTATTACTAATTCATTAATAAGTTAATAGAATTATAGTGGCCTAAAGTTTTTTTTTGTGGCATGTGTCCGTCATTCGGACAATTTTGCCAATGTCAAGTGGGTTGAATAAAATACTTTAGCCGAGTCGAGTCGGTAAAAAAAGTAAAGTCGGCTGTCATTTGTTTTGAAGAAAAAGATGGCGTTTTTCTTCAAAAGCAAAGGGAAACATTTTCGTTCAAATCAGGATGCCTCATAACACACTTTCATTTCAATTGTTCACACTTGTGCTAAGACCTCAAGTAATGATGGTTAAAATACCACCGAAATTACTCATCAGAACTTAAAATAACACTAGAAAAACAATTAAAATGAAAATACAATGTTGCTTCCAAAGATGACAGAAGACAAATCTCCTAAAGGTGTTCTGTATACTTTGTTCTATAGCTGTGGTAGTCCTAGCTTAGAAGACTCCTCCATCAGCTCCCCCGTATCTTAAGGGACTAAGGGATCACCTCAGGAAATGACCAGCATCATCTGTGTTCTTGATATTTCATCTATACATCTATACAAATAAATAAAATTGAAGTGTCTGATTGTAATATTAAAATAACCGCTTTTTACTACATGCATATGAATGTATATGCGATACATATTCCAAAATAACATTTTTTAAAATTTTTGTCTGTCTGTCTGTCTGTCTGTCCATTTGTTCCGGGTAATCTCTGGAACGGCTGGACCGATTTCGATGGGACTTTCACTGGCAGATAGCTGATGTAACAAGGAGTAACTTAGGCTACTTTTTATCCCGAAAAAATAACGGGAACGGGAAAAAACTGCCACGCGGGCGATACTGCAAACGACCGCTATTTTATGCCGTATTAACGCCATCTGTTGGCAACATCGAGTACTACTTAGTTAAGATTTGTAAGTAAAAATGTTTACCGCCCAACGAAGTGGGCAAGGTCAGCTAGTATGTATAATAAAAAAATCCATGTATGTAATGTATTGTATTAAGTATGTCAGTCATCTAGTACCCATAACACAAGCTCCACCGTTTGAGAGTGGCATTGCGCACATAAGTTTTTCGAACAGAGAAATCCATTGGTACACGACCGGATTCGAACCCACGACCTTGGGATCAGAAGGGTCACTCCCGCTAAACCACCAGTAGTGCTCAGTTTATAAATAAGTAAACTGCTATTTGCTTACCGGTTCCGCGATACAGGCTTGGCTTATTGCGGGGGTCACCAATAAAAGTACAATTGCAAAATTGGTTGGTATAAATAAAATATCTATAATTGACGTCTGAGTTATAATGCAATTGCTTAAGGTAATAACCGCTCAACATCAGGAGCCAGACTCGTTGCTCCACCACGTTTGATGCAACTTAAAACCTTGACAGCCTAGTGATTCTAAAGCCTAAATACGAACCGGCTTTAAGCGGGTCACAATGGTTAAGTAACACCGTGGACAGCCAATTAGTACCGTTAATGTCTGTATGAACGAAAGGTTCTCGAAATCCAGTCATTAAAAGACCAAATCTTTTAAAGAAGCGCCTTTTTTCTTAAAGCGTACTATTGAAGTTCTTATGCGACTTAAAACAAGGTTGCGTTAAACGTTTACCACTACCATGGAGGGGGTATGAAAGCATTGTTCTTTCTCTCTTTCTCTCATAGCCAGTTACGTCAGATGGATGGATGTTTGTTCCTCTTTCACGCTCTAACCAGTGGACCGATTTGGATGAAATTTGGAATAAATATAGATTGTAATCTGGAATAGGACATAGGTTACTTTTTATCTCGAAAAAATAACGGAACGGGAAAAAACTGCCACGTGGGCGAAGCTGCGAGTGGCCTCTAGCACATACATAAATACTTACTTATACCTACTTATTTGCACACTCCATAGCTTGACGCTATAACTCTGTTCCACGAACTACATAAAACTTAAGAGACATACATACTTAAGCATTTAAATTAGCTCTTGCAAAAGCGATAACTAGTAAGGCTGAATGGATAGCAGCATACCTTTGCCTTGGTTGTCGATGACGAAAACTTGTTAAGAAAAAAAGTTGACTATAACTACATAGAATAGAAGAATGTATGACTGTTTGTAATTTCTAATAACCTACAAATTTCATGAACGATAGCGAGATGAGATCTTGCAACACAGATCTGTTCATCATCCTGTCCACTTCATGTGGAGTCGTTACTAGCAGATTTGCTAAAGATCGAAGAGTGTGGAAAAAGGAATTATGCCTGGCAGTAGGACACTAGGTTTAGGTCATCAAAATCGTCATCTTCATCAGCCACTGCTTGACATAAGCCGTTAACGTTTCCAGGAAGAACGATTTTGAGGGTTTTTCATCCGACTTTCCGTGATCCGTATTTTCAATAGCAAATCTGTCATATTTGACATGCAACAGGAATCTGTTAGCAACAAGCAACACCCTTCTGTTTTTGAGTAGAATTGACACAAAACACAGTAGCTTTATCTACCTTTTTTATGCAATTACCCTCTTCTACTTCCGAAAATTACCGAAGTATTTAGTAGGTACCTTACTGTCACTGTTATTTGGTCAAAGTTAAAAGGCATTTATTCCATAGAATCTACTACCACATAGTCTTACAACAGCCAAGAAACAAAGGCTTGGTTCCTATCGTTTTTATATGTGATCATTTTCACAAAATAATGTTATTATGAAGCTTCAGTGTGTTGATTAATCAAACTAAGGTGAATGGAATAATAATAATAATAAAGAAATATTTAAAGATTTTTTTAAGGCCAAATGTGGATATGAAGTTTGGTAGTAGTAAAACTTTGCAACTTATTATTCTCTAAGAAATGATTAACTTCAGGCCTGCATAGCGGTGCAGTTATACTATAATCTGTTATCAAACAATGTGTTGAAAAAGGTTAAACACTTAAGCAGTTATAATGCTTGAGCAAAGTCAGGGCAACCTGCTAGTCAAACCCAAGAAATGTCGCTTGTAATTAATTATGCGTAGGTACCTACAATAATCAAAGACTAAACTCACCTTTTGATGTATCTCTTGCAAACAGGAATTTCCACAAAACACAACAAATTTTTCACAAAACAACAAGAGCACAGTGATTTTTGACAGCTGTCAATGTTCGCGCGTTTTATCACCTTTTTTTTTCGAATGCAAACTTTTTTTCTAAAAAGTTTTGATTTACGCGCGCAGCGTTTGCAACCGCTATACCGACTGACCACTTTCGAATACTGTTTTCGACTCATGGAATCCTACCGAGATTATAGAAAACTTGGACTGTGAACCTTGGACTCTATAAGATAGGGATTATTTTCGGAAAATTATATATTTCTGCTATGTAGGCAATCAAGTTCTTATGGCGAGGTGATAAGAACGAATTAATATGTATGTTTCTTGCCTACATACCTGGGTTACTGAATAAACAAAGATATGGCGGAAAGTAGTATTTAGAGCCTGTTTCTTGGACTTTACAAGATATAGGTTCACGGCCATAGCAAAGTTGATAATCCAGTTATTTCTAAAAAACAAATAGGTACCTACAATACCTACCAGCGTGCCTAACAAGTTAGAAACTACCAAGTAGGTATAGGTAGGGTACATATCAAATTATCAATTCACAATGTTATATTTTACTTATTCTAAGTCTGTATTTAAAAAAAACAAAATCATAGTATTCTATAAGTCATCTTCTTACAGTACCTACCTACCTGTAGTGTTCGCCGGGTGCCGCGCTAACTTCACTTGGCTGTAGCCGGCACGTCCGAACGGGCGCGCGTCGGGAATTCTCTTGTGTACAAAGTAACTGTGGTTTTATTGTAGATCCAAAGAACCCTACAAGTGGCGACTGAGGAGAACAATGTGAGTAAAAAAAAAAAGAAGGAAAAATTAGAGGTATGGTAAATATTTGTAAAAATACCTACTTTGGTATGACCAAAAAGAAATTAATCGTAGTGTATTCAATTCTACCTGTCTATTACCACTTACCTATGCATAACTTAAGCTACGAATAGCTTCTCTAAAATAAACGATTACTGACTTCGGCTACGAGGCATTCATTGCGGGTAACAATAATTACCTACGACGCGACGCGACTTGACAATATTTTGAACAGAGGAAGGTGCATGTCACTGCTCGCATATTGACACCAGTCAAGTTTAGATACTTTAGGTACTACAAGGTAAATTGGTACCTAACCTAAGTATCTACCTACTTACATAAATACTATAAGCCAACCATCGAAATGTTAACCTACACGGTTACTTGAGTAGCATGAATAATAATAATAAACCTTTATTTCAGACAGCTTACAGGTTCATATTACATAAATACATACAAAGAAACGAAAAGAAAATAAGTAAAAGTTTAAAGGCCATGCAATTAAGTACCCAAAGGTGTACTGTTGTCACTATAAATACGTGAAGGGCCACGACGTTATCATAAACGTTAAACAACAAAATAATAACAGGATGAGCGAAAAGAAAATAAGTAAAAGTTTATAAGGCCATGCAATTAAGTACCCAAAGGTGTACTGTTGTCACTATAAATACGTGAAGGGCCACGACGTTATCACAAACGTTAAACAACAAAATAATATCAGGATGACCGAAAAGAAAATAAGTAAAAGTTTAAAAGGCCATGCAATTAAGTACCCAAAGGTGTACTGTTGTCACTATAAATACGTGAAGGGCCACGACGTTATCATAAACGTTAAACAACAAAATAATAACAGGTTGAGTAAGAAAAGCGTTGTGTACCGAAGGTACGTAACTAAGTACTCATCCAGTAAAAATAGAGGGTCATGTTATAAAAATTGTTACGATATCGTAAACGGCCATGCAAGAAAGACAGAATATTTAGATGCCTAGTAAGTTCCTAGGCATGCCTCACAATCACCCACATTTCTTGCTACTATAGGCCACGCAATTTATTGTCATTGAGATGACCAAAGACCACAAAATGTACACTGTGAATACAGGTAACATTTTATCACAAAAAAAAGAGCCATGTGTTATTAACTTAAGGCCATGCCCAAGTCAATCGTAAGTGAAAAGACCGCAACAAGTATACACTGTAGCTACAAGTAGGTACCTAAGTAGGTAGGTACCTGTTAGCTCAAAGTCAAAGTAAAAAAGTATTTATTCAGATATCCCCAGGGATCATCTTAAAACGTTAAATCTAGGCTAAGCGGCAGTTTCTCGCGACCAAGCCTAGAAGAACCGGCAAGAAACTTACGGCTTGGTTCCTACCGTTTTTGTATGATCCTGCTACAAAATAATAATAATAATGTGAATAATGAAGCTCCAGTGTGGTGCCAATCTAACTGAATGCAAGACAGAAAACAAGAACTTACAACAGAAGTTCAAAAGACAGCACACGCTACGCTACGTTTCAACTAATAGCGTACAATCTAATGAATTCAAATAAGAGAATAGTACAGATATTGCAAAACTATATCGCTAGCTACTATAGCTAGCCATTATACAGTTTCACGTTAGAACAACCGCGTAGTGAAGACGTTTTATCACCATATATATCCTAAAAATACAAAGATGCTAAAAGTGTTTTACATGACTACCTTATAAGTAAGTCGTAGAAATTATCCATCAATTTTGTTATTATTTTGGTTCGATGTTATTTATATTGGCCTGGGAGATCCTACAAACTGTGATCTCGGTAACAACCTTCGTCAACAGCCTTCATAAGTCCGCTGCTGGACATATACACTGATTGGCCTCCCGAATATCTGGGGTGTTTGCCGTAGTCACCACGCTTGGCAGGCGGATTGATGACCATTCAACTATGCAGGAATTTAAAGTAAGATGCCTAATAATTCGTAGAAAACTACTACTTTGTTGCCAAATTTTAGCTATGGCAGGAAATTCAGAAATCTACATTATGACTACCAAACCTTAGTTGTTTCCGAGGCCTAAATGGTCCCGGAATTTCACTGAACTGGTTTAAAAATGCAAGAACTAGGCGTTAGACTGACTGTGAAGCTTATCATCTAAAAAAGTTACAAAATATCTAAAAATATGGGCCTAACAATATTGCTTCGACAAACAAGAATTGACTTAAGTACCTTGTTCATTTGATCCCATGAATGACGTGACAGTCATGAAGTGACAGAAAGTTGTAAAATGTGAAATATGTAGGTACTTAATTTACAACAGATGCAATGACCAAAGTATATCTATATAGGTATCGTAGATTTGGTTACTAGTCACTCTCTAGAGTCTATTATTATAATACTTTGCGAACACTGAAACTTCAAAAGCACAAATACTGGAAATTGTTGGTATATTCAAGAACCTAAATCCTACTAAATAAGAAGTGTGTAAGAAACATAGAACAGAGTGTATTTAACGAAAGAAACACCAGTAGCTCAGTTACAGATACAGAAATATATTAATTTGCTAAACAAACAAAACATAGTACAAGATAAATTAGAAGTGTAAAAAATAAATGAAAAGGAGAACAACCACAGAAAAGTACTCGCGTCTAGACGACTCAACGATTAAATCACCAAGCATGGTGTACCTATAGATAAAAGATGCACGTACAAATTTAATAATGTGACTGATACCTACATACATATCTGCTACTCTGGAGGCAGAACATTCAACTATGTAGACTAACTAATTACATACCTACAACATTGATACTTACTCATTAAAGTAAGTGGACGAATAAAGATATTCAAGATATCAAGGAAAATATATTGCTATTACATATAATAGTAAAACGTGAACAAAAAAAAAACCAACAGTTACATACACAATACAGTTCTGGTAAGTAACAAAATCTAGTTAAAAATACGACAAAGTAAACCAAGATGTACAAAAATATGTCAAGACATGACAGGTAATACAAAACATTAATAATAATAATAATAAGCCTAGTTGCAGTTCTTGCTGTATCACTAAGACGTCAATGTCTTCTGAGGGTTTGTTAATGTAAGTAAAATGAAAGTCACCCAGACCGGTGGCAACCATAGAATATTTAGTCCATATTCTTAGGGTGGCAATCATACATTTGAGATATTAAGGTAACGAGATACTTGGAATCTATGGTTTATTTAACGGAAGTAGTTACTATGGAATATTTACTGGTTATTGGTAGTGGTCCTACTGAAATATAAAACATTAACTGCATAAAATATAGCAATACTTACTGAAACTTACTTTTACTCTTACTTTAATACTTGAAACCAGATATAGTTAAAATACGACATTTTAATAAAGAGGATTAATATTAGAGTATATAAATTAAAGTAATCACATCTTTGAATCCCAGTTGATGGTTCTTCGTGACCTTAAAACTGATAATGCACTATATAAGTATTTGATACCTAACTATGTTTTAAACTTTCATGTACATTCGTCGTGCTGCCAGCAAAATTATATTGATGGACCTTGAATGGACTGATGAAAGCAATCCGTATTGGAGCAACGCGACTTTTCTTTTACTTGTTTAATTCATTCAAGTAACTTATCTTGAAAGTTGAAGTCTTTTACCCTTTATAACACGACTGACGTCTGGCCCTAGCTGATCCAAAGTCTTGACACTCGACAGCTTCGATGAATTTGATTCGACCAGATGTTTCACTTGGCGAAGAGTGTGGTTAATATAACGAATCAGTGATTTTTGCAGGTTATTGCCATGAACTTTTCAAGAGTTCCGATTATTTGGTAAGATCGTTTGCTTTAGAGTATGATCGATGTTTCAATGGCACGGATTTTGGATTCGATATGTGGATGGACCTGTTCTTGAAGTTATTCCGACAAGAACTAGACTGCTAATAAATTTTAAAAAACTATTACATCACATACCAATGTAGTTGTTCAGAGCTATGCCTAATCATAGTTAGATTTTCATCCTTCCTAAGTACTAAATAAAATATCAAAGTTAATAAGTTAATTTAACAACTGTTACAATTATTCAAGGATGTACAATTTTGTTCTATGATGTATAAAACCTTTTGTACGTATACTCTCATAGACAGCCATCATAGCTTGGTTGGTAGTGGCTCTGCCTTTTGCGCTGTGGATTGTTGGTTCGATTCCAACCAAGGACCAAACATTTCTGACAAAGGTACAAAATATGTGACTTTACACAACTCACTACTAACTTAAGCTTGTGGAAGTAACACAACGGCTATGATAACAAAAATTATGATAATAAAGTTCCATACTGAGTCGTTCTAGTGCGTATGCTCATTAACAGTTTATGTGCATATATATGTAGGTACTTACCTACAAATTTCACACTAGTAGTTATCAATGTAAATATATAATAAGCATCTCTTTTGTTGTTAGTAACAAGAGAAATTCTAAGTTAAAATCTAAAATGCAAGTAGGAGTAATAATACCGCATGATTTAATAGTTTTGTTTTATCTACCTTACTTATATAAATACCTAACTTTTTCATAATAAAACATGTTGTCTAGTAGAAATGTAAACATGCTTAAGAAAATAAGCCTTTCAGCTTTTGCCGCACCATTGACTTGTGACAGTAAAGTTACATCTCTTCGAAATGCAATGTCTTCTGTGCCCTTATGCCCTACTACTTGCGCAAGGGATGACTACGGACACTGCCAGAAGGGGCGAATTTCTACGCCGATAGTGTTTTCATTGACGCTAGATGAAGAAGAAGAAAAAGAAGAAGAGAAGAAGAAGATGAGAAGAGACCTGGATTTAAACTAGTCTTATTAGAATACATAGTACCTACCTAGTAGTGTTTTAATACTTTGTATATAACTACGGAAAGGGAAAGGACAGGATCACGGAGGAAGGAAGAGAAAATGAGTTACTTATTATTATTCTTTGAAAACTGAAATTCAACTACTTTATTGTGTGTAGGTAATGCATATAATGTAATTGTACTGAACAATATGTTAAATAATGTATTATTGAAATTTTGATTAGATGCAATGAATATGGCGTAAATAGTGGCGTTGAATGTTAAATGTAATAAGTAATTTAGTCACCTAATAGTTTAATGTATAAAATTATATCAAGCTTAAACAAACTATATCATCATGCTACAATTGTATCTTTCATGATTACTGATCTATTTATGTACCTATTCTCAAATTTTATAAATTTTAATAAAGATGAGAATGTAGTGTTCGCCGGG
Organism: Electrophaes corylata; assembly: GCA_947095575.1. Lineage (NCBI taxonomy): Eukaryota > Metazoa > Arthropoda > Insecta > Lepidoptera > Geometridae > Electrophaes > Electrophaes corylata. The sequence continues at coordinate 406,673 of OX352726.1, read as the reverse complement.
TGCCGCGCTAACTTCACTTGGCTGTAGCCGGCACGTCCGAACGGGCGCGCGTCGGGAATTCTCTTGTGTACAAAGTAACTGTGGTTTTATTGTAGATCCAAAGAACCCTACACTACCTACAAGCTATGTTTAGTTTGGGGATAGATAATGTTGTGTAGGTTAAAAATATAATATACTAGTGGTTCTATGAGAACAGTATACCTCGCTTACATAAGTAGACTTTTGAGCAAAGTAAGGGGACAAGTTTTAGCGATTACTCGCGTTTCCTTGGTCCTCGAAAGTCGAATACGGGACTCGAGAAGGCAAAGAGGACTGTGTAGTCTGATTGGTATACGTAGTAATAGATATTCCGCAAAAAATAAAGCTTCAGAAAACTTTCCCCCTTTTACTCCCCCATCTTGGATTTTTTAGCAATATCTTGTTTGCAATCTTTGCAATGAAGTCCTTAGTGTACCTCTCAAACTTTATTAAAATCCCGTCGATAAACAAAGCTACAGCAAACTACGCGAACTACGTAGGCGAGAACAGACTGACTGACAACCGGACAAAAGCATTTTTGCATCTCGAAACTGAGACGTTTCGCTCGCTTCGTTCGCTCAGTCTAATATTTATTTATTTTATTTAGATTTCAGAAATTCAGAAACCTAGCTAATCAGATACCTAATCAAAGTAATCACCTACCTACTTAACGTTACCTAACTACGTTTGTTCAGTGGTAGGGATCGAACCCACAACCTACAGTACAGAAGCCAGAGCAGAAAAACGCTTTTGTCTTTGTCTTTACATATACCCTTGCTCTACCAATAGTAAATCTGTCTAGTCAGAGGTTTTCTAAGGGGCGCTTGCACAAAGATCACTAATTGTATTTAGCGAACCCCTAAATGCATTTAGGACGCTAATTACGTTTATCATCTTGCACAAGGAAAATTACGTCGCTGTTACGTTTACACTAAACATGTTTATCTTGCTAAACATGACTAGCTAAATAAATTAAATCAGATTTTGTGCAATGTCTACTACCGCCTGTTAAATTAGGAATAGTAGGTAGGTATTTAATATAACGTTTTTTTATAACTATAGAAAAACTGAAATAGTCAAGACGTCCTTACGACGTAGATATACCCTCAGATCTCTTAGAGTCCATCAAGTAGCACCAACTCGAGATACTTGAGGATGTCTTATGGTAGTCAGAAGCACGTCCGAATATTACTACTTAATTCCCAGGCCGGGTAGACATACCCACAGATCTCTTAGGACCCACCAAGTAGCACCAACTTAAGATTCTTTGAGGATGTCTAAAGGTTTTTGCAGTCGGTATTACATACGTGACAGGTTGCAAGCCCATCACCGCTGCTAGAATACTAGGTAACCGGTTTCCTCACGATGTTTTCCTTCGCGTTTGCCTAGAATGGAAAAGTCAGAGGTATGACCAATTTACATTTTTTTTTTATACAATTTGCTGATGGAGCAAGCATATGGCCCACCTGATGTTAAGTGGTTACCATAGCTTATAGCAAAGCATCACCTTGTAGGTCACGTAAGTAAGGAACGTACCCTACAATACACTGCTCTGCGTCCAAAATTACATTTGGAAATACCTACATTTCGGTACTCCATACGTGACAGGTTGCAAGCCCATCGCCGCTTCTACAACTACTATAATGAATCAACACTGTGGTAGCACAATAATATAAAATTTATTAAGTTTAAGTAGTTTAAGTCTTTCTAGGTTGACCTAGTTCATTTAATATCACAATTACAAAACAAACTTATAATAATTTATAAATATACTTACTAAAATAACATGATTTTATTCTTACAACAATCTAATACATTATGTTTAATTTCATAAGTATGTTCTCAAATAAATAAATATTTATAAGCTTATGACAAAATAGTTCCTGTGATATCTATACCAATGGGGACCCGTCACAGTTTTATCTGTGAATGCAGTTTTACAGGCCTTGAGAAACTAAAACATAAAGTGCAAAAATTTTTTTTCTACGGCCAAAACTGACTAGGTTATGGGCAAAATACCGAACGAGGCTCACTGACCGCGCGAACAGCCTAGCGTTATATTGTGACGTCATGTCACAATGACCCAGCGCTAGACGCCGAACCCGCGCGGTTTTATTAAAAAAAAATTAATTTAAACCAGAACACGACCCGCGCAGATCAAGTGAACTTTAATAAAATAATGGTGGAGAGCGCGAGCGCGGGCGAAAGAGAATCGAGACGTCACGGTTCCCTGACATGAGCTATCCGGCCGCCCCGCGGTTGACTGGTACAAAATGTGTAATATCTTCGCAACCAATGGAACGATTTCAATGATTTAAAAACTATCGTACCTAAACAAGTAAAAGGAACACCATTACATAGATAATATATGCATTTTCCGACTTGGTACGGGAGCTCATTGACGACCGATGTGGCGCGGCGGGCGCCCGACTGCGACGCAGGAGGTTGCGGGTTCGATTCCCGCCTGGGGATAAATGATTGTACGATCTGCAAATATTTATTCCGGGTGTTCTGGATATTTTCTATGTATAATAAAAAAAGATGTATGTATGTAATGTATTGTATTAAATATATCAGTCATCTAGTACCCATCCAACACAGCTCTGCTTAGCTTGGGGCTAGATGATGCTGTGTGGATTGTCCAGCATTATTATTATTATTATTATTATTATGACAAAATAGTTGCTGTGATATCTATACCAATTAAAAGAATCCTGACTGACTGACTGACATTTAGAGCATTGTCACTCCTTATATTGATCTTCTTTATAAAAATAACTTTATGCAAAGTTACTGAATAAATGCTTTTTGACTCTGTAGCTCGCTAGATGGCGCTTCACACTTATGTCGTTTCAGTCCTGAATTTTGACTGAAATCTGTACAACAAATCTCACAAGAATATTGCCTATCCGTGTGCAATTTCATATGAATTTTCAAATTACCACTAAAAGAAAATTGTTTATTACAAACAGTACAGTTAAATGGTCTATCATCGCTATGTACTTTCATATGCCTAGAAAGATTACCGATTTGCTTATTACATATTTTACATGTATATGCTTTTAAACCAGTATGTATGCTAGCATGGCGTTTTAACTGATTAGTTTCGCGAAAACTGCGCTTGCAAATCTCACAGGAAAATGGTTTTTCTCCGGAATGAACCCGCATGTGAATCTTCAGGTAACCGTTATCTGAAAAAGACTTTCTGCAGACTTTACAACTGTACGGTTTCTCACCGGTATGGGTTCGCTGATGTAATTTAAACGATGCCATTTGGGCGAATTGGCGTTCACAGAAACTGCATGCATAAGGTTTTAAGCCTGTGTGAACTCTCATATGGACTTTTAAAGTTGTATACGCTGTGAAATCTTTTTTGCAAACTTCACAAGAGAACGGCTTTTCACCTGTATGTTGCCTTTCATGGATAGCCAGGTAACTTTTGCTTGTAAAATTCTTATTACATACATTACAAGAATGTGCCTTGATTTGATTGTGGATTATATATATATGTCGTTTTAAATGTGTTCGTTGAGGAAATCTACGGCCACATACATCACAAATATAAGGTTTTTCACCGGTGTGGGTGTACATGTGGGATTTTAACGTTTGATTGTGACCGAATGACTTCTGACAGACACCACACTGGTACTTTCGTTCCCCTGTGTGAACCTTCATGTGTTCTTTTAAACCTTTTTTGCGTTGGAACTCTTTTTCACATTCTGTACACTTAAATTTCTTTTCAAAGTGAATATTTAAATGATTTTTAAGTAATTTAGGCTTGTCTAAGACTTTAGGGCATATAGTGCACGGGTATTTGGTACCATCGCTGTGTTTGGAGCCGAAATGTTTTGTTAAATCTTTGTTTGTGTAGAAAGTCTCGGCACAGAGTAGACAGATATATGATTTTTCCCCGGTGTGAATCTTCATATGCATTTCCAAAGAGCCGTTGTATGAGAACTGCTTGTCACAAAAACTGCAGTTAAATTTCTTTATCCTCGTCTTGCTTAACGGTTTCGAATCTTCTGAAAAAGATAATAAAATTGAGTTTTTTTATTTCACTTGCTGACGGAACAAGCAGATGGCCCACCTGATCTTAAGTGGTTACCATACAAATACACTGCTCTGCGTCCATCAACCTGAGACATACAGGTGTTGCCTCATGTGCCTGTAATTACACCGGCACCCACACCCTTCAAACCGGAGCACGCTGCGCTGCTTGTCGGCAGGAATAGGCATGGTGCTAGTACGCACCCGGACGAACCCTTCACTAAGAGCTCTACTACTACTAAAAATATTAACAATAACATCAACGACTTTCCAAGCACGGTAGATATCCCCGATCTCTTAGTACTAAGAACCTACTCGAGATTTTTCGAGGATGTCTAAGGGGTAGTTAGAGACGTATCCAGATATTACATTTGTTACATACCAATATTTTTACAGTAGTTGGTATTTCATACGCGACAGGTTGCAAACCCACCGCCGCTGCTAGAATACTAAGTTATTTATATGAAATAAATACTTTTATACTAACCGATTTCCTCACTATGTTTTGCTTCACCGCTTGCCTAGGGAGGGTAGACAGAGGTACGTCCAGATATTACATTAGCACTGAGCTTACCACCCAAGTGATCTGGAAGTATCTACTATACGGTCTATTAATTTTATTTATTGATGTTTTCCATCACCACTCACCATCACTATCCGGGATCCAGTCATCTTGCTCCGTGCTCTGTTCTCTGGATGTCTGCATGGTAGCCTTCAGAGCGCAAAGAGGCTGATCATCCACATCAGATAAGTCTATAAAGAATATTGGCAAAGATTTCATAAAATGTCATCTAGTATAAATTAAGCAATGCTTGTACTATGTGACGACCGATGTGGCCTGCGACGCAGGAGGTTTGCGGGTTCTATTCCCGCCTTGAAAAGAACGAAAATAAATAACATCACGACTTAATTCCCCAAGCACGGTAGATACCCCCGATTTTTTAGTACCAAGTACTTGGTCGCGAGGAACTGGCGCTTAGATTCACCTAGATTTAAGACGTTTAAAGATGATCCCTGCGGATATTACTGAATAAATGCTTTTTGACTTGACTTGAAGGTGATATGCTTACCATTGTACTTGTCATCAAATTCCTGGTCAGTTTTCAAGGTTTCTTCTTTAAATGCTGGAAAAAAGAAGATGAAACTCCAATTACAACATATCAAAGCCTCAAGACGTCTATAAAATTACCCCAGATAGCAAGTCGTAAAAACGTGTAGTCATTGACCTAGCACAAGTCAGCAAAGCCTTAGAGCTTATCTTCATAATATTAGTATACATACTTGACTGTAAATAGATTTTTAGTTTATTAATTTTTGTATAAGTTTAAAAATGACAAATAAATTTATATTAGCAATAATAATAATATAATTCTTACTTTCTGTTACATCCTCTGATTCAACCTTAACGTTTTTTCTACAACTGCTCTCTTCTGCAACAAAATTACTATGTTAAAAGTTAATACCTACTAAAAATAAAATTCTATATCGTCAGTGGGTGGTATGGGTATGTACCCAATATAATAGGTACCTATTTAAAATATAAAATCATGTTAAATACCATGATCACCCATTTCTATCCAAAATATTCAAACAAAACTTGTCTTTCTATATATAATAGTATTACCTTGAAGTCCAAGGTACACATGTTTGAACTGGCCCTCGCAGTTGAGGACCTGTCTCTTAAAGAGTGCAGCGTCTTGAAGTCTCCTTTCACAGTCATCACAGATTGTGAATGCGGACGGGTCTATTACAGAGGGATTTAGCTGGAATGAAAAGAAATAAAAGTGAATCAGTTGTCTTTCATTAAGGGTTCTGAAGTCTAACATGCCCTTATACCCATAGTAGTAATCGTTATAAATTCATTAGTTTTTGTAATGATTACTGGTAAGTAAATAGGTATCTACCTACCTGCTAATTTTTGAAAACCGGCCAAATACGTCATCTATGAAAATTTCAACTCAACAACTATCACGGTTCATGAGATGCAGCTTAGTGACGGATGGACAGACAGACAGCGGAGTCTTTGTAATAGGGTCCCGTTTAACCCTTTGGGTACGGAACCCTACAAACGAGAAGGCATGAGTGAAAGTTTACTCGTCTAAGGTGAAAGCTGAGGTGTGCAGCAAATTTTGGGTGGCTATAGATAAAACCGAAGTTGCGGTAGCCGATTCCTGCAAGTTAGAACCAAATTGATTGAACTCACAATAATATCAAAAGTTTTATGAAGAATCACCGAGTAATTTTCTTCCTTTCCGTCATACACGTATAGAACTTCCAAACTTTTGAAATTTCCTTTTGTATGGCAACAGCGGCATAGGGTGCCACTCTCCCACAATTTAGACATGATTAGGCCATTTCCGAAGGAAGAAAGTATTAAATTAGTAAAACAATCAGTTTCTTCAAATCTTTCTTCATTACAATTTTTATTATAATCACGTCTTGTTTTGTTTTTACTTTATTTCCAAAGGTTTTTGGTGGCGGGCATTATAATGACGGATTTATTGTGGGCCTATGCATCACAGATTACACAAAACTCTCATAACCTGGTTGGTGGTACATTAGTAGTCTGTGACACTTATATCGAAGTACATAAGTTGCCAACTCAGTGGATTTACCACTATAACTGGTAATTTTAGCGGAAACATATAATCTACTAGCTGACCCGTGCCCACTTCGTTGGGCGGTAAACATGTTAAATTAGTAAGTAAGTAAGCAGCGATCAGACGATTCATCGGGCCGATGAGCAGGGCTCGATAGATTGGGCGTTCTGATCACACAACACGATATCGCCACCTTACTCACTTCGCAGCCAAACGTCGAGCAGTGAAGATGGCGCCTACGCTTTCAAAGTATCAGGAAACTTGGAATAAAAAAGTACTCTGTGCTTGGAATCGCTGTCGCAACAACTGCGAGTGTAGTAAAAAAAACATGTTGGGTGAAGGAATATTTACTCTTGAGAAATAAATTGTGTAACATGAACATTTTGTATGTGTTAGAGCCGGAGGACTTTAGAAATTACGTCTGAATGAATTCTGGACAATTTAATCATCTTTTAAATTGAGCCATTTTCACTTCATACCTACGTCCTTTCGCGTCGAACGCCGCCACTGAGCGCCCTAACCGCGATCAGACTACACGATTCATCGGGACTTAGGGACTTAGGGCGGTCGGGCACTCTCGATCGCCCGAGGGACACTAACAGCCTAACAGCGATCATACCACCCAATCCATCGGGACTTAGGGGCTTAGGGCACGATTCATCTTACAATTCTTAACTGAAGTAGTAATCGATGTCGCCAACGGATGGCGTTAATACGGCATAAAATAGCGGCCGTTCGCAGTTTCGCCCGCGTGGCAGTTTTTATCCGTTCCCGTTATTTTTTCGGGATAAAAAGTAGCCTAAGTTACTCCTTGTTACATTAGCTATCTGCCAGTGAAAGTCCAGCGAAATCGGTCCAGCCGTTCCCGAGATTACCCGGAACAAACAGACAGACAGACAAATTTTAAAAAATGCTGTTTTGGTATATGTATCGTATATACATTCTTATGCATGTAGTAAAAAGCAGTTAGGTATTTTTAATAATACAAACAGACACTTCCATTTTATTTATTTGTATAGATGTATAGATTATCTATTCTAGGTAACTTTTAACAAAACCGGCTGGCAGCACAACTCTAATCAAAATGGCTGAGGCGCGTAGATAGCAAGCACAGACTACTAGGATGCTAAATTGCTAACGCATGATAGCAAGCTTTGATTAGCTAGCATTATAATTTAATGTATAAGTGAAGAATTTACTGTAGAAATGCCTGATACAATAATAGAAAGTGTCCTCACTGGAAAACTTGATAGCGTGCTATTATTAAAATGGATTAATAACGAAGCAATCGATGTATGTAACCTAAAAATTGATGTTTGTAATGTATGCGCAATATATTATTTTATTTTTTGTTTTATTTTCAGGACGATTGTATTTTATTTTGCTGCAAAAGAAATGAGTTTGTTGTTTGTTTTTTGTCTTACTTGCGGCACCAAACTGATAAGTAAGTATATCTATCTATCTTATCTATTTAGTAGATGAACTTTGTAAACATTATGTTCCCGCTTACCAATTTAACTTAGTCTCTTCCCAGATTTCCATGTCTTTTGTAAAGTGAAACTTTTGACTATTTTTGAAATATTTAAGAATCACAGATGTTCTATCTCAAAATATTATTTGTAATATTTCAGCATACTACAAACAAATAGTAATGCGACCCAAATTCTTCAGATAAGCACTCCTGAAAAACCTCTCAGCACAAGACGTAAGCACCATCGCTCAATTAGTGAACCAACCAGCGATGACCGAGACAGTCTTTCTGTCAAAACTGAAAAAAGCCATGAATCTCCCAACCGAGACCGCAAACGCCCGGGCCGAAGAGTTAAAACAACTCTATTTCCTGATGATCGTAAAGAGACTAACCTTTCAATGTCCTCTGATGAGTCCCGACTGTCTTCTAGCATGGACAGAGTGGCTATATCGAGCACACCACTTAAAAATGGTGTGAAAGTCACAGAGTACCCAAACTTTCCTCTATCAAGCCCAGTGACGCCGAGAAGTTTTATCAGGGATGGTGAAAGATGTGATACTCCTCGATTAAGTCATAGACACTCAAGATCTCATGAAAAAAGTTGTCTCGGTGACTTTATAGTTACGGCCACAAAAAGTTCCAAGAAAAAATCAAAGAAAAATGTCTCAAATGAAGATGAAAAGTTGGAATTAGATCTGAGTAACTCGGAAATGTTTCCAGAAATCGGAGCAAGGAAATCTAGCTCATTACGTGGAGAGAAGAAACGTATAAAACCAACAAACATAGACAAATCTCAAAAAAGTCTTTCTTTGAATAGTTTTAACTCTGAATGTTTCCAACAATCATCACCGTTAGTTCTAGAAGAAAATTCTGCATTTAAACAACAGAAATTCCAACCAAAAGAAACTACAAACAGTTTTGAAGCTGAGCGAATCATTTTAAAGCAAGAGCGGCATAAACTAATGGAAAAATTTAATATTCTTAACACAACATCACCTCTTAAACCCACAACACCTAAAATCAAGATAAATCAAAAAGAATCAGCTGAAGTCAATCAGATGTACATAAAAGCAGATGTAACAAAGATCCTTTTAAAAGACAAAATTGATCTCTTAATTCACATTTACGATAGCTTACTTAAGAACAATTTAATTCTAAGCATTGTTACAGAGATATATTTTTTATTATCAATTGTTATATCGCAACAATATGAAGATGATTATATTAATGCTGAGACGAAATTAAATCAAAACAATATAGATTATTTGCTTAAATCTATACATAATAGTTCATATTTTGCTGTGAAATCATTGTGGAATTTACGAACAACTTTAGAAGTCATATTGGACAAAAATTCCATTAAAATTTTGGGTAAGTTTTCTGTTAAGCACCAACCTTCATCATGCTGAACATTACCAGAAAGAATGATTTTCTCTGCTCATTGCCTCACATATTTCTTTTTATTGGATATTCAATCCTAGAGGTGTGGAACTTCAGGCAGAATATAAAACACTTTGAAGAGACAATACTTTCACTTTTATTAATTTAGTTTTACACCTAGCACTCGACCGGACATCTTTTTGCGGAAGGAAGTTACAAGAAAAAGTTCACTTCGTTGATTATGCTGCCACAGATAATAATCTACTTTTTATATCTCTATTGCTATTCTCGATAACTTTAATACTTTTCTGCCTATTAAGGCAATCATGCAGAGGGGGAGTCAAGACGAATCTCACCCAATCTCACTTGGTGGGCCCAAATCGCCAAAATTGCCTCACGTAATTAATAGATGCCTCCAAATGGCTAAACCAATTTTGATATAAAAAAATGTTCTATCATTTGTTTAGGAAGCAAAAAATATACATGTTTATTAAAATTCGGGAACAATGACATCTGTACTGTACACATACCAACGCCCTCCCATACAGTAAGAGGGTTTTCAAGGGTTACAGGTTAAAACTATATACCTACTACTAATAATACTAAAAATAAAATAAACAGTTATAAAAATAATTAACAATAGAAATATACAATCAAACATGCTTACACTTAAAGGAATCACAAAGATCCCAAACATTATTTACTCGAGTGGGATTTCAACCCACAACCCTCCCCTTGATGCGCTAACCAACTGCGCTATCGAGAATTTAAATGACCCGATGAAAATACATCTTGGGATGTTTTTAATACGGTACTTTAGCGACCGTGGTTTTATTTACAAGCCTATGTAATTTTTGAAAATCTCATAAAGTGAATTTGTTTGTTAATTCTTTTGAGATAATATATTTCTTTAAACCGATCTACATCGATTACCGATCTGCGACGCAACGCAGGAGGTTGCGGGTTCGATTCCCGCCTTAGAATAAATATTTGTACGATCTGCAAATATTTATTCCGGCTGTTTTGGGTATTTTCTATGTATGATAAAAATATGTATGTATGTATGTATGTAATGTATTGTATATCAGTCATCTAGTACCCATAACACAAGCTCTGCTTAGCTTGCGGCTAGATGATGCTGTGTGGATTGTCCAGCATTATATTTATTTATTTTATACATGCTTGACGCTGTACTATCAAAGCCTCTCGCTCCTCAAAGAATCTCGATCAGGTACTTGGTATTAGAGGGGGATACTTACCGTGCCTGGAAGTCAAAGTCATGCTATTTCATTCTTTTTTCTATAACCACAATTTTTTTAGGTGAAAACAAAAAGATTCGAAGTTTCTACCCGGACTTGGCAAAGTTCCTTCTCAACAGTTACTGTGTGCGGTGTGAGAGCCCTTCAGTGGTGGTCCTTCCGCGAGGACCTGCTGTGGTGTGCTACAATATGGAGACGGACAGTGCAGACAACTTCCCAAACACACAGGCGTTTCATAATTTTAAGAAACAGAGAGATTTGTTTTATGATATTGTTAGGTATGTATTTATATCCTGCTAATATTATAAACATGAAAGTTTATAAGTATGGATGGATGGATGGATGGATGTTTGTTACTCTTTCACGCTCTAACCAGTAGATTGTTTTGTTTAAAACTTCAATAAACTTGGCTTCGGCTTGGTTCCTACTTTTTCGTTAGATAGTTTTCGGCTTACAAGATTGACCAAACTGAAGATTAATGTTTTGGATAATAGCCGGGTTTTTACAATGTTTTTTGAGTTTGATTGTTTGCAAATATGGACTAATTCTATCCAAAATATTGTGCAATATTTTTTCTAGAATATCGGGGCAATTCTATACAAAATCGGGCAAATTCTGTCAAAAATTTTGAGCTCATTCTATCCAAAATATTAGAATAATTCTATCCAAAATATTGGGCGAATTCTATACCAAATATTGGGCAATTTTTTCTAAAATATCGTCCCAATTCTTTCTAAAATATTGGGAAAATTCTATCCAAAATCTCAGGCTAATTCTATCCAAAACGTTGGGCAATTTCTTTTAGAATATCGGGAAAATTCTGTCTAAAATTTTAGGCTCATTCTATCCAAAATTTTGGGCAAATACTATCCAAAATATCGTTCAAAAGTAAACTGAAGATGTCTCTATTGACAGATGGTACCAAGAGAGTAATTCTAGCGGCGGGTCTAGGAGTTCGTTCCGCGCGCGTGTGAAAGCGCTGACGTCACACGGCACGAGCGCTGCCAACCACTCGCACCTGGCGAGCCTGTTCGTAGCGCACATGCTGGCCGACTGTCTGCCGGGGAACTCACAGGTACTGCACTACTGCAATAACCAACCCTTTCCCCTTTCACTAACATTCTAATCTCAAAGTCAAAGTCAAAAATCATTTATTCAGTAATATCCGCAGGGATCATCTTGAAACGTCTTAAATCTAAGTGAATCTAAGCGCCAGTTCCTCGCGACCAAGCCGACCAAGAACCGGCAAGAAACTTACGGCTTGGTTCCTACCGTTTTTGTGTGTTTTCTATGTATGGTGTCTGTATACATAGAAAATTACCCTCACATCTTGACGACGCCTTTGGTCGATGTGGTGCGGCGGGCGAGTGTCCGCTTGCGACGCAGGAGGTTGCGGGTTCGATTCCCGCCTTGGGATAAACGTTTGTACGATCTGCAAATATTTATTCCGGATGTTCTGGATATTTAGTTTATCTGTTTCATTAGTATTAGTTGAAGCGTAGCGTGTGCTGCCTTTTGAACTTCTGTTGTATATTAAGTTCTTGGTATGATTCCCTTAGCATGTTTTCTGTCTTGCATTCAGATAGATTGGCACCACACTGGAGCTTCATTATTTACATTATTATTATTTTGTAAAAGGATCATACAAAAAAACGGTAGGAACCAAGCCGTAAGTTTGTTGCCGGTTCTTGGTCGGCTTGGTCGCGAGGAACTGGCGCTTAGATTCACCTAGATTTAAGACGTTTCAAGATGATCTCTGCGGATATTACTGAATAAATGCCTTTTGACTTTGACTTTGATTTTCTATGTATTATAAAAAATATCTATGCATGTAATGTATTGTATTAAGTATATCAGTCATCTAGTACCCATAACACAAGCTCTGATTAGCTTGCGGCTAGATGATGCTGTGTGGATTGTCCAGCATTATTATTATTATCTCAGTAGCTTTGCCTTCTGCGCTGGGTTGTGGGTTCGATCCCTGCAAAGAGAACAAGCATTTGTGTGATGAACATAGATGTTTGTTTTGTGTCTGGGTGTTATATTGTATTCTAAGTATGTATTTATTAAAAAAAGTATATAAGTATTCCCTCTAATATCTAATCCCATAGCACAAGAGTTGCTTAGTTTGGCGCTAGATGGCGTTGTGTGAATTATGTACTAACAATATTTATAATTTATTTCAGGAGTCTAAAATCAGTAAACTGCAACGTCGCTTGACTTGTCCAACGCCTCGGGACTCGAACCGGCTACCCAACTTCACCCCAGATGAAATTTTCTATAAGTAAGATACAGCTTGTGTTATTCTTCACAACATATTCATAGGCACGGTAGATATTATACAATAATAATAAGTAAATAAATACTGATATACATTGATTCCAATTATAAGAATTTACATATAAAACCGACAACCGCTAAGGAATAAAGGTTCTCGAATGGCGACCACGAACCGGGAGACGAAGCGTAGGACGTCCTCCTACCCGATGGACTGACGACATTGTTAGGACCGCGGGAAGTCGATGGATGGAAAGGGCTCAGAATCGTTCTTCCTAGAAACGTATCGAGGCCTATATGTCCAGCTGTGGACTTCTACAGGCTGATGATGATGCACACACTGAAAGAAGAGATAAAATCTATACCAATTATAAGAATCTTTGTGACTGACTGACATATAGACAACGCACAGCCTAAACTACTGCTCGTAGATATTTGTCTTGGTGCGTAGAAGTGTACTTTCGAAATTCAACCCCTAAACGGACGGCGGGGTTTGAAGTTTGTATAAAAATAGCTTCGCTAGTTATAAATCAAATAAATAGCATCACGACTTTAATCCCCACGGTAGATATCCTTCTTAGTACCAAGTACCTATTCGAGATTCTTCGAGGATGCCTAAAAGGGGTAATCAGAGGTATGCCCAGATAATTTTGAAGTAGAGATAAAAAATACAAAAAAAAACGAGTGTGCTAGACCACACGACTAAAGTAAAACTTCTTTAATATACAAAACGTAACTGGCTATGAGAGAAAGAGAGAAAGAACAGTGCTTTCATACCCCCTCCATGGTAGTGTTAAACGTTTAACGCAATAATATTGTTACAGAGAGTTTATAATGCATGCAGAGCACGAGTCCTTCAGAACTCATTTAAGGGATGCATTGTCGGCTGAAATAGTAACATTAGATTCAACACAATTTGCAGTCGAAGACAGGGGCAACTGTATGTATTAAGTTATTTTTATACTTCTAATGTAACAAGAAGATTTCCCTGATAGTTTGTTAGTTTTTATAGTGCTTACCTGCACTTAGGAAATCTCAAAGATTTTATATCATCCCAAAAATTCTTTCCTCAAGTGGGATTTGAACCAAAAACCTTATTTTGACCTTCAAATCTTATTTGCATCGAGTCATTTGAATCCTTGGTAGCGAAGTTGGTTATCGCATCCCCGTATCAAGGGGAAGGTCATGGGTTCAATCCTACTCGAGGAAATAATTTTTGGGATGATATAAAATCTTTGAGATTTCCCTGATGTTAAGTGGTTGTCAATACCTATGACAAAGCATGGCTCTGTAGGTCACGTTCGGAAACGTGCCCTACAGTGCACTGCATCCATAAACCTGAAGCATACTTGTGAATTATCATTACGTCATCCTGAAGAAATAGTAGTAGCGCAGGAGGTTGCGGGTTCGATTCCCGCCTTGGGATAAATGTTTGTACGATCTGCAAATATTTTTTTCGGGAGTTCTGGGTATTTTCTATGTAAGAAAATATGCATGTATGTATTGTATTATATTAAGTATATCAGTCATCTAGTACCCATAACACAAGCTCTGCTTAGCTTGGGGCTAGATGATGCTGTGTGGATTGTCCAGCATTATTTATTATACTTTCTTTTTGTAAATACATACTTCGAATACAAAATAACACCCAGACACAGAACAAACATCTATGTTCATCACACAAATGTTTGTACACACTGGGGATCGAACCCACAACTTACACCGCAGAAGGTAGTGCTACTATGAAGTGAGCTGTAACGGCTATCAAATTCATTATTTTAACAGATTTTTTTATATTTTCAGCAAACAATATCGACATATCCCGGGAATATCTTCAATTAGCCAAGAAGCTAGTTCTCCTAGCTAAGTTCCTAGGGTACTTAACATCTTTACCCTATTCTCCAACCCCTATTGAATTAATCAGCAAAACAAATAATATAATTACTCTGAATAATGAACAGAATTATGTGCTGCCCAAGGAGAAGGTTCTAGAAAATAGTCTGACTTTAAGATGCTATGTAAGTTTTACTGTGTAGTTAAGTGGTGGCTCTGCCTTCTGTAGGTTGTGGGTTCGATCCCCACTGATGACATTTGTGGTGAACACAGATGTTTGTTCTAAGTCCGGGTGTTATATTGTATTTTAAAAGCTTCAGAGCTTTTATCTCAAGGCACGGTAGATATCCCCTCAGATCTCTTGAAGCCTATCAACTCATTATTTTTTAAATATGTCTATGGGGGTTGTCAGAGGTACGTCCAAATATTACGTTTGGTAATATCTTTAAATTAAACATCCTCATAGAATCTCTTAGGGATATCGACCGTGCCTGATGATAAGTCGTGATGCTATTTTTATTATGTGACTTGCCGATGGAACAAGCAGTTGGCCTACCTGATGTTAAGTGGTTACCATTACCTATAACAAAACATTGCTTTGTAGGTCACGCTCGTTAACGTGCCCTACGATGCACTCTGCGTACCTGAGGCATACAGGTGTTAAGCCACGTGTGCCTGTAATTTAATTAAATTTTTTCTTTCCCTAAATTATGTTAAATTTTAATATTATTTTCAGAGCCAACCGACCATAGATATAAAAGGTCTTCTACAAAATGCCATAGACAACGGTCGATTATCGATTGCCTTACCTTGGATCATAAACTACCTATCAATGCTAGACTACACAACCCTACATCTACCTTACTATCAGGAAATAATTAAAATATTATTAAATATATATAAAACAAAATTAGTACTAAACAATAGTACAATGAAGAAGAATACGATTATATATTTAAAATCGATACTAGGGTGGTTCTTCGATTTGCCACATTGCTCTGAGATGGATTCGATTGCGAATAGTGTTGGGACGGATAGTATCGATGCGTGTGATTTAGTCGATGAATCGATATTTGAGCTGTGTCCGTGTTTAAAAGATGTTAATACATTACTATCTACGTGTAGATTATCACAGGTATGTTTTTTTATCATCTTTTTTATACTAGTAATAAGAATTTTTGTCCTGACTGACTGACTGAGATATAGACAACGCACAGCCTAAACCACTGCTCGTAGAGGGTATATTTGTTTTGGGGCGTAGATGTCTTCGAGAAGGACTTCGTTCGTGTGAAGTGATTTTTATACAAACTTTAAACCCCGCTGTACCCGTTTAGGGGTTGAATTTCGGGAATTCCTTTCTTAGGAATTACCTACACCTTTACGTACCATGAAGAATATCTG
The DNA here is from genome assembly GCA_947095575.1 of Electrophaes corylata. NCBI lineage: Eukaryota > Metazoa > Arthropoda > Insecta > Lepidoptera > Geometridae > Electrophaes > Electrophaes corylata. The sequence goes on along the minus strand of OX352726.1, from coordinate 390,387 downwards.
TCTATGTATGTAATGTATTGTATTAAGTATATCAGTCATCTAGTACCCATAACACATGCTCTGCTTAGCTTGGGGCTTGATAATGTGTGGATTGTCCAACATTATTATTATTAATATATATTCTGTAAATTTCAAGTCTATAAGCAGTGGTTGTGCGCTGTCTATATGTCAGTCAGGGCAAAGATTCTTATAGTTAAGAAAAGAATTCCCGAAATGCAACCCTGTAAAAAGCGCATTGAAATTTTTATGAAAATATCTTCCAGTGGATGAATTCTGGAAGAATAAGAATTTGAAATGAACCTTTATGTTTCAGGAACAGAAAGATATTGGCAGTTTTCGTCACATAACTCCTGTCAGTATAAATGTTGATCCACAGGCAAGAATTAAAAATAAGGAGAAAGAATTACAGGTAATTTTTACATGACTACCCCTTAAGGAGGGTAAACTTTTCGAGTGTATGTATGTTTGTATACATATGTAATCTAAGTTGCAACCCCGCCTTGCGATCATAAAGTCGTGAGTTCGAATCCGGTCGTGTACCTCTGGATTTTTCAGTTCTAAAAATAATGCCAGTGCTTATAAACAGCGAAGGAAAACATCGAGAGGAAATCAGTTTTTTCAGCGACGATGGGCTTGCAACCTGTCACGTATGGAATACTAACTACTGCAAAATGTGGGTATCAAATGTTATATTTGGACGTACTTCAGACTACTCTCCTTAGATATCCTCAAATAATCTTGTGTAGGTACTTTACTTTTAGATATCTGAGGGGATATCTACCATGCCGGGGGATTAAAGTAATTTAATAATTTTGTGTTCCCAGTTAAGATTAGAAGAAGAATTAGTTAAATCCCAGCCGTCATCAACTCGGCGAGTGCTAGAGATGGTTATAGAACGTGTAACGTCTGCTGCTGTGCGCGAATTGACAGCGCGCGAGCTGACAGCCGCGCGAACGAAGGCGAACGAACATGTCGCTAGGGCGATCGCGAACGAACACGGACGCGACCATGTAAGTACTACTGCTACTGTTGCTAGATAGGACTAGGTTAACAAGCAAGCGAGCACGAACGTGAACGAATATGCTGTGAAGACGATCGCGAACGAACACAGACGCGACCATGTAAGTACTAGTGCTACTGTTGCTAGATAGGACTAGGTTAACAAGCTAGCGAGCACGAACGTGAACGAATATGCTGTGAAGACGATCGCGAACGAACACAGACGCGACCATGTGACTACTACTGCTACTGTTGCTAGATAGGACTAGGTTAACAAGCAAGCGAGCACGAACAATGACGAACAAACATTCAACCTAAACGATCGAACCGAAGTTCTGAGTAAATAAGTGTTTAATTTTTTATCAAATTAGTGAAGGAAAACATCTTGAGGAAACCAGTTACTTCTGACTACCCTCCTTAAACATCTTGTAAGAATCTCAAATAGGTAGGAAAGGATATCTACCGTGCCTCAGGGATTAAGTCGTGAGGCTATTTCTAACCAAATAGGAGTTGATAAAACTCAGTGTGTAATTTCTTTAACAGGCTTCCTTACTAGCAACAGTAACATCGATCTACAACACACATCTTCAAACGCTTCGGACAGCTGCCCTCGAGAGCGCTAGGGCTCCGCTGGCGTCCCGCACGAAGGCGGCCTTGACAGCCCTACTGCCCACAGCCCCTGCGCCCTTACAGAGGTAAGATGCCTAGAATACCGGCTCTTAAGTTAGTTTGGTAGTTCTATTATTTTTTGTTTCCATGCACACATTTAGGACCTGATGTTTATTTTATTATGTATTTTCGATATTAATGCTGAAATATCTGAAAAAACGGACAAAATGTAGCAATTTTTTATCACGTTTCAAAATTTTTTTTTAATCAGAAGATACGCAGTATATGTATATACAGACAACGAATTTTTTAAATCGGTCCAGTAGTTACGTAGCCTGTTCAATGCAAACAATCAAATCTTAAAATCTTTATAAATATTAGTATAGTTTATAATATTAGTAAGATAAATCTTTTTTATATTATTTTCAGCGTTGCATGCCGAGCTGCTAAGAATAGATTGAATAATTGGATTAATGATCATTGGAATACAACAGGTAATTAACCATATTATATACTAGCTTTCGCCTGCGACTTTGCATCGTAGGGCACGTTCCTAAAGAGCGTGACCTGCGAGGCGATACTTTGTTTTAGGCGATTGTAACCACTTAACATCAGGAGGGCCATCTGCTTGTTCCATTAGCAAGTTGTAAAAAAACTTATCGTTGTATTTTAGGCAATCTACACAATATCTTTATTATTGTAAAGTTTCATTAAAATCCATTCAGTAGTTTTTGCGTGAAAGAGTAACAAACATACATCCATCCATCCATACATACAAACTTATGCGTTTATAATATTGATAAGGATTTCTATCTTCCCAACGAGTGTCCGAGCTTATTTGGAGCTGACTACCCCTGTTCTGTGGCTTGTTTATTTACTTACAGATTGCCTAATTGTTTTTACAGAGTAACCACCTATAACAAAGTATTGCGTTGTAGGTTACGTTAGGAACGTGCCCTAATGTGCCTGTAATATCACTAACCACATTTCATGCTTGTGTATTTTACAGCGGTGCTATGTAAGGATATAGAGTCAGAAATGAAGACGCTACTATCTCTTAACGAGATGAGAGTTCCCAGCCTCCGGACCCCCACTGTCAACGCGTCATCGATGCTTAGCTGTGACGAGAGTCCAGCAACCGTACTTATACATCTCAAGGTATTTATAAAAACCGGCCAAGTGCGAGTCGGACTCGCGCACGGGTTCAAATTTCAAAAGGAAAATTTCATCTCTAACTGCCACGGTTCGTCACAGACAGACAAACAGACAGACAGGCAGCGGAGTCTTTAGTAATAGGGTCCCATTTACCCCTTGGGTACGGAACCCTAAAATGTATTTGTACCACTTATAAGAATCTTTGTCGTGACTGACTGACATATAAACAACGCACAGCCTAACAGCTCGTAGATATTAGAAATTTCAGGATATATTTGTTTTGGTACAGTCTGCTGCACTAGAATGTATACAATTCGTAACTTACAAAATGGTTTTACAGCATCTACGAACTCCAAACCTTTCTTTAGTTGTAGTAGGCTCGAAACGGAGATGGGGTCCAAGGCCTTAGCCAATTCCAGAATGAAAGTTGTTCTCGTTTGTGTCAGGAGCACATCTGCCTGGTGCTGGAGGGCGCGGCGGCGGGCGACGTGGCGCGCACGCTGGCGGCGGGCGCGCGCGCGTGCGGCCCCGCCTGCAAGCCGCGCCGCGCGCCCGCCCTGCGCGCCGCGCTCATGCTCTCCCTCGACCTCTGCCTCGTCTACGGTATGCCATCTGTCCCACACATACCCACCACTGACTATATAGACCCCCCTCACATTCTCAAACACCTTATTGACGTCATATCATCCTCAATCATGTTGTTAAACCCCCCACTGACGTTATATCATAGACCCCCCATGGACGTCATATCATATACCCCAAGTCACATTCTTAGATCCCCACTGACGTTTTATCATACATCCTCAGTCATGTTCTTAGATCCCTCGTATCATAATATCATAAACTCAACATCACATCATAAACCCCAGTCATGTTGTTAGATCTTCCATTGACTTCATATCATAGACCCCCAATCATATTGTTAGACCCCCGTTGGCGACATCATTATATACCTGTAATCATATTTTTAGAACCTACATTGACTTTATATCATAGACCCCCAATCATATTCTTAGACCCCGCATTGGCGTTATATCATTATACCCTAGTCATGTTCTTTAACCCCCTATTGACAGCATATCATAGATCCTCAGTCACGTTCTTAAACCCCTCTTCCCCATTTACCACAAATCATATACCCTAGTTAAGATCTTTAACCCTCCATTGACGCCATATCATATAACCAGTTGCGTTCTTAGATCTCTTTTGGTTGACGTCACATTACTAACTCCTAATCACGTTCTAAGTCTGAAGCCTTCCAAAGCTGTTATATCTTGAACACCCAATAACGTAAGACCTCTCACTGACGTCATATTTTAATCTTAAACCCTTCTTTGAAGTCACTTCTTACGCATGTAATTCTACCACCTAAATGATTTTTACATACAGAAAATATTTTGATTGACCCCCCAGTGACGTCATATCTCACAGTTTAAGTCACAGTATTAATCTAGTAATTATTGTTTCAGTATCAAAAAAACCTAAAGAGGTTAATGAATCATTTTTACAAAAACTTCACGAAATTTGGAATGTATGTTGCCCTGACAGAAAACATAACTCACCGAACAACATTTCTACGACCGAAAGAAGGGAAGACTTATCACCTGAGCTCAGAAACTACACGGACGACCGACTACCTACCCCTATAAGCGACGAAGAAACGGAGATTGTAAACGGTGTCGATAAGGACAGGGTAAAAGGAAGTGATATTAATACAAGAAAGACTAGTCTGACTACACAATCACTGGGTTCAAATGTCAAATTCAATTTTGATATGGAAAATTCCGATTTACAAATAATAAATCCAAATTCACCAATTGAAAGGGGCGTGAAATTAGATCAAAAATCACCAAAAACTCCTATTTCCAAGTTAAGTCCTAAGACGAGTCCTATAGTGACCCCGTTGAAAAGAATAACTCCAATTGCCCAACCAACAACTCCAAAAAGTAAGATTCATCCACAAATCACTATAAATACACAAATGGTAGATCCAAATTCCAAACAGATTCATCCAAATTCAAGAGCAGAATCAAAAGTGGATCAAAATGTAACATTTGAAGAATCAAGCGATTATGTACTGTATTTTGATAGAATTCTTTGCCCGAGGAATATTATGATTTTAAGCTCCTCAAAATGTAACCAAACTGAAGTTTGGGAAGCTTTAGCATTTGTGATAGTGTTTTTACTGAAGAATGATTATTTATGTGAAGATTCCTTGACGGAGCAGTGCCTTGCTGTGTACAGACAGGACTGGCCTCAGGTAAATACCGTTCATCTATCATCAGGGCGACGCAGGAGGTTGCAGGTTCGATTCCCGCCTCGGGATAAATGTTTGTACGATCTGCAAATATTTATTCCAGGTTTTCTGTAATTAAAACGATGTTACACCAATTACAGTAATTAAAGATAGATCAAAAATAGGTATACACAATGTCAAATTAAAATAGAGATAAGAGGTAAAAGTTAAATGTACAAAAAATGTCAAAATATTGTATTAATGTCAAATGTGAAAAAAAAAATAGTAATAAAATTAAAATCTCTAAATGTCACGCTCACAAAATCTCAAACATTCCAATAGCACTTTCATCCAACTATCCTCAAACAAATCACAGCCTAATATATTTAACATCCAGGCAGAGAAACATGTATGTTGTATACATGCTTGTTTGTCTTGTGTAGGATCGAATCCACAACCCCAGTCCATAAGGCAGACCTACTATCAACGGAGTTGTGAAATGTTTTATGAAAAATCGTCACACAGCAAGTTACTGGCCCACTTGATGTTAAGCGTTTACCTCTGCATATGACGCTCACATCACAGTAGAACTAGCACCATGTCCATTCCTGTCTGTGAGCTGCTTGCTATGTTCCGGTTTGAAGGGTGTGCGTGGGTGACATTACAGGCACATGAGGCAACCTGTATGCCTCAGGTTAATGGACGCAGAGTAGTGCATCGTAGGGCACATTATTAACGTGCGTGACCTACGAAACAAAACTATGTTATAGGCGATGGTGACCACTTGACATCAGGTGGACCATCTGCTTCTTGCATCAGCAAGTTGTATAAAAAATAATATATTCTAAGCCATGTTTTTTCTGTTTTCAGAGTGTCTTAGAAAACCTATCGTGTTGTATGAAGGCTGTGTCATCGAAGTGGTCGAGGTCATCGACCGGGAAATTCACATTATTTTTGGATTTCTTAGCGGAGTACTGTGGTAATATGGACTATGAAATTACAGAATAAAAATAGTGAGACAGTCTTCTATTTCTAATATTATAAAGCGGTAAAGTTTGTGAAGTTTGTAGGGTGTAATTTCTGGATCTACTGAACAGTTTTTGACCATTATTTTACCAATAGAAAGCCACGTTCTTTGTCGGTGTCATAGGCTGAGGTTGACAACTTGAATCCTCAAGTACGGTAGAGATTCCATCCGATCTCTTAGTACCAAGCTACTCGATATTCTTAGAGGATGTAGGGGTAGTCAGAAGTATGTCCAGCTATTACATTTGGTTCCACATTTTGCAGTTAGTATTCCATACGTGACAGGTTGCAAGCCCATCACCGCTGCTAGAATACTAACTGGGTTCCTTACGATGTTTTCCTTCACCGTTTGTGAGCACTGGCATTAAGGTTAAACAAGTCGGTACGTTGTCCATACAAACGCTGTAAGCGTTTAATGTCTACTATTTATTAACGTGCGTCCGAAGTTAAACAAAGATTGAGTACTAAATCTTTCGACGCTTGTAACTTTCAAGGTAATCTGATTTTACTGTAGAAAAAGAGTAACGTACATAGATAACGGCGAGATAATTCAGTATCGAACTTAATTTCGGACGCACGTTAATAAATAGCTTAATAAATAGCAGAACATTAAACGCTTACAGCGTTTGTATGGACAACGTACTTACCAATATTTCGGATAGAAACGGGATATTTAACATGATTTTTGAGTTTGATCTAAAATATTGATCAAAACCATGATAGTTTAAAAAGTTATAACGTATTTACTGACTTTTTTTTTATACCACAATTGTTATACATATTTTATTCACGCTATTCACTTGTTTAACCTTAAGTACATAAACGAGAAACTTTTCCAAATAAACGGGAGGTGAGGCTTGGGTTGATTATAATGAATGTTTGAATTAAAAAGTATTTTGTCCCAATACTCATAGTAGTCTTATAATTCTTTAAAATTGACAAGACAATTGATCAAAATCGAACCCACACTCAATGTAGACAAAGGAAATTGATACTATGTACAATATTTAAAAAAAAGTCTAAATACTAACTACTAAGGCCCGCTTACACAACAATTGGTTTAATTTAATATTTTTGTAAAATGTTATATTATATAAGTAAGTTCCTTGTGATATTTTTGTCAACATTACATAATAAAATGAACTAAAACACCATTTATTGTAAGCAAAAACTTATAAATAGTCATTTTACTAGATCAATACTTATTAGTAAATGTATACATGTTAAATACTAGCAAAACGCGCTCGGCTTCGTCCGCGTGAAATTATTTTCATGCAAACTTTAACCCCCACTGTACATTAGGGGTTGAATTTTGGAAATTCCTTTCTCAGTACACCTCTACGCACCAAGGCAAATATACTCTAAAAATTTCAAGTCTCTACGAGCAGTGGTTTAGGCTGTGCGTTGTCTATATGTCAGTCAGTCAGGACAAAGATTCTTATAATTGGTATAGATATAGATAGATATATATATATATTGGTGGCTTACAACGCCATCTAGTTCCAAATTAGCAAAGCTTGTGGGACTAGCTATAATAATGTATAACTTATTTTGTAAATATACTCTCATATGCAACATGTAATAAGACTATTGCCAAAAATTGAAATTCTGATAACAATTACACAAAAAATCGACTATTTTAGTAAGTTTTTTCCTTTTTTTTTTCAACAGTAATATCGACAATACATTGTAAAATTAACTTATGTACCTAATAATCTTATTTTAAAACGCGTAAAACACAAAAAATAGCAATCTAAATGAAACACGTAGTAAAACGCGCGTCACGTGATCATTGGATCGGTGCGTTGCCCTCGCGGCTGGTCAATGGCCGGGCGGCGGCGGAGTGCAAATAGCAATAAAATTTCTAAAAAATTTTAAAATTCAAGCATATTTTCACTACAAAAATAGTAATAATTTGATGACAATCTAGATTGATAGTAATGATTTATCTAAGTTGCTAATAATGTTTTTTTTAATATGCTTAGCTAGTAAGTTGTACCTAGAGCTTTCAAAAAGTGCTAGCTGCCATTCCTGTCTGTGAGCAGTGCACTGTGTTCCTGTTTGAAGGGTGTGTGACTTACAGGCACATGAGGCAACACCTGTATGCCTCAGGTTGGTGGACGCAGAGTGTATCGTCATTCACGTTATAGGTGATGGTAACCACTTAATATCAGGTGGGCCATCTGCTTATTCCATCAGCTTTTAAATAAAAAATAAGAGGTGTGTAATAGAGATCGAATTTTATATAATATTTGTCCATAAAGGTAAGCTTATAAAACTGCCAAATTGTTTTGTAAATAGATTATAAAGTAGCGTAAATGTCTATAAATTATACAAATATACGATGCCCATTGTGTTTTATTCAACTCTATCCTTGGATGATCAAAAGTGGTCCAGGTAGACCCCCAGGGGTCCACGGGAGACTCGACGGGGTCTACGTTGGACGTGACAAAACATGGAAGTCTACAATCGTAAGCAGGGGTGCATAAAAATTAATTTGGTTTCGATAGTGAAGAACTAAAATGTTGGCTTGTTATTTTAAATAATATGATACCTAAATCAACCTTCTCAATAAGACAATTTATAAATAAATTGAGAAAAAAATGGATAGTTCCGAACTGGGAGTCGAACCCAGACAATGTCGGTATCGCGCCGAGATTTAGAAATTGGTAGTAATGTAGATGCAGGGGGTCCACCGGATTCAGCCAAATTTTGAAAGTGGTCTATGAAACAAGAGTCTGGGAACCACTGATCTATACTAATATTACAAAGAGGAAAGATTTGTTTGTTTGCTTGCATTGAATATGTTCCGAAACTACTGGACTGATTTGGAAAATCTTTTCACCCCGTTGGGAATGAATTCTCTTATGAATATAAAAAAATTTATATTCATAGGAGCAGTGGCGGATTTACAGTCTCGGCCGCCCTAGGCCCCAAGCCATCAGCATCCACCATATACTGCCCTACGGTCGGGGCCGCCCTAGGCCCGGGCCTACGGTGGCCTTAGGGTAAATCCGCCACTGCATAAGAGAAACATTCACAGTATTTAATACATGTGTAAACCGTACTTATGGTGATAATGACCACTGTCCTCGTTATTCGTGTCCTCACGCAAGGCCCTGTCTGAAAACCAGCGCAGCATTGCACACCATGTTCAATGCTGCATACAGCTGAGCCAGGGACCTATTTAACCCCAAGCAACACAAACCTTACTGCTAAGTAGGTTATCTGTAGTTGATGTGCTTTTTTTTTTTACTTTTGTTCTTTAGGTTAAGTAAACCTAGTGTAGGTACTACAGTGTACACGCCTTGATATTCATGTTTGTAATTTGTGTGGTTTGGAGATGAATAAATGTATTTTATTTCTTTTTTTCAAATGGTATTTCGCCTTCAACTGGCTCGTTAAGTTCTAAGAAAATAGTGGGATCAATAAATATATTGAGTACCTAAGTCAAAGGTGATCTTTAGCTGAGGTTTTAAAGAAACTAGTATTACTTACCTATATCAAAAAAATTATGGAATTGAATGCTGCAGATTTATTATTTATTTATTTTTAGCCCAAACTATCCCAATGCAGGACAACGGCCTCCCTACCTTTTTCCAACTTTCTCGGTCAAACCTTGCCAAGTTGGACCAGTTTGGGAGATGTACATCCATCAACTCGTCACGCCATCAGATTTATTATAGAATGCATTATTTATTTTATTTGTTAATACACACAAGAAGATGCGTTACTGAAACCGATACTATACATAAGTACCTCGGTACCACTACTTGAATTTTTAACTGCAAAAACTACTTTTAGACCAGGGTCAATAATTTTTGAAACCAAAAAAATAATAGTAGGGTGAAACCCATTCGAAAAGGAGGAGAATATTATAAAAATGAAAGGAAAAATTATTTAAGGCCGATCCGAGGTCGGGAAGGGGATGGGGGTGAGGTTTTAAGGGTAAAAAATTGTTTAACTCCAAGCCAAGTTTTTTTAAGAAGATTTACCATAGTAAAATATATTTTTACACCATCAGATAATAGAGATTTCAACGAACAGAAAGCACACCAGCTTTTTGAAACAAGCTGATATTTTGACGGGTGAATTTTCGATTGTAAATTAGGGTGCTTTTTCGATTATTAAGTCAAAATAGGGTGAAAAAATAAATATTTCAAATCAAATAAATTACAGTGTATTTGAAACATAACACGATAAGTTTTCACCGAACGTCGCGAAAAAAAAATTTTTTTTTGAAAAAGGTACAACTATAAAACCAAAATACTTGGTTTTTTGAATTTTTCACATAAATTGGTGAGTTGTGTGAATTTCACATGAGGTTATGTGAAAAAAGTGTATAAACAAAAGTTGTAGATCTTTTTATTACCTACAACTTTGCCTTTCAACTTTTTCCATAAGACTTGTAGTTTTGCCGGAAATTGAGATAAACCATTTTTACCCTTGAAACCCCACCCCATCCCCTTCCCGACCTCGGATCGGCCTTAAATGATTTTTCCTTTCATTTTTATTATATTCTCTTTCTTTTCCAATGGGTTTCATCCTTCTGTTATTTTTTTTCACTTTTCATTATTTTAAAGGCTTTTACGGTGGTCTAAGTTCTTCAGGCCTAATATATCTATTTATATACAAAGGATTATCTATGAGCTTCGCAGGCCAGTCCTTAGCGCGATCCACTACTGGTTGTACGTAATAGGGACTGGTTTTCAGGTCAGTAGTTTCTGGACAATTTCCACGGTGAAGCGCTTGCCAATCTAGAATTAAAGATTCATATATTATTATAGATACCTAATTCCGAGACACAACTGATAGATATAACTTTAATTCCAATCTTATCTATACAAATAAAAAAAAATTGAAGTGTCTGTTTGTAATATTAAAATAACCGATTTTTACTACATGCATAAGAATGTATATACATATACCAAAATAGCATTTTTTAAAATTTTTGTCTGTCTGTCTGTTTGGTTCCGGGTAATCTCTGGAACGGCTGGACCGATTTCGACGGGACTTTCACTGGCAGATAGCTGATGTAACAAGGAGTAACTTAGGCTACTTCTTATCCCGAAAAAATAACGGGAACGGGAAAAAACTGCCACGCGGGCGAAACTGCGAACAGCCGCTATTTTATGCCGTATTAACGCCATCTGTTGGCGACATCGAGTACTACTTCAGTTAAGATTTGTAAGTAAACATGTTTACCGCCCAACGAAGTGGGCACGGGTCAGCTAGTAAGATAGGTAATAAAGATACCAATTATCTTAGTCCTGACTAACTGACTGACTGATAAGGCCACAGCTTATTATTTTGTAACAGGATCATACAAAAAAACGGTAGGAACCAAGCCGTAAGTTTCTTGCCGGTTCTTCTAGGCTTGGTCGCGAGGAATTGGCGCTTAGATTCACCTAGATTTAAGACGTTTCAAGATGATCCCTGCGGATATTACTGAATAAATGCCTTTTGACTTTGACTTTGACTTAAGCCACTACTTGTTCTGCAGGGTATATTTCTCTTGGCGTGCAGAGATGTACCTACTAATAAAGAAATTCACGAAATTCCACCCTTGAAATGGGTGTAGCGGAGTTCAAGTTTGTATGAAAATACCTTAACGCGGACGAAGTCGCGCATGGGTCGCTAGTAAAAAAATTAGCTAACTTAACATTTTTGTTTTCTTACGTGCTAGGTTTGGGAGTTTTCATAAAACAGGTGTCACTACTTTCTGACTTGAACTAAAGAATATAAAAGAAATATATACCTAACTTACCTACCTATTCTCTATCGGCTACTATGCACAGTACTCTATAGTAAAACTCTATAGCAGGTAGGTAAGTAAGTACTTACCTGTGCAATAGTTTCTATACTATGTTTGCATTGTTGGAACTTGTGTTATATTTAGGCGGTCAACATAGTGGATTCCTTAGAAAAAGAAATACTTACTTACATTTTTTTGTAAAAAAAATGGCTGTTATTCAACGATAGTCAATACTTACTGGGTCCTGAAAATAAAAATATCATAATATACATATAAGTTCAATCGTCTAGTGTTGTACAGAGACAGACCAGCCGGGCTAAGATGTGCAACGTGAGATATGTCGCGCTTGACACGAGATACTTTTTCTATTGATGAAAATTTTAGAAATTATAGATAAAAGACCCACAGATAAGCTAAACCTTAGCATTAAGTCTTCATTTGACAGAACGAAATAAATTTTTGGCACTGGCATGTTAGCACAGGAAGATATAAAGAGATATATTTTTTTTTTGCATGCTATAGGTAAACGTTTGACCGCAATCTCACCTGATGTTAGGTGATGACGCAGTCTACGGTGTAGCACGTTTACCTAGAAGATACCTATTCACTCTTCTCTTGAAGACATCCAAATTATACGTGATCGGAAAAACAGACGACGGCAACGAGTTCCATTCCTTACAACGATAACGAGTAGACAAAATTTTGTCGCGTTGCACGTCTTAGCCGGGCTGAGGGGTAATTGTGTGCTATTGCTACAAGCTCCTGTTACAGGTGTCAAATCTGTCATATTTTCTATAGTTGAGGATGATAATTATTTGGTGTTTATCTCACTGTAGTAATATAATTGGCAGTTTTCCTGTTCAAGCGTACACATGTTTTCGAACTCTTTATACTCGTTTAACCAATGCCATTTTGTATTCAGTCTATATCCGCATACTCGACCGTAACTGGAATAAACAAATAAATGGTTTAAATAAATAATGCTGGACAGTCTACACAGCATCATCTATCCCCAAGCTAAGCAGAGCTTGTGTTATGGGTACTAGATGACTGATATACTTAATACAATACATTACATATATAGATATTTTTTATTATACATAGAAAACACCCAGAACACCCGGAATAAATATTTGCAGATCGTACAAACATTTATCCCAAGCTGGGAATCGAACCCGCAACCTTCTGCGTCGCAGGCGGACAATCGCCCGCCGCGCCACATCGGTCGTCGCTCGGTCGGTTCGGTCGGTTTAACAAATAAACCTTGCATTCAGTTAGATTGGCACCACACTGGAGCTTCATTATTTACATTATTATTATTATTTTGTAACAGGATCATACAAAAAAACGGTAGGAACCAAGCCGTAAGTTTCTTGCCGGTTCTTCTAGGCTTGGTCGCGAGGAACTGGCGCTTAGATTCACCTAGATTTAAGACGTTTCAAGATGATCCCTGCGGATATTACTGAATAAATGCTTTTTGACTTTGACTTTGAACCATATAGATAGATAGAAGATAATAGCCATATAGCCATTTTTAAATAAATGCTTTTATAGCATAAATGATTTTTTCACTATAAAATGTAACTAAGGGTAGGTATTTTGTCATTTTTTGTATTACTTTTGTTGATTATTTGATATTTTTATTTAATTGTATAGTTTTAGTTAGGTTAATAATTGCTATTTTTTTATTTTTTTTATTTTAGATTATTGCACCTCTTCATTATGGTACTATAATAACATTACGATCTAGCCAACTAAGCTAATGAGTAATTTAACTTTGACTTAATTTTATAGAAATATTAATAACTAAGAATGTGTCCATCGGCACTTTTCTTACAGTCTCTAGCTATTTAAGGGGAGGGCACTGTTCTTTTCTTTTTATAATTTTATTTATTTATTCATCATTCTCAGCCCTTACCTTTACAGGCTAACCTAATACGATGAGAGAGCTACACTGAAATTAATACACACAATAATAAAATCTTGTGTTCATGGACAGTAGCACTATCACTACACTACTAAGAACACTACACTAACTCAAAAGTACCATTCTTTTTGAGCTTTCTCACTATGTTTGTGTTGTCTAGGAGCTGGATGGCCTCGACGTTCGCATGGCTATTTTTATTTGACTAGGTATAATTTTATAAATTCGTTTGTGATTAATTACTATAGATAAGTATTGTTACGCCTGTAAAGGCAGGTTTTAGCCGGAGAAAATTAGTTTTTAAGATCCTTATGTACCTAAAATCTTATGAATAAATGGCTATGACTATGAATATGACAAAACTTACTAGTAGCTGTATATACGTGGACAATCCCTGTAGCAGTCTCTATTCCTCGACATTTCAGAACCACCGTGGTCATTCGAGGGACGCCATGCAGGTTCAAAAGGCTTAAAATACTGCTTATCGTGCGTAGCATAAGAGGTAGGTTCTGTTGTTGTTCTAAAAAAAATATATTAAGCCACTTAAACAAGGCTTGCCCGGCTAAGTTGTGCAACGTTATCTTGTGCAATATACAGACATACATAATATTGTACTTATTAATATTGTAATACTAGCGGCCGCTCGCAGCTTCGCCCGCGTGACAGTTTTTTCCCGTTTCCCGTTATTTTTTCGGGATAAAAAGTAGCCTATATGTTAATCCAGTTATAATCTATGTTTATTCCATATTTCATTCAAATCGGTCTACTGGTTAGAGCGTGAAAGAGTAACAATGATCCATCCATCCATCCATCCATATTTACAAACTTTCGCGTTTATAATATTAGTAGGATTGTACGCCCGTAATGGGTAGATTGAAACTAGTTGGTTATACCTATGTACCTAGTTTTAAGATCTTTTGTACACAGTTTTACAATAAATAACTCTTACTTTTATTCTTTGATCTCTTTATATCTTCCTGTGCTAACATGTCAGTGCCAAAAATCTATCTCGTTCTATCAAAACGTTTGGCTTATCTGTGGGTCTTTTATCTGTAATTTTTAAAATGTCCGTCAATAGAAAAAGTATCTCGTGTCAAGCGCGACACATCTCGCGTTGCACATCTTAGCCCGGCTGACCGTCCCCTACAGTTTGTGTGTTAGGAACTAAGACGAAGTTAAAGGACATTATAGTTTATTATATAGTAGATACTATAGTAATCGAGAACCTAGTAGCTAAGTCAAACCTTTCTTAGGGTTTTCAGCTACTACTGATATAATTGTACTGCTTATTTTCTGTCACATAAATAAATAAAAATAAAAAAATAAATAATATAAGTAAGCAGTAAACATAAAGGCTCAGATGTTTCACACAAAAAAACGGTAGGAACCAATCCCTAAGTTTCTTGCCGGTTCTTCTAGGTTTGGTCGCGAGGAACTGGCGCTTACATTCACCTAGATTTAAGACGTTTCAAGATGATCTTAGATTGCTTTTTTACTTGGACTTTTAGCAGTGAAAAGTCAAGATGAGGGCCTGAATCTTTTATCACTACTGTAAAATCATTTTTTTATTACCAAAGAACACAAATAAATGCTGTTATAAATTTGCATAAATACTGGAACGGACTTTTGTTGCATTTTAAAATAAAAAAAAAACTTGCGTTGGATTATTCGAGTCATTGCAAGAACACACGAGTTAAAGTTAGGTGAATCGATCTTTAATCGATAGAACTTTTTGTGTGATCTTTTTTAGAGTTCCGTACCCAAGGGTAAAACGGGACCCTATTACTAAGACTCCGCTGTCTGTCTGTCTGTACGTCTATCATCAAGCTCTATCTCATTAACCGTTACAGTAAGAAATTTTCTCAGATGATGTATTTCTGTTGCTGCTATAACAATAAATACTAAAAAACAGAATTGGTAAAATAAATATTTAAGGGGCTCTCATATGACAAACGTGATTTTTTGCCGTTTTTATTATAGATAATGGTACAGAACCCTTCGTACGCGAGTCCGACTCGCACTTGGCTGGTTTTTACAAAATTATTTATCACGAAGCACCAGTGTGGAGTCAGTCCAAGGAGACATGCAAGAAATATGTAAAAAGTATACCTGATAGATTTTGCTTATAGGTATATGTATCATCGTTGGATATCTACCGTGCGTACGTTTAGAATCATGAAACTATTTTAGAATAATATATGGTAGGTACCTACTTAAATCTAAATGTAGATAGGTATTTACATTATAAAAACTGTAGGAACCAAGCCGTAAGTTTCTAGACTGTTCTTCTAGGCTTGGTTGCGAGGAATTGGTACCTAAATTTACCTAGTTTTGAAGATGATCCCTGCAGATATCTACACCAAATATAAGAATCATTGTCCTGACTGACTGTCTGACAAAGACAACGCACAGCAACTGCTGGTAGAGACTTGAAGTTTTCAGGGTATTCATGATATTGTCTTGGCTTCAACCCCTGAAATGGTGAAGCGGTGTTGATGTTTCTATAATATTGACTTCACACGAAGTTTTGCTTGTTACAGAATACTTAACTGCTTTGGAACTAGTAAAGTGACTTACAAAAGGAATACACTCTCTCCTCCTGCATAATAAGGCTTATAAAAACTTAATTCTTCTTTGCGCCTATTTAAGCCGGATCGTATATTGATAGCTTTTTCTATCAGCTTCGGCCTGAGTTTAAAAATAAATACAGGTAATTATAAAATATAGCCTGCACTTTTTGCAGTTAATAGTTGTTTGCGTAAAACTACCTATTTCTGCCGCCAAGTAGTGGTGCTTGCATTGCTGTTTTTTTATGCTACTTCTGGGGGCACAAGCATTATGATCCACCTGATGTTAAGTGGTAACCATTATCTATAACAAAGCAATGATGGACAATAAGTCGTCCGTAGAAGTACTAGCACCATGACTATTTCTGCCACCAAGCAGCTTGCTGTGTTCTGGTTTGAAGGGTGTGGGTGCTGGTGTAATTACAGACACATGAGGCTTAACACCTGTATGCCTCAGGTTGATGGACGCAGAGTAGTGCATCGTAAGGGCACGTTTAGATAGATGGACTGTGAGAAAGACATGACTAATAATAATAAAAATAACGTTGGACAATTCACACACCATCATCTAGCCCCAAGCTAAGCAGAGCTTGTGTTATGGGTACTAGATGACTGATATACTTAATACAGTACATTACATACATAGATATTTTTTATTATACATAGAAAACACCCAGAACACCCGGAATAAATATTTGCAGATCATACAAACATTTATCCCGAGGCGGGAATCGAACCCGTAACCTCTGCGTCGCAGGCGGTCGTTCGCCCGCCGCGCCACATCGGTCGTCAAAACTAAGAAAAGAATAAGTCCCGAGATAATGACTGATAGAAGAGAGTGGAAGAAGGCGACCCCACTTAGCATAAAGATAAGGGCAGGAAGATAAAGACTTAGGTTTTTAGGTATTTAGATGTAAGTAAAATGTGTTACCCACCATTGTACAGAACCCTCACGGTTCTTACTCTTCGGAGCTATTGTAGTTTCATTACTGTTAGTAACGTTACTGTTAGTAACGTTACCGTTAGTAACGTTACTGTTAGTAACGTTTTGTGCAAACGACCATTTCACTAGAATTTAAGAGTTGTTATTTAGTAAGTAGTTTATTTTTTAAACTCATGAAGTTAGGTAACAAAATAATGTAGTTCGCCCTCAACTGAGATCTGACTATGAGATCAAGAAAACTAGGTAGGTACAGGCAGCTGCACTAGAATGTATACAACTTACATAATGATTTTACAGCGCAGCGTTACAATTAATATTTATAGCAAAAAAAAACAGAAAATATGTGAACTTATCAGCTTATTCCACGATTTACTGTTTAGGAGTTGAGTTTTACTGTTTAAGAGTTTACTAAGTAAGGTTTTGATACCGTTTTGAAAGTTACGAATTGTATACATTCTAGTGCAGCTGACTTTACCTAATGCATGCTTTTAGACCTACTAATAGACCTTCGCATCAATAATATCCAATCTAAGTTTGACCTACAAAGTCGTCAACAGGAAACTGACAGTCCACATTCTCATTACCTACGGTTACCTGCCACCTTCAGTCAGTTTATATCTAATGACCTCTATACACGTTGGCGCTTGTATTGACTCGGCCAGCTAGGCGAGCGACACCGAGCGATGGCAAGGCAAGGCAAACATGCCGTCTACACGTTGGTATTGGCCCTCGCTTGGCAACGTTGGGCCAACATGTATTGCAGGCTTAAGAATATGGACTATAAAGGTTTATATAGAGTCGTAAGCAAAAATTTCCTGCACAACATGCACCACAAGATAATCACTATCAATCATTTACCTATTCATTGTTCATGTTGTAAAACGGAAAGACCAAAAAAAGTAAGACAAAACAGGTAAAACTATGAACAAAACAAAGAGTAGACAAATAATAGAGCAGCTGATTAGTAATAATCAGTAATTATAATCAGTAATAATCAATTTAAAATTGGTCTTAATGCGGCGGCCACACTACCGGGAAATGCCATTTATTCCTGCGATGATGGACCTTATCAGATTTCCCGGTAGTGTGGCCGCAACATAAGGAAAATCGTTCACGTTGCCAAAGAGTTCTTTGATCGCTCCGCTTTCCCGATCAAACAAATAAGAATAGTATTCTCTTAGTAAAAATAAAAAACAGTACCTGCTTAGGTAGGTACTTATGTAAATTATATACATACGCCAAATAATTATTAACACAGCTTGAAACGATTTCATTTTGTAAACATTTTTGTAGGGTTCTTCCTATGAGTAATCATGAAACTTGAATAGGTAATTGCTTTTCTTCACAATCAATTTACTTTTGAATATTAATCGATCGAGAAACTAAAGATTTCTCAAACAAAGTGTGTGTTTTGTACGAAAATAACGCGCTATGCGGAGCTTTTATAGAATTCAAACCGCGGGTGCAGTAAGCTAAAGCCAGACTAAAAATGACCTAACCATAATGAATTAATTAGGTACCTATCCCGGTTTTTTTGTCTAGTTTTAAGCTTTAAAAACTTTACCTTTTTTTAAAACTTCCTTTTATTGAGAGGAATTTTCTTACTTCCTGTAAGACGGTAGGTAGGTACCTATCTAAGTGTACCTATTTTAAGTTACACAGAGTTTCTGAGTAGGTACCTACCTAACACGGAGGTTTGATAGGTATATTGGGTCCAGCAACCGCGGTTGAAATTTTATGAATGTCGTTATTATTAGATAGATAGTAATAGGTAGTCTATCTATACATATTATAATATATTAGTACCTACCTACTTACCAGTTTATATGAAAGTAGGTAGGTACCCTGTGTAGGTAGGTACTTACCTAATAACCTTAGAAAAATAACTAACCCTAACCTACCTCTAGACCTTATTTAATTTAATTTAAATACTGCTTACCGAAACTTACAGTTGCAAAAAGCAAACAGTTGCCGAAAGTGGCCCGTCTGAGGAGCGCCTTACATGACCTTACATTTGTGGTGGACTTACCTTATGAAGGTGATCTATTTAAAGGTAAACTGCGCTTCTCTACCGAGAAGCAGATAAGTAGGTAATTTGATTAACTACTAAACATAGGTCTTTAGAGATAGTTCATTATTAATTTACTAAACGTAACATAACAAACCATAGTCGAAAGAAAACAGTGGCTTCTTATCAATGTCACTGTCAATTACTACCACAGGCTATAAATAATCGTCATCGATTCACTTTTCACATTGACTTTTTTCGCATTTACTTTTCCCTGGGCTTCTCATGAAATACACACAGAGCTCTAAAGTACCTAGATTATCGATTTTCTACTTGGAATGGATGTTCAAGACAATCGACTTAAAATCGATAGCGTAGTCGAATCGTCGTTTTCAACAGAGCATGCACCTACCTATTGAACGTCTCATTCCCATCCCTAGTTTTACCGCAGACAGAAGAAAACAAACAACTCAAAACGTCAGAAAAAACGAATAGCGGTTCTTGGCTGTGCTATTTTCGATGATTCTTTTCTAATTTTGCATTTTTGTGAAGAGCTTCGCTGTTGTGATCATTAGTGATTCTGAAAATGTCGGAAGCAGTGTTAGTGAAGGAAGAAAGAACAAGTCCTGTTCCAAAAACATTTAATATTGAAGAAAATCATGAAATAAGGTACGGATACATAGCCTACAAAAATAGAACAACACTTTATTTTAAAAGTAAATCGTTTATTGAGACTGTGAAATCCTAGGTATTGTATAGTATTTACATATAATTATTGATATTTCCCTTATGAAAGTTCTATCAAAATCAATACAGTCGGAGAGAGATAGTCATGCGCGAGTCTTTTTAGAAAGTAGTACCTAGTAACAGATGTCTGCGTTGCCCGACTCACCTACTTTTGAAATGTGGATTTTTACGCTATCGTGTCTAATATTAACGTAAACTGTATCAAAAGTAGGTTATTTACTTTTATCTTCTACCATACCAGCTAGGTTGGTAGGTACCTACTATGAAAAAATATGTTTTGAAATAAATATTCTGATGATTTACTTACCTACTCATACTTAATGAATAATAAATTAACCTACCTATAGGTAAGTATATAGGTACCTACCAACTGAAGATATGATTATTATTATTTTTATTAATTATATCTTCAGTAGGTAGGTACCTAGTTAGGTAGTACATAGTTACCAGGTACCTAGGTAGCTATGTTATAAAAATAAATATTGGCATAGATTTAACACAATGCAATCTAGAGTTGGTTATTTAATTTAGATGGTATATAAGTAATAATAAAAAAACAAATTTGCAGATCGTACAAACACTTTACTTAAAGTACCTAGCTTTCACCTTTGCTTATTCCAATTTCAATTGGAATTTCCAATGCCTTAAATCCTTATGATTAATTAATTATTTATCCGTCTCCTTATCTAAGTCAGTGACCTTCCACAGTGACCAGGAAAAAACCAATGACTAGATGTAGGTACATTGATTTGATGTCTTAATAATTTCTACGGTTCTTGTTTCTGACAGCATTGCATGTGTTTAATGCAAATATTATGGCCACGAGCTGCAACAAATAAAAACATACATTACATATAAATACATAGATAAAAGAGTAACACACAACAGAGTCCTTATTGTACACAAAGAAACTGATAAAATAAAAAAATTGCATCACGACTTTAATAAGCACGGTAAGCTAAGCACGGTAGATATCTCTTCCAATCTCTTAATACCAGGTAGGTAGACTCGAGATTCTTCGAGAATGTCTAAGGGGGGTTGTCAGAGGTACGTCAAGATGGTACATTTGGTATGTATCCACATTTTGCAGTAGTTAGTATTCAATACGTGACAGGTTGCAAGCCCATTGACGCTAGAATGGTTAACTAGTTTCTTCACAATGTTTTTCCTGTTTGAGAGCATTGGCATTTTGGTTTTTCGAACAGAAAAACCCATTGATGCACGACCGGATTTGAACCCACGACCTTAGGGTCAGAAGGCGAGGTCATTAGACCACCGGTGCTCACAGTACAAAAAATAAAATAGTAAATCTTTAAGTTTTCAGGAGTAGATAGGGTGATTCAAGAGAAAGGTCTTTATGTATAATACATACATATTATAGTACAGAAAAGCCGAAAAATTCAAAGATTTGTCCCTAGAGGAAAAATGCCTTACATTTTCATCACAGCAATACGCCTTAATGACGGTGTTACCAAAATTACCCCCATTATCGCGGCTGCTAGTCTTATCTATCTGAATATATATAACTCAAAGGTGACTGACTGACATAGTGATCTATCAACGCACAGCCTAAACCACTGGACGGATCGGGCTGAAATTTGGCATGCAGGTAGATGTTATGACGTAGGCATCCGATACGAAAAGATTTTGATTAATTCTACCCCCAAGTGGATAAAATAAGGGATGAAAGCTTGTATGAAACTTTGTCAATTTTAAACCGATCGGGCTAAGACTTTGCATGCATAAAGCTACTATGATTTTATCCCGAAAAAATAACGGGAACGGGAAAAAACTGCCACGCAGGTGAATCTGCGAGCGGCCGCTATTATAGAATAAAGGTACAATAAAGTATTTTTCATTCGTCTATTTTATACTTTTAAAATCGGCGTCCGCAGTCACGCCTGTTTTAACTTAAAACCACTTACCTCAACTACAATGATAACAATCAACACTGCTCCTATAGCAGAACCAAAGCTCTCGAACCAGTCCGCGACCCTAGTCCCGCAGCCGATGAAGGCATCAGCAGGCAAGCACTGGTTGGTGTCCTCGGTCATGCTGTACCCGCAGCAAGTGTTGGGGAGAGGACGAGACTCGTACGAGTTGGCTCCTGTGGTACCGCAGCAACGGAACTAGAAGACATGGTCAAAGAAAATAATGGTGGTTATAATGGTCATGTCCAACTGGTAGACAAAGAACACGCTTTAACACTCAAAACTAGCCTAAACTTATTAAGTTAGATTGGCACCACACTGGAGCTTCATTATTTACATTATTATTACTTTGTAAAAGGATCATACAAAAAAACGGTAGGAACCAAGCCGTAAGTTTCTTGCCGGTTCTTCTAGGCTTGGTCGCGAAGAACAGGCGCTTAGATTCACCTTGATTTAAGACGTTTCAAGATTATCAATGCAGATATTACTGAATAAATGCTTTTTGACTTTGACTCTGGGCAATATTGGTGTTGTGTACTCAATGAATTTGGTATCTGTGTTTTTTTCGTTTTTAAGATATTGAATTTTGGTTTGCAAGCTCGAATTTATGGTATGGTGATACGGTAAGCGTCCATAGCAGCCGGCCATAGCGTAAGCACCCATACGCGAGCGATATATACCTACCGAATGGACTTACCTACAGGAGTTAGTGCTGATATTTATCGCTGCGTTACGTTTTTCCGTAAGATGCGATGGGCATCTTATGAAAACCGACGGAAGATGATAGAAGACCACTACAGACTATTACTGGACATAAACATATTGCAAGCTGAAATGAGCAAAGGAACTCACCGATAGTTCCAAGATATTGAAAGCATTCTGTGTTGTGTTGTTGTTATTGTTGAACGCGGTCACGATCCAGCCGTCGACGGTTGTTTCAATCTGGCTCAGACCGTTGAACACCTCCACTGTCAGCCATATCTTCAATGCGACCAGCACGCCGACCGTTATGGCATACTGGAATCACGAATGGTAATAGTTACTAAAAGGCAGAGCTTTTTATAGCAAAACCTTCCGTAGAACGTGTTTTGTAGGTGAATCTCCAGAAGTTTTTGCAAATAACTATATGTTAGTCAGTCAGTTAATCAATTAGGTCACAGATTCTTATAATTGGCATAGATGTTAGATGTTTATCATTAGGTTTATCCCAAATCATATTAAATTTTGTGTAGGTCAAAATTATTTGCCCTCTTTGTACACGGGCCCACATATATGTATTTTCATTTCACTCTCTCCTTGAAAGTTTGCTGGAAGAGAACTCTTTAGGGCTAAGCTCGCCTACGTACATGTCTTATTTTTAAGTAAAATTTAATTTTTGGTGTACAATAAAGAATTAGCCTAATAGAAATAGCTATTTCTGCTGAATTCCGGTTTGAAGGATGTGGGTGCCGGTGAAATTATAGGCACATGAGGCTTAACACCTGTACGCCTCAGGTTGATGTACGCAAGAGAGTGGATCGTAGGGTACATTCCTAACAAAAGCTTTGCTGTAGGTGATGGTTACACTTAACATCAGGTGGGCCTGCTTGTTCCATCAACAAGTAGATAAAAATAGCTTCTGATCTATAAAAAAACCAAGCTGTAAGTATTTTGCCATTGTTCTATTGGTCGCGAGGAACTGGCGCTTAGATTCACCTAGATTTATCACGTTTTAAGATGATCCCTGCGGATATTACTGAGTAAATACTTTGACTTTGTGCAGTCATGTTAATAGTAAGAGCGACTCACAAATACAAGCATGCATTGGGAGCCTCGAATGGCACCGCAGCATGCCAGGAACGCTATGAGGAACACCACAGCGCCCAGCACGATCATGCTAATGGGGATGATATTGACGGGCAGGATATCATTGAGGTCCTTGATGTAAATCAGCGTTGTTATACCCAGGCCGATTATTACTAGACCGAGTAGCTGAAAGAATAGAAAAAATACTAAAAAACTTACGGTTTTTGCTGAATAAAAGTTTTGGTAAAAATCTCCCAAATTAAATTGTATTTCAATAACAATAATAATTCACGCTATAGAGGTGGCTAAATTCTATTCGAACAATATATAGGTGTACCATTGACACGATAGAAGAAGATTCATTAATATACCGCACTGGTGGTCTAGTGGGTGTGAAGCTGCTTTCTGGTACTAGGTCGTGGGTTTAAATCCAGTCGTGCAACAAAGGATTTTTCTGTTCGAAAAATGTGCCTAATGCCAATGCTTTCAAACGCTAAAGGAAAAAATCGTGAGAAAATCAGTTAGTATTCTAGCAGCGGCGATGGGCTTGCAACCTGTCACGTATGGAATTCCAATTACTGCAAAGTGTGGGTATGTACCAAATGTAATATCTGGATGTTTTTCTGACTACACCACTAAATATCCTCGAAGAATCTTGAGCAGGCATTTGTTACTAAGAGATCTGAGGACATCCCCCGTAGTTGAGGATTAAATTGTAATGCTATATGTTTTACCATTGATATAAAAATTACTAATTACCTAACAGATCAGATCAACATAATTAACTTACCGAAAAAGCTAAATTAACTATAAAAAGCAAATATTTCACCAAAAAATCTATGCAACACATTTTTGCGGTTAAAATAAGACCCTTCAAACAAAATAACTGCACAAAGACTAATATGATGTTGAAATTAATAAATCATAAAATACTCAGAAACTTGCAAACACACACACTTAGACCGGTAATACCTGTTTGTCTGTACATTTTATGCTTTACTATACCGGGTGTAATAAAACTATTTCCAAAAACTGATACTGCGCGTTCAAATCATGATTCTGATTACAAAGAAACTAAAGAACGTGAAAAAGATATTTTTTATTAAACATAGAAAATATCCAGAACACCCGGAATAAATATTTGCAGATCGTACAAACATTTATCCCAAGGCGGGAATCGAACCCGCAACCTTTTGCGTCGCAGGCGGACGTTCGCCCGCCGCGTCACATCGGTCGTCACAATAATATAAAGAGGAAAGATTTGATCGTTTGTTTGTTTGTTTGCATTGAATAGGCTCCGAAACTACTGGACCGATTTAAATTCATTTACCTTTGTGAAGCTACACTAACTCCGAGTAACATAGGCTATATTATATCTTCAAAAAATTAGGGATCCTTACTAAAACCCGTGCGAAGCCGGGACGGACTACTAGTACATTATAAAATAAACTTAGATACCTAATTATCTTATAAAAACGCGTAAAACGACAAAACACCAAAAACGGCAATCTAAAGAAAATTGCGATCATCTAACCGATGCGTTGTCATGCGTCGCCTCGCCACCGCGCGGTCGTTAACCTTTATACGAAATACATCGCTGGGCGACAAATAGGAATTTCAGCAATATAATCGTATTACTCTAATTGTATTAGACTGTCAGTCAAGTGGTATTGTATAAGAGCTGGTTGTAGGTAACTTTACACGCTTGAGTATTCGGAAGTGATCTTATTACACCCGGTACCTATAATAAAATAGGGCGTCGATACTGCAAGATTAGATAAGTTTAATCTTTCATAGGTGTGTATTGGCTTTTAGAAATGACCTGTACGTTTTATGACAACCAACATGACAACAGCTTAATAATATTAAAGTATTAGGTGCACCGGTGGTTTAGTGAAAGCGACACCTTCTTACCCACGACCATAGGACCGGTCTTTGGCTCAGATCCGGTTGCGCACCAATGGGTTTCCCCGTTCGAAAAAATTATGTGCGCAATACCAGTGCGTTCAAATGGTGAAGGAAAACATCGTGAGGAAACCAATTAGTATTCTTGCATCGGTGATAGGCAATTCGATGTTCAGCCTCATGTAATTACACCTGTACCCACACCTTTCAAACTAGAACACGTTGCGCTGCTTGTCGGCAGAAATAGGCATGGTGATAGTACTTCCTCGGACGAGCCCTTCACTAAGAGCTCTACTACTTAGCCCTGGTACTAATACACGACGTAACGTTAAAATAGTCCCACCACGTTTTTAGTAGTAGCAGAGCTCTTAGTGAAGGGCTCGTCCGGGGCAGTACTACCATATTATGCCTTAGTATGCCTATTTCTGCCGTCGGACAGCTTTCTGTGTTCCGGAAGGGTGTGGGTGCCAGTGAAATAACAGGCACATGAGGCTTAATACTTATATGCCTTAGGTTGATGGACGCAGAGCAGTGCAACTAAGGGCACTTTTAGCGTGCAACGCTCAGATGTAAGTGATGGTAGCTACTTAACATCAGGTGGGCTATCTGCTTTTACCATCAGTTTGCATAAAAACTTAAGCCTAGCGATTACACTTTCCGGATGTAGTTAGCATGATACCTAATCGATTTATAGTTGTAGAAAATATCAAAACGTAATTAGATTGTAATTAATTTAGTGATGTAACGAATATTAGCATACGTGGGTATTTGCATAATCGCATCCGCAAACTTTTTGCGAATGTTTTGCGAATATGAATATCAGGAAAAAAAAACAATTTGAAAATAATATCTTCTAAATATATATAACTCAAAGGTGACTGACTGACTGACTGACATAGTGATCTATCAACGCACAGCCCAAACCACTGGACGGATCGGGCTGAAATTTGGCATGCAGGTAGATGTTATGACGTAGGCATCCTCTAAGAAAGGATTTTGATTAATTCTAACTCCAAGAGGATAAAATAGGGAATGAAAGTTTGTATGAAACTTTGTCAATTTTAAACCGATCGGGCTGAGACTTTGCATGCATAAAGCTACTATGATTTTATCCCGAAAAAATAACGGGAACGGGAAAAAACTGCCACGCAGGCGAAGCTGCGAGCGGCCGCTAGTTAGGGTAGTAAAATGCACCTCGAGACTCGAGACTGCCACCAAGCCATAGATAATTGACATCAAATTTGAACGAAAACTGAACAATTGCATCTGCGAATGTTCAAATTACATTCGTTACATCACTAGTTATCATCTGATAAACAATATGACTCTTTGATCTTATCATGTTGATCAAATAACTCTTTTATTACAAGCTTGGTCTCGCACGCGTGTTCGCTCGCTCGATCAAAGTGAACCAAAAAATAGTTATTTCTTGAAATACATGTTAAAAAGATGTTGATTATTATATTATGTGTTTCAATGTATTCTGCTTAATTCTAGGCGTGCAATATTTAAATTTACATGATAGTCATATGAAAAATTTATAAAAATAATAAGAATTAAAGGCAAATTTAAGTAATAAGAATGTCAATCAAATAACAAAAACAAAATAAAATTACAAGAGTTACAATAAATTCAATAGTTCAATAGAATGTCAATAATTTAACAAAAAAAAAAAAAAACAAAAATTAAATTATATCTAATATTTTTATTTATTCGATCAATCAATTGTTTGTTTTCTTCTATTTCAGTATTAAATTTGAGCCTTGTGATGGCACTGACTGGCAAGCGTCTGGAACTTCGGAAGATGGTGGCAATTTACCTGACGTTGACGTCAAAGATGAACTTTTGATTTATCAGGTAATTTTAAGGTGGAACATGTCGTTACTGAATATCTCTACTATTTATTAACGTGCGTCCAAAGTTATGTTTGATACTTGTCTTGTCCCAACTTAGCGGACATTGTGTCTAGTTTTAAGAGTATTTATTATATTATAATTTTTTTAAATTTGTATTTTTCAGCATGGACAAAATGAATTAAAACAAGAAAAGGCTTATGACAACAGTAAGTAAGACTTTCGTTTGGTTTATATGGTACCTAAGGCTTGAAGTACCTACCTGTGAGGGTAGACAGTATCAACTAATATAAGTTAACTAGCGGCCGCTCGCAGCTTCGCCCGCGTGGCAGTTTTTTTCCGTTCCCGTTATTTTTTCGGGATAAATAGTAACCTATATGTTAATCCAAGTTATAATCTATGTTTATTCCAAATTTCATCCAAATCGGTCTACTGGTTAGAGCGTGAAAGAGTAACAAACATCCATCCATCCATCCATCCATACTTACAAACTTTCGCGTTTATAATATTAGTAGGATATGTGAAGTTGGCTATGCATTAATAATTGTATTTTAAGAGATGGAAATTAAATTGAAATAGCTTCTCGACTTAATCCCAAGGCTCGGTAGATATCCCCTCAGATCTCTTACCAAGTCTCGAGACTCTGAGGATGTCTTTTGGGGTTAGTCAGAGGTATGTCCAAATATTACATATGCTACATACCTACCTACATTTTGTAGTTGATATTCCACACGTAACAGGTTGCAACCCCATCGCTGCTTCTAGAATACTAAATAGTTTCCTCACGATGTTTTCCTTCACCGTTTGAAAGCACTAGCATGCACAAATAAATTTTTCGATAAAAAAATCCATTGGTACGCGACCGGATTCGAACCCACGACCTTAGGATCAGGCGGTGTCACTCCCACTAAACCACCGTGCTCTCAAATTAATCAAAAATTATCTCATTTCAGATGCAATATCGGAGCATTTCCTGGCTTTTACAACTATTAATAAAAACAACTGTCAAATATGTTTGAAGTCTTTTGCCAACAGCGCGAATTTACAACGACACAAGTTAATACATAGTAGAGTTAAATATGAATGTAAATTTTGTTCTAAGCAATATGTCAATCAGGAATTACATGACAAACATGTGGCAAAACACGAAAACACTAAGATGTATCCTTGCGACGTCTGCGGAAAATTATTCAAATCCTCATCAAATTTGATGCAGCATAAAAAAATTCACCTAGTCGATAAACCTCATAAGTGTGAAAAATGTAACCGAAGTTTTGCTATAAAAGCTAATTTTCTACGTCATCAAACGAAAATTTGCAAGCCTTATGTAGAAGGACCTTTGGTCTGTCATGTTTGCAACAAAGTCTTTAAAAAGACATTTCTTCTGAAATCACATTTAAGGAAACATGATACAGATAAACCTTACGTCTGTGATCTTTGTGGCTTTGATTTTAAATATAAAAGCGCTATAATAAGACATATGCAATGGCATTCTGGTTATAGACCTTATAAATGTGAATTTTGCTCGAAGACTTTCACTCACTCCGGGCTAATAAAACCACATTTAAGAACCCACACCGGTGAAAAACCTTTTCAATGCTCGATTTGCCTAAAAATGTTTACTCATAAACATAATATGGAACGGCATAAGATGAATCACGGGCGAATAAAGCGTTTAGTATGTGATATATGCAATAAAAAGTTTCCCAGAGAAAGCAGACTCATATACCATATGAAAACACATACAAGTGAGAAATTCTTTGATTGTGGTAAATGTGATAAGAAATTTACCCATAAGAGTAATGTGATCAGACATTATGAGAGAAAACATCCAGGGTTTACTTATGATGGGACGGATACTGATGCGTCAGTAGCTCTGAAGGTCTGGGAGAGGGTAAAAGGTATGTTACGGCCCCATTATGACAGCTACACACAACCTGAGGAAATTCTCGGTTTGATGTGAGATTTTGTATATTTTAGTTGGTATATTGATAGCCACGCTTTCTGATCTCTAAGGTCATGGCTCAAATCCGGTCGTGTTACTTCTGTTCTCAAACGGTGAAGGAAAACACCGTAAGCAAAACCCGCGGCTTAGTCTCCGAATGTATAGACCATGTTTTCTAGTGACTTAAGTGCTACAAGCCTACTCCATCTAAAACCCTGTCTCAGACACTACAACGTCCCCTAAATAGGGGTATGACTGATTACCCTTACGTATTTACCATGTCTTTCCACGGAGGTCGACTAAGTTGTCAGGATGGTGCTAGACAAGCCACCACCACTCCATCTAAAACCCTTACTTAGCAACGATTTTTAGTATTACCATAGACAAACAAAACAGTATTACTTACAGACGCTTGTAAGATATTGAAACTGCATTAGTCGATCGGTTATGGCACTTTGGTAGGTGAGAGTTACCACTTCACATCAGGTGGGACATCCGAATTTCCCATCAGTAAGGGGTATAAAATCAAGATGTACCATTTATTCAAAATTAAAATTATAAGTACAAAAAAGAATAAAATAATTAATATTAGAGGTACATAATAAGATTATACTGCCAAATGTAATTAAGAAAATATACCCCGAATACTCAAACCTATCTGTTTTTTTTTTGTGGCATCTGTCCGTCTTGCGAACAATTTTGCCAATGTCAAGTGGGTTGAATAAATTCTTTTTAGTCAAGTCGAGTCGGTAAAAAAAGTAAAGTCAGCCGTCATCGGTTTTGAAGAAAAAGATGGCGTTTTTCTTCAAAACCAAAAGGAAAACATTTTCGTTCAAATCACGATGCCTCATAACACACTTTCATTTCAATTGTTCACACTTGTGCTAAGACCTCAAGTAATGATGGTTAAAATACCACCAAAATTACCCATCAGAACTTAAAATAACACTAGAAAAACAATTAAAATGAAAATACAATGTTGCTTCCAAAGATGACAGAAAACGAATCTATCTCAGATTTAATCGTGACGAATTTTTGACAGATTTCATTACAAACTGTCAAAAAATCGCGACGTATTTGAAAACGTCAAATGAGCCAATTAAAATATTTGTTAGCTTACTACTTTGGGGATACCTCTAGGGGTTGAATTTCAAGATGTTCCTACGCAGAGACAAATATACCCTTAAACAGGGGTTTAGAATGTCTAAAGTAATTTAATAATACTCATTGTTCAGAAAATCTTTTAGTTTATGTAATAATTAATTCAGTATTAATATATATAAGAGTTCTGTAGTATATTAACGTAGGTATAACTTACTCCACGTACGTTTCCAGGAATAACAATTCCTGGAAACGTATAGGGGTGGCCTATTCCCAGCAGTGGACTTCTACAGACTGTTGATGATAATGTTATGTATCTTGTGCATACCTACATTATATACTTGTATTAGATAGTTGTACTTTTCTATGTAAATACAATTTAGTTTAAATTTATTTATTAAGATTTTATAAAAATATTTTTAATATTTCTCCAAAGTTGAGTGAAGTTGAGTTTTGTTGTTTGTTTAAAACAGAATTGTATAAAGTTATTATAGGTACAGTCAGCTGCATTAGAATGTATACATGTCCGCCTGCGATGCAGGAGGTTGCGGGTTCGATTCCCGCCTTGGGATAAATATTTGTACGATCTGCAAATATTTATTCCGGGTCTTCTGGGTATTTTCTATGTACCTATAATAAAAAATATGTATGTATGTAATGTATTGTATTAAGTATATCAGTCACTAGTACCCATAACACAAGCTCTGCTTAGCTTGGGGCTTGATGATGCTGTGTGGATGGTCCAGCATTATTACTATCGTTTTAAAAGTTTAAGTTTGTATACATGCTATTGCAGCTGGCTTTACCTACCTAGTTAGTAGTTAAATCAACATAACAACGCATTACATGAGATTATATAAACATACTTACCTGTGTTTTTATTTTTACTCTTTTTATAATTATGAATAAAGTGGTAGTGCGTAAGTAGTGGGCACGAACCTAACGTGCGTAACCTGCAGGACGATGCTGTGTTACGATGGTTGCCACTTAACATCAGGAGGGCCATATGCTTGCTCCACGAGCAATAACATAAAAAACTGGCCAAGTGCGAGTCGGACTCGCGCACCAAGGATTCCGTACCTATATCCTATATTCCGTATCTATACTTAATAAAGGCGGCTAAAAAATCACGTTTGCTGTATGAGAGCCCCTTAAATATTTATTATATTCTATTTTTCTGAATTTGTTGTTATAGCGGCAACAGAAATACAACATCTGTAAAAATTTCAACTAACTACCTACCTATCACGGTTCATGAGATACAGCTTGGTGACACACGGACAGACAGACAGCGGAGTCTTAACGGCCCGGTTGAACAACAAAGTGTCTTCGCCTTAAGGAGGTGGTATCCGCCAACGAGAGGTTTTCTCCGTGTTATTTCTCTTTGATGAGTGAGTATAAATGTCCAAAAAAAATATATATTGCTTATTAAAGACTAAATTTTAATTTGAACAATTGAAATAATTCTAACTATATTATTACTATATGAAAAAAATATCCAAAGTGAAGCAATTTTTATTTTAAATTTGGTTATTTCTTCTAAACGGTATTGATTTTTAGTATTTCTTTTTCACACAAATATTTGTCAAAGTATTTATCACAAAGTGATCAATTGGCAGTTCGAACTAATAATTCATTAGGCTACAAATAATTATTTCTTGAATGCGATATGAAATGGAATGCGCGCGGGTCCCTGTGCGGGCGACGGGCGGCAGTGCAACTCAGTATGGACAGACTCCTCAAGGTCGTTGGCGAGTACCACCGCCTTAATAATAAAGTCCCGTTTTACACTTTGGAACCCTAAAAAAAGCAAAAAAGTAGCGGACAAGGCATACCTACAGGGTGTATAAGTAGTCAACTATATTTGATCACTGGATCTGCCTCACTTGGCTATTCCTACCTAATTTGCCATAGGAATACCGACAGTGTACCTATTTGGCGACTATTTTATCTTGTTTTTCAAGCAAGTAATTCTTCTAGCACCAGAAAGATAGTTAAATTTTGCAGAGCTAACTTAAACGTGGGCCTCCTCCCGATGTTTTCCTTCACCATTTGAGATGCTAGACTACATGCTGATGATACCTGCCGATGTGTGGTAACCATCACAGTAATAGGATAATCACGACTATTCGAACCCGTTACCTTAGTTACTTTTCTACCACTAAACAAGTGATCTGTACTATACTTACTGGGAGAGTAGAGTTGCCAAGGTGAAAAACTTAAAATATTACCAAAGAGAATATTTGGTGGTAGCATAGGTATTAGTCACAACGGTGAAGAAAAACATCGTAAGAAACATCACGCTTAGTCAACGCACGAACCTACTGAACAAGCCTTTCCAGTGGATAAGCCCGAAGAAGCTGTGAGGTTGGAAGGGTAGGCAGGACAAGTCCTAAAACCCCTGTCCAAGGCACAGAATCCTTTGAATAGTGTGTATGAAAATTACTCCTGTCTATAAATCATTTACTTACAAAATATGCTAAGGCACGTTTATTTATAAAAAAATAAAACAAAACTTCAAATGACACAAAATTTATTTTAAATACACATTTTAAGATTCTGTTAAGGCTACAAACATGGTAGTACATATATCTATACATAGAAAAATCCAAGTAACATCTAATAGCAAATACACATTTACCTAACACACATTCAAGCAAAAATTCTAGTAAATTGTGCATGTTGTATGACAATTTAACCCCTCAAAGGGTTATTTGTCATGTTGACCCCATAAAAGGGTACGTAATTGTAAAGTTGTATAACATTAAGCTTACAGTAATATATGGATAATAATTCATAAAGGGTAAAAATAACTAAAATCCTTAAAAATAAGAATTAAATAATAAAATCCTTATTTAAAATAATATTTGAAATATAAATTGGTCTTACAAAATAATTATAGCAACCATTGAACTGTGGAAGCACCTGCCTATACGTACCTTAAAACACGGACGGAATAGAACAAAAAAATAAATAGAACCATGTGACGTGCGGCGTGACGTGCCTCTGACTAACCCCTTAGACATCCTCAAAGGATCTTGAGTTGGTAAGTACAGTACAATATCAGCACCGGTATACATAGCAAAAATACACTTAAATTCTATTAAAAATACAAAAGTTATAATAATTTGTACCATTTTTGGACGAAAACGTGCGGAACAACGTACAATATCAAGCCTCCATTTCAACCCTGATTTGTAATTAAAATATTAAAATAACACTGTACATTCTAACTGAAATAAATAATTAAGTATTTATAAAATATGTTTGCAGGTGATTTGTGAATCTATAAAAAGGTTAATTATAGTTGATATACAAAATTATAATATTAATGAAATTAAACATAATATTAGTCACACAGTAAAAATGGTACATTTTATTAATTTTGGTTTCTTTATCCATTAAACTATTGTATCTGAAATCTTCAGTCTAAAAGATAAATTACTGTGCGTTTCATTATAGGCACAGATAAGAAGCTAGCTTAATCCTAAAGATAATATCATACTTAGTTTTAAGCACACACATATTCTTAAACTACTTAGATATAAATGAGATTTCTAAAACTTGATCCTATAATTTGATATTTAATCCTTTTGTTAATAAAAAACTGATTTATTAATCGATATTTTTAAATTTAAATTACTTAAAAGTAATTTTTAGTTTTCATAATAATTAAATATCGGTGGATACCCAATATAGTTAAATTTTTGTGATGTGTTTTGTAAAAAGCTCTTATTGATTTTTATTTTATTAAAATATCCGTTACAGAATGTGTGACTGAGAAAAATACTATTAAAGGTGCAAATTCAAAGTTAGAAATGAAACAAAACTCGTTAGATCCATAATTGATAAGATCTAGACGTTTTGAATCCATAATGGTTGTTTTTAAGAGGAAAAGTTGGTAAACCCAAAATGAATCTGTGTAAACGAAAATAGTCCTATTTTTTTACGACAGTCACAGAAACATTACATCACGCTTTGAAATATCTCTAAATTAGGTTTTAGGGGCATCGAAAAAAAAATTTTTAGGGGCATCATTTATGATTTGTAAATTACAAACATTTCTTGAATAAACATTTGTTGAAAAAACATTTGTTTAGCTCAGGCCAAGCTCATTTTTAATAATGCTGATATTATAAAGGTTTGAAAAGCAAAATAATTAAGTAAGTACACTAGTTTTTTTAAAAGCTTAGTATAATTTTTTGTAACTTGAACCACGATGGTATAGTTACTTAGAAAGTTGCGTTTACAGAGTAAATAATAAAGTCAGAACAATTTTTTGTCATATTCACCCTATAACGCCCCTTATGAGTATATTTCCTTCCTCAAGCAATGTTTGCTTAAGAAATTTTGGAAAGATACAAGTTGATACCTATTTCAAGTTCACTTTACCCCTAAATGCCCCTAAATAAATTAAGCCATCTTTACCCCATAGTCCCCAAAACACCCCTAAGCAGTTTCCTTGACGTCTTTCTGCCCCTGGTCATTGTAGACTATCTCTGCGTACTCAGCGAAGGCAGGGGGTGGTTTGTCGACGGGGGTCTGCTCGGAGAGGGCTAGGGTAGCGTAGACAACCTTGTCTTCTGGCTAGAATAAAGAATAAAGATAGATATCACATCTTTTCACTTTATATGAACTGGCGCTTAGATTCACCTAGATTTAAGACTTAATTAATTTGTTTTTTAGATCCCTGCGGATATTACTGAATAAATGTTTTTTGACTTTCACATTATGGGTTACTAGCGGCCGATCGCAGCTTCGCCCGCATGGCAGTTTTATTCCCGTTCCCGTTATTTTTTCGGGATAAAAAGTAGCCTATATGTTAATCCAAGTTATAATCTATGTTTATTCCAAATTTAATCCAAATCGGTTTACTGGTTAGAGCGTGACAGAGTAACAAACATCCATCCATCCATACTTACAAACATTCGCTTATAATATTAGCAGGAAGTAGGATGCTGAGCAATTCTAAAGAGGTTTCTAGTTATATTGTGTGCCTTAAGTAGGTACCTTATCCTCTTCTTCTTGTGGTGCCACCTCTGTAGCTTGAACCTTGTCCTTCGCCCTCGGCAGTGCGGCGCGCACTCTGGCACTAAGCTGGGCGAGTCTTGACCTCTCCTTTCCTCCCACTGCACTTTCGGTGTCACTACTGACGCAAAAAATAAGCTTTAAAATAATTTGGATAGGTATAACAGTCATCTAGAGAGTTTATTCACGGTTTACTAATAGGTAAATACTACTACTACCTACTAATAGGTAATAGTTACTACATATTAGCTAGTTTTCGTTTTCTGAGTGGATTTAGTATGGAGTCTCGATAAGGGCCGTTAGCGGCTGACTTGAGAAATCTCGTGGCTTCATACAAAATCCACTCGGAATCCATAAGTCAACAGTCAAGTCTGAGATCAGTTTATTAACTTTTGTAAGTAAACAGGCCTTAGCAGGTAATGTAGATAATTTATACGCGTCAGGGACAACCTATTCACTCATACCCCTATTTACGGGACGCTGTTATGTTTGGGATAAACGCCCCTGTCAGGCGTTAGAACTGAATATATGGCCCACTTGATGTTAAGTGGTTACCATCACCTTTAACAAAGCAATCGCAGGTCCCGCTCATTAGAAACCTGTCCTACGAAGCACTACTCAGCGTCCATCAACCTGAGGCATACCAGTATACCTCTAGTATAACCTAACGTGTGTGATCGTGGGTAATCCTTTATTATAGGTGGTGACCAGTTAACATCAGGTGGTCCTAAAAATCTAATCTTAAATTCGTTTAGAATATTTCTATATTAATGTTATGATAAATATGACATGTTAGGTTTAATGTGCACCCCAAAGCGAATTACATACTTAGAATTACCTACCATTTCTTACCAACCAACAAGCACTCAGCTCAGACGGACGTGACTCCATACAAAAAACACACACAAAACGGGCTCGCTTAAGACAAAGCAGTAAACACTAACCCTGGTACATAAACTCGGCGTAACGTAGAATAGTTACACTGTGTTTTGTCTTTTGCATTGGCGATAGAACTATTTCGAGATTACGTCGAGTTTATTAGTAGTAGAGTAAAAAAACTCTGTCTCTCAGATTGTGGAAAAACAAGAATGTAATAAATCTATTAGTAAGGGTAAAACACAATAGAACTAGCTTTTATAGAATACTAGTAGTTCGCCCGCGGTTTCGTCTATAATTGGAGGCAATTTCTAGCATTGTGTTGAGAAAAAAATTAAGTTGACGATTCTATAAGTACCTATTGTTGTGTTTCTTTTAAAATGTATGTTGTGTCGTAAACCCATTGACTAATTACTGTCTGAGATAAAACAGTTTTTTTTGTTTTATTCTTATTATTATGTAGGTAGGTGTTTCTTTATTTGACTATGTGTGTAGTGTACCCAATTTGTTTTTTAATTTCATAATTAGCGTAAGTAATTGGTTTTTATACACCGTTAATTCAGTAAAAAATAAATAAAAAAGCCAATTCTCCAAGGATTTTTTGATTTTGTCACTTGGTTCATGTTCATGTAGATTAGAAATTAATAGAAATTATGAACTATATTTATTCGGAGTTTTATACAAATCGGTCTAGAAGTTAGGGCGTGATTCACACACAAACATCCTTTTGCACATTTATATTAGTAGGAAGGTCACACAAGAAAATATGGATTAATAAAGCATGCAATGAAAATTAAATTAAATAAATTAAGAAACATACGTGGTAGAAAGCGGGTTTCCCTCTAAAAGCACAGCCCCTGCCGGTGTCCTTAACAAAGTATACTTTATTTACACAGAAATAAGGTGTACATTACAGTAGAAACTACAAGTAAACTCTTTAAACTATCATGATTTTGATCAATATTTTTGATAGAAACGGGATATTTACCATGATTTTTGAGTTTGATTGTTTCCCGATATTTCGGCACAGTTGCATGCGTTATGATCACGGGCCGAAATATCGGGAAACAATCAAACTCAAAAATCATGGTAAATAAAATATCCCGTTTCTATCCAAAATACAAATAAACTTATGTTATTTACAAATAAATATACAAAAGCATCTTATTATTTGAATGAAACTTTCAAATTTAAAAAAAAACTCTTTCTACATACACCAAATTATAAGAATCTTTGTCCTGACTGAATGACAAAAAGACAACACACAGCCTTAAATCACTATTCATAATACCTTGAAAATTTCAGACTGCCTATATTGTTAGTACTAAAAAAGGCATTCCCAAAATTCAACACCTAAACGGGCACAGCGATAGGGTAAAATTGGCGTTGCTATCGAGCTTGACAGATAGCATTGTTTTACACTAAGAATATGGGCTTCTTATTCTATGGTTTTACATGTTTTTGTGCTAAGTAACAGATTCCGGACTTGTACGAACGAATGCCCTCGTATCCATTGTTCGGGTCTGTTCGGGCATGTTTGGACTGAGCTAACGGTACAGATAATTAGGCAAGCAAAGTATCGAGCACACGGTTACCCTTCTAATTGCTCCCACACACTGAGAAAAATGGATTTCGGGCCTAAGGTTAAAAAAGTCTTACGTCTTACATTTTGACGTATTCAAAGTGAATACGTCAAAATGATACCGTCTATTACACTTACACAGAACGACCGGAACAACTTTATAAGGCGTTTCTGTTCGTTGTTACGTTTGGTCGGTTTTTTGCCTTCATACGAACAAAATCGGCCGTAATAACGGCACTTTCCGCTTTTCATTTTTCTCAGTGCAGTTACACAATCTACCTTTAGTAGATATGCATACAACTAAGTAAGCCTAAGAAATTCATTACCCAAGCATCGATCTCCAGATATCTTTATGCTCTCAAAAAGTAAATAGTATAGTGAATTACTTACGATTCTCCAGAACTCTTGGGATTGTCACGTCTGCGACCTGAAATTCAGTTTAAAACAAAATAAATACTTAGAATATTAATTTAAAGTCACTCAAAATTTAAACACCCTAACACTCGTTTTTTGAGACGAGATTGAAACAAAATTGAATTTGAATATGTCAAAATTGAGCCTGTCTGAAATATCAGTTTGGAAGAATACAATTTACAAGTTATTAGACAAAGTGCAAGAAACAAAAAGAAACACTAAAAATCGTAGAAGTAAAAACTGTGTCGCGATTTATCTAGGTAGGCTATTTCTAAGTGCTGAACATACTATGTAAAAAATTTGAATGTATCTACCTCTGTACTCTATTATTATGCCTAAATAAACTTTACTTTACTTTACTTTATTTGTAGCGCTCAATTCAAATGCTAAAAAGCTAGGTATATCAAATAATAAATCAAAGCAAAGTAACCTACATATTAATATCTACAATAATAGCTAACACTAAATTTAAGAAAAGGTTTAACCTGACCTTGAACAGGTCTTGCTAATTTTTTTGACACCATCAGAAGTTTAATTTGATGATTACATCTCACTCGCACACTAAAACTATCACTAATAAAATTGACGTTATTGACGAAACTTTAAAATAGGTATACAGTATCTTTTTAACTGTAAAGTAACATAATGCACAAATTAAGCTTAGCTTGTTCTATGGGAACCAGATGAGTGATAGAATCCTTTTTACGGTTTTTTGTATACATACTCAGAATACAATATAACACCCAGATAGAGAACAAACATCTATGTTCGTCACACAAATGTTTGTCCTCGGTGGGGATCGAACCCACCACTACAGCACAGAAGGCAGAGCTACTAATAACGAAGCTGTGAGCTGTGAGGCACGCTGCGCTGCTTGGCGGCAGGAATAGGCATGGTGATAGTACTGCCCCGGACGAGCCCTTTACTAAGAGCTCTACTACTACAGGTGCCTACTATTTAAAAGATAAATAAAAAATCATTAAATGATTTATTGATTTTAAAGTGTTTGCTTCGAAAGTGTTTATTGTAAATGATATGAAAGAAAAAAATAGCACCACTTTAATCCCCAAGCACGGTAGATATCCCGTTAGATCTCTTAGTACCAAGTACTTAGAGATCCTTTTAGGATGTCTAATGGGGTTAGTCAGAGGTACGACCAAATATTACTTTTGGTGCAAACCCACATTCAGCAGTAGTTGGTATTTAATTAGTGGCAAGTTGCAAGCCCATCGCCGCTGCTAGAATACTAACTGGTTTCCTCACAATGTTTTCCTTCACCGTTGCATTGGCACTGGCATTACGCACATACATTTTTCTACAGAAAAATCCATTGGTGCACGACTGAATTCGAACCTACAACCTCAGGATCAGAAGGCGGGGTCACTTCCACTAGACCACCGGTGTTCTTCCACTATGATATCATTTTATGTAATTAAGTGTGTACATCTTAATGCAGCCGATAGTACAACACAATTCCAAAAAGTTTCAATTATTTTGAGTAGAAAATCTAGTTTAATTTATAGACCAGGAGACGAATCTAACTTTTATATCTAATGTTTACTGTATATGTTGTGTTTGTTACTTAAATTGTTTTTTAATTAATTGTACTAAAAATGAAACAGCTTAAATTCTTATTTAATAAATACGTTTTATTCAAAATTGTTTAATAACGTAGTGGTATAAACATTGATTTATTAACGTTGGAGACCGAATATTTAGATAATATAATTTTAATTCAAGGTATACTTTTTATATATCGTGACTATTGACTTACTATCAAAAGCTTTTTTAGTACGAATAAAGTACTTCGATCGGTTTTGTATCAAAATTGGCATTTACGAAAATTGGAAACTGGCAGTGTTACGAAATAAGAACATTTTATTTAAAAAAAAACACCGTGCTGTATAAACTAAACTGGTACAAAAATAAATTCTTACAAATATTTCAAAAATACTAAAAATTCAAAAATCACATCGGTGACTTATGTTGCTAAGCTTAAAACAAAATTGTAATTAATTCAAAATATTTTACAAAACATTTTTAAGAATGTATACAGTTATTGATTTGATTTCAATCTTTTGAACCATTTAAAAAAAAACAGACGTATTTACTGGAAAATTTAAAAACTTGCAATTAAAAAAATTCTGCTTAGATACTATACATTTTCATCTATTTTCCTGTGTAGTAAAACAAACTTACAATGTAAAGCTGATTCTAAAATTATATTATGTACAGTTAAAAGGTGGTACGAACACATTCACATAGTAATATAAAATTTAAAAATAATTTTGTTACTGACAAAGTAATGTTTCAATAAAAGAATAGAAAAAGCTTATTAGGCTTGCTAACAGATAGCTAAGATTCAATAAGCCCATTGTATCAGTCTTCAAATAAACTGAATTAGTTTATTTGAAAAAAGTACGTTCAAAAATTGTATTCTTTGTCAGTAACATGAATTTTAACCTATTTGAGAAGCTTTACTGATAAAAGTATAATTATTATAATTTGAACAGTAGAAAATATCTCTGCTTAAGATCTTTCACTTTACTTTCTTGCAGAAATGCAATAGAAGAACAGCATGAAGTCAATAATTTTTACACTTTTTTCTTAAAACTTAAAACTAAATTGTGCCAAAGTCTCTATTCTATGAATGAAAACTCTTAATGTAATTTTGCGTTGGGATTCGTTGTTATTTTAGAAGAATTGAAATAGTAATGAGATTCTCATATCCACTACATAATTTATACATTTTAAATATTAGAAAGATATACAATTGAGAAAAATAAACGCAAGCTCGTGGTAGGTTAAAATTTTTGGAGCTGTAATATTTTTCTCAACTGTATGGTAGAGATACAAAGTCGGACAACATTAAGAGAGAGACAGATACATTAATCTAAATATCGCTAAACGCTCAATCCGACATAATTCAATGATTCAGACTTTAAAGATTTTAAGTAGTGCTCTTCTATTTTAGATGAAAAAATGTCGAACTCAGCATTTAGTGAAATAATACAATTTAAACATTCAAAGGTCGTAATTATTTTACTATTATAATTAATAGTGCGTTAACTTCAATAATCTCTTTACAAAATTCGAAACTCCTGAATGTAATGCGCTACATTTAAAATACATTTTTTAAATTATTAAGTAAGTAACAATTTGATTTTAAATACATCTGGCACTGTGAAATAAAAAACGTCAGATGAGATTCTTCGAAATTTTGTCGTCACTCGGTCTTAAAAGATGAGATATACCTATGTTTAAAACTGCCAATCATATTTTAAAACATACTTGATGTAGTCAAGAGTAGAAGCATCACAAAAGACAAATTACTATTTATTATCATTTACATAAAGAAATGTCTTCTAACGAAACCTTCTTTTTTACGGAGAAAAATGCCTTACGCATGCTTCCACTACGCGTAGAGAGTAGGATGGAATTTTTTTTATAGGAATGCATAACCCATTCATTCCTATAAAAAAAAAGTAAGTTCCTAAAATAATAAATTTCCAGACCGAGCGACGTCCAAAACTTACAAATTTACACAGCAGTGTCGGGCTTTTTCTCGGGGTGCTTGGTGTCTCCATTGCTGATATAGTCTCCATGATCGTGAGACGGATTTTCGGAGCCCTTGACGTCATCATGAGAGGGCAGGGGGGCTTCAGAATCACCTCCATCGGGAATATCGGTTCGGTGGGACCGCCCTGCCACATACCAATAGTTTAGCGATCAAGAACTGTGTTTTTGAGTTCAACGAACTGTATACTTTACTTTAGTATAAATACTAGCGCTTAAAAACTGTGGTTGATTAATATTTTCAGAACTGTTA
Organism: Electrophaes corylata; assembly: GCA_947095575.1. NCBI lineage: Eukaryota > Metazoa > Arthropoda > Insecta > Lepidoptera > Geometridae > Electrophaes > Electrophaes corylata. The sequence goes on along the minus strand of OX352726.1, from coordinate 348,169 downwards.
ATATTAGAAGCGGTGTTTAGCACAATGATAAGCTGTGCTAGATTTCTGAAAGATTTTAAAGTTATTGGTCTTTTGGAAACCAATTGTCTTCTTTATTTAATTATTGAGTGAAATTGCTTTGAAGTTTATATTAGTGTTTTTCTAGAAAGCATGCCCATACGGCAAAAAAAACGCCCTAAAGTTTTAAGAATCCAAACCCAACCAAAACCAAAGTGAAAGGTGATTTAATATATTTAAGCTGCTTTATAACAATAAACTAGTCCTGATGTTGGACCTCATTATATGTAGGTATCAGGAAGTACGAGAACAGTCACCTACACCAAGATGTACTAGAATGTATACAATTCGTAACTTTTACAATGGTATCACAGCGTTACAATAAACTTACACAGTAAGATTTCAAGAGTTTTAAATCAGTTTGTGTTCTTTTATCATCTGAGTATTTGCCCTGTTAATGTTTATTGTAATTGTGACACTGTTTTGAAGGTAACGAATTGTATACAGATGAATGTTCACTTCATAGTTTTCAAAATGATGTGCTCACGTGTGGTATTCTTTTTTATAGTTTTTTACAGATCTACCAGGAATTTAAGTTACATTCTAGAGTTAGTTCTGTATGAAGTCACAATGAGGTTCCCTAGCTGTTGAGGACTCGCATATCTCCATAAAAAACTCTAGAAACAAAGAATCGCAGCACAAGAGCCATACCATCATGTTTTATTGCGATTCGTCCAAAACCTGAATCGTTCCGTTTGGATAAATTCGATGACATCATTTTGTCGTCATACGATTCTTATTGTGTCATCAGAACTATCCAAATTAAACGATTCAGGGGGTTTATTCTTGAAAATGATAAAACGAAGGTTTGTATTTTCATTTTCAGTGACACTGCGGAGCTTTCTTAAGCCATTCCACAGTCAAGTCATCTCTGCCTGACATGCCACGCAGTGAACTCAAAACTGTCAGTACAAGTTGTCGTTTTCGCAGTTTATTATTCGCAATAAGATGTGGTATGGCCACAAATGTGAATACCAAAGTAATGATAGAATCTATAAAACGTGAGCTTAAAACTATAGATGATATTTTGAAAATTATGAAGTATAGCCAGCTTTGTGCAGGCGACTCGACTGTGAATCGGAATTAATGTACTCCTTGATTGCTTTATTAGTTGAAGCAGCTTTAAAATATTAAAAAGTGCATAAAACCATTGTTAAAATGTAACCAACCACCAAATACAACTATGACGAATACATAATTTTTTTTAGAGAAAATATGTAACTGTTTTCCTCACGATGTTTTTTTCTTTCGCCGTTTGGAAAAACTAGCATTAATTTACATTAATACTGAAAGAGAAGACTTTAATTCGGTAGATTTCTTGTTACTTAGTATCCTCAAAGACATCTTGGATCATATTACATGTCCAAACATTGGGCACTCCTTACTTATTGCAATAGTATTTTATACGTGTCAGATTGCGAGCCCATCGTCATCTGATTTCCTCACGATGTTTTCCGTCACCATTTAAAAGCATGCGCACATATTATTTTAGAAATACCGAAACATGCAAAAAACATTTAACCACGATGCAGCCAATCTAAGTCATATAAAAAATTTAAAACATGCGTTAAAAGTCACAACAGACATTTTTATAAAAAAGTTAGTAACATGCAAAATTTTGGAAAAAAAAAACGAAAGTTCTTGGTCGCTCAAACATTACTATGTGGCACAAATAATGCTACATCTTAAACTAAACGTTACATAATTTCTAAATATAATAAACTACATAAACAAATATCACAAACACTGCCAGTTCGCACATTTTTTTAAATAAAGCCATTCTAAGAATCCTACAGCATTGTTTTTTTGCAGGTGAAAAGCTTCACAAAATCGTGTTTATTATTCAGTTCACCACATTACCTATACACGATCTCGACAGCCTGTCGGAAAGTACTTTGTTAATATTATCATAAGTGCAAGTGGGTAAACCCTAATGGGTATACCTACTTGCATGCCTAAGTACTTTAATAACATAAGCAAATTTAAAGAAGCCTGGTAAAGTAAAATCTAGTATTTTATTAAAATCAAATGTATTAAACTTCATCAAAAAATTCAATTTTTTGTAATATAATTTTGCTAACGAGCTCCTGGACTATATTTAGTATGGAATTATATAAATAAATTTAATCTCAAAATTTTTGATTCAAGCATGTATTGATTTGTAATCATTAAGTCATTTAAAACATGCATTTTATTTTTAATGATTACATTTTAAACCATTAAAAAGATTATAATAATTAAAAAAATGGATGCACAGATAAAACTCCAAAAAATCACGGAATAAAAAATTTATTAAATAAAAACTTACCGGAGAAGCACCATCTGTCGGTGGCGAAAGCAAACACGACGAGGGAGACGGCAATCAGCAAGACAAGGACAGCAATCACAATCCCCACGATGGCGCCGGTATCTAACTCGACACCTGAGAAATAATAATTCAATTATGCATTATTTAATGTTCATAAATCAATTTTATCTAAATGCTTCAAAATTGAAGAAATAGGAAAAATTAGGAATGCTTTTATAAAAAAATTATTAGGTAGTAAATATATAAACATTACAAAATGTGCGATAAACGCATACCTACCTAAAATTAAATAAAAGTATTCTCTAAACATTTTTACATAGATTCGTCCAGCACTGGCGCTTAGATTCACCTAGATTCAAGATGATCCCTGCGGATATTACTGAATAAATGACTTTGATAGCCCCAAACTAAGCATAGCTTGTACTATGGGATCCAGATGTCAGGCAGAAAATAAACATCTATGTTCATCACACAAATGTCTGTTCTCAGTAGGGATCGAACCCACAACCTACGGCACAAAAGGCAAAGCTACTACTAATTACAGACAGATTTACTTTTATAAAAAAAAACATAGGTAGTTAATAAATTAACAAAATTAATAAAATGTATAGCACATACTACCTACAATTTCATATAACTCAAGTACTTATAAATTTACCTTTTAAGATTATTACTACAGATATTGATTTTTTTATAAAATAATTAAAATAGGACATAATAATTAATGCACAAGTACCTATCTAAATGAAATTAAATAGCTTCACGACTCACGTTCCCCCGTCACGGTATACATACTGTCTAATGGAGGTAGTCGGAGCTACGTCCAAATATTACATAGGTATCTGAACCTTACTAAAAATATGATATTTAGAACTACTTCAAATTGCTATAAAAACAGCAAAAATAATAAAATAAGTTATTTAATTTCAGTTTCAGTCACAATTAATCATGCGATCAAAAATAATTTCTATTCACATAACAAGATAAATAGCAACAGTATATTTTAAACCATGCCTCAAAAAATATTTACACATGCTAATAAAGTCATATATCAAAAATATGACTTCATAATTTTCCATACAATCAAATAAAATTAAAATTATACTTATTGGTTACATACTAAAAATATTATGAATCTATGCTGAAATAAAATCGATTCATACTTCTATATACACCATTCAGCGTGCTAATTTTCAGCCAGTGTTTCAGGGACGCCTCTGATTGTCACTGATTCGGATCAGTTGAGCTATCTCTAGATCGATTGCAACGATCTGCAGAAAACTCAATTTTATGTGTATTCAGTGGTAGAGAAGAGTTAGAGCTCTTAGTGAAGGGCTCGTCCGGGTAAGTACTACCATCATGCCTATTCCTGTCTGTGCAGCGCAGCGTGTTCTAGTTTGAAGGGTGCCGGAAAAATTACAGGCACATGAGGCAACCTGTATGCCTCAGGTTGATAAACGCAGAGCACTGCATCGGGCAAGTTCCTAACAATCGTGACCTGCGTGGTCACCACTTAACATCAGCAACTCGCATGAAAAAACACACCTATTATAAAAACTTATTGTTAAAATAAAAAAAAAACTACGCAAGACGATAAAAATGCAAAAAACTAGTTAGCTAGTAAAGTATACTACCCAGGCACTGTCTCCTGCACTATAATAGACTACAAACAAACGTCAGGCTTTTAATTTTGACAGGCATTTTTTAAACCTTACCATAGACGTCGATAATTAAGTATGACGATTTTGCCTTCCGAGCTGTAGACAAAAGGTTATTTGAGAAAAGAGATACACAGAAAGCTAAAAAAACCAAACATGTTCATCACACAAATATTTGTCATCGATGTGTTACAAAATTGTTTTATAAATGAAAATTCCTAGATTCATGGTTTTTTGTCTTGCTTTCTTCATTTACATTATAATAATTTGTTAAATGGATTATACACAAAAAACCAGCCAAGTGCGAGTCGGACTCGCGCATGAAGGGTTCCGTACTCTCCGTCGGGTAACTATAATTAAAAAAGGTTAAAAATCCGTCACAAAAATCACAAAAATCAGTTTTTTAGTATTTGTTGTTATAGCGGCAACAGAAATACATCATCTGTGAAAATGTCAGCTCTAACTAACACGGTTCATGAGATACAGCCTGGTGACAGACGGACAGACAGCGGAGTCTTAGTAATAGGGTCCCGTTTTACCCTTTGGGTACGGAACCCAGAGAATTGAATTTTAATGTCAAAATTGAGTCTGTCTGAAATGACAGTTCTGAAAAATACCATTCAAAGATTGACACAAACGAACTTGAATTTGATGATATTTTGTCACGAGAATTGTTTCCCTGGATATGACTGAATATATGATTCTTGACTGATTTATTTTTCACTTCTATACTAATATTATAAAGAGGAAAAATTTGATCAGGCTTCGAAACTACTGGACCGATTTGAACAATTCTTTCACCGTTGGGAAGCTACACTATCCCCGGGTGACATAGACTATATTATATTTTCAAAAAAATTAGGGATCCTTACTAAAACCGGTGCGAAGCCGGGCCGGCCGGTAGAAGTTTATAAGCTGATTCAAAACGATCTTTATGATTTTCTCCAAGTTACCTGCTGGTTCTTCCATGGTGCTGATCCTCACAGCCAGCTGCTCCCGCCCCAGTTCATTGGACACATCCAGGTAGTAAGTACGTTCAACGTCTTCCTTCCTGATCTGGTCCAGGATCAGGGTTACGTTGTAGGTACCGTTGCCCTGAAGATAAATATCACAAATAACAATAAATAAATATCCTACTAATATTATAAACGCGAAAGTTTGTAAGTATGGATGCATGGATGGATGGATGTTATTCTTTCACGCTCTAACCAGTGGACCGATTTGGATGAAATTTGGAATAAACATAGATTATAACTTAGATTAACATATAGGCTACTTTTTATCCTGAAAAAATGACGGGAACGGGAAAAAAACTGCCACGCGGGCGAAGCTGCGAGCGGCCGCTAGTATAAGGATATTTTTACACAATATCATCTAGCCCCAAACTAAGCATAGCTTGTACTATGGGAACCAGATGGCTGGTAGAATACGTTTTCGATTTATATCGATAACCGCTGGGCAATAAAGCTTCACGTGTGGCGACTAGGAACCGGAAGACGAAGAGTAGGACGTCCTCCTACCCGATGGACTGACGACATTGTCAGGACCGCGGGAAGTCGATGGATGGAAAGGGCTCAGAATACTAATAATGCTGGACAATCCACACAGCATCATCTAGCCCCAAGCTAAGCAGAGCTTGTGTTATGTATACTAGATGACTGATATACTTAATACAATACATACATCTTTTTATTATGCATAGAAAATACCCAGAACACCCGGAATAAATACTTGCAGATTGTCTAATCATTTATCCCAAGGCGGGAATTGAAGCCGCAACATCCTGCGTCGCAGGCGGACATTCGCCACATCAGTCGCCAAATGTGTGGAGGAGGAATATGTCCAACAGGGGGTTTCAGGATGCTGAAGTAACTTACCAGATGCCAAGGCTCGACAGCACTGATCATGCCATCATCACTCCTGCCCGGTGCCCGCAGCTTCTGCCCGCCCACCGACCACTCGGCGACGGGAGGCGGGTTGGCGCGCACCGTCACATTCAGACGACCCTCTGCGTTCAGCTGCAGACCGAAGATTGTGATCGCGGTGGATTCCACCTTGGGCGCGTCTGGTGATGAAAGTCAATGATTTTAGGCAAACATAAATACAAATTGCTCAGCGTTCATCAACCTGAGGTATATAGGTGTTGCCTCATGTACAGTCAGCTACACTAGAATGTATACAATTGTGCAAAAAGTATTTAAAAAATAAGTGAGGTCATAACTTTTTAGTTTTTGTGGCTGTAATGTCTCCGGCACCCATACTCTTCAAACCAGAACACAGCAAGCTTGGCGGCAGGAGTAGTAGTAGAGCTCTTTGTGAAAGGGCTCGTCCGGGTGCGTACTAGCACCGTACCTATTCCTGCCGCCAAGCAGTGATGTGAGTATTGCTGTTTCGGTTTGAAGGCTGTGGCAGCACATAAGGCTTAACACCTGTATGCCTCAGGTTGGTGCATCAGACACGCACCTAACGTGCGTGATCTACAAAGCTTTGCTATAGGTGATGGTTACCACTTAACATCAAGTGGCCATATACTTGTGTCACAAGCAGTAACAAAACTTACAGTGTACAGTGAGCTGTCGTTTGGCGAACCGAGGCTGTTGAAGAGCCTCGTGCTCAGCTCTGCACGTGAGGGTCCGCCCTCCATCATCAGCTCGCAGCGAGCGACTGATGTTCTGAGTGATGGTCTGCAGGTCACTGCCTGGCTCCGACGTCAGGATCGGCTGGTGAACCCCGGCTAGGAGCTCTTCGCCATCTGGGGAAAATATTATTTTAAAAATCAATATTTATGGACATTTTTACACAACATCATCAGGCTCCAAACTAAGGATAGCTTGTACTTTGGGAACCAGATGACTGAGTTCGAGTTACACTAACCGGCACGTCAGGCAGCGTCAGCTTGACTGTGCTACGGCTACCTTGTTGCCCCGCAATGTATTAAAAAACGACAAAACGAAACGTTTATCGTCTGTAAGAGTATACCTGCTGTATATCTATCTTTTTCACACAAATATTTGCTCTCGGTGGTGGAACCTCACCACCTACATCGCAGAAGGCAGAGTTGCTATGAACTGAGCTGTGACGGCTGTCGGCATGATGGCTGGATATACGTTTCCCCCATACGTTTCCAGGAAGAACGGTTTTAAGTCCTTTTCATCCGTCTAACCTCGATCCTAACAATGTCGTCAGTCCATCGGGTAGGAGGACGTCCAACTCTTCATCTGCCGGTTCGTGGTCACCATTCGAGAACCTTTGTTCACCAGTGCTTATGACCTGCCCATTGTGACCTCAACTTGCTGATTCTAAGAGCTATGTCGGTGACCTTGATTCTTTTACGGATTTCCGCATTTCTAATTCTATCTCGTAGTAAGCCCCTAGCATGAAAAGAGAAGGAAAAGATGGATGGATTGTGTGAAGATGATATGGGTAAGAACGAAGCGAATACAGAGATGATGGATGATAGAGGAAAGTGGAGAGAGAAAACCTTGTTGTGCCGACTTCACATAAATGAGTAAGCCCCCAGCATACCTTTCTCCATGGCCCGTTGAGCTTGTCACTTATAAGTAAGGTAACTTACCCAGAAACCAGGTGATCTTGGCAGCTGGCCTGCCTTCGGCCACAGTGCATTGAGCTACGAAAACATCACCTTCCTTGAACGCCGGCTGTGGGGGTGACAGCAGCTGAGGGTCTAGTGGTGCCTCTGTGGAAGGAAAGAATGTGAGTATAGATTTATTTAAAACTACGAAATTTATGACAACGTTTAGTGGAAGCACATAAATCAGTCACAATCTTCCAGTAATGTCTCTTCTTACTGCCTTTTATACGGTTCTAGTTCACTTCTGGTAGTAGTAGAGCTCTTAGTGAAGGGCTCGTCCGGGTGCGTACTAGCACCATGCATACTCCTGCCTGTGAGCAACGCAGCGGGTTCCGAGTTGAAGGGTGTGGGTGCCGGTGACATTACAGGCACATGAGGCTCAACACCTGTATGCCTCAGGTTGATAAACGCAGTGCATCGTAGAACTCATTCCTAACGTGCGTAACCTTCGAGGTAGTGCTATGTTATAGGTGATGGTTGCTACTTAACATCAGGTAGACCATCTGCTTGTTCCGTCAATGAGAAATATTAGAGCACTAAAAGATCAAGTGTTCGATTCTCGCATTTGCAATGTGAGCATTATCTACATATAATTTGGGCTTGTGTTGTGAAGACGTTTCAAGATGATCCCTACGGATATTACTGAATAAATGCTTTTTGACTTTGATACTAATGGTTATATTCCTCAATAGGCTCTCTCCTAGGCTTGGTCGCGAGGAACTGGCGCTTAGATTCACAAGATGATCCCTGCGGATATTATAAATGATTTTTTACTTTGACTTTGAATATAATGCACAAAATAAACCTCGTCCGCATTAAGTATACTTCAGATAGACACTGAGTATGTACACATTGGGTACTCACTTGCAACCATCAGTTTCATGGTACCCGTGATCTCGATGGCGCCAGTCGAGGGCGGTAGAACACAGGAGATGTTGCCATTCCAAGCCTCTTGGATATCACGGATGTGGGCACCGCATTCTCCTTTCTGAAACATTTTGATTTAAATCAGTTTTTAAATTTAAATCTGTAGAACTTTGTGTGAAGACCTCATTCGCAAACTACCACCATGCCTATTTCTGCCGCCAAGCAGTATTCCTGTGTTCCAGTTTGAAGGGTGTGGGTGCCAGTGACATTACAGGCACAAGACGCCCAATTTATGTATTTTTTGGAGCTGAGATTGAGACATTCTAGGCTGGCTTTGTTGCGAGGAAATGCCGCTTAGATTCAAGATTTAAGGCGTTTCAAGATGATCCCTGCGGATATTACTGAATAAATGCTTTTTACTTTGACTTTGAAACAAAAACCACTAGAGATTAAGGATATATATTCTATGGACTATCACAATCAGACGTTGGACTTGTAGATTTTTCACTTACGTCCAATCCTTCGCCAAAGTAGATGACATTGCCGTCTGTGTTTCCGGGAATGAGTCTGTACGGGGTAGTGCCCACTGTCATTCTGGAAATAAAGTAAAGGTGCGATGTTAGTGGTAGTGCTTGTGCATGGTTTCAGTTGAAGAGGAAGACCAACTTTACGCTATTTGGTCTTCTACTGCTCCGCGAACAGTAGACCTGACGAATTTATACTTCCACTGGTAGAAATCTAGTAGTAAGCAGTTTACTGCATTATGAGAAGCTTTTTCTTATCACGCCGAAGGTCCACATCAGAACTTCACCAACATTTTATGAGAGCAACTTTAAGTTACACAATTGGATCTCATAAGGCGAAGATATTCAGTAGTCCCCTTTTTACTCTCTAATCAAAAATCCCCCAATGACAAAAACCTATGGTCGTTAAACTTGTAAATTTTAACAGATGATGTATTTCTGTTGCCGCTAAAACAACAAATACTAAAAAACAGAATAAAATAAATATTTAAGGATTGCTCTTATACAACAATCGTTATTCTTTTGCCGTTTTTACTATAAAATAATGTAACCCTTTTAAATAATGTACGGAACCCTTCATGCACGAGTTCGACTCGCACTTGGCCGGATTTTTTATCAGATGTTTTTGACTGACACTGTTATCAGCCAGACATTCATGGATTACTGTTGGACTGCTGCCCGGAAAGAACGGTTTAGATTCTTTCCTATCAACTTCTCTCGATCAGGAATTATAGTCCTACTAATATTATAAACGCGAAAGTTGGTAAGTATGGATGGATGGATGGATATTTGTTAATCTTTCACGCTCTAACCAGTATACCGATTTGGATGAAATTTGGAATAAATATAGATTGTAACCTGGATTAACATATAGGCTACTTTTTATCCCGAAAAAATAACGAGAAAAAACTGGCACGCGGGCGAAGCTGCGAGCGGCCGCTAGTAGTGAATGTTGTTACTTACCGACATGAGTCTATTTTGTAGGGCACCTTGCAGAGTACGTCGAGATCAGATCCCACCCGCCTCACAGCCTCCCGGGGGGTGATCTCCACGTTTTGACCTGAAAATAAATACAAGTTACAGTTAATTAGGCGTTTCTTTTTGTGCTTTCAGTCTTTGTTCTGGGGGCTGACTCTTGAAAACGATAAACGAAGTTTCGTATTGTCGTTTTGAGTTACACGCGACATGTCAGGGATTGACAACTAGACTTTTGACGGCTGCCGAGTTGCCTCGCAGTATATTACAAACCGACAAATACAATACTTCGTTTATCGTTTTCAAGAGTAGACCGGCTGATCAAATACAAATGACAGATTTTCTATAGCAAATCTGACATAATAATAATAATAATAATAATGCTGGACAATCCACTCAGCATCATCTAGCCCCAAGCTAAGCAGAGCTTGTGTTATGGGTACTAAATCACTGATATACTTAATACAATACATTACATGCATAGATATTTTTTTATTATACATAGAAAATACCCAGAACACCCAGAATAAATATTTGCAGATCGTACAAACATTTATCCCAAGGCGGGAATCGAACCCGCAACCTCCTGTGTCGCAGGTGGACATTCGCCCGCCGCGCCACATCGGTCGTCAACATCATCATATCAGTCATATCATCTGTCATATTTGAAAGGATATATATTGAGTGCACCTCGTACTTGGTGCAAGAGTTGTACAATTTTCTTTTAAAATATATATATATTGACCTCTTCGTTTTTTAGAACTTCTTTTAGGCTCCAATATCTTTTCCATGCATCTGGAAATTACTCGTGTGTGCAAAATTATTAATCAATTACGTACCAAATGAAAAAGGTCAAAATAAATATTATTCCAACTATGTTCAATCGATTTAGATAAGTCTTTTCTATGAAATAATAAATATACTGACATAATAATAATAATGCTGGACAATCCACACAGCATCATCTAGCCCCAAGCTAAGCAGAGCTTGTGTTATGGGTACCAGATGACTGATATACTTAATACAATATATTACATATATAGATATTTTTTATTATACATAGAAAATACCCAGAACACCCAGAATAAATATTTGCAGATCGTACAAACATTTATCGCGAGGCGGGAATCGAACCCGCAACCTCCTGTGTCGCTGCATACATTTAAAGTTACGCTATAGATAAATCTGCGTGTCCAGATGTTCCGCTCGCTCTACCCATTGACATATAGTATAATATTCTGCAATGTCTGTACTATTCTCTTATTTGAATTCATTAGATTGTAAGCATTACTCTTAATTGAAGCGTAGCGTGTGCTGTCTTTTGAACTTCTGTTGTATATTTAAGTTCTTGGTATGTTTTCTGTCTTGCAATCACCTTATTAAGTTAGATTGGCACCACACTGGAGTTTCATTATTTACATTATTATTACTTTGTAACAGGATCATACAAAAAACGGTAGGAACGCGTCGCCGTAAGTTTGTTGCCGGTTCTTGGTCGGCTTGGTCGCGAGGAACTGGCGCTTAGATTCACCTAGATTTAAGACGTTTCAAGATGATCTCTGCGGATATTACTGAATAAATGCTTTTTGATTTTGACTTTGATTTAACACAACGCCATCCAGCCCCAAACTAAGCAAAATCTGTACTATGAGAACCAGATAACTAATAGAATACTTATATACTCGTACTTGTACAAATATACACAAAATACAATAAAGCACCCACATACAGAACAAACATGTATTCATCATACAAATGTTTGTTCTCAGTGGAGATCGAACCCACGACCTACAGCGCAGAGATAGCAAACCAACTGGGCAGTAACGGCAGCCAACAATAAAAATATAATAATAATGATAAATGTTAATTACAAATATTAAATACTGGTATTAGATAAACCACTTACTGCTGCAACAAGCTAACGGCCCACCTGATGTTAAGTAGTGACTATTACATAACAAAGCAGAGCTTTTAGCTGCCGCCAAGTGTGTGCCAGTGCATCTTCGGTCACGTTCCTAACGAAGCCTGCAGAACAATGCTTTGTTATAGGTGATGGTAACCACTTAACATCAGGTGGGCCATTTGTGCCAGTGCATCTTCGGTCATGTTCCTAACGAAGCCTGCAGAACAATGCTTTGTTATAGGTGATGGTAACCACTTAACATCAGGTGGGCCATTTGTGCCAGTGCATCTTCGGTCATGTTCCTAACGAAGCCTGCAGAACAATGCTTTGTTATAGGTGATGGTAACCACTTAACATCAGGTGGGCCATTTGTGCCAGTGCATCTTCGGTCATGTTCCTAACGAAGCCTGCAGAACAATGCTTTGTTATAGGTGATGGTAACCACTTAACATCAGGTGGGCCATTTGTGCCAGTGCATCTTCGGTCATGTTCCTAACGAAGCCTGCAGAACAATGCTTTGTTATAGGTGATGGTAACCACTTAACATCAGGTGGGCCATTTGTGCCAGTGCATCTTCGGTCATGTTCCTAACGAAGCCTGCAGAACAATGCTTTGTTATAGGTGATGGTAACCACTTAACATCAGGTAGGCCATTTACTTGTGCCCAAAGTTTGACCCCGTTTATATAAACCACAATAACCAATTCATCTTATGAAACCTATTGGAAGCCATATTAGTACGATTTCCAATCAAGACAAGATTGGTGAAACCTGTATTTTATTGCTATAGAAATGTTGCAAGCGTTATAACGGCCCTCACTAAAATGCCACTATTTGCTGATGGAACAAGCATGGTTCCACCTGATGTTAATCGGTTACCATATCCTATAACAAAGCATTGTCTTTTAGGTCACGTTAGTTAGGAACGTGCCCTACAACACACTACTCTGCGTCCATAAGTTCTCAACACACATCAAGACAAAATATACCCTGTAAATGTGTCGTCTCTACGAGCAGTGGTTTAGGCTGTGCGTTGTCTATATGTCAGTCAGTCAGGACAAAGATTCAGTGTTTAATATAAAAGGATATGTTTAATATAAAATAAAAATTTGAAAATAATAAAATAATAGGTTTAAAATAAAACTAAATATGCAGACGACTTTTTGAAGTAATACTTCTAATGCGGCTTCCAACAAGGTTGCGTTAAACGTTTAACGCTACCATGGAGGGGGTATGATAGCACTGTTCTTTCTCTCTTTCTCTCATAGCCAGTTACGTTTCGTATATTAAAGAAGTTTTACTTCAGTCGCGTGGCACACTCGTTTTTTTTAACTCGCGTAGTTTCGGACTGAATCGCCGCCCTCCTCAAAATCCAATCTGTATAACATGCATATTTGACCTGTGTTAGAATCGAACCCACAGTTGGCAAAGTCACCAACTGAGTGTAGGCCAGTCAATAAATAAACCAGAACACGAGCCGAGCTCGCTGAAGTAGTATCGAAGGCCTCTCCTAAGTCTAAAATGGTTCCCGTGTTATCCCATCGGCATAAGTAGGATAATCTCTTGAAGTCTGAGAACCAGGTTATAAGTAAGATCCACTAGCTATCTGTAAAAGCTTTTTATATGACGTACTGATGGTACAAGCAGATGGCCCACCTGATGTTAAGTGGTTATCATCGCCTAAAACAAAGCATTGGCTTGCAGGTCACGTTCATTAGCGTGCCCTACGATGCACTACTCAGCGCCCATCAACCTGAGGCATACTGTAGTAGTGTTGCCTTATTTGACAAGCAACGAACCGTTAGAACTACTAACGTACGTTCGTAACATATTTGAACCGGCCATTAATAAGACATCTATATCACTTACAAAAATCTTTATCCTGACTGACTGGCATTCAAACAACGCACAGCCTAAACCACTGCTCGTAGAGAATAGAAATTTTCAGGGTATAATATATTGGTGCGTAGGGGTGTACTAAGGAATTCCACAAATTGTACCCCTAAAAAAGGGTGCAATTTATATGAAAATAGCTTCACTAGCACATACGAACCGTTTCAATTTATACACTACTAGCTGACCGGTGCCCACTTCGTTGGGCGGTAAACATGTTTACTTACAAATCTTAACTGAAGTAGTACTCGATGTCACCAACAGATGGCGTTAATACGGCATAAAATAGCGGCCGTTCGCAGTTTCGCCAGCGTGGCAGTTTATATCAGTTCCCGTTATTTTTTCGGGATAAAAAGTAGCCTAAGTTACTCCTTGTTACATTAGCTATCTGCCAGTGAAAGTCCCGTCGAAATCGGTCCAGCCGTTCCAGAGATTACACGGAACAAACAGACAGACAGACAAAAATTTAAAAAAATGCTATTTTGGTATATGTATCGTATATACATTCCTATGCATGTAGTAAAAAGCGTTATTTTAATATTACAAACAGACACTTCAATTTTATTTATTTGTATAGATTTTGTCATAAAACTATATTACATTATGAATTAATGTCCTTTTTATAAAACACCTGCGTAGGGAGCCGACCTCGCGTCGGAGCCGCGCGGGTACCTCCTAACTCATAGATCTAAACTACTCCCCTGCACGCGCACTCCCAACTTGGTGACGCTCACTTCGCAACGAATTAAAATATTACGATTATCGTAATATTTTAATTTCGCCATAACTTCAAAACCAAACGTCCAATTATAATCATTTAAAGACCAAATATTATCTACATGAACTGTACTTTGTGATAAAATAATTTATTTCGATAAGGATTAATATTATGAGTAAAATAAATGCGTTTAAATGTAGTCCAAAAAAAATTGAAGATTTTTAAATAAAAAAATGGTTGTTGTGCCTCACTCGACATAGATAGGTATAGTGTGCCGCTGACTTTTTTGTAGATATTTATAAGATCTACAATTATTTAGAACATTTTATGGTTCTATCTTTTATAGTTTAGGCAGCGTACGCAAAATAAGTAACTTTTCTGGTTGATTTTTTACACCTTGTGTCAGAAAAACCCAAATATTTTACGGAACGCTATTTTTTTCCAAAATAAAATATAGCCTATGTTACTCAGTGATAATGTAGCTTTCTAATGAAAAAAGAATTATTAAAATCGGTCCAGTACTTTTTGAGTTTATTCATAACATACAAAAATACAAAAATACAAAAATACAAAAATACAAAAATACAAAGGTTTCCTCTTTATAATATTAGTGTAGATGTACAACGGGGTGACCATAAAAGTCCCAGTAACAACACAAATACAAGGCCGGAGCAATAAAAGTAATAAAATTAGCCCAATCAAATCTACAGCGTCCCTAGGGTTGCCACCGATCGTTTGTCATAGTGGGAGCTCGGACAATTTGTTTTTATTACCTACCCTCGCAATCGTTTTAAAAAGTTAGGGCTGCCACACGGCAATAATTTTTATTAATGGTTTTATGTTATTAAAAAAATATTTTCTTTTTCGTTTCATAAAAAATAAAAGCAGTTTTTTATACAAAAATGTTAAATAAATCATAAAAAATATTGACACAAAGTCAAAGTCAAAAAGCATTTATTCAGTAATATCCGCAGGGATCATCTTAAAACGTCTTAAATCTAGGTGAATCTAAGCGCCAGTTTCTCGCGACCAAGCCGACCAAGAACCGCTAACAAACTTACGGCTTGGTTCCTACCGTTTTTTTGTATGATCCTGTTACAAAATAATAATAATGTAAATAATGAAGCTCCAGTGTGGTGCCATTGAACAACTGAATGCAAGACAGAGGCAATTATACTAAGAACTTAGCTATAACGCAAGCAAAGTACCACTCGCGTCAGCTAAGTTAGGTAATATTATTGAACTAGCTATTAACCCCAACCCCGAACCACCCTCTAAATCAGACCGTCGCAATAACCTTTGACTTGAGAATCCGTTTGTATTTCCGTTTCCGTTACGAATCGAACGAAACGAATACTGGTATCAATAAAATACTCTTGCAAGAAATTTTGATTTTCAGATACAATGGTATTTTATTAAATACTAGCGGCCGCTCGCAGCTTCGCCTGCGTGGTAGTTTTTTCCCGTTCCTGTTATTTTTTCGGGATAAAATCATAGTAGCATTATGCATGCAAAGTCTCAGCCCGATCGGTTTAAAATTGACAAAGTTTCATACAAATTTTCATCACCTATTTTATCCCCTTGGGGGTAGAATTAATCAAAATCCTTCTTAGCGGATGCCTACGTCATAACATCTACCTGCATGACAAATTTCAGCCCGATCCGTCCAGTGGTTTGGGCTGTGCGTTGATAGATCACTATATCAGTCAGTCAGTCACCTTTAAATTATATATATTTAGATTGAAGTAAAATTGAAAGTTGAAGTATTTTTTATTGTATTACATAATAAATGAAAAGATTTCAATTTACTTATTATTTATTTATAATTAATTATTATTACAAAAAATTATTGGTTATCAAGAGGTTTAAATATTCCTCATACAGTTTTCCAAAAATATGAGTCAAAGTCGATCAGGAAAAATTCAACTCTTTTCAGGGTTAAACTCGCCTTTGTACATGTTTTTTGTAATCACTGTTTTGTAAATATTTCTGTGTACAACAAAGAATTTAAGAAGTTTAAGAAAAAAAATGTTTGACAACCCTATTAACAATCGTTCCACCACAGATAATGTACCAAACATTTATAATAATAATTATCAAGAGCCACCCTTGTATCAGATTACTTTATTAAACTTGAACACCTGTTTATATTTTATTATTGTCTGTAAAATATTGAGCTAACAGTACATTATTATAACACACTACACGTAGCCCGCGTGGAGTTATTGAAGTAATACTTCTAATGCGACTTCCAACAAGGTTGCGTTAAACGTTTAACACTACCATGTATGTATGCAAGCACTGTTCTATCTCTCTCTCATAGCCAGTTACGTTTCTTATCCAAGAAAAGTAAAATAATGTAAAGATTTTGTAAAACCCATACCCTTACGGCCACTTGCATTCTCTTCCAGATAATTATTGGATGCGTTTTACCTGAAACAAAATAATAATAATTAGTTACTTTATTCATTACGGAAATTAGACTAGCGCAACGCGAGTGACTTTGCCCGCATGAAGTTATCTATACAAATAAATAAAATTGAAGTGTCTGTTTGTAATATAAACGGAATAATTTATAGACATAATTTTTACGAACTGTCAAAATTGAAGTAAAAAATGAGGATAAATAGAAAAAATCCCCAAAAACCAATAAAATAATCAAAAAAACCCCATAAATTCTACAAAAAGGTCTCATAACCAGAGCCCCAAGGCACACAGGGTGTTCCAAAACTGATTTTATTGAGTGCGCACGATATACAGGGTGGGTCTATTAGCAATTAGGACCCTTGAAGGGATGAATTTATTATGAGGGGTTGGAATTTTATATTGGCTTATTAGGTGCCGGTATTTCTTGTGATGTATCTTTTACTGGTACTTATAAGGGTGGGTTGAGGTCGTAGAAAATACCTCCTTTATCCTGTTAATAATACGGGATCGATGTTGCCTGAGGCTTCGTTCGTGGTACATAACAAACAGGATAAAATTTACCAGTGGTAGTAGATTAAAATAATTTAGACTGGTCTCACAGCGCAGTTATAGCTCTGCCGTCTATGCTGTTGGTTGGGGGTTCGATTCCTTCCAAGGACATTTGTGTACTTAATGAACATATAAAATATGTTTGAGTCTAGGTGTTACAATATACTCTGGATGTATTTACAAAATAAATCAGTCATCTGGTTCCCATAGTAAGGTCAAAGTCAAAGTCGAAGTGTATTTATTTGCTTAATTCCATGTATAGTTACAGACGTTGCAGTATTGTATTTGTTTCAATGTAATTCTACCATGTTATACCGTGATAATTTAATTTAATAGTATTATTAAAATTATTAAAACTATTACATCCACCTAATGCACATCAAGTTGTAGTTATTATTATATTATATTATTTAATTAGTAGTAGGTATTTTTTTTTTAAACCTGTAAGTTTACTCATTGTCGTTTTGTGTTACACTGCGGGCCTCAGTAACCCATTCAAAGTCAAAAAGCATTTATTCAGTAATATCCGCAGAGATCATCTTGAAACGTCTTAAATCTAGGTGAATCTAAGCGCCAGTTCCTCGCGACCAAGCCGACCAAGAACCATTCCACAGTAAAGTTGTCGCTGCCTGATATACGGAACCCACTGAACCCACTGCCTACTCAACCAAATTTATCGATGTGAATGTATGTCTCTGGTATGCCATTTTTATACATATTTAAATCTACATATTAAAATAATCTATATACGACCGATGTGGCGCGGCGGGCGAATGTCCGCCTGTGACGCAGGAAGTTGCAGGTTCGATTCCCGCCTCGGGATAAATGTTTGTACGATCTGCAAATATTTATTCCGAGTGTTCTGGGTATTTTCTATGTATAATAAAAAAATTGTATGTATGTAACGTATTGTATTAAGTATATCAGTCAACTAGTACCCATAACACAAGCTCTGCTTAGCTTGGGGCTAGATGATGCTGTATGTGGACTGTCCAGCATTATTATTATTATCTATTAAAAGAATCTACAGAAGTTTATGTTATGTACTTGATTATTATGTGCAAGACTTTTTTATCTACTTTGAAAACATTTTTACTAATTCTTAGTCAAGTCTTATTAATTTTGACGTGTTCCTTCCAACTCATTATCTTGAATATCGTCATGACAGTTCCACTGATGCGAATACGTTTTGTAATAAAAAGCACCCCATTGACCATTCCAACGGGACCCTACTTTAAAACGGGGCGCAATTACCGACGCGTCGCTAATCCCTCGCCAAATAACCGCATATTATTATTTGCTTTGGGGATTGTGGGCCCTTGTAGGGGATTAGTCAGATAGGGTGACCATGGCTTTATATTAATGCTGGAATTTCTAGAAATAGATACCTTATTAAAAAGCAGAAAATACTTTATTGTACACCACATCTTAAGAATAAACAAAAATAAAAAACTTAAAGTAATGCTACATACAATGGACGGTCTCATCGCTAAATAGCGATCTCTACCAGACAACCTTTGGATAGAATGGACTTAAGAAGTTTACAAGGGGTGCGTTTGTTTAGGAAAAAAACGAGTGTGCTTAGAGCGCACGACTGAAGTAAAACTTCTTTAATATACGAAACGGAACTGGCTATGAGAGAAAGAGAGAAAGAACAATGCTTTCATACCCCCTCCATCGTAGTGTTAAACGTTTAACGCAACCTTGTTGGAAGTCGCATTACAAGTATTACTTCAAAATCCTGTTGTTTAACAAGTCATGGTCACCCTACAGTAGCTACAGAAGTACAGACAGGGTGATTATCATGCATGATGGACACACTAGGGTGACATTGTATTGTGCATTTAGATCTGTCATTCACTAGACTAGATCAATGATTTGCATGTTTTTTTGTAGAATTTGACAGATGGCCAGCACAGATAAATTATCTTTGGAATATTGGATAGTGGGAAGAATTGGGGTTTTGAAGTTTTTTGCATTAAATATCAATTTTATTAATAATAATGTTTTAAAATACATAAAAAAAAACTATTTTTTTTTAAAACCCCAATTGGTACAGTCAGTGACGGAAGATTATGAATGTTAATGGCTTTAATAACTCAGTAGCTTCATTATCAAAGTTCTGGTCTTTGAAAATTTCATAACAATTTATCTAAATATTATGTGGTTTTTAAAAATGTCAAAATATCCTTACTACTAATTTTATTATTAACGCGAAAGTTTGTAAGTATGGATGGATGGATGGATAAATAAATAATAAATAATGTTGGACAATCCACACAGCATCATCTAGCCCCAAGCTAAGCAGAGCTTGTGTTATGGGTACTAGATGACTGATATACTTAATACAAAACATTACAACATAGATATTTTTTATTATACATGTAAAATACCCAGAACGCCCGGAATAAATATTTGCAGATCGTACAAACATTTATCCCAAGGCGGGAATCGAACCCGCAACCTCCTGCGTCGCAGGATGGATGATGTTATTCTTTCACGCTCTAACCAGTAGACCGATTTGGATGAAATTTGGAATAAATAAAAACTTTGAAACCTTGGAATTCTACACACAGTAGGTACCGACAGAACAAAAAATATCCTAATAAATATCCATGGCAAATACAATAAAAAACTGTAACGCGATCACCAAATCACAGCTGTATAGTTTTTATACCCTGTGGTTAGCAGGGTATATTCTATGGTTAGGTATTTATAAGGGCTATTGTGACATTTTCAATGGACAGATCCAAATCCGTACAAAAAGCGGGGTCCAATTCGATACGTTACAATTTTAGGGGACAATTTTCGAGGGTATTTTTATAACCTTCTTCAGAATCAAGAGGTTTTTATACAAACAGTTTTTTAAATACTATCTTTGTCAAATATACCTGACAAAGGACCTGGAAATGGATTTCTATCGATTTATGTGAGCAATACCAGTGTTCTCAAACGGTGAAGGAAAACATCGTACGGAAAACCCGTGGCTTAGTCAGATCCACATCCTTCTGCACAGTAGGTTCTGGGTTCGATTCCCACCAAGAACAAACATTTGTGTGATGAACATAGATGTTTGTTCTGTCTGGGTGTTATATTGTATTCTAAGTATGTATTTACAAAACATGTATTTGAGGCTAGATGATGTTGTGTAAAAATTTCCACAAAATATTGACTTATGTAATTTGCACCTCTTTATAACCATCGAAAAAGTTTTTAGTACAAAATAGTTTTTATTTTTGCATGCATTCAAACTCTTTGCAACGCAAAAATTCCAAAACTTTGTCAGTCCCCCAGCCAGCTAACCGGACACATCGCTCCATTGCGTAGAGGCATCACGCTTCGCTAGGGGGGTGGGCAGGCAGGACTTCCCGACCAATCCACTGACAGAATGTACGGAAAGGAAATAAATGAATATTTAACTAAGAGTTTTCGAAAAAATTCTAACCTTCAGCCGTTTTAAAGTTTTTATGGATCAATGTCAAAGTCAAGACAATTAATTAAATGGAATCATAAAGGTTAAAGTCGGATTCGTTTTCTGTCATCTTTGGAAGCAACATTGTATTTTCATTTTAATTGTTTTTGTAGTGTTAATTTAAGTTCTGATGGGTAATTTTGGTGGTATTTTAACCATCATTACTTGAGGTCTTAGCACAAGTGTGAACAGTTGAAATGAAAGTGTGTTATGAGGCATCCTGATTTGAACGAAAATGTTTCCCTTTGGTTTTGAAGAAAAACGCCATCTTTTTGTTCAAATCAAATGACAGCCGACTTTACTTTTTATACCGACTCGACTCGACTAATGTATTTTATTAAACCCACAAAAAATGGAATTATAAAGGTCAAAGTCTGATGGTAGTCAGAGGTATGTGAGGTGTTTTTTTTACTAAGCTGTTGTGCCAATTTAACTCATCCAGACACAGAACAAACATCTACGTTCATCACACAAATATTGGTTCTCGGTGGGGATCGCACCCACCACCAACAGCACAGACGGTAGGGCTACTACTAACTGAGCTGTGACGGCTGTCATACAAAATACTCATAATAAAACTAAAGATATGACGGTAGAATTTAACAGAAAACTCTTAATTATGTCAGACAAAGTTACCTACCACAGTCAAAGTTGCAAGACAAGGGGGTATACTTCACACCAGCAGTGGCGAATGCGACGTTACACAACTTAGCTTGTAATTCCTCGCCATTTCTGTTAGTTACCCCCTTTTCATATAACCTACGATAAATTGGAGAAGGCATTTTTAACTTCCCAATAACTTCAAATCCCGCTCGAGGAAATAATTTTTGGGATGATATTTGATTTCCTTAAGTGCAGGTAAGCACTATAAAAACTAATAAACTAAAAAATATCTCTAGTTATGAGTTTGGGGCAAACTAATAGTAATATTAGTAGAATAATGTAGGAGCCACATCTCCCGCGTCGTATCTCCAGGGATGTCAAAGTTAAGCATTTAATTTCCGTCGCAGTACTATGCTGCATCCTTACTGCGGTATTTAATAGGAAAGCAGAACCGTTGTACGAATGTTATGTTAAATCTATTCTACCACTGGATTTATGTCATCTTCAAACCTTAGCTTTTTAGATTAAAATACGTATCGTTGCTTGAAGTAAATTTATGTAGAATTAAAGTGTCTATTATTAAACGGCAAAAAAATCACGTTTGTTGTTCGCCCCATATTTTATATTTATAAATATTTATTTTTTCCTGTTTTTTAGTATTTGTTATTACAGCGGCATTAGAAATTTCAACAAAATTTCAATATTTGGCATGGCATCAAAATTACAACTCTCTAATCATGGTTTATGAGATACAGCCTGGTGACAGGAGGACGGACGGACGCACAGACAGACAGACAGCGGAGTCTTAGTAATAGGGTCCCGTTTTACCCTTTGGGTAAGGAACCCTAAAAAACAATGTGCTACGCGAAACCACACTTCAGTCTAGTTAAACTAATAAAAGAACGGACCCAATAAAAATCGGATTAAAACCCAACACATGCACACGAGGTATTAAATGAAGGGTTGGGCCAGACGGACGCCATCTTTGTATTGTAAAGGGATTAGGTTCCCTTCTTATATTAAGTAAAAATGATAAATAGCTCAACGACTATTATTCATAGGCATGGTAGGTATTCACTTAGATTACGTTACGGTTACGGTACGCAATGACATGACAAACGTTTCCAATTTTTACCACGTTTCCTTAAAAATCAATCTATCTTTATTCTCTATACCACTTAAAGAACCTTTGTCCTGACTGACTGACATTTAAACGACATTCTCGTAGAGACTTGAAATTTTCAGGGTATATTTATATTGCTTAGAGAAGGCAGAAATTCCTAAAATTCAACTTCGTGTCCTTTCACTTGAATGGGTATTTGGTACTAAGAGATGTAATATCTCTTAAATGCCTCGGAATTAAAGACTTATATTAATAATAATAATAATACTAATAATAATGCTGGACAGTCCACACAGCATCATCTAGCCCCAAGCTAAGCAGAGCTTGTGTTATGGGTACTAGATGACTGATATACTTAATACAATACATATTACATGTATAGATATTTTTTATTATACATAGAAAACACCCAGAACACCCGGAATAAATATTTGCAGATCGTACAAACATTTATCCCAAGGCGGGAATCGAACCCGCAACCTCAAGCGGACATTCGCCCGCCGCGCCACATCGGTCGTTTCCTCCTCTGTACCTTACTATGTAGATAGGTATTCATAAATACTTGCTTAGTGGGTTTTTCTGGCGAAGTATGACAGTCAATAATTATATTTTAGTTCTTAAGCACCATATTTCACGCAAATAAATTATTTCTTGAATGAGTGTTTGGTTCTAATCTAAATATATGAAGCCGAACAGGCCCGAACACACCCGAACAGTCGATGCGAGCGCATCTTTGTACTATGAGACCCGACCGAGTATTCAGTATTCAGTATGTTTATTGCCTTATTATGTAAGTAGGTTTAACATTGTCAGATCTTAGGACTATATACAATTTTTGGTGCCAATACACATAATATACCCATAAGGGTGTTGCAATAGAGTAGAGCGGACCGATATAGGTATAAAAAGAACATGCAAATTACATAATTATAGGTAGGTATCATTCATTCATTAGTAATTATTATTTATTATTTGAGTTGACGGTGGCTTCTCTGTAGGCTGAAAGATCAGTTTAATAGAAGGATAGTTATAATTTGAGATTATTATAGAAATATATACGTATTTATATTAAATAGCATGAGTATCTGATCTACCTATATATGAGTATCTATATGAGTACCTGATGATGTTGACATTTTTGTGTACCAACTTCCAACGCGCGCCAAGATGTAATTTATTACAATTCTGTCAGACTTACACATTTACACCGATATGTATCAAGTACACTCAAGAATGTTTTTTTTTTTGTCTACACCAGTGGTTCCCAGACTCTTTTGTTTCATAGACCACTTTCAAAATGTTGCTGGATCCGGTGGACCCCCTGCATCTACATTACTACCTATTTCTAAATCTCGGCGCGATACCGACATGGTCTGGGTTCGATTCCCAGTTCGGAACTATCCATTTTTTTCTTAATTTATTTATAAATTGAGAAAAAAATGAGTCTTAATGAGAAGATTTAATTTAGGTATCATAATTATTTAAAATAACAAGCCGACATTTTAGTTCTTCACTGTCGAAACCAAATTAATTTTCATGCACCCCTGCTTACGATTGTAGACCCCCATTTTTTGTCACGTCCAACGTAGACCCCCGTCAAGTCTCCTGTGGACCCCTGAGGGTCCACAAGTCCACATGGACCACTTTGGGAATGACTGGTCTACACTATCGAGTCCCGTAATAAAGCAACAAGTAACAATTAGGTATGTAATAGGTACCTACATGCAACAGTTTTTTTTTACTAAAAAGTTCCAAGTTTTTGACCCCAAGCACAATACAAATTATATTTTTCTTAGTAG
Source organism: Electrophaes corylata (assembly GCA_947095575.1). NCBI lineage: Eukaryota > Metazoa > Arthropoda > Insecta > Lepidoptera > Geometridae > Electrophaes > Electrophaes corylata. Next base: position 323,702 of record OX352726.1, on the reverse strand, counting down.
CTTAGAGCTCTTTGAGAAGACCTCGTCCGGGGAAGTACTACCAACTCAAGTCCCACTCCAGGGATAATAAAAATCTAAATTTTTTTTGTCCGTCTTGCTGACAATTTTGCCAATGTCAAGTGGGTTGAATAAATTCTTTTTAATCAAGTCGAGTCGGTAAAAAAAGTAAAGTCAGCCGTTATCGGTTTTGAAGAAAAAGATAGCGTTTTTCTTCAAAACCAAAGGGAAACATTTTCGTTCAAATCAGGATGCCTCATAACACACTTTCATTTCAATTGTTCACACTTGTGCTAAGACCTCAAGTAATGATGGTTAAAATACCACCAAAATTACCCATCAGAACTTAAAATAACACTAGAAAAACAAAATTAAAATGAAAATACTATGTTGCTTCCAAAGATGACAGAAAACAAATCATAAAAGACAAATAGTTTTTGTATAAAACACTGGCATATTGAACGCCGCGACTATAGTCAAAAGAACATCGACAAATTCATAGAATGCATTAACTCTTTGACATTTAGCGAAGTATTTGACTGCGATGATGCTAATTCTGCTTTTGACATTTTTCATAATCTATTTTCGTTATTTTATTATCTATGTTTTCCTCTAGTTCTTATTAAAATCACAACTCAAAAAAAACCTAAGTGGATATCCAATGGTATAAAAAAGTGCTGTAAACGTAAACGGCAATTATTGTGGCAATACAGAAAACATCGCAACGAAAATACTAAACTTGAATTTAGAGCTCTATCCACGCGGCTAAACCGTATAGTTAAACTAACTCAAAAGGCTCAAAATGATAATTATATAAATAAAGCAAATAACAAATGTAAAGCCACCTGGAATGTCATAAATAGACAAAAAGCCAGTCTAATAAAGGAAGACATCTATGAAATTAAAGACAGCAATCGAACCATAAGTTGTCCCCAAGACATAGCTGACTCGTTCAATAATTTTTTTATTGATCAAATCAAACTGAATCCGTCTGCAAAACTGAGCTCAGTTCCAAAACAATCTGCTTCTATATTCATGAAACCTACTTTACCAGTAGACATAGAAAAAAATATTATGAACCTAAAGAACACTGACAGTACAGGATATGACGATATTTCTACTAAAATACTGAAATTAGTTGCACATAAAGTTTCTGAACCACTTAGTCATATCTTGAATTCCTGCATCACTGATGGAATCTATCCTGACAAGCTTAAGCGCACCATTGTAAAACCACTTTTCAAAAAAAATGATAGATGTGACATGAATTGTTATCGCCCCATCGCACTTGTTCCTGTATTGTCTAAGGTTTTTGAACGTTTCATATATGACAGTATATACCAATTCTTTGAAAAACTTAATATTTTTGCTGAAGAACAAGCAGGGTTTAGAAAAAAGAGATCCATTAATATGCCTATTTTTAATTTCCTAAATAATATTATGGTTAACGTCGATCAAAATATTACGGCTTGTGCGCTTTTCATGGACCTTACAAAAGCATTCGATCACGTTGACCATCGAATACTTCTGCATAAGTTGGAAACATACGGAGTTCGGGGTAATATACTAAACCTTATCGAATCGTATCTTACCAATAGAATGCAGGCAACTGAAATATCAAGAATATGTCTAACTGAAAAAAAACAGGTCAAATACTTATCTTCGTTTAGAACTGTAAAATATGGCGTACCGCAAGGGAGTGTATTGGGACCATTATTATTTATAATTTACATTAATGACATTCCTACAATTACGAATCATCACATGACATTATTTGCTGACGACAGTACTGTTTTATTTACTGGTATCAATAAGGATGATCTCAAACGTGACATGAATAATACATTGATTAAGTTAGTAAATTGGCTGACAATGAATAACTTAAAAATTAATTTAGAAAAAACTAATTTTATGATATTTAGGAATAGAGTAATGAAAATAAATAACATTGACATAAACTATAATGGCCAAATAATTAAACACATAGATATTACTAAATTCTTAGGATTAAATATTGACTGTACCCTAAACTGGAAATATCACGTAAACAATTTATGCGTTAGGGTATCTAGATTTTCTTACGCTCTATATATGCTGTCGAGGACTGCTAGTGAGTCTACTTTACTAACGGCTTATCACGGATATGTGGCGTCCCTTCTTAGGTACGGTGTCTTGTTTTGGGGAAACTCTACTGATAAAGAGATACTTTTTAGAGCCCAGAAGAGATGCGTGCGGGCTATGTTCAAGTTAAAGCATACAGAAAGTTGCAAACAACATTTTAGTAAATTTAAAATATTAACATTACCATCAATTTATATTCTTGAAGCTACCATGTTTGTTAAAAATAATATCCACTTGTTTAATGCGTTTAAAAGTATACGCCATAGAAATAAACTCTGTTGCCCCAAAAATAAAACGTCAAAACTGAACAATAATGAACAATATTTTGTATGGCTTCAAGAGTTTACAATAATCTTCCTCAAGCAATATTAGCCTCACCTTCAATCAACCTATTTAAAAACAGTGTAAAAAAATTGTTACATGAAAAGGCATACTATAGTATAAATGAATACCTGAGTGAAAATTTAGAGTAGTGTATTTTTATTAATTTTTTTTGACATTTTTTATTTACTGACTTATTATATATTTTAATTTTGTGACATTTATTATTGCCAATTCTAATTAATTCTCAATTCTCTGATGTATTCACTTGTGACATTTTACTAACTTTTGTATTGTTATTGCATGCTGTGTATAGTTGAGTATGGTAGAACATAAGTTTATTCATCTTGTCATCTGTATTCCCACCCATATTCGCAATAAATATATTATGATTATGATTATGATTATGAAAAATCTTTATTAGTCTTCATATTATGACAAAGACATAACTGTAACACGTTACGGTTCGGTGTGACTTGTCCTTATTCACAAGTCAATGAATTCTAATTTATATCTTACAGGAAAATGCACGAAAATATCTTTCGAATTTCATCGTAGGCCTTTGTCCTCGGAGATAATGACAGCAAGCTATAGCTCTCGCTTACTCTAAGATTTAGGTATCCTGTCTTTTCAGTAGGTTAGCTAATACTTAACAGTCATTTATTAATTCAACAATGTACATATCATTGTTTTATTGTTCCTAAATTGATTGGTTTAAATAAAATATTTGTATGCAAATACATATTTACATAGTAAGTATACTTGCATTTTTTAAGCGATTGCTGATTAAACAAGCAGATGGCCTTCACACTTATCTCAAACCGCGCTCGTTAAGAACGTGCCTTGCGATACACTATTCTGCGTCCATCAACCTGAGGCATACAGGTGTTAAATTTAAGACGTTTTAAGATTATCCTGTGGATTTTACTAAATAAATGCTTTTTGACTTTGACTTGGTAGCTGCAATGGCATGGTGGTAGTACTTCCAACGAGCCTTACACTAAGAGCTCTACTACTACTTTAATTCTCAGCTCAGAGTTAGCTAACATAATAAGACTACCATTCAGTTCATACTCATGTTCATAGCTCACGCCCTACCCTCCTCGTTACCCCTCTCGGTCGCCATAGGCAGTTCAGTTATCTTGCTGTATTAGCAAGTCCCAAATTCATCTTGCGGTATTCTTTCTTTCATCTTATTTGTTTATGCAAAAGAATTTTAATCTTTATCTTCGGCTAATTTCCTTGTTCTTTTTCATAAAAACAAGAGATAGCATCTATTTTAGGAGCGAGCTGGGTTGTATTTTTAGGGTTCCGTACCCAAAGCGTAAAGCGAGACTCTATTACTAAGACTCCGTTGTCTATCTGTCTGTCTGTCACCAGGCTGTATCTCCCGAACCGTGATAGTTAGAGAGTTAAAATTTTCTTAGGCGATGTATTTATGATGCCCCTATAACAGCAAAATACCTATGGTGTACAGACTTTACGACCTCTACAGTTTTATTATAGTTATAATAATAATAATGTTGGACAATCCACACAGCCCCAAGCTAAGCAGAGCTTGTGTTATGGGTACTAGATGACTGATATACTTAATACAATACATTACGTACACACAGATTTTTATTGCACATAGAAAATACCCAGAACACCCGGAATAAATTGCAAATCGTACAAATATTTACCCCAAGGCGGGAATCAAACCCGCAACGTCCTGCGTCGCAAGCGGACATTCACCCGCCGCGCCACATCGGTCGTCATAGATAGAAATTTCGGTCCCCTTCAAAATGAACTTAGCGACAATATAGCTAATACAAGTAGCTTTAATACCTTCCTGCGTACACACCGGAAGTAATCTCTCCCCTCTATCCATAGATAGAGTACTTCAATAGTTATTTATTACGCCTCTATAGGCAGCTTTACCGTCTCTATTGTTGACGGGAATCGTTGCCAGAAAACTATCGATAAATCTCATCGGGTCAGACTGTGGAAAAGCGGACTGTGTGGACTGTGGCGGGCGAATCTCCGCCTGCGACGCGTTTCGGGTTCGATTCCCGCCTTGGGATAAATGTTTGTACGATCTGCAATTGATTCCAGGTGTTCTGGGTATTTTCTATGTATAATAAAACATATAAAATATGAATGTATTGTATTTTATTCTATTTTTTAGTATTTGTTGTTATAGCGGCAACAGAAAAACATCATCTGTGAAAATTTCAAGTCTCACTATCACGGTTCATGAGATACAGCCTGGTGACAGACGGACAGACAGCGGAGTCTTAGTAATAGGGTCCCGTTTTACCCTTTGAGTACGGAACCCTAAAAAAATAAATAAAAAAGTTTATACACGATAAATACCCGTGTAATACATAATGTAAATACCCGTGTATAAGTGATCAATAAGATTTTAATAATATGTGTACATATTTGACTATTTAAAAAAAAACTGAGGAAATGGCTCCCGAAACTGATATTATACAATATCACTGGGTTTTTTTATTTGCCAATATTGTAAAAAATATTTTTATTTCTTTATATTTAAGTGACATGTAATAATGGTATTCTGAATAAATTCTGTATTCATGTATTCTGACCTAATTCATTAATAACAAGCGGATCCAAGTACAAAAGCAAGTAATGACACGTGAACTTGATAAACTGTCACAACATTCACAAGTCAGCTTACATTCGATGACAACTCGGTCAAAATACCGTTAGCAACCGACTGTGTCCATTGTCTGACGACATTGTCTGACGACACTATAAACATTGCTATTACATTAGTTTCTATTCTAAAAAAATAAAAATAAACCTTGATAAGATTGAGATTTTAATAATACTCGTATATTGTCGTTTTAAATGATTTGCCTTTTTTTTAACGTTAATAGACTATCCTTTGTGTTCAATCTCACCTGATGGTAAGTGACGATGAAGCCGACGATGTTATGCATTCGACTTTGTTCAATTCATCAAGTTTTAAGAGGTTTCAAAATGAACCCTGGAGATCGTTAAATGTATTTTTTTACTATCGACCGCCGAATCTTGAAGATAACAATAATGTTTCTGACTTTTTATCTCGTCGTTGTCTTTGATGGAATAAGCAGATGGTCCACTGGATATTAAGTGGTTACCATCACCTAGAACAAAGCAATGCCTTGCATGCAAGTCACGTTAGGAATATACCCAACAATGCATCAACCTGAGGCATACAGGTGTTAAGCTTCATGTGCCTGTAATTACACCGGCACCCACACCTTTCAAACCGGAACACAGCAAGCTGCTTGGCGGCAGAAAAAGGCATATTGGTAGTACTTCCCCGGATGAACCCTTACTCTACCACTGACTTTGTTAAAATTTATATAATTAATTATATACATCCAATATCAGATTACTACCTTACCTTGGACAGAAAATTCCAAGGTCACGGTAACTGCCTTTTGGGCACACTTCCTGCGACCAGTGATTTTAAATTCTGTTTTATAATGTGTATTCAGTATTTATGTAAAATAAAGTACGTTGATGTTGTAAATAAGAAAAAATATTCACCTGTAACTTTTAGAAACTATGAAACACTAAAAGTACTTAAAATATCTAAATTAAGATCATAAATATATGGGAATACAATAGAATAAAACCAGAAATAATATCGTGAGACAATGGACACGCAGACATCAATGAACATAAAGTAGAATGGTATTCATTACGACGGGCGATTCTGAGAAGAATGGTGGTAAACAACTTCGTACCTACAACCACCTACTTACCAAGTAGGCGGCCATGCTACCACGAAATCAAAATGGGGATGAAAGAACTTGGTAAGTCTTATAAAGTAAACTGGCCGTTGTATCTTATCAAATGATCGGAATTTACTCCGGAATTTAGATTTTTTGGTCTGGGAACTCCACTTATGATGTTTTCATCCGATTTTGACAAAAAATTACACACAATTTCCTTGTTTTTTTTTGTCAATCGCGATTTTCGATTGGAGGAAAAATAAGGCGGGACAGTAGGGAAGTTTGCTGCAGAGTTATTTATTAAAAATAAATATACACATCCACACAAAGCCTTTTAGCCCCAAAGTAAGCAAAGCTTGTACTATAAGAACCTGAAGAATACTTATGTACTTTTTTTTTATAAATACGTTCTTCACACAAATGTTTAATACAAATGAATACCAAATACTGAAATGAGAGGAGTGTTCCGATAAAAAATAAACTACAAATATGACTGGTAATGTTTCTTTCACTAAAAAACATTAAAATATATTTAAAAAAAAAAATTATGCTGGACAATCAACACAGCATCATCTAGCCCTAAGCTAACCAGAGCTTGTGTTATGGGTACTAGATGACTGATATACTTAATACAATACATTACATACATAGATATTTTTTATTATACTTAGAAAATACCCAGAACACCCGGAATAAATATTTGCAGATCATACAAACATTTATCCCGAGGCGGGAATCGAACCCGCAACCTCCTGCGTCGCAGGTAGACATTCGCCCACCGCGCCACATCGGTCGTCATATTGAACATGTAATATATTTATTGCGTAACGCATACCTCCTTTCGCGAAGTAGGGTAACTGTTTAGAATTCTATTGTTATTAAAGTTTGTTCACTGGGCACGTAATTATGGTAACTATGACAAATTCAATACCAAAATATCTGTCTGTCTTGACTTACAGCTAAGAATACCAGGCATATGGTATTCTTAGCTGTAAGTCAAGACAGACAGATATTTTGGTATTGAATTTGTCATAAACTTTTAGAATTGATATAATAGATTAGTAGTAGTAGAGCTCTTAGTGAAGGGCTCGTCCGGGTGCGTACTAGCACCATGGCTATTCCTGCCGCCAAGCAGCGCAGTGTGTTCCCGTTTGAAGGGTGTGGGTGCCGGTGTAATTACAGGCACATGAGGCTTAACACCTATGCCTCAGGTTGATGAACGCAGAGTAGGTAGGAGGTGACGTTCCTAACGAGCGTGACCTACGAGGCAATGCTTTGTTATAGGTGATGATTACCACTTAACATCAGGTGGGAGTTTGTAACGCTTACGTTAATTTTTACCTTTAAACGTAAATACATACGTCGAAATGATACCGTCTATTACACTTACACAGAACGACCGGAACAACTTTATAAGGCGTTTCTGTTCGTTGTTACGTTTGCTCGGTTTTTGCCTTCATACGAACAAAATCGCCCTAATAACGGTACTTTATGTATTTATGTATGTTTTATGTATTTTGCGAGTGCTAAGTACCCACACACGAGAGTGCTCGACATTTTTCGTCAAGCTGTAGCAAAAACATAAATTCGCGTTGAGTACCTCTCAGTGGGTTCCCCAAACATAAAATTTTAATTAATACCGATATATATTCAAAGGGGTTGTAACGGGTGCCCCGCCACTATCAAATTAAGGGTCATAAAGTGGTTGCAGATTAATTTCACCGAGCTCACGTACACGTAAGTACTCGGCTGAAATTTTAGTGTTATAGATAAACTAAGGCACGTTTTACGTAGTCAACACTCAGCGAGAAATCTACATACCACAAGAACCTTTGCCCTGACTGACTGATATGGCAACGCACAGCCTAAACCACTGCTCGTAGAGACGACACATTCTGAGGTTATACCCCTGTAAGGAATTCATGATTTTAAGCCCCTAAAGGGCCGCAGTGGGGGTTGAAATTTGTATGAATACAGTTTCACTCTAATAGAGCCTAGAGCCTATTCAGAAATCTTGCTAATAAGAATCTTGCTTGTACTTACAAAACCGGCCAAGTGCGAGTCGGACTCGCGCACGAAGGGTTCTGTATATTATCTATAATAAAAACACCATAAAAATCGGGTTTGTTGTGCGAGAGCCCCCTTAAATATTTATTTTATTCAGATTTTTAGGATTTGTTGTTAAAGCGGCAAAATTTCAACTCTCTAACTATTACGGTTCATAAGATACAGCCTAGTGACAGACAATTAGGGATCTTTATTAAAACCCGTGCAAAGCCGGGACGGACTAGTCAATTACAAAATGCATACGTATCCACCACTAGGCCTCGTACTCGCTGCATCAATAGTAGGGCACATGGGGCCGGTAATGGTCAGATGCCTTATTTCGTCACGAGCCGTCACGGCCCAGTTACTGACTAAATCACTTTATAGTGACTCACATCCGTTTGTAAAATCTGCTTGAGTTGCTCACTGAATATCCATAGCGCTAAATAACATAATAATAATAATAATAATGCTGGACAATCCACACAGCATCATCTAGCCCCAAGCTAAGCAGAGCTTGTGTGACTTTACATACATACATATTTTTTACTTATACTTACATAAAAAATACCCAAAACACTCGGAATAAATATTAGCAGATCGCACAAACATTCATCCCAAGGCGGGAATCGAACCCGCAACTTCCTGCGTCATAGGCGGACATTCGCCCGCAGTGCCACATCGGTCGTCAAAAAATTCTATCATTCTCTATTATTTTCATGTCAACAAAACGAGACAGCAACAGAATGTCGGCCATTTTGGCTAGTGCTGTACAGCGATATACAAATACCCTTTTCAAACCAATAAATAACGTTCAAATAGCGTTAATATCCGCAAATTCAAATCTCGCATGAATATTTTACTCCTCAATTTATTTAAAACGAGATTTATACTCGTTTCGACTATAAAAATTCATATAAAATGTGGTTTAAAGCTTTCTGCATGTATATGACTTGATTTAAAAAAGAAAAAGAAGTAGCATCATGACTATAATCCCTAAGCACTGTAGATATCCCCTCCGATCTCTTAGTAACAACCTACTCAAGATTCTTGAGAGTGTCTAAGGGGTGTAGTCGAAGGTACGTCCAGTACCCACATTTTTCAGTAAGTATTGCAGCATTTTGCGACGATAGTTTTGCAGTCTGTCGCGTATGTGTGCTAAATGGACGTAAGTCTGACTATCCCCTTAGACATCCACAAAGAATCTCGATTAGGTACTCGGTACTAAGACGCCGAGGGGATATCTACCGTGCCTGCGATCAAAGTCGTGAGTCTGTTTCTTTTCTTTTTCTATAATAATAATAATAATGTTGGACACTCCACACAGCATCATCTAGCCCCAAACTAAGCAGAGCTTGTGTTATGGGTACTAGATGACTGATATACTTAATACAATACATTAAATACATACATATTTTTTTATTATACATAGAAAACACCCAGAACACCCGGAATAAATATTTGCAGATCGTACAAACATTTAACCCAAGGCGGGAATCGAACCCGTTACCTCCTGCGTCGCAGGCGGATATTCGCCCGCCGCGCCGCCCGCGTCAACGCCACATCGACGTTTTCTATAGCGTCGTGAATATTATAGTTAAAATTTTTAATAAAAAAATCTTAAAATAATCGAAAAATGTTCTAAATACTTTTGACCCATTTTAAGACTTAAATTAATGACTTACGTACACCCAAGACGACTATTTAGTAAATTAGTCGCTACTAATAGAGTGTAATTGATAGTTAAGGCGACCCAATTGTCTGTGTGTCTGTCTGTCCCACGGTTAGTAGAAAAATGTTACCAATCATCTAGTACATATTTCTTAATTCACGCAACGCACGCACATTTATAGTACACTAGCGGTCCGTCCCGACTTCGCCGAAATAATATATTTATTATTTTTGAAAATATAATATAGCCTAAGTCACCCGGGATACTGTAGCTTCCCAACGGTGAAAGAATTTTCCTAATCGGTTCAGTAGTTTCGGAGCCTATTCAATGCAAACAAACAATCAAATCTTTCCTCTTTATATATTAGTATTGACTACAGAGATGGCCACTCAGAAATCCTTGTCCCTTGTGGCTCAAAGCTGGTAATCAAGATGAAAAACTAGTAACACTGTCCTCCACTGTGGCGCTGCTAACACTGATATACAAACTCTGTCGGAAATAGCATCCTAGATTAAATAAAAACCAGCCAAGTGCGAGTCGGACTCGCGAACAAAGGGTTCCGTACCATTATATGTATATAGTAAAAACGGAAAAAAAATCTCGTCTGTTGTATGACAGCCCCTTTAAATATTGATTTTATTCTGTTTTTTAGTATTTGTTGTTATAGCGGCAACAGAAATACATCATCTGTGAAACTTTCTCTCTAGCTATCATGGTTTATGAGACAGACAGACGGACGGACGGACGGACGGCAGACGTGTCTCATACAACAACTGATTTTTTTGCCATTTTTACTATAGATCATTATCTATAGTAAAAATGGCAATAAAATCAAGTACGGAACCCTTCGTGCGCGAGTCCGACTCGCACTTGACTGGTTTTCTAGTGTTATTTTATGTTCTGTTGTGTAATTTCGGTGGTATTTTACACGTTCCTGGAGTATTGGGAAGTGTTTTTTTTTTATACAACTTACACCCGTACTACTTACTTTTACTTACTTACTTTTGGTCTTATTACACCCTGTATAATAATTATAATAATAGAGGCATTAATATCTATATACACTATACGTATATAATAGGAACTGAGAGAGAGCTAAGTCGTGTACTAGTTAATCTAGATTAGAAAATATGGCCGACCCACATTCTCCGCGGACAATTCTTAGAAATATTATTTACGATCTGTTATTTCAGAGAAATTAACTTACAGAATAAGCTTTTTGTGCTTTAAAGCTGTGAAGGGAGCATAATAATAATAATAATGCTGGATAATCCACACAGCGTCTTCTAGCCCCAAGCTAAGCAGAGCTTGTGTTATGGGTACTAGATGACTGATATACCTACTTAGATACAATACATTACATACATACATATTTTTTATCATACATAGGAAATACCCAGAACACCCGGAATAAAATATATTTGCAGATCGTACAAACACTTATCCCAAGGCGAGGATCGAACTTACAACCTCCTGCGTCGCAGGCGGACATTCGCCCGCCGCGTCACAGCGGTCGTCAATTTAATTACAGGCACATGAGGTAATATATCTGTAAGCCTCAAGTTGATGCAAACCACTGCATCGTAGAGCACGTAACGTGTCCTGCAAGGCAAAAAAAACTTCACCCCACGCTGTACCCATTTAGAGGTTGAATTTTGGGAATTTCCAAAGACGAATATACCCTGAGAGTTTCAAGTCTTTACGAGCAGTGGTTTAGGCTGTGCTTTGTCTATATGACATTCATTCAGTCAGGATAAAGATTCTCATAATCGGTATAGATCAGAGGTTCTCAACCTTTTAGTGATGAGGGACCATTTGGTACAGTTTGGCATATGTATCATTTATTTATAAAGAGTGTAAATAAAATTATTTGAAATCAGGCATTGGTTTAGTTGATACCAAGGAGTTTACAGTATTAGAGGCTTCTTGCACTTGTACGTTACTACTAGCGATCCGCTGTGATATAAGTACTTCGCGGACCATTTTGGGTGCTTTCAGAGACCACCAGAAATCCGCGGACCACCGGTTGAGAACCACTGCATATCAGGTGAGTAATCTGCTTGTTCCATAAAATATATGGTAGTGTATACAGCGCCTTAATTCCCAAATATACGAACTGCTAGATAAACTATTTGAGGGATAACTCTCATCAAAGCATTCAGAGAGGACCCTTTGTGACCGAGGGACCCCCCCTATCCCCGACTGGGGTGACCACATCGTACTTTATATTGGGACATTGGAACTTCAATCACATTTCCCGTTATTTTTTCGGGATAAAAAGTAGCCTATGTCCTATTCCAGATTACAATCTATATTTATTCCAAATTTCATCCAAATCGGTCCACTGGTTAGAGCGTGAAAGAGGAACAAACATCCATCCATCCATTCAAACATTCGCATTAATAATGTTAGTAGGATACTCAATCTCCGTGAAAATATCGTAAGCGCAATAAGTCAAAGTCAAAAAGCATTTATTCAGTATCCGCAGGGATCATCTTGAAATCTAGGTGAATCAAAGCGCCAGTTCCTCGCGACCAAAGTCAAAGTCAAAAATCATTTATTCAGTAATATCCGCAGGGATCATCTTGAAACGTCTTAAATCTAGGTGAATCTAAGCGCCAGTTCCTCGCGACCAAGCCTAGAAGAAGAGTGGAAGAGTAGAGTTTGAACCCACGACCCTCCCCTTGAAATGTCACATCTGTCGCTAAAACTCCCTAAAATTTTTTAATATTCCTTGAGTTTTTCATCGAGAGGGTTTACGCTCCGATTTATTCTGTAGCAAAAATCTTTTTTCCATCCCTTTGTTTATTTATAAAGATTTTCTTTGTTATATAAAAAAAGTTTGTTAATGTCCACATTATTACGACAAGCATGGTCACTCATCTCATACTTTAGCCGTAGAGTTATAACTTCTAAGCGATTTATAGAGATTTACCTCAACGAGTACAGTTAGAGACGCAGAGTGATAAATAATAGGTAGGTAGTAAGTTCGTGTAGGATAGTGGCAAATTCTGATACCATAATGTTCATACCAATATTCTCAAACGTTGCAGGTGAATTCTTATATTCCGTCATGTCATCAGCCTTGTGAGAAGACTCTTAAGAAAAATGAGTGTGCTTTACACCACACGACTGAAGTAAAACTTCTTTAATATACGAAACGTAACTGGCTATGAGAGAGAGAGAAATAACAGTGCTTTCATACCCCCTGCATGGTAGTGTTTAACGTTTAACACAACCTTGTTGGAAGTCGCATTAGAAGTATTACTTCAATAAGCCTTTTGAGCTAGTGTAGTGTAAATATAAATGTGACATAGTATTAGTGCAAACAAGTGCTACGTATAAGAACACAACAACAAAGGATTTTTAATTCGGAGGAGGGCGTTAATGTTCGCGACACAGTTTTATAAACTTCTGCGGATATTATCGTTTCTCTACAAACCTGTGCCTTGTTTTAGTTCCAAATAAAGATATTTGATTTGATTTGAAAAAAAAAAAAGTATTTTTTCATTAAATAGAGATAGTAAGAAACATGTTATTTGGACATGTTCTATAATAATTTATGCTAACAACTTAAAATCCATCGTAAAATTACTCATTAGACTACCTACATTGTGGCTAGATTGTAATTATATTAGAGTAAGTACATTATTAGGACGTAGGACGTCCTCCTACCCCATGGACTGACGACATTGTTAGGTTGGCGGGAAGTCGATGGATGGAAAGGGCTCAGAATCATTCTTCCTGGAAACGTGTGGGGGAGGCCTATGTCCAGCCGTGGACTTCTATAGGATGATGATGATGTACATTCTTTACAGATGGTGTCGGCTAATTATAAAAAAATCAACTACTATAAAAGTACCTACTGCGTGTACTACCTATAGCTTGGTTGGTATTACTCTCACGAGCGTAGCTCTGAATTCCGGTGAAGCATGAATTTGAACTAATAAGTTTAAGAACTCTAAATCCAATAACCGGATTATTTAATACTAACTTCGTCTCGCTGCTTTACTCATAGAGTCTAGATAATGTTAATTCGCTTGAAAACGCTTCTATTTCTCGCATCTAATAACACACTCCAATAGAAAATAACTATGTACATGTTTAAGTATTCTATCATTTATTTGGTTCCCTTCCATAGCACAAACTTTGCTTAGTTTAAGGCTAGAGGGTATAGTGGCCAAGTTCGTTCAAGGCGTGCTCTACAATGCACTACTCAGCGTCCATCAACCTGAGGCATACAGGTGTTAAGCCTCATGTACCTGTAATTACACCGGCACCCACACCCACGTGCGCTGTTTGGCGGCAGGAATAGGCATGGTGCTAGTACGCACCCGGACGAGACTTTAACTTTACTACTACTACTATAGCATACTGCATACTATCTAAACACTTGTATTAGTTGTACTTTTCTTTGTAAAAAAATGTATTTAATAGCAGAACTCTTAGTGAGGGGATTGTTCAGGGAAGAACTAGCACCATGCCTGTTCCTGCCTGTGAGCAGCGCAGTGTGTTCCAGTTTGAAGGGTGTGGATGCCGGTGACATTACAGGCACATGTATGCCTCAGGTTTTGCTTGTTCCAAGAACAAAGAAATATATAAAAAAATTGTTAGAGTTTGAGACAGTTCGAACACAAAAAATTACTTACAGTTAATCGTAAAAAAAAGAATATCAATGACGAAACAGCTATTTGTAAATTCTTTAACACGTGCTGCATTTTTTATTTAGCTAAAGAAATAAAAGTGCAATGACCCACAACTCTCAAAGAGGGCGCCACTTGTTAGCACTAACGAGCGAATCGTACACGGAAACGCTTTCAAACACTATTGTACTTGTTTTATAAAGTTCTGAATACGGGCGCCAAAATGGCTACATGTTCTACCTACTATAGTTTTAAACAAAGAAAAACTAAGGGAGTGAAATGTTTTTAAAACTTTTTCTACTTTAACGAGTTGTAGTTATTCAGCGTAGTATTTTGGTAGAATAATAAACCAAAACATTTTTTTAAAAGATTTGGCTGATGGAACAGGCCCACCTGATCTTAAGTGGTAACCATCACCAAAGCAATTACCTCGCGATAACGTTTGTTAGGAACGTAACCTACAATACACTGCTCTGCGACAATCAACCTGAGGCATACAGGTGTTGCCTCATGTGCCTGTAATTACAGGCACGCACACCCTTCAAACGGGAACACGCTGCGCTGCTTGTCGGCAGGAATAGACAAGGTGCTAATACTTACCCGGACGAGCCCTTCACTAAGAGCTCTACTACTAAACTACATGCTCTGACATACCTCTGGTTTCATTCACTCTCATAACATTCTCCATACATGCTCGTCGGTTTGGGGTACATACTCTTGACCTGCCTGGGTATATACGCTTGATTGATGGATATTTTAGAAATTATAGATAAAAGACCCACAGATAAGCCAAACATTAGCATTAAAGTATTCATTTGACAGAATGTCTTGCAATCACCTTATAAAGTTAGATTGGCACCACACTGGAGTTTCATTATTTACATTATTAATACTTTGTAAAAGGATCATACAAAAAAACGGTAGGAACCAAGCCGTATGTTTGTTGCCGGTTCTTCAGGGCTTGGTCGCGAGGAACTGGCGCTTAGATTCACCTAGATTTAAGACGTTTCAAGATGATCTCTGCGGATATTACTGAATAAATGATTTTTGACTTTGACTTTGACTTTGAATAAGATAGATATTTGGCACTGGCATGTTAGCACAGGAAGATATAAAGAGATGTCTCTATTTTGCACGAGATAACGAGTAGACAACATTTTGTCGCGCTGCACATCTTAGCCCGGCTGGCCTCTCTTTAAAACGAGATGATGACGGTTACCGCTATCTTGAGAACCCTTCGCCGCTATAACTAAAGGTTAGTTAACTAAGCATTAATGCAGAGACATAGAATAGGGACGCGTTACCGTCGCTAATAATGCTTTGTGGTTTACAACGATGTAGGTACGAATATAATTTTTAGAGTAGAGTTCTTTGTGAGGAGTTTGCCCGGGGAAGTACTACCACCGAATCTATTCCCTCGAGTGGGATTTGAACCCACGACCCTCCCTTTGATATGGGGAAGCGCTAGCAAACTGCGTTATCGAGAATTCAATCGGACCCGAAATAATCAATTAAGTTCTTGGTATGATTGCCTTAGCATGTTTTCTGTCTTGCATTCAGTTAGATTGGCACCACACTGGAGCTTCATTATTTCTATTATTATTATTTTGTAACAGGATCATACAAAAAAACGGTAGGAACCAAGCCGTAAGTTTCTTGCCGGTTCTTGCACGGCTTGGTCGCGAGGAACTGGCGCTTAGATTCACCTAGATTTCAAGATGATCCCTGCGGATAATACTGAATAAATGCTTTTTGACTTTGACTTTGAATCCTTGGAAGGTTTTTGATACGGTACTTTAGCGAACCAAACAAAACAAACCAAACAAATGTTTGTGATTTCCTTAAGTGCAGGTAAGGACTATAAAAGCTAACAATTGAGCACACTTAACATCGGACCCACATTTAGCCGCATCCATTCTTTAGTAAGGCGTAGTGGTCACTCCATTAGCACGCACAACGTTACGGGGTTTACTATTTATTATAATGCTGCTTAATTCTATCATCACCAACCTGAAGAAGGCCACTGTGGATCCTTTAGTAGTAATTGCGGTGAAGGGCTCGACCATGGAAGTACTACCACCATACTTATTCAGCGATCCCAGCGATTTTCGGTTCGCTAGATAAATACAACCGATTTCACCGACCGTGGCGGGTGAATGTCCGCCTGCAACGCAAGAGGTTCCGGGTTCGATTGCCGCCTTGGGATAAATGTTTGTACGATCTGCAAATATTTATTCCGGGTGTTCTGGGTGTTTTCTATGCATAACAAAAAATATGTATGTATGTAATGTATTGTATTAAGTATATCAGTCATCTAGTACCCATAACACAAGCTCTGCTTAGCTTGGGGCTAGATGATGCTGTGTGGATTGTCCAGCATTATTATTATTACTTTACTTACGTTAGGGTAGTAAAAGTGAGTTAATTCAATCCCATGATGTCATAGTGGGCACTACATTAAAAAGCTAATCAAATATCACATTAACCAGGTTTTCTGGGTCGCGCGTGTCAAGTCAACCAGAAATAGGACAGTACTTAGTCCTTTGCCTATATTATTTTTACTATGTATCTGTGTCTATACACCTGTATGCAATCGTCTTTTATACGGATAAACTTATAACAACGCCATCTAGTCTCAGACTACGCAAAGCTTGGACTATGAAAACCAGATACTGACAGAATACTGTTTTTGTAAATACATTCATAGAATACTAACACTCAGATACAGAACAAACAGGTGTGTTCATTATGCAAATGTTTGTTCTCGGTGGGGATCGAACCCACGACTTATAGTTGAGAATGGAGATGTGACGGCTGTCCACTCACGCTGTCCTGGACTGTTTTATGATCCAAAGTTAAAGTCAAACGGCATATATTTACTAAAATCTCAAAGATTAATTTAAAACGATATAGAGATTGGTAATGAAGTAGTAGAGCTCTGTGAAGGGCTCGTCCGGGTGCGTACTAGCACCATGCCTATTCCTGCCGCCAAGCAGCGCAGCGTGTTCCCGTTTGAAGGGTGTGGCCGGAGACATTACAGGCACATGAGGCCACACCTGTATACCATAGAATGATTAACGCAAATTGTTTTTGACAGTTTTTTGGGTAATTAAAATGATTTAAAAATCAACCTACTGCTTTGATTTTGATTAAAATTCTTAGGCGCCAATCTCAAAGTATATTCTTTCAACTAAAATTGTCTTTTCAAATTTGGTAATAAACTTTGATATCACTGAACTTTAGGGGTTCCACAGTATGGTGATTGTGTGTGGGCATGGTTGGTCGAAGCCGTAGGTGAGGTTCTTTCTGACCTAGTTTCTTTTACCCCTAATTGTGTTATTAATTAAAAGGTGTGGAGGGTATCAAATGTCTCATCATAAATATTATGAAAAATAAAAATACTGTTTTCACATCTTTTTAAATTTTATAGTAACTTAGGTGTGACGCTACCGACTGTTATGTTATAGACAGACTTAACTTCAGGTGGGTTTTCTTATAAAATAACGGTATACATATTTCACAAAGACAATTTGCTTGTAGGACAGTTAAAATTGGCCAATGAAAAAGAAAGAAATATCCTCACGACTTCAATCCTTAAGCACGGTAGATATTCCCCACATTTCTTAGAAGTAGTAGGATGACTACGTCCAAATATTAATAACGTATATTTGCTTTGTACCGAATTTAATATCTGGACATACCTCTGACTACCTTAAACATCCGAGAATATAAGTATTCTATCAGTCATTCGTTTCTCATAGTACAGTGTTAGTTTGGGGCTAAATTATGTTGTGTAAAATAACAACAAATATTTATTTCTCATTCTCGAAGAATCTCTAGTAGGTACTATGTACTAAGAGATGTCAGGGGATATCTACCGTGCTTTAAAGTCGTGAATCTATTTCTTTTTCTTTTCCTTTGTAAAGCTAGTACATATATCTATAAGATACTAGCTGATCCGACAGACGTTGTGCTTTTTTCTTTCATAAGAACCTTTTCCTGACAATAACAAACACAACAAAAAGAGAATTAGCGAAATCGGTCCAGCCGTTCACACGTGATGGCGTGACCAAGGGAAATAGGGATTCACTTTGATTTATATAGATACTAGCGGCCGCTCGCAGCTTCGCCCGCGTGTCAGTTTTTTTCCGTTCCCGTTATTTTTTCGGGATTAAAAGTAGCCTATATGTTAATCCAGGTTACAATCTATATTTATTCCACTGGTTAGTGCGTGAAAGAGTAACAAACATCCATCCATACTTACAAACTTTCGCGTTTATAATATTAGTAGGATAGATAGGTAGGTTCTTGTACATTATGCATTAGTATGCAAGCTGTGTTGTATAATTCTCTACATATCTTGTATGAGTGATTGTGTTTGTATGCAAAATAGTCAGTAATACAGTACAATAAACTTCTTATTAAAGAGTTTTCGTACGTGTTTGAATTCTAAGCTGTCTTTTGTGTGTCATCGTAATATTAATAATAATAATAATAATTCATTTATTTCAGATCACAATCCATCCATAAAATATACAAACATAAAACTTCCACAATAAAATCAAATTAAATTAAATTAAATTAAATTAAATTTATTATTTAGCACACCGCAGTGCGTTGCAGGGCAACACATGGGTTTTAGTCCAGTGCCTGAGGATCGGGCCATCCACCCGCTCCGCCACTGTGGCCAGGAGGCTGTTGGGGCTGGCGCGCACCCGCCGCATCAGGGAGGCGACACGCTTGCGCATGATGATGATGAATATTCATTCGAGAAATCCGTAAAAAAGGACTTGGGCATCAGAGAGGTAGCCGTGAACTTTAGTTTGTTTGCCTAATTTCTTGCTCCATGAGCTCGGTCGAACAGCCCCGAACAGACCCGAACGGGATTCCCGAGTCGGGAATCGAACCCGCAACCTCCTCCGCAATAATGTGTTAACAAATAGATTAAAATTGCATTACGTGCCATCATGTGAAGAAAATGTTTTTCTTAGGTTTTTGAAGACAAACGCCATCTTTTTCTTTAAAACAAACGACAGCCAACTAAACTTTTTTTTATCAACTAGACTCAAACTAGACTAGACTAAACACTATTTATTCTTCCCCTTGACATTGACACAATTGTCTGTCGAATGACGGACAGATGCCATAGAGAAGAGAAGAGTCTTGGTGGTATTTTAACCATCATTACTTGAGGTCTTAGCACAAGTGTGAACAATTGAAATGAAAGTGTGTTATGAGGCATCCTGATTTGAACGAAAATGTTTCCCTTTGGTTTTGAAGAAAAACGCCATCTTTTTCTTCAAAACCGATGACGGCTGACTTTACTTTTTTTACCGACTCGACTTGACTAAAAAGAATTTATTCAACCCACTTGACAGATGCCACAAAAAAAAAAAATGCTACGTGATATACTAAGCGCCTGTTCCTCAATCCTGGAAGAAAATCCTTATCCTCCTGATTCACAAACCAATAACACCAGTCACCACCATTGTTCTGTTGAGGGCAAGAACGTGCTTTACCTGAAACAAAATAAAATTTAATAAGTAAATAAATTATCGTAGATAACTTGATGCTGAATGGTTTCTTGACATTAGCGCTGTTGCTAGCTAATCTGCCTACCGTGAGCTCTTATAGCACAATTGCAAACTGTCAAAAACGCCATTATTACCGCTGTTACACTTCACAGATTGCATTGTTTTACATTTTTTTATGCTAGAAGACAATAATTCCGTAACAGAACTTTCAGTTACAGATTACGGATTTGTACGAAGATGCCCGTATCCATTTTTCGGGTGTGTTCGGGCCTATTCAAAAGTCAAAGTCAAAGTCAAAAAGCATTTATTCAGTAATATCCGCAGGGATCATCTTGAAACGTCTTAAATCTAGGTGAATCTAAGCGCCAGTTCCTCGCGACCAAGCCTAGAAGATTTGGAGCTGTTTAGTGGCTCCCATATGGACAAACTATCAAGCTCACAGTTCCGTTCTAGTTCTATGTTTCTGTTGGTAATATCAATGTATTTCCATAAAAAACATTCAAAAAAATAATAATAAAAAAATAGAGACTGTATCCACCTAAGAATATGGACTAAAGGTATCCACTATAAAACAATGGCGGGATAACATCAAACCCAATAATAGAAATTGACTTGACATATATATTATTATGTCACTGTCAATATTCTGTGTTAGTGTAGATACCAAGGTACATTACGATATTAAAATATTTTATTGCCGAGAGGCTTCGGCCTTCGAGCACAGCTTAGTGAATAGTAGCACTGCAGTGGGTTCGATTCCCACCGAGAACAAACATTTTGTTTGATAAAAATAGATGTTTGTTCTGTGTCTGGGTGTTATATTGTTTGCTAAGTATGTATTTACAAAAAAGCTTTGCTGTGTTGTATAAATGTCATACATTTTTTTTTAACTTTAATAATAATAATAATAATGCTGGACAATCCACACAGCATCATCTAGCCCCAAGCTAAGCAGAGCTTGTGTTATGTGTACTAGATGACTGATATACTTAAATACAATACATTACACATATATAGATATTTTTTATAATACATAGAAAACACCCAAAATTTGCAATATTTGCAGATCGTACAAACATTTATTCCGGGGCGGGAATAGAACCCGCAACCTCCTGCGTCGCAGGCGGACATTCGCCCGCCGCGCCACATCGGTCGTCAAATCCATCCTTTGGCTTCAATCTCACCTGATGGTAAGTGACGATGAAGCTAACGATGAATCAGAACGGTCTAGAAGACACATATTCACTCTTGCCCTATAGAGATCCAGATTATAGGGGTCAAAAACAGAAGCTGGCTATGAGTTCCACTCCTTAGCGGTTTGCATGATAAATTGTAAGATTGTTCATTCTAGGATACAGACAGATGCTTAGCCTAACTGTACTTATAAGATGATTAAGATAATTTATGAGTAATGACTAAACGCAAATACGTGAAAGTCTGCAACTTTCTGTTTGCTAAATGTCATTTTTAAAGATTAAACTTTGAAAGTAGGCAACAGATTAAATATTATTTATGAGATTACTTAATCTGTCTGTATCCTCAATTGTGTTAATTACTACCGTCAAAAAAGTTTGTAGACCTCATCATCAACAGCCTGTCCACAGCTGGACATAGTGTTGGATAAAATGTCATTTCTGTGGCGAGCGAGTGCAAACTTCAATAAGCTGAATAAGCATCTTGACTTAGATCTATTCTGCACGAGTGTTGGTTCAGCTAGACAGCGGCTGAACAGTGAATTCTTTAATAGCGAATAAAATATGTATATTTATTAGTAACACTAGCAATTTTTATCATGTTTAACTTGTTTTTCATCATGTTTTAGATTTCAATAGGACTTTCACAGTAGCAATTGTATTATAACCAAATTCTATACGTGAAAACCTATAATTGGCTTTCCGGTTCTATCCCAATGTTATTTAGTTAGTATAAGCTGTTGGTTTTCCAAGAAATAAATAAATAAATAAATAAAAAACACGAGCCAAGCCTAAATTTAAAAAGAAAGTTAGTTCCTTTTACTACCACTGTGTGGCGCTGCTCCTTTTCGCGCTTTGTCATCGTAGTTGTAACTTTTGCCAATATACGTTTGTTAATTAATTCTATTCGGTACATAGGCCTCAATACGTTTCCAGGAAGAACGATTCTGAGAACTGAGAACGATGCTTTTCCATCCATCGACTTCCCGCGGTCCTAGCAATGTCGTCAGTCCATCGGGTAGGAGGAAGTCCTACGCTTCGTCTTCCGGTTCGTGGTCGCCATTCGAGAACCTTCATTCCTCAGCGGTTGTCGGTTCTACGAGCTATGTGGCCTGCCTATTGCCTATCGTTCTTCTAACTAACTTTTGGTCTAGAGAAAGTGACCCTGTCTTGTAATTCTAAGCTCGTGGATTCGAATCCTGTCTTGCACAAATTTTTCAATACGAAAGAATCTTGCAACCTATCACGTAAGGAACACCAACTACTGCATGACATATGTGACAAATGTACCTATTAATAAGACGTACCCCTATCTACCTCCATTAGGTATCCTTAAAAAATCTTCAAAGATATTTTTAGAGGATGTTATGTTGTTATCCTTTTGTTTTGTAGGCACGCAAATTTAATACTAACTTTATTGTAATCTGTGTGTCTACCTGCATTACTTTTTTAGTCGCTAATAAACCAAGCTTACGCACGGACGCATTTCGTTTCACTAGATAGGCTAACACATAGTAGACCCTAACTGCCTCAACATAGTGGTCATATTCGAACCGGATCGCGCACTCATCTATCGAAGGAGGAATGCATTTTTGCATCGAACTTGACCTTGGACGCTCGCTCGCTATGTGATATGTTATTGCTTCAATCCTATCATAGAACTTTCTACAAAGTGAATAACAACCGGCGTAATTACTCACGGAACTTGCAGTGATATTTTAACTTATTGTGAACTGATATTGTGCGGTAATTAACAATGTCGAAAGTGCAATCGTTAGTTGATCAATTAGAGGACTTGGCGGAGTTATTAAATAAAGCACAAGTAAACTTTAAAAAGTGCTCCAAAGTGCGTAAAACAAAAGGTTATTTACAAGCACGTGTGCAATGCATGGATGAGTATTGGACTTTGTTTAGACAAGCGCACATCGAATTAGTGAAAGCAACTTCCAAAGAAGAGAGAAGTGTTTTGTCGTATTTTGCTATTGATGTACACAGTGAATGCGAGGAATTGTATATGGGTTTGAAGGCGGACATGATGGATTGTTTACAACAAATTGAACCTACTCAACCTAGTTCATCTTACGTTACGAGCACTAAGTCGAGTACACAGAGTAATCCAGAAGTGAAATTACCTAGAATTAACCTACCATCTTTTAGTGGAGCTTACGAAGAGTGGCAGTCATTCGAAGATACATTTACATCGCTAATTCACAACAACAACGCGCTAAACGACGTGCAAAAACTCCATTATTTAAAGTCATGCGTTATTGGTGAGGCAAAGAACACAATCAAACATTTTCAAATTACGGAGAAGAATTATTTGCCTGCATGGGACAACTTGAAGAATCGCTACAGTCAAAGACGGCTAATCGTAAATGCTATTTTGAAAAAGTTATTTATGTTAAAAAAACTTACATCCCCATCACCTGTTTATTTGAAATCGCTGATTGATAACACCAAAGAATGTTTGAACAGCCTAAACAGTTTGGATATTTGTACTATCAGCTGGGATCCCATCATCATATTTTTGTTGATACAAAAACTGGACAGTGAGTCACACAGAGCGTGGGAGACCCATGTGAGTGAAGAGTACTGTGAAGGAATGCCTACTTTTGACAACCTAACAACATTTTTGGATAGCCGCATCTGTACACTGGAGTTAACCACATCATCATCCATGGCACGAGACAAAGTGAAGACGTTTCACGCGACCACTCCCGCACTACAACACACCTGCACTTTATGCAACGAGAATCATCTGCTTTGTCACTGCAAGCAGTTTGGAAAGCTGGACCCGGACAAGAGAAGTGAATATGTGAGAACCAACAGGCTATGCTACAATTGCTTAGCTCCTGGTCATTCTATGATGTACTGTAGACAGAAAACTTCATGCAGAGTATGTGGAAGGCGTCACCACTCTCTTCTTCATTCATTCACGAAGAAGGACATGGAAGAGAACAAGCAAGAGCCTACCATGTCATCACTACACGCTAATCTAGAAGAAATTCAAGAAGAAGACCAGGACATCACGAATATAGCTACACACTTCGCATCACACTTCACCAGCAATCGTAAGAGTTCGCTGCTGGCTACGGCTGTAGTTCCTGTCAGAAGTAGTTCAGGGCACACGACTTTACTCAGGGCTCTTATCGACTTAGGTTCAGAGGCATCATTCGTGAGTGAGAGGGCGGCTCAGAGATTAGAAGTTATCAAAACTCCAACCCACGCTAGGATAACCGGAATAGGTTCCACAGAGACACAGGTCAGTCATTCAACTCAACTTGAGGTTCTATCTAGATATGAGGACTCTTTCAGCCTTAATGTTGATGTTTTTATAGTTTCGACACAACTGACTAAACAGTTACCTAGTAAGACAATCGCGCCTATATCATGGTCTCACTTGGACGGTCTTGTACTAGCCGATCCTAAGTATAACGTTCAGGGCAAGGTTGACATGCTACTCGGAGTTCAAGTTTACGCTGACATCGTGAAAGGAAAGGTAATCAAAGGTCCTTCAGGTTCCCCATGTGCACAAGAAACAAGCCTGGGATGGATTCTTTTTGGCAAGGTAAGAGACGAATCACACGATGACAGAATTATTGTTCACCATCACCTGGAAACCATAGAAGTACACAACATGTTGAAGAACATGTGGCATATTGAAGAAACATGTACAAGAAATATGACAGCTGAAGAAAGGTTATGTGAAGAGATATACACAGCTACTCATTCCAGGACAACAGATGGACGGTATGTAGTCAAGCTACCACTCAAAGGTGCACAGCCGATAGAAGAAATTGGTGAAACAAGAGATATTGCACTAAAGAGATTTTATCAATTAGAAAGAAGGTTAGAAGGTAAGCCGAAGCTGAAAGAAGAATATAGAAAAGTAATAAATGAATATATACAGCTAAACCACATGGAAGAAGTACCTAGAGAAGAAATATCAAAGCCAGCAGTATATCTTCCACACCACGCAGTTGTTCGAGAAGACAAAGAGACAACGAAAGTAAGAGTTGTTTTTGACGGATCATGTAAAGGGTCTAACGGTAAATCATTGAACGATGAACTTCTAGTTGGACAGCAACTGCAAAGTGATTTACGAGATCTGATAATGAGATGGCGTATGAAGCCTGTTTGCTTCACATCAGATGTAAAAATGATGTACCGCCAAGTACTAGTAGAGAAAAATTGCACAGACTTACAAAGAATATTGTGGAGAGACAATTCTAATGAAGAAGTTAAAGAATATCGAATCCTACGAGTTACGTTTGGCACTGCAGCAGCACCACACCTTTCGGTAAGGACACTAATGCAACTAGCAGACGATGAAGGGAAAGACTATCCTGAAGCAGCAAGAGTAATCAAAGAAGACTTTTTCGTCGACGATTGTATGAGTGGAAGCTCAACAGCAAAGGAAGCGATACAGTTAAGTAAGGAAATCATGACTGTCCTAGAAAGAGGAGGATTTATTCTCCAGAAATGGGCCTCGAACAATCCTGAATTTATCGCTGAAATAGAACCAACACTAAGAAGCATGCATACAACACAAGACATCAAGAACGAATGTATGATCAAAACTCTTGGCTTATCATGGAACATGAAGACCGACACATTGCATTACAGATTTGAAGTACCACCTCAACCGAAAGTAATCACCAAACGAAACATATTGGCTGACATACAACGTTTCTTTGATCCCCTTGGGTGGATCAGTCCTGCTATTGTTTTAGCGAAGATATTAATTCAGAAATTATGGTTAGAGAAACTCGAATGGGACGATACTGTAAACGAAACTATTGCAAATGAATGGATAAAGTTACGAACTGGATTTGAGAAACTGAACGATATAGAAATTGACAGATGGATAAAGACGAACAATGAAGACCTACACAGAACTACTTTGCATGGATTCAGTGATGCATCAGAGAAAGCATACTGTGCAGTGGTTTATGCCAGAGTAGAAACCAAGAACGGTGATATAAAAACCACAATCATTGCTTCGAAGACACGAGTTGCACCTGTCAAATCAATTACACTACCAAGACTAGAACTCTGCGGAGCACTACTTTTGTCAAAACTCCTAACACAAGTTTGTGAAGCTATGAGAATACCCAAAGACAAGGTTTATGCATGGACAGACTCATCTGTGGTCTTATCATGGCTATTTGGTGATCCTCATCGGTGGAAACTTTTTGTAAGCAACAGAGTGATCGAGATATTGGACAACGTAGCAAATACACAGTGGTTCCATGTTGCTTCAAAAGACAACCCAGCAGATATAGGGTCCAGAGGAAGAGAACTACCCCTACTGGTAGAAAGCAACCTGTGGTGGGAAGGGCCTGAATGGCTGAAGACAAAAGAAATGAAACTAACAAGACCTAATACAATAACTACAGATATGGAAATGAAGAAGACACTACAAGTAAACCTAAAAATTAAACACGAAGAAGAAACACTAAAATTCGAAAACTTTGACACACTACAAGAACTACAAAAGGTTATATCGTACAGTATGAGATTTATCAACAGCAAGAAATTTCCAGATAAAATAGAAGAGAAGTTTTCAACAGAAGAATACGAAGAAGCTTTAATCAGATGCATAAAGATAGCACAACATAGAGAATTCGGACTTGAAATAGAAAGGCTACAACAGAAAAAGAATTTAAGGAAGAACAGCAAAGCGTTGAATCTGAATCCATACCTGGATGAAAATAATATTCTCAGGGTGGGCGGCAGATTAAGAAATTCAGATTTAGAGACAGAACAGAAACACCCGATCGTACTCGGCACACATACTCACCTCACGAATCTGATCACGCCAAGAATGCAGTGAAGGCATGTATTCACAAATGTTTAATCTGTGCTCGTCAACGAGCCGCAACCCGAACACAGATAATGGGTGACCTACCGAAGGTCCGTGTGACTCAAGCACGACCTTTCCTCCACAGCGGAGTCGATTTTGCCGGTCCTTTGCAAGTTTTAATGTCAAAGGGCAGAGGTGCAAAGTCAAACAAAGCCTATATCGCCATCTTTATTTGCATGGCTACAAAAGCCATCCACTTAGAGCTGGTAGGAGATCTTACGTCCGAGTCTTTTATCGGTGCATTTTATCGATTTATTGCCAGAAGAGGCAAGTGTACACATATTTGGAGTGACCAAGGCCGAAACTTCATCGGTGCTAATAGAGAATTAGCGGAGGCATTCAAAGAAGCCTGTTTAGAATTACCCGGAGATATGGCTGACATCTTATCGCTAGACGGAACCCAATGGCACAACATTCCGGCCTACAGCCCGAATTTCGGAGGATTATGGGAATCCGGAGTCAAATCAACCAAATACCATCTGAAAAGAATCCTGACCAAAAACCTGACCTTTGAAGAAATGACGACGACGTTATGTCAAATCGAATCATGTCTAAATTCGCGTCCCCTCGTTCCCATTGATGCTTCTGATACTGACGTCATTGACCCTCTCACGCCCGGTCATTTTTTGATAGGCGAAGCCCCTGTTGTAATCCCAAGCCCTGATCTTCGCAACGTTAACGTTAACAAACTTTCACGTTGGCAATACACCCAGAAGTTGGTAAGAGATTTCTGGCATCGCTGGCAGTCAGAATTCATAACGAGACTCCAAGAACGGCCCAAATGGATGAAACGTGAGAAAGAACTAGAACCTGGTGACATTGTTATAGTCAAAGAGGACGGTTTACCCCCCGGAAAATGGTCCCTCGGTCGTATAACCCACAAACACGTTGGCCCAGACGGTAACACGCGAGTCTATAGTTTAAAGTGTCGTGGTGAAATCATAAAACGAACAAACACACGGCTATGCGAATTACCAATAGATAAGAGTGAATAGATTTAGTCTAACTGCATGTTTGCATACCTTCCTATTCATGTCAATATGTAGTATACCTAACTACCTATAGTCTCATGAATCGAAATATTATTGTGTTAACTTTTACGAGTTGCTATGGTATAGCTACCTACGTGATTGTTAGTTGTTTTTATTTTTTATGTAATATAGTGGTTGGGTGGCTAACTATCGTTCTTAAAGTTGTTAAGTGTAGGTAGGTAAAATTGTTCTGATTGTTAATTGAGTCAAAATTTTTATGTAACATTGCTACAAATTAAACTAGGTAAATACTCAGTGAAGTATAGTTTTGTTGATTATATAGAAAGGACTATTGTCCTTTGGTGGGCGGTATGTTATGTTGTTATCCTTTTGTTTTGTAGGCACGCAAATTTAATACTAACTTTATTGTAATCTGTGTGTCTACCTGCATTACTTTTTTAGTCGCTAATAAACCAAGCTTACGCACGGACGCATTTCGTTTCACTAGATAGGCTAACACATAGTAGACCCTAACTGCCTCAACAGAGGATATCTACCGTGCCGGGGGGATTACAGTCGTGAAGTTAATTATTGATTATGACTCCTCGTGACTTTTCTAAAATTTCTATAAAAAGTTGCCTAAAAACAGTTTCCCCTATTATCATCAAAATCCGTCTAGACAGTAAACGGTAAATTTTTGAAATAATACTAGGAAAGGTATTTTATTGCGTGTCATTTGGCGGCTGCTATCGCCCCACCCGTCACGCGAATCTAAAATAATTATTTTAGTGTCTGGGTGTTTGGGAACAACACAATAGATTTACAGGGGTTGGTTAAGGGAATGGGGTGAGGATATAATCATAAATAGGTTAGAATATGTGTACAGGGTAAGGGTATATTACCGAAAACTAAAACAGGGTATTCTAAACTTATTTTTAAGTATTTATTTACTAGAAACGTCCGCGTTTTATAAAATTTTTACAATGCTATCTGTCACAATAGCAACTTTTGGCGTCGTTTTCGACAGTTCGCAACCGTACTATTAAGCTTACGGTAAATGGTCTGTGTTGGTATCGAACCCACAACCTACAGTGCAGAAGGCTGGGGTAGCCCAGCCTTAGGCGTTTAATTCATTAGACACATGAGTAATCGGTTTGTTTGTACATCAATTCTCTACGGGTTCCTGTCACGCAAGCCCACGTATGCTACAGGTTGTATTTTTTATGGTGAGATAATTAGTTTGTATATTTATTAGATATTTGTTTGTATATATACAGGACGTACCTAATAAGACTGAAAACTGAAAATTGCGCATTACAACACTGCTTACAAAAAAATGCAAAAAAATCCGTTTTCCATGTTTTCAGCATAAGTATTTAATAAAAACAGCAATCTAAAGGAAATCGGTCACAGAACAAATCTATGTTCAACACATAAATGCTTGTTCTTGGTGGGGATCGAATCGAACCCACAACCTCCAACGCAGAAGGCAGAGATACCAACCCACTGAGCTGTGACAGCTGTCAAACAAGTTTGTATGAAAGTTTTTATATTTCCATGTTTGTATAAATCTATAATAATAATATAAAGAGGTAAAGTTTGTGAGTTTGTAGGAGGTAATCTCCGGATCTACTGAACCGATTTTGAAAATTCTTTTACCAATAGAAAGTCACGTTTATTTATTTATTTAATTTGAACGGCTACAGCCAATTACACAAATTAATTAATTTACATAGCTCATAAAATGCATGTGCGAATTCAATAATTTCAACAAAGAAAAATAATGTCAAAAAGAATAATAATCAAAAGAAAATAAAAAAACGTTAAACGTGAATATAACGTTATTCATAGGCTATATATATAAACGAAAAATTAAAATTATAAATGATTAACACCCAACGAAGTAGACACGGGTCAGCTAGTATGTAGGTACTATGAAGTGGTCAGTTTAAATTCAGTACAATATAAATCTTGTAAATCAATAAAATCAATATAAAATATTAAAATCACATCCGAAATCTTCATTCGACAGGGTTAATGAAATTTTATGTCGTTTTAAGTAACGGTATGGTGGTCTAGGGTCACCCCTTACACTGAGTATCCGTTCACTTTATAGTGGTTGTCATCTTATAGATCATACTAATATTATAAAGAGGAAAACTTTGTTTGTTTGTATTCAATAGGCTCCGAAACTACTGGACCGATTTGAATAATTCTTTCACCGTTGGGAAGCTACACTATCCCCGGGTGACATAGGCTATATTACATTTTCAAAAAAATTAGGGATCCTTACTAAAACCCGTGCGAAGCCAAGACGGACCGCTAGTATGTTATCAAGAAAGTTAGGACAAAGAAGTGTAACTTAACTGGTCTGAATTGGTATATTTACAGACACTGATAGATAAATATTACTCAGAATAATTAAAAAAAGGTTCAAAGTTTCTACATTTAAAGACTGTAGATTCAGAGTTTTTTTAGTTTCTGTTTTATACTCATAGAAATAAAGCTGTTATTAGAATTGAAACGTAAGAGAAACGCTATTTTATCATCTTATATTTATTTTAAAATATAATTATGTAATTTTTTTTAAATAATATAATCCTTCCGTAATATTTTATTAGTTACGTTACAACATTTGATAGTGTTTCAAGTTTAGGCTGTGCATTGTTTATGAGTCAGTCAGGACAAAGGTTCTTATAATAAGTATAGTTTATAGTTCTACCTATTATGAGCATTACAAAGTGAGATTGAATGCGGGTATATAGGGAGGCCTCCTGGTATCATGAAGGGTCTTAATTCAATTGATATGTAGTTACTATCACTTACCGCCTTAATTGAATTTAATAACATTTCTCATTGCGCAATTGCTCTCAAACGGTGACGGAAAACATCACGAGGCAAGCACTAGCAATGGCGTTTGGTTTAGGACCAGTAGTATCTTTATGTTAAAATTAACCAAGAAATAAGTAACCGTAGTAGTCCAGGCTTGAAACAGAAGTGACCGTGAGCTCGATAGTATGTCATACCATTATCTGTACCGTGAGCCACCAAATAACGCAGTCCGTACAGGCCCGAACCGCCCCGAAGATACGAGACTTCGTACAAATTCTGAATTCATTACTAAATAACGGATTCAGAATTTGTACGAAGATAACGATCTTCATGTTACGAAACTATTATCTTCCAGTAAGTACAAAAAACAACCCTTCTTTCGTGCCTGTTCGGACATGGGGCCCTGTTGTCTAACTGTATGATCTATGGTAACACAATACAAGTTTGACAGAAAAGGGCCATCCATGGCGTTTATCTGTCAAAAACAGCCGATACTGCCACTACAGTTTTTTTTTTACATTTTATAGGTGAACGTTTGACCGCAATCTCAAGACAATAGGGCTGCTGTTGGGAACTGAGCTCACGGTACAGATAATTAGGCAAACAAACTACAACTCTGATTTATGTAGGTTGGGTACCTAACCTACTCAAGATACATTATGTTTGTTTAAAGGTAGTCAGAAGCACATCCATATATAACATTTAAGCACATGCGTCAGACAACATGAACGTGCGTAAATCCATGAGTAAGTATTGAGTCACGATTGACTGCGTGGCCTGTCTTGACCCGCTAGTGCTGTGACACTGTCTATAGATAACTTATCGATGAAAAGAATCTTTGTCGATGATTCGATTATCATCACTTTCAAATACTATACTTGCAATAAATAATTTAATGATCTCACTTTTAATGACGTGCAAAATACAATTTAATATGAAAATATACGATAAATTAAATTAAATAATGACCAAAACAATAATTTTTTTGCTGAATGGAAGGGCTGGTTTTATTTCACTGATCGTTTTATAAATAATTACATCCTACTAATATTCTGAATGCGAAAGTTTGTGTGTATGGATGGATGTTTGTTACTCATTCACGCAAAAAATACTAAATACATTTTAATGAAACCTAGCAAAAATATAGCGTATGATTTTTATATTATCCCAAAAATTATTTTCCTCGAGTGGGATTTGAACCCACGACCTTCCCCTTGATACGGCGATGCGATACCAACTTCGCTACCGAGGATTCAAATGCCTACGACGAAAATAAGATTCAGATGTGATTTCCTGAAGTGCAGGTAAGCACTATAAAAACAAATAAACTATAGCGTATGAGTACAGCGGATAACACATAGACTATAATTTATACACATTGTGTGAATTGTCCAAAATATAGCGATAAATATTAAGTAAGTCGGAAAAACTAACCACTAGCTAGCTTGTTATTAATATTTTAACAATGTTTTAGTAGTAGTAGAGCTCTTAGTGAAGAGCTCGTCCGGGGAAGTACTACCACCATGTCTATTCCTGTCAACCAGCTTACTGTGTTCCGATTGGAAGGGTGTGTATGGGCTTTTACAGGCACATGAGGCAAAACCTGCATGGAATGGACGCAGAGCATTCTTAGGGCTCGTTCCTAAAGAACGTGACCTAGTATATAATAAATAAATAATGTTGGACAATTCACACAGCATCCCAGCATTATGGGTACTAGATGACTGATATACATAATACAATACATTACATACATACATATTTTTTATTATACATAGAAAATACCCAAAACACCCGGAATAAATATTTGCAGATCGTACAAACATTTATCCCAAGGCGGGAATCGAACCCGCAACCTTTTGCGTCGCAGGCAGACACTCGCCCGCCGCGCCACATCGGTCGTCAATATCTAATCTAAGTTCAAGTTATTTCAATAAATTTGAAAGCATAAGGTTTTAGAAATGAAGAGGCCAAGGATTATCTGATCGCAGTGTCGTTAACCTACAAGATCGTTGTGTCAATCAACCAATCAATGGTTCATTGTTCGCGATGCAGGCGGATTCTTTGTACCCCCTTGTTTGCAAACATACGATACACAGTTAGGTATTGAAAAGCAAATTAAATAGTATTTATTCCAAAACACTGGCTTTTCGCTATTCTTTACGTTTAGTACAGATTAGCCAAGCTTACCGACGTAGCTCTCAGAATCAGCAAGTTGAAGTGGCAGTGGGCAGGCCATATAGCTCCTAGAACCGATAACTGCTGGAGAATAAAGGTTCTGTACGTAGGACGCCCTCCTACCCGATGGACTGACGCTTTTGTTAGGATAGTGGGACTTCGATGGATGGAAAGGCCTCAAAGTTCGTGTTCCTGAAAACGTATGGGGCCTATTTCCAGCTGTGGACTGCTACAGGCTGTTGATGATGATGATAAGTACAGATCTTAGCAATAAAAGCGTCCATTATATCCAGGTTGTTATTGATTTTTTCTTCTATCAAAAATAAATTAATTAATTCGAGAATTCCCATCATATTAGCAGCTGTTAGAGCGTTTCTATTTTATTCTTTACAATGATTTATAGAACAAGCTATTGTACATATTTAGCTACTTGTTCTATAAATAATATACTAAGATTTTGTAAAACTATAAATAAATACTATACATGCAATAATACTTACAAACTTTTATGAATATAAACCTTTTCTAGTTATAAATCCACTTTACTATAAGAATCTTTATCCAGAACATGCTTTTTTGATTACTTTTAGTTAGTGGGAGCGATAAAATGTTTATACATATAGATAGATAGATTAATAGTGAAGTGAAGTTATTTTAATACAAACTTCAACCCCTACTTAACCCGTTTAGGGGTTGAATTTCGGGAATTCCTATTTTAGTATACCTCTTTGCACCAAGACAAATATACTCTGAAAATGTGTCGTTTCCACGAGCAGTGATATTATGTCAGTCAGTCAGGACAAAGATTCTTATAATTGGTGTAGATTATGTTTAGAAGAACATCGATATAACTAGACAAGCAAGTCCCAACTCTAGTCTCAATGTAGCTTTCACACAGGCTTGACTAAAACCAGCTCTATAGCACGAGAGCCTGAGAATTATTGTAAAGGCCGGTAACAGATATACAGGGTGCTCCAAATAGTCTAGGAGTGGATCAGTTCTACCTACCTTACCTAGTACAAAATAGTAGCAAAAGATGATGCGGACATTTGTACCATGAACGGAATCGAACCTGCACCTCTCGAGACCGTTTAGGAACATTACCAATGGTCGTTAAATTATATGGCACTAAAATAATCGTAAAAAAGCGCATTATAACAGCTCGTTAAATTAAGTGGGTAGTTATAATTTGTATAACGTTAAATTAATTAGGGTTGGTTTATTGTCTGTTTTAAATTAAATAGGAGTGAAGGGCTCGTCCGGGGTAGTACTAGCACCATGTCTATTCCTGCCGACAAGCAGCTAGCTGTGTTTCAGTTAGAAGGGTGTAGGTGCCGGTGTAATTACAGGCACATGAGGCTTAACACCTGTATACCTCAGGTTGATGGACGCAGAGTAGTGTATTGTAGGTTACGGTTCCAACAAACGTGACCTACAAGGTAATGCTTTGTTGTCAGCGATGGTAACCACTTAACACCAGGTGGGATATATGCTTGTACCATCAGC
This sequence comes from Electrophaes corylata, assembly GCA_947095575.1. Taxonomy (NCBI): domain Eukaryota; kingdom Metazoa; phylum Arthropoda; class Insecta; order Lepidoptera; family Geometridae; genus Electrophaes; species Electrophaes corylata. The sequence goes on along the minus strand of OX352726.1, from coordinate 289,091 downwards.
AAATTGTATAAAAAACGAGTGTGCTTTAGACCACACGACTGAAGTAAAACTTCTTTAATATACGAAACGTAACTGGCTATGAGAGAAAGAGAGAAAGAACAGTGCTTTCATACCCCCTCCATGGTAGCGTTAAACGTTTAACGCAACCTTGTTGGAAGTCGCATTAGAAGTATTGACGTGGCATTACCTTGAACGAAAATGTTTCTTTTTAATTTTTTTACTTTTTTTACTGACTCATCTTACCTAAAACCTACTTCTGACGACTGATGTGACGCGACGAGCGAATGTCTGCGACAGGAGGTTGCGGGTTCGATTCCCGTATTGGGATAAATGTTTGTACGAAATTAAATATTTGAATTTGAATATTTATTCCGGGTGTTCTGGGTATTTTCTATGTATAATAACAACATTGTGTTGTATTAAGTATATCAGTCATCTAGTACCCATAACACAAGCTCTGCTTAGCTTGGGGCTAGATGATGCTGTGTGGATTGTCCAGCATTATGATTGTTATTATAATTATACTTATTCATCCACTTGACATTAAACTGTCTGTCGAATGACGGACCGATGCCATAGAGAGAGAGAAGATAGAAATTGTCAATTTGTATGCCTGTTCTCCTTGCCCTGCCGCCTGCATTATAAGCTTATGTAAAAGGCCTCATACGATATAGTGAAGGTTGATGAGAACAATGTTCTACACAAAACGAATGATAGAACTAGTGCAAGCGCACGCGACTTTGTCTGCAACCAACTGAACCTATTCAGTAGTGGAGTAAAAAACCGGCCAAGTGCGTGTTGGGCTCGCGCACGAAAGCTTAAGGTTCCGTACCCAAAGGATAAAACGGGACCCTATTACTAAGACTCCGCTGTCTGTCTGTCTGTCTGTCTGTCTGTCTGTCCGTCAGTTACCAGGCTTTATTTCATTTACCGTGATAGTTAGACAGTTGAAATATTCACAGATGATGTATTTATGTTGCCGCTATAACAGCAAATACTAAAAAAACAGAATAAAATAAATATTTAAGGGGGCTCTCATACAACAAACGTGATATTTTTGCGTTTTTATTATAGACTTAGCTGCCGCTCGCAGCTTCGCCCGCGTGGCAGTTTTTTTCCCGTTCCCGTAATTGTTTCGGGATAAAAAGTAGTCTATATGTTAATCCAAGTTATAATCTATGTTTATTCCAAATTTCATCCGAATCGGTCCACTGGTTAAAGCGTGAAAGAGTAACAAACATCCATCCATTCTTACAAACTTTCGCATTTATAATATTAGTAGGATAATGGTTCGGACCCCTTCATGCGCGAGCCCGACTCGCACTTGGCTAGTTCTTCTTATCCTATTTTCCAGTGTGTGTCAGTCAGTGAGTTTTATATATTTAACATGTTCAAGGAAACTTGTTATCAAAGCAATAACTATTAATTACCGACTTTGAACTAAAAAGAATCGATAAGAAACCAGTACTTTTAATTAATCGGGTAATTTGTATGCGGTATTATCAAGTGTTACAAGAAATGAGCCGTTTTCCAGAAAAACTAAAAAAAAATGATAACACAAAAACCGTTTTCTAAGCAAATTAGGTACTTGTTATGTTTTTAATTTAGGCGTCGAATTACAATACATCTTACTAATATTATAAACGCGAATGTTTGGATGGATGGATGGATGGATGTTTGTTCTTTCACGCTCTAACCAGAGTGGATCGATTTGGATGAAATTTGGAATAGGACATAGGCTACTTTTTATCCCAAAAAATAACAGGAACGGGAAAAAACTGCCACGCGGGCGAAGCTGCTAGTGGCCTCTAGTGGCATCATTTCTCAAAATTAATTAGTGAAGTTTATTTTGGATCGTAACGGGATATTTACCATGATTCTTGAGTTTGATTGTTTCCCGATATTTCGGCACAGTTGCATGCGCCATGATCACGGCTCAAACATCCCGTTTCTATCCAAAATATTGATCAAAACCATGATAGTTTAAAAAGTTATATAGTGAAATTTATGTTCAGAAAACCCCTTGTCGAAAATTCCCGCCATTTTATCCAATATGGCGGCCGGCTTGTCAAACCAATATGGCCGTCTGACATAGTTTCGAAGCAAGTTTGGGAACAAAATAACTACAAACTGATGCTTTGTACCATGAAATCTGTTTACGAACACTGCTTTATCACTAACTTCTAAATTGCTTTAGACTTTGACAGTTATGTTATCAAATCACCTAACTGAAGCGCTTGCGGGTGGAATTGCTAAATAGTTACAGCGCTTACAGACCTTATAGCGGCTATTCAACATTCTAAGATAGTATAAAAAAAAAAGTTGAGAATGTGATTGGCGCATGCTACCAAAATGTCAAGACAGTATTGTGACAGTATCTGTCAAAAACAACTATGTACTTATAGACAATTCAATTCAAGAAAATGTAGCTGTAATTTTCTTTGTAAATAAACGTTATATAGTATGGTTTAACTACAATTATGTTTATCTGGGTTAGACGATTCAATGACATAGGTCTAACTTCGATAAAGAGGTCAGCCGACGAATCCGACTCGGATCGGCGTTCGGGATATTATCTAAACCACTTATCTTTGCCCTGACTGACATAATAGACAACGCACAGCCTTATTAACCATGTTTTAGTGCATAAAGGTGTACTAAGAAAAGAACCCACATACCCCAACCTATACCAAACGACAACCATCGCCTATAACATTTTCCTCGCAGGTCACACACGCTAGACACGTGCCCTACGATGCCCTACCCTGCGTCCACAAACCTGAGGCACACAGGGTAAACCTCATGTGCCTGTAACATACGAGAAATATATTCTAAGCCCTCTTGGAGACATTCTTCACACGAGCATAGCCACGGGCGGAGGGTAGCCATCCCACAGGACGTTCTATATGGTAATGCCCCCGCGTTAATTACTGTTTCCATTGCGAGTCGGTAAATAGAAGCGTTTGAAATAGCTACTGAATATATTCACGTTAAGTTTGCATGAAATACAATAGAATTGTCATTGGGGTGACAGAAATTGGGATGAAAGCGGCTGATAACGGAAAAATGGGTTTGTTTTCTGTCATCTTTGGAAATATGCTTTTAATGTTGAACACTTATATTACACGGGTATTTATCGCGTATTACCTTTTTTATTTATTTTCCCGACGTTTCGGCTATGTGTGTGGAGTCTGCCCGCGACCACGGCTATTGCAACAAAGTCAAAGTAAAAAATCATTTATTCAGTAATATCCGCAGGGATCATCTTGAAACGTCTTAAATCTAGGTGAATCTAAGCGCCAGTTCCTCGCGACCAAGCCGACCAAGAACCGGCAACAAACTTACGGCTTGGTTCCTACCGTTTTTTTAACATAGCCTAAACGTCGAGAAAATAAATAAAAAAAGGTAATACGCGATAAATACCCGTGTAATATAAGTGTTCCGATCGCGAAAGTTTAAAAAACACTATGCTTTTAATGGTTGTTTGTTGTTTTGATCGTTTTTCTAGTATTATTACTGCTGTGTATTTCAGTGGTATTTTCACCAACATTACTTCTAGTCTTGGTACAATGTATGAGCAATTAGAATTGAAGTGTATTTTAAGGGTTCCGTACCCAAAGAGTAAAACGGGACCTTGTTTGTAAGTAGGTCCTATGAGATCTCAATGGATATCGACCATGCCTGGAGGTTGAAGTCGTGAGGCGGTTTTCTGAGTAAGCTGGCGTCTTTACGAAAGTTGTCTTGCGTCAACTACTCAAGAATGAACCACCGCTATTACCCCACTTAAACAATTTAAATACGCCAAGCGCGTGTCTGCCTCAGTTTAATGAGCAAAGTTGCTTCCATAGTGAAAACTTCCATTACCTTTTATGATACTTGGTATTAAATTACTTTTAATATTAAACGTCCGCTCAGTCCAACAGCAAATAGAAAACTATTTACGATACAACGAATATTAATTAAAATGTTGCTAGATTCAAAAACTGTGATATTTAATGGAAATAAAAATAAACTGTAAGTTCTCTTTGATAAAGTTTTAGAATTACGTACAAAATTAATCATATCTTTTGTAAATACTTCTTTTGTGGTTTAATTAAATAAATTAGTTTTGCTTATTTTAAGAGTTTCTTTATGAGTGGTTTTCTTTTGTTTTTGAACTAGCTTTATTGGTTTTTACTAATAGAAAACGAGCTTAAAGAATACTAAACACGTTTAAAACCCAGCCTTCACTGGGCCAGCCAAAACAATCACTTCTGTTGTATGAGAGCCCCTTTAATATTTATTTTATACTGTTTTTTAGTATTTGTTGTTATAACGGCAGCAGAAATACATCATCTGTGAAAATATCAACTCTCTAACTAACACGGTTTATGAGATACAGTCTGGATCACTACGGAACCCTAAAAACTATACCTATTATTAGAACCTTTGTCCTACTGACAATTTAGAAAATTGACAGGTCAAAAATAGGTAGGTAATACGACAATTTGGCCTCTGTAAAACAGTAAGTATTCTAGCAGCGGCGACCGACGGCTTGCAACCTGTCACATATGAATACTAACTAGGTACTGCAAATTGTAGGTATGTACTAAAACTACTATCTGGACGTACTTCTGACTACCCCTATAGACATCCTCGTAGAATTTCGAGTAGATACTTGGTACTAAGATATCGGAGGGGATATCTACCGTGCTTGGAGATTAAAGTAGTAATGCTATTTTTTTTCTTAGTAATTTTATACTAACGACGTTTGCCAACGCATTGGGTTTTCCGTATTTTACCCCTCGGTGTTTCCACAACCAGGTATTTAGGTATTTGTATGATAATACCTACGTCATTAACATATTTATACCTTACTAACGAAATGCACGCGAATTAGCTGCGTGAAGTTTTGAAGTAATTTTTTTTTTTATCATAATAGACCATCCTTTGGCTACAATCTCACCTGATGGTAAGTGACGATGAAGCGACGGTCTAGAAGACACCTATTCACTCTTGCCTTAAAGAGATCCAGATTATAGTGGTCAGGAAAAACAGAAGCCGGCAATGAGTTCCACTCCTTAGCGGTTCGCATGATGAAGGTGGAACCGAAACGCTTGGTGCGAATGGGTGGTATGCTAACCAAGTAAGGGTGGTACTGAGCCGTGCGCCTACTCGTCCTAAAGTGGAAGGGAGATGGAGGAATGAGATCGTGTAGTTCCTGCGCACATTCTATAGCATTCATTCTATAGCATCTCCAATGCACCAAATTTAAACAGCTTCAAATCCTGCCTGAAAACCTGGCTTGTCAAGCAATCCTTCTACACAATAGAAGAATACTTTGACCTAAAGATCTAACAACGTAACTTGGTTATCATTTGAACATTATTCCGCCTTGTGTAGGTGAATTATTTAATTAATTGTGTACATTAACATACTTTAATTTCAATTTTTAATTAATTTGTGTACATTAATACACTAGTATTCATTATTTTAATATAAAATAATTAATTTAATTGACGTGTATACTACTATACGAATAAAATGATTTATGATTTATGATTCATTCTCCGAAATGTAGCCTATAGAAGATCGATAGGCAAGCAACTTTACGACGGTGTTCGAGACTTTGGATCTTAGTCTAATACTTCTAATGCGACTTCCAACAAGGTTGCGTTAAACGTTTAACACTACCATGGAGGGGGTATGAAAGCACTGTTTTTTCTCTCTTTCTCTCATAGCCAGTTACGTTTCGTATGTTAAAGAAGTTTTACTTCAGTCGTGTGGTCTAAAGCACACTCGTTTTTTTTTATGCAAGGTTCAACCCCCGCTGTACATTTAGGGGTTGAATAGCCTATGTCACCCGGGGATAGTGTAGCTTCCCAACGGTGAAAGAATTTTTCAAATCGGTCCAGTAGTTTCGGAGCCTATTCAACACAAACATAAATATTAGGATAGATAAAAATACTATCACAAAGGCGAACTTAATGCTTTGAAGCATTTTCTTCCAGATAACCCTCGTGTATTGTGAGATTTGTTGTGAGGCTTTTGTCGACCGATGTGGCGCGGAGGGCGAATGTCCGCCTGCGACGCAGGAGGTTGCGGGTTCGATTCCCGCCTTGGGATAAATGTTTGTACGATCTGCAAATATTTATTCCGGGTGTTTTGGGTGTTTTCTATGTATAATAAAAAATATCCAGATATGTAATGTATTGTATTAAGCATACATATCAGTCATCTAGTACCCATAACACAAGCTCTGCTTAGCTTGGGGCTAGATGATGCTGTGTGGATTGTCCAGCATTATTATTATTATATTTTGTTTCGCATCAAGCCTCATCAGACTCTCATCAGGCAGTTTGTTCTGTTATTCTGTTTGTTTGTCCACTAATTACTGCTAAACGCTGGACGCATACCAAATGATTTGTTATATAAACAAACATTAATATATATGTAGGTACGGTATATATATATACGAGCAAGTACAAAGCTGTGTGTAGATTGAGAGCTGTCGCAGCTCAGTTTGTAGTAGCCCTGCCTTCTGCGCTGTAGGTGGTGGGTTCGATCCCCACCGAGAACAAACATTTGTGTGATGAACGTAGATATTTATTCAGTGTCTGGGTGTTATATTACTCAGTACTTATAATTATCTCTATTGTGGTTTTACTTCTTTGTGTACAATAAAGAGTTAATCTATCTATCTTTCTATATTGTATTCTAAGTATGTATTTACAAAACATGATAAATTAACATAACTCTGACGTGACTCTGACTAACCCTTTCTGTTCTCTGTCTTGACTACTACTACTACTATTTGTACTAGAACTGAGATATCTGAGATGTCAAGTCTACCATACCCAGCGGAGTCTAAGTAATAGGGTCCCGTTTTACCCTTTAAGTACGGAACCCTAAAAAGTACCTAAGTATATTGAGCACGTCAGTGACCGTTAGACCATACAAACCTACTTTCGCTAGCATTATACATGCCTATTATACACTGAGTGGTATCTGGCCACACGCAGCAACGCCATGTGAATCTTACCTTATATTGCTTCTCGGTATAAATTGATTGAAGAAATTTTACGAAACGCCATATTACTTATTTACTGTTAACTTAGGTAGTGTACGATTTAGTAATATACTTGTGATGAACATAGATGTTTGTTCTGTGTCTGGGTATTAAATTGTATTCTAAGTATGTATTTACAAAAAAGTATACAAGTATTCTATTAGTCATCTGGTGGTCATAGTACCTACAAGCTAGTTTGGAGTTAGATAATGTTGTGTAAAAATGTCCACAAATATTTATTTAGGTATTATATTAGGTACTTACGAGTACTATGTTTATTTTGTAATATATTGTCGGTATTGATGCTGAAAACATAGAAAAAACGCGCATTTATTATTGTACTTGTTTTGAATCATGGTCTGAATGCGCAGTTTCAGTTTTCGGATGTAGTTTTATTACACCCGGTATGTACTACCTACTCATTCAAACATCATCGTCGCCATTGCCTTCAACATCTATCACAGATGATTTAGGTGGCGTCAGTTAGGTCACAGAGCACCTAGAAAGCACTGAACACCTTTGCTCATGGCTAAAAAGACCTATATCATTCAAAATGAGAAAGTAAAAACACACTCAAACGTCCTAACAACGCTGTATAGGTAGGTTCTTGATACTTATTTGAACTGTGCCATTCGAGCACAAAATGTCGGATTTGAATCATAGGTAAGAAACAGGAGGGGTTATTATAAAACCATTACAAATAATGGCGGAAGTGGTAACGGTCGGCGATATGCATCGCTAACCGAGGGGACCTCTCAAATTGTTGTCAAATCGATTGCGCTTTGTCTATTGCTTTTTGATCTGTGACATTAGTTGACAGTGACATCTGTTATTATGTCAGATTAATTGCTTTGGCGCCAAATATATTTTTCAAGCGTATTCAAATGAAATGAAATTACTCTTTCCAGTAGGTAGGTACTTTCTACCTATCCTGATTGAGAAGGTAGATGAATCTTAGCTAGTTCCACGTGACCAAGCCTGGAACAATAGGTATTGTATGAAACTTATGGCTTGGTTCCTACCGTTTTAGATGATCCTTTTACAAATAATTAATAATGTAAATATTGTTGCCAATTTAACTTAATAAGGCCAAGGTAAGACACAAAACATATACCTACCTAAAGGTAATAATACCAACCATAATATACCATAGAAGTCACACGCTACGTTTCAACTAAGATCTGAGAGTGAGTCCTCCTCCTCGCGTCGTATACCTCATTACTGAGGGTCGTGATTCCCCCGCTGGTGATAAATTATTTTTCTCACGATGGCCCGCCATCTGTGCCTATCTTTGGCATTGTGAAGCGCATCGTGTAGCTTGGTGTTCAGCGATGAGCGAATTTGGTCAGACCATCTAAGTGGACTTCGACCCCTCGGCCGCTTGCCATCAACTTTACCGGTCACCATGAGTTGCTCTAGGTTGTGTCCATCTTTCCGTGCGATGTGCCCAAAGAACTCAAGTATCCGCCGCAGGCATATGGTGGATAGCCTGGATAGCCTGAACTGAGAGTGAGTAGGTACCTACCTAATGCTTTGGTGATTGTAAACACTTATAAAATAAAAAAAATAAAGCGAAGCGCCAAGTAAGCGAAATAGGTTAATAGGAAATAACTACCTACCAACCTATTTCGATTGTTTAATGCCTAGTAAAAAGTTTTTTTTTTTATGTCGGACAATCCACACAGCATCATCTAGCCCCAAGCTAAGTAGAGCTTGTGTTATGGGTACTAGATGACTGATATACTTAATACAATACTATATTACATACATAAACATTTTTTATTATACATAGAAAACACCCAGAACACCCGGAACAAATATTTGCAGATCGTACAAATATTTATCCCAAGGCGGGAATCGAACCCGCAACCTCCTGCGTCGCAGGCGGACAATCGCCCGCCGCGTCACATCGGTCGTCGGATTTTTAGAACTATTATTTTATTTAAAAATAAACATTTAAGGTTCTCGAATGGCGAACACGAACCGGAAGACGAAGCGTAGGACGTCCTATCTGATGGACTGACGACATTGTTAGGACCGCGGGAAGTCGATGGATGGAAAGGGCTCAGAATCGTTCTTCCTGGAAACGTGTGGGAGAGGCCTATGTCCAGCAGTGGACAGTCTACATGCTGATGATGATGATTTAAAAATAATTAAAAGCAGTAGGTAGCTTTTATAGTTACAATAATACCTATTTCACAAATGCATAACAAAATAAAACTTTTTGTTGGCATTCTTTTGCAATTCAAAGTGTTATTTTGCTAGACTTTATTTCTCTACTTACGTCAATTTTAAAACCGCCTTGTCCCCATTTGCTCGCCGTTATTATTAACGATTTCTCCGACAATACAACAATATGTGGGAAAGTAATGAATTGCGTCATACGAGGCACAAGAGGCTACCATCTACCACCACAATGTGGTAACTTCTACAACACCTAGGTCATAAACCAGGTGCATTATAATCTCGGAAGCCATGCTTATGCACTTAGTACCACCTAGTTAGAAGTTTCAAGCATCTTTTTCTTCTCTTATTTATGGCACCTGTATATCATTCGATAGACAATTCAGCCAAAGCCAAGTGTTTGAAATAAATAGTTTTTGGTTAAGTCAGTCAAATTCGGCAAGTCGAGCTGTCATTGGTATTGAATAAAGAGATGGCGTTATTACTCAAATTCTACGAAAATTCTTTCATTCTAATTGCGCCAAGACCTCAAGTAATGTTGGTTAAAATGCCCCACAACAGAACAAAAAATAATACTACAAAAACTATTATATTTAATTTAAAATCTACACTTATTGCTTCCAAAGATGACAGTAAATGAATCTAGAAGATTTTTTTTCTTTGTGGTACTATCCGTCACAATTTTGCCAATGTCAAGCAAGAGGATAAAATAAATAGTTTTTAGTCAAGTCGACTAAGTAAAATAAGTAGAGTTGGCTGTCGTGTTGGTAGAAAAAGCTAGGAAGATTTAATTGCATTGGTAAATGCTTTTTGACTTTGACAGAATTGTAATCAGCCACCGAGAGAGGAACGCTTCATCAATCGAAAAAAATACTGAGATATGTACAAAAAGTACAAACTGGCCACATATACCTTAACATTTAATTTGAAAAAAGAATTACTTCAATAGTCTTTTGTTTCAGGTTTTCGTTTGTTTGTTTCGTTTATTTGCTTTTTTTACTTGTCTATTGTAGTAATACTGTGACACTTTTTTGAAAATTACAAACTGTAATAACCTAGTTTAGCTGACTGTACCTCACTTAATGTAGAATTTAAGGTTAAGTTGTAACAGGTGAAACCAACATTTGCCAAGCAGGAAATCAGAAGCTCTCCATCAAGCTAATTATACGGAACACGTAAAAATATTCCACCGCATGAGCTTACTTATGCATATGGATGAACCAGCCGACTGTTGTAAGGGAAATTGAGATTTCGCTTTTTCAAAAACCTAGAAAAATATGCACAAGTATATAAATTCTAGCGGCCGCTCGCAGCTTCGCCCGCGTGGCAGTTTTTTTCCGTTCCCATTATTTTTTCGGGATAAAAAGTAGCCCATATGTTAATCTAGGTTACTATCTATATTTATTCCAAAATTCATCCAAATCAGTCCACTTAGTTTGGGACTACAGGGCGTTGTGTGAATTGTTCCAATATTTATGTATTGTTGTGAAAGTCTAAATATACTCTTATTACTGACTTACATTAAGTAAACTTTCATAACTGGTGAAACTTGAGGATGACCACTCTTTTCAAGGCGTAGTTCTTACCTGAAAATAAAAAGAAAAAATGTTAATTCAAACCTTTGACAGTGCACTTCGTTGGCAGTTTTTTCCCGTTCGTTCTTTTTCGAGATAAAAAGTAGCCTATATGTTAATCCAGGATACAATGTAATTTAGGCCCATACATATATACGAGACACTGCAAGTACCTTAGACTAGGATCATGTTTAGTCAGATGAAGTAGTGTTTGTAGCGCATTTCAATCTAATCAACCGGAAGAACTTATCATACAAATGATTACATACAGTACTTATATGTCCTACATTATAATACTAGCAGAAGCAATTCTCCATAAAAACTTCGGAACCCAACAACGGTATCGCAATAAATTGGAAAGTATAAATTATAAAGAAAGATAAAAGAAAAAGAATACATTGAACTGTACATGTGTACTGTGCTTTTAGAAGACATGAAATTTTCTCTAATTATTCTGATTTGACAGCACTAAAGATGTTCCTATCCCTTTCAACAAACACAAGCATAACTAGTGGTTCTGTGAGACTAGCACATCGCAAGCCTTTATGACCTTGCAATGTCACTTTTCCCTATCCCAAAATGTTAATATGTCAATAAAATAACGAAATAATACAGTAAAATTTCGCCTTTTTCAACTACTTTTCCCCAATCAAGAATCGACAAAAAATTAAATAAATCAAGGAAAAATGCGACCAGCGCGAGAACAAAGTATTTTTTGGTCAATGTCGAAGCTTTGCTCGCTCGTTCAACAAGCTGGACAGCACTAAAAATGTTCCCATCTCTTCCAACAAACACAGACGCAACAAAAAAGGCTATAGTTTTAGTTCTATCTCATTATGTTTCATGAAACAACAGCGGAATCGACAAACATCATCATCATCGTCTTCCTGCCCTTATCCCACTTTATGTGGGGTCGGCACAACATTCTTTTCTTCCACTCCCCTCTATCAGCCGTCATATCTGTACTCACTCCTTTCTTATCCATGTCATCTTTCACACAATTCATCCATCTTTTATTTGGTCTACCTCTACCCACATATCCATCAACATTCATGTTCATCGCTCTCCTGGTTACATGACTTTCATCCCTCAAGACATGCCCATACCACGCTAGCCTAATGCTCCTCAATCTTTCCGTCACTGGCGCTACTTCCAAACTACCCCTGATGTACTCATTTCGTATTTTGTCCATTCTAAATCATTCGGAATTGACAAACACGGGCGGAATTTTCCTTTATAAATATTTTTGTCCAATTATGAAGTTGTATTAGGCGGACTCCATTCCAGAACGTTTGTTATGCTAAATGAATTGCAGATGCTGTATATAACTGAGTTTATAAAATGTCCTTTGTGCAGAACTTATCTGAAAGTGGAATGTGTCTGTCTGCAAAATGAAGTGCCTAGTACTCTGGGAAACAAAGGCGGATGTTTTTTACTCTGATAAATAAATATTTAGATAAATTGAATAGCCTAACAGCTCTGTCAGTTCCTAGTTTATTTGTTTTTATAGTGCTTACCTGAAGATTTTTATATTATCCCAAAAAATATTTTCCTCAAGTAGGATTTGAACCCACGACCTTCCCCTTGATACGGGGATGCGATACCAACTTCGCCACCGAGGATTCAAATGCCTCGACAAAAATAAGATTTGGAATGTTTCTAATACGGTGCTATCGCTACCGTGGCTCCAAGCATAAGCATAAAGTGGCTATAAGCATGTAGATGGAGCCACAGTAGCGATAGCACCGTATTAGAAACATTCCAAATCTTATTTTCGTCGAGGCATTTGAATCCTCGGTGGCGAAGTTGGTATCGCATCACCGTATCAAGGGGAAGGTCGTGGGTTCAAATCCTACTCGAGGAAAATAATTTTTGGGATAATATAAAAATCTTTCTGTCAGTTCCTTCTGTGCTGTAGGTTCGATCTCCACCAAGAACAAACATTTGTATGATGAACATAGGTAAATATTTATTCTTTGTCTGGGTGTTATATTGTCCATGTGTATGTTCTCGGTGGGAATCCAATCCACCACCTACAGCACAGAAGGCAGGGCTACTACTAAGCTGTGACGGCTGTATTCTAGTTGCAGTGGAGAAGAAAGAAACAGTGTGGTGAAAGGATGGTAGTGATATGACGGGCACAGTTGTTCAGGAATAGGTCGCTTGTCGGCGATACGGAGGCCGTTCTAATTCACATGCAAAACGAATTGTTTGTTCACGATATGTGCGGCTGTGAAACTGGCGGGTTCCTTCAAATATTATTAAAAAATATATAAATAGCATCACAACTTTAATCCCAAAAAGATAGAATTTTAAAAACCTGGAGAGTCTCTGTATCCCGCGTATTTAGAGTCTCGATCCCAAAATTCCTTTTATTAAATAAATCCTCTTTGAATGGACTTGAATATAGAACTTTGTTCTTTATATAGTACTAGCGGCCGCTAGCAGCTTCGCCCGCGTGGCAGTTTTTTCCCGTTCCCGTTATTTTTTTAGGATACAAAGTAGCCTATATGTTAATCCAGGTTACAATCTATATTTATTCCAAATTTCATCTAAATCAGTCTACTAGTTAGAGCGTGAAAGAGTAACAAACATCCATCCATCCATACTTACAAACTTTCACGTTTATAATATTAGTAGGATTGGATACATTTATTTATTTATTAGCAATTTATTTATTTATTTATTTAATTTGAACGGCTACAGCCAATTACACAAATTAATTAATTTACATAGCTCATAATAATAAATTCAGTAATTTAAACAAAGAATAATGTCAAAAAGAATAATAATCAAAAGAAAATAATATACCTTATCATCAAACAAAAACATACACATAAAACACACAAAACACATGTGTACATAAAACGGTATGGGTCCACGATTCGTAGCCTCTCGCGATGTAAGAACAATGCCTACATGCGCCTCGAATACTAAACAGGCTGTTGCCAAAATGGCCACTGTATACAGATAACTCGTATTTTTAAAAGGATTTTCTATTGAAATACGAGGCTTATCTATACTGGCGCATGGAGCCAACATTATGTTTCGATTATGATTTCAGAACACAGCTTTCTGTGGTTATGTGGTTATGATATTGCATTGATACTTGTTTAGTAGACGACCGATGTGGCGCGGCGGGCGAATGTCCGCCTGCGACGCGGAGGTTGCGGGTTCGATTTCCGCCTTGGGATAAATAAATAAATAAATAAGCTCTGCTCTGCTTAGCTGTTCTGCTTAGCTTGGGGCTAAATGATGCTGTGTGGATTGTCCAGCGTTATTATTATTATTAGTAGGTACTTAGCTTGAGAAAAGGTTATAAATGTAAAAAAAATGAGTGTGCTTTAGACCACACGACTGAAGTAAGAACTGGCTATGAGAGAAAGAGAGAAAGAACAGTGCTTTCATACCCCCTCCATGGTAGTGTTAAACGTTTAACGCAACCTTGTTGAAATTCGTATTAGAAGTATTACTTCAACAAGCAGATGCCCCCGCAAGGCCCGCCTGATGTTCAGCGATTACGACGGCCGATGTGGCGCGGTGGGCGAATGTCCGCCTGCGACGCAGAGGTTGCGGGTTCGATTCCCGCCTTGGGATAAATGTTTGTACGATCTGCAAATATTTATTCCGGGTGTTCTGGGTATTTTCTATGTATAATAAAAAATATCTATGTATGTAATATAATATTGTATTAAGTATATCAGTCATCTAGTACCCATAACACAAGCTCTGCTTAGCTTGGGGCTAGATGATGCTGTGTGGATCGTCCGGCATTATTTATTTATTTATTTATTTATTTTATTACCGTTGGCTATGTTATAGTCTATGGTTCTAATGTCAGCTGTCATGTTTAGAATAGAACGGAATTATCTTTGAGCTAGGGATTCGTTTTCTATCATCTTTGGAAGCAACATTGTATTTTCATTTTAATAGTTTTTCTAGTGTTATTTTAAGTTCTGATGCATAATTTCGGTGGAAATTTTAAATTCCATATTGTATTGGTTCTGTCAAAAGAACTGAAGGACTCGTCTCATATAAATGTGCATTAATAAGGACAGTGGAACCTTAACATTTTGCGAAATTCCTTTTTCAAATGTTTCAAAGCACGAAGACAGAACGAGTGAGCGCGCACCTAAGTACTGTGAATGCACGCTTCAAGTGTTAAAGTGCTTTTAGACATAGCTTTTTAGTACGCCCAGTGTGAACGAGACTTAACAATTAAAGCTTTCAAAGTTTTAACTAACTGAAAATTGAATTTCATTTCATTGAGGGCTCTGGCGCTGATTGTCTTATCCGAATCAGTTTTATAATCTTTCCGGTTGCGGGTTCGAATCTATTCGTACACCCTATTTTCATGATTCTATGTCTAATCCAAAATGTGGGCAAGAGCCAATTATAATGTTGAAAGTTGAATACGCTATTTTTTTTTTTCGAACGGACTAAAATGCTGGTATAATCGCCTAGCGATTTCCGACAGCGTCACCGGGCCGATTTCCAACAGCGTTACCGGGCAGTTGAATACGCTATGCATGAAAATCGTTAAATGCAAAAACTTGTACTTCAGTTGAAGTACACAATTTGTAATTAATTTATTTCAATTACTATTCTACTACTATCTTTCTCGTCTAATTGGTATTCTATTCTAATGAAAGTAACAACAGCCTTGAACAAATAACGAGTACATAGACTAAATAAACTATGCTTATTTTACAAGTAACTGCAGTCGTTGACCCGGGTTTGTTCGAAGTTACATGTCTGGAATTGGGCGTCGGCTGTGCACCTCTGAGGTTACTGAATGAAGTCCTTCGTTTATTATTCACTTAGCTGTGATTTTTACCTACATATTTCTCTCTTTATATTATCATTTTATGCTCTAAGAAAATCCTACATATATTATAAACGCGAAAGTTTGTAAGTATGGATGGATGGATGTTTGTTCCTTTTTCACGCTCTAACCAGTAGACCGATTTGGATTAAATTTGGAATAGATATAGATTGTAATCTGGATTAATATATAGGCTACTTTTTATCTCGAAAAAATAACGGGAACGGGAAAAAAACTACCACGCGGGCAAAGCTGCGAGCAGCCGCTAGTCTTTCATACATTTAGAAATCTCTTCATCCGAAGGTTTTCTTGCAATCCTTTTTAGCAATAAGACCTCATTCAGACTGGAAAAATGTTACACAGGATCGGAATGTGTGGAGGGAATGGGGGGGGGAGGCCTTAGCCCAGCGGTGGGACACGGAGGGCTAATAATAATAATACAACTCTACGTTTCCCGAATAATAATAACAATGCTGGACAGTCCACACAGCATCATCTAGCCCCAAGCTAAGCAGAGCTTGTGTTATGTGTACTAGATGACTGATATACTTAATACAATACATTACATACATAGATATTTTTTGTTATACATAGAAAATACCCAGAGCACCCGGAATAAATATTTGCAGATCGTACAAACATTTATCCCGGGCGGGAATTCGCCCGTCGCGCCACAAGTATAACGGCGTATGTAGCCTTAGATTCGACTAGTTTGTATCGGATTCAGATCTGTGTGTTTACAAGCGCACTGGCGGCCGTCCAAAGTCGATGCAACGCATACATACTGCGATTGGATTTTCAATTTAAAACGGTGTTACTATTTACGGATGTGAGCTTTTGCAGAAACACACATATTGGCTTTAACACAACGCAATAGGAATATTATTTACATTATTATTATTTTGTAACATGATCATACAAAAAACGCCGTAAGTTTGTTACCGGTTCTTGGTCGGCTTGGTCGCGCGGAACTGGCGCTGATTCACCTACATTTAAGACGTCTCAAGATGATCCCTGCGGATATTACTGAATAAATGCTTTTTGACTTTGACTTTGATATAGATGTAGGTACGTTTATTTGCAACGATACAGGACCGTAAGTTAGATGGCTCTGGTGTGTAGTGTAATCAAAAAAATACAGTAGAAAACTAAGGAAAATTTATGAAAACAAGAATTAACATAAGAAAATACGGTGATACTTTGTGTACACTGAAGTCCATACCAGCCGGGCTAAAATGCGCAACGCGAGATATGTCGCGCTATGTATGTCGAGATTTATTTTTTTATATTGATAAACGTTTTTTTAATTAAAATGCTTAGCGGAGGAAGATATACAGAGATAACGTTATGTGCAGCGCGACAACATTTTGTCACGTTGCACATCTTAGCCTGACTGGACAGACAGGCCTTCCCTATATGCTTTCTTTTCTCATAAACCTTTATTCCCCAGCGGTTATCGGTTTTACAAGCTAGGTATATGGCCTGCCCATTGCCACTTCAACTCGCTGATTCTGAGAGCTATGTCGGTGATCTTGGTTCTACAGATTCCGTCATGATACATGGGTGATGGTAACCACTTAACATCAAGTGGGTCTTCCTGTTCCATCAGCAATCACATAAAAACATTTGAAGTATAGTAATTTTAAACTTTTTGCTTAGAAGCGCTGTAAAAGTTATATAAATTATATTTTAAAAGCACTTTCTGGTAAGTATCGAATTACATTGTGAAAGTCTATACTTATAACCGTTACATACTTAAACTTAAACACATGAAATTTCTGTTACTTTCCTTACTTTGGTAGCTATTTGACAAGTAAGACCGTTAATTTATAAGTAAATATGTACTTTTAGAAGAATATCAAAAGTATTTTATCGTTTCGTTCATTCGTAATTTTTTAACTTGACTTATTTCTCTATACTTCTATACTTACTAATACTATAAGGAGGAAAGATTTGATTGTTTGTTTGCATTGAAAAGGCTCCGAAACTACTGGACCGATTTGAGAAATTCTTTCACCGTTGGGAAGCTACACTATCCCTGGACGACATAGGCTATATTATATTTTCATAAAAATTAGGGTAACTGAAACCTGTGCGAAGCCGGGACGGACCGCTAGTTCTTTATAAAGCCACTATGCTCTAAGTTGTAGCAAAGAACTCTTAATGAAAGTTAGATGAACTTGCTAGAAACCACAAATTGCATTTTACCTCTTAGTAAGACGTTTATACTGTTATAAAGTTTTATAATAGAAGATAATATAGCATTTTTTTATGAGAAAAAGTACAATAAGTCGACCGACTTGATGTTGAGCGGTTAGTTCATCTACTTATACTATTATAACTATTATCGACGACTGATGTGGCGCGGCGGGCGAATATCCGCCTGCGACGCAGGAGGTTGCGGGATCGATTCCCGCCTTGAGATAAATGCTTGTACGATCTGCAAATTTTTATTTCAGGTGTTCTGGGATAATACAAAATATCTGTGTATGTAATGTATAGTATTAAGTATATCAGTCATCTAGTACCCATAACACAAGCTCTGCTTAGCTTGGGACTAGATGATGCTGTGTAGATTGTCAAACATTATTATTACACTACACACATGTTTGTTTGTGATTCTGAGTGTTTGTATTTTATGTATTTTATCAGTTATTTATTTCTTATAAAATTCTAGAACCAGCACCTAGATTCACCTAGCTTTAAGACTTCAAAATTATTATTATTTTATACTTTAACAACACTTAGTTAAAGGTTGCCTGGAAGACATCGCTTTCAGCGATAAGGCCGCCCATTGTTTTGCCTAATTGTGTATATGTCCTGTATTATGTTTCTGTGTGGTGAACAATAAAGAGTTATCTATCTATTTATCTATCTTGTTAGGAGATATCTTCCGTGCTTTGGATTTAAGTCGTGATCGTATTTATCATTTCCGTTTTCAAAGGGCACCTTTTTTTATACAATTTGCTGATGGAACAAGCATATGTCCCACCTGATGTTAAGTGGTTACCATAGCCTATAATAAAGCATTGCCTTGTAGGTCACGTTAGTCAGGAACGTGCCCTACAATACACTGCTCTGCGTCCATCAACCTGAGGCATACAGGTTAAGCCTCATGTGCCTGTAATTACACCGGCACCCACACCCTTCAAACGGGAACACGCTGCGCTGCTTGGCGGCAGGAATAGGCACGGTGCTAGTACGCACCCGGACGAGCCCTTCACTAAGAGCTCTACTGCTAGTCAACTAGCACTTCAGCTTCGTGGTCTAAAAGCGTCACATGACATTGTCTCCTTATCACGGCTCTGCAAACAATGCACAGCAAAATGGTTTTCAGTTTCAGGTTTAGTAATTCGCAAGGATGCAATGACCTTGGTTTGCGACCTTCAGAGGGCAGAGCACTGACTCCCAGACCATTCACCCCTCAGACACATCAGACACTATAACAATGTAGAAGTAACATTTAATATTACACGTGTTGCGGTCTGAAAACATACAATAAACGACATTTTCCTCTATTCCAAAATTGAAACCCGTCCATATGGTTACAGGAAAAATCGTGCTAGATGCGTTAAGGGCGTGGAGTACCCATAATTTCTGACTTATTTCACTATAGAACACCCTACTCTAAACTTAACCCTTTTCAAGATATTCGACTATAAATTTTTTTTATTTCTTAACTTTCACTTGTCTACTACGGTCTATTCAATTAACTTGTGCACTATTTTAATAATTGACGTCCTAAAGCATCTTATTACACAATAAAAAAAAAAAATTAGTAGCCTAAAAATCGGCAATTTTCAATAAAAAAATTAAAAGTCGAATATCTTGAAAAGGGTTAAGTTTAGGGTAGGGTGTTTCATAGTGAAATAAGTCAGAAATGATGGGTATTTTTCCTGTAACCCTGTATATCGCTACGGCAAACTTCCCCCCATTTACCCCCTCCTACCTTCTACCCATTATAAAATGTGCCTAGCAAATGTGAAATAATTATTTGAGATAAAAATAAAAAACCTCACAAATTGAGTAGGAGTTTCGTTTCTACAGCGTCACGTATAAACCGCCAGACAGTTTTATGTAGGTAGTACAATTTTATGTTGATGTCTGTTTGTATAAGACGTTGGGATAGGTTTTATATTACCACAAACCTTATCATTATACTCTAACAGCTTAGTGGCCGACGACCGATGTGGCGTGGCGGGCGATTGTCCGCCTGCGACGCAGAAGGTTGCGGGTTCGATTCCCGCCTTGGGATAAATGTTTGTACGATCTGCAAATATTTATTCCGGGTGTTCTGGGTGTTTTCTATGTATAATAAAAAATATCTATATATGTAATGTATTGTATTAAGTATATCAGTCATCTAGTACCCATAACACAAGCTCTGCTTAGCTTGGGGCTAGATGATGCTGTGTGGACTGTCCAGCATTATTTATTTATTTATTTATTTATAGTGGTAGTAAGTAGCCTTGTGCGCCAATATATAAAAACTAAGTATAATTGGCCGAGCGAGCGAAGCGTCTCATTTTCGAGATTGGCCAAAAATGTTTTTTTTTAGATTCACCTAGATTCACCACGATGATGAAAATGTTGTGCTTAGATTCACCATGATGATGCAAATGTATTGTTTAGATTCACCTAGATTTCAAGATGATCCCTGCGGATATTAATTACTGATTAAATGCGGGCGGAGGGCATTGGTACGCCTTCATACAGGTTTACCTAGTTTGGGTACCAATGCTGTCTAACCAATGAATAATGATGTATGTTATTTCCAAATAAATTTCATTTCATTTCATTTTGACTTGTTTAACTCACACTTGCTTGGACATTCGAATGTCCAAGAGCTCCCCCTTTTGGAGGGAAAAAAGGGGGGAAGGTGTACCTTACCTGCAGAGCTTCATAAAAGTACCCCATAGGGTAGGTAATATGATTTCCGCGCATGTTCCGTTCCGGCACGTCACAGTCAGGTTTGTGACGCACCTGTCGGCATATGAAGCGAAGAACGAGTGAAGTGCATGAGAAATAGGGATGGCACTAGACCAAGCCCTTTTAGACAACTCTAAGTAAATATTTTATTTAAACTATAACTCTTACTCGCTTCAAACTTTATTGTATGAAAACTTTGTAATTTCACAGAATGTAGATAAAAAAAACGAGTGTGCTTTAGACCACACGAGTGAAGTAAAACTTCTTGAATATACGAAACGTAACTGGCTGTGAGAGAATGAGAGAAAGAACAGTGCTTTCATACCCCCTCTATGGTAGTGTTAAACGTTTAACGCAACCTTGTTGGAAGTCGCATTAGAAGTATTACTTCAACAACACTGTACACTCAATAGGCATGGTGGTAGTACTTCCCCGGACGAGCCCTTCACTAAGAGCTCTATTACTACTGGTGATGGTTACCATTTAAATTCAGGTGGGCCATCTGCTTAATCCATCAGTAAGTTGTATAAAAAAAACCAGCAAACACTGAGTAATTAGGTAGTAAGACTTAGTTAAAATATTAAAATTGTTAGTGGCAACCCTACAGGTATAGAATTCGAAATTCGAATGCATTTGCTCTAGTGGATTCCCGCGGCGCCGCTCGTCACATACTAACGGACATGCCTTGCATTTCATTTATACGTGAAATGTAGCCGTGTTATGCAATACCTGGTTTATACCGGAATTCTTACAATTTAAATATATATATTGAGACTAGTGGAAAGGCGCGGCTTTGTTCGCTTGATTTAACTCCCACTGTTCCCTTCAGGGGTTGAATTTAAGACATTTCTTTCTAAGTAGTAAGCTGTGTGTTGCCTATATGTCAGTTAGTCAGTCATAAGTAGAATATATTGACCACCATTGAGAATGTCTAAAAGGGGTCGTCAAAGGTACATCCAAATATTACATTTGGTACATACCCACTTTCTGCAGTAGTTAGTATTCCATGCGTGACGGTTGGAAGTCCATCGCCAAATTCATTGGTGCATGTCCCGATTCGAACTCACGACCTCTATTGCATATTAAATAAACTAGGTAGACATATACCAAATCACGCTTTCTATAAAAATAAATAAAATCCTGTTTTTTCGTTTCGACTTAACAAAACACTTCCGCGATTTATATTCAAAGAAATCGCTCGGAAACTCGTAAATAAAACGAAAAACATTGAAATTACAACACTTGGCGTACAATTCGGTAGTTATTTAAATGGCAACAATTTGTCTACGAAACCTTGTTCGAGCGTTTTTCCATTGCACGATGATAAAGTCGTCCGATATTTTATGTCTGTTATCTACTACGTATACAAATTATAATTATTTTTTGTCCTGACTGACTGACTGACTAATAGACAACGCACATCGTAGATTATTGTACCTACTTATATATACTTATTGGTCAC
This sequence comes from Electrophaes corylata, assembly GCA_947095575.1. Lineage (NCBI taxonomy): Eukaryota > Metazoa > Arthropoda > Insecta > Lepidoptera > Geometridae > Electrophaes > Electrophaes corylata. The sequence goes on along the minus strand of OX352726.1, from coordinate 267,069 downwards.
AAAATGTACGCGGCTCGTCAGGCGATTTGTGACAACCGATTGGCATAAACATTAGGTTTAGCCCAAAAATGAGCACAAGTGTCGGGGCTATGATAGTGCTAATATATTATCTGTGCTTTTCACCATAGACTCACTCCATAAAATAGTCAGACTGAAAACCTCTTTAGTTTCAGTCAGTTAAAAAATACGATAAATAATCTATACGATTTTGTCATACGTCGTTGTCCGTTTTGTCGTGCCTCGTCAGTGGAACCCGCCCTGTACGTGCCGAAACGCGAACTCATTACAACTCGATATTCACGTCCCACGCTCCATTATAAAGGTTTCGAAAAAACGCCCAAATATTTATTATTTTACGAAATTTAGGGGGGAAATTACATTATAATGCTTTGACACTGTTTAACTCAAGTTTGACTATTCCTTCAAATTCAAATTCTGATCAACTGTGTTGTTTTATGATAAAACGTGACGAAACGGATTACCTAACTTACCTATTGTGTAAAAGGCTTTAATAAATGATACCCTTGTGTCAACGCAAAAAACCCGTCTCGGTAAATAAGGCTTACTTGAGAAGTGAGCTCTTATTTTATTTTGACAATTAGTGACATTATTTACTAGGTAACATGGTTGTAATTTAAACTGTTTATCATTTTTTCCTCACTTCGTTAGTAAACAAATGTAGCTGTCTAAGTATAATGCTGGACAATCCACACAGCATCATCTAGCCCCAAACTAAGCAAAGCTTGTGTTATGGGTACTAGATGACTGATATACTTAATACAATACATTACATTAGATATGTTTTATTATACATAGAAAACACCCGGAACACCCGGAATAAATATTTGCAGATCGTACAAACATTTATCCCAAGGCGGGAATCGAACCCGCAACATTTTGCGTCGTAGGCGGACATTCGCCCGCCGCGCCACATCGATTATCGTACACTTTGGTGTTAAGACAACCATACATCAGAGACTTCATAGGCAACCATACATTTCTAACATCTTTATCTGTATCTGTGCCAGTGGTCTAGTGGAAGTGACCGCGTCTTCTGATTCTAAGGTGGGTTTTAATCCGTTCATGCACCAATAGGTTTTTCTATACAAAGAATTTATGTGTGCAATGTAAATCCTCTCAAGGAATAGTAGTATTATTGCAAGTGACTGTACTACAAGTTTAAATAAACGTTCAACAATATGTTCCCCGAAATGATTAAGTTATCCAGTTCTAAGCTCAATCATAGTCTAAGCCAGGCTAAGTTTAAGCCAACTGCATAGTCTATGTAGCTTGGGTATCTCTAATCGAATTTGTTGAACAATTTACTAGGGATGGGACGTTGTCGATACAATTCGTATCGATATATTCGTTATTGCTATTCGATAGTCGATGGATTTTTGTAGAATTAACCGATAGTGTTCAGGTCGACGGCAAATAAGTTAAAGTCTGAAGGTAAGGAAACTCTCGATGAAGGGAAACACCGTGAGGAAACCAGTATTCTAGCAGTGGCGATGGGTTTGCAATCTTTCACGTATGGAATACTAACTACTGCAAAATGTGGGTATATACCAAAATGTAATATTTGGATGTACCTCTGACTAGCCCCATTAGACATTCTCAAAGAATCTGTGGTAGGTACTTGGTACTAAGAGATCTAAGGTGATGTCTACCGTGCCTGAGAATGAAGGTCGTGAAGCTACATATCTCTTTTCTTTTTTTTGACGGGGCCAGTTCGCGACGTAATTTCACAGAGATATACTTACTTTATGCTATATAAATATTAATTAAAGTTAAATCAGTTCTTTCATTTCCTGCTCTTTATAGATTTCGGAAAGTATTGCTGTGTAATAAAATAAACTTCAGCTTTCTTCTTAAATCAGGTTAACAGCGCTAAAACTGGCGCTTTTGACAAAATAACTAACGGTAACATAATTTCTTACAACTGGTGACAAGTACTTAGTAGATAATTTAATAAGATAACGAAAACTTAAGTATTTAAGTAAAGCTACAATAATATTCTGATGTAGGAAGATAATATTTCTTGAAAATGAAATGAGCTATAAACACGACGGCATTTAGCTTTTACTTTATAAAATAGGCTATCTTTGGAACGACTATTAACTAATCTGTTATGGTAGACTTGACAATCCCCCCTCAGATCTCTCAGTTCTAGTAGTCAAGGCCGAGAATAGAAAGGGTTAGTTAGAGTCACGTCAGAGATATGTTAATTTATCATGTTTTAGATCATAAAAAATCAAGGAACAAACATATGGCTTACCTGATGTTGAGCGGCTAAGTTGCAAGATTGTGGTGTGCGTGTGCTGCCTTATCTTGGTTTGACGTCAACTATCATATTTGTCTTGTTTTTTTTAATTTCCATAACCCTTCGCCATCATCGGCGAACTAGGAGGTCGAGGTGTCCAGTAATTCACGAGGTAATCAATAGCCGCCGTGAATTTGTCACAATTTGACATACAAATGACACTTCACTAGTCAATTGACAGTTACAAGCGTTCATTGCCCTGATGCCCAAACTAAACCACTAAACTGATCTAAATGAGCATTGCATTGTTGTGTGTGATACAAAAACTGAATTTCCGCGTTTTTTGTGTTCATTCTAATGTAGTAACGGTTAAGAAACAATGGGTGACGAGTTGTTACGATTAGGTCTGGTGGTTTGAAAACAAAAACTGATTTAAAAATAGATTTACGTACTAGTTGAATTTTTCTTATGGTTATAATATGGAAAAAGGATTTGCACATGAGGTTTAACACCTTTATGCCTCGTGCCTTAAAAGGCAATGCTTTGTTATTATTGGTGACTAGCAGCCACTCGCAGCTTCGCCCGCGTAGCAGTTTTTTCCCGTTCCCTTTACTTTTTCGGGATAAAAAGTAACCTGTATGTTAATCCAGGCTACAATCTATATCTATTCCAAATTTCATCCAAATCGGTTCACTGGTTAGAGCGTGAAAGAGTAACAAACATCCATCCATACTTACAAACTTTCGCGTTTATAATATTAGTAGGATGGTTACCACTTAACATCAAGTAGGTCATTTACTAGTTCCACTAGCACAAAAAAAATGAACTAGAATACTGCGCCAGTTTAGTGTAGTCGATGTTGTATCCCATCACTAGCTACAACAATGGCGGCTGATGGAAATCTCAGCGCGCGCCGAATTTATCACACCGCAAAATTGAGCCAATTTCAACTCGTTTGTTGACTGTCACGTGACATAGGGGGACCATACTTTGCCAATAACAGTATTTTCGCTGTGACGGGTCAGCCTGTACCACATGAACACCATATAACCTTAATTTTAAAACGCAAAAACCAAAATTAAACTTTTACTTTTACTGTGAGAAGTTGTGTGCCAATTTTTTGCCAAACAGACTAAAGCATTTTTTGGTCAACCTCGAAATTGAGAGGTTTTGCTCGCTCGGTCAATAACAAAGTAATAATAATAAAAAAACGAGTGTGCTTTAGACCACACGACTGAAGTAAAACTTCTTTAAACGAAACGTAACTGGCTATGAGAGAAAGAACAGTGCTTTCATACCCCCTCCATGGTAGTGTTTAACGTTTAACGCAACCTTGTTGGAAGTCGCATTAGAAGTATTACTTCAAAGTCAAAGTCAAAAAGCATTTATTCAGTAATATCCACAGGGATCATCTTGAAACGTCTTAAATCTAGGTGAATCTAAGCGCCAGTTCCTCGCGACCAAGCTTAGAAGAATGCTGGACAATCCACACAGCATCATATAGCCCTAAGCTAAGCAGAGCTTGTGTTATGGGTACTAGATGACTGATATACTTAATACAATACATTACATATATACCTAGATATTTTTTATTATGCATAGAAAATACCAGAACACCTGGAATCAATATTTGCAGATCATACAAACATTTATCCCAAGACGGGAATCGAACCCGCAACATCCTGCGTCGCTGGCGGACATTCGCCCGCCGCGCCATATCGGTCGTGAAATAATATAAGCCGACTGCATTTCGTATTAAAAGAATGTAATAATAATAATAATAATGTTGGACAATCCACACAGCATCATCTAGCCCCAAGCTAAGCAGAGCTTGTGTTATGGGTACTAGATGACTGATATACTTAATACAATATATTACGTAAATAGATATTTTTTATTATACATATAAAATACCCAGAACACCCGGAATAAATATTTGCAGATCGTACAAACATTTATCTCAGGGCGGGAATCGAACCCGCAACCTCTGCGTCGCAGGCGGACATTCGCCCGCCGCGCCACATCGGTCGTCCAAATCGTTGATTTCAATTTATTCAATGATATCACGGTATTAAGTAATGATCCGGAACATATATTGTCTAGCTACAGAATAACAAGCTTGGTAGGTACCTAATTGGAAAAAACAGTTTTTTTCATCATTTTTGCTATCATACATTTGTATGTAATACCAAAAACCATCCACCGGTGAACCCAGACACCCACTTTTTTTGTTTTATATAATGGAACATTTTCTACATCATCTAGCCCAAAACTAAGCATAGTTTGTACTATGGGAACCTAATAGAATACTTATGCGTTTTTTTAGTAAATTCATGCTTAGAAAACAATCTAATACCCAGACAGAGAACAAACATCTACGTTCATCACACATAAATGTGTGTCCTCGCTGGGGATGTAACCCACAACCTACAGTACAGAAGGCAAAGCCACTTCTATCCCAGCTGTGACTAGTCAACATTTTATCATATGCATGATTTTAATTAAAAAATATTTTAGACTTTGATGTCACCCTACATAATGACGTCACGAGTGTTACTGTAATTTTGAAATAAATTGGACACCTCGATGTAATTTACCGATGCAAAACTATTCAACAACAAAGCTATTAGTCCTGAAATGATTAATACTATTGTGGCGCCAAAATTTCATTATAAATTTCTTTTTTTTTTCTTCTGTAAGGCACCTGTCCGTCATTCGACATACATCTCGCCAGTGTCAAGTGGATTGAATAAAAAGTTTTCAGTTAAGTCCAGTCAGTGTTTTTTACCGTTTTAAATTAGTAGTAAAAAAGCGGCTTGCGAATTGGACTCGCGCACTAAGGGTTCCGTACCATTATCTATAATCTATCCTACTAATGTTATAAACGCGAAAGTTTGTAAGGTAAGTATGGATGGATGGATGGATGTTTGTTACTCTTTCACGCTCTAACCAGTGGACCGATTTGGATGAAATTTGGAATAAATATAGATTGTAACCTGGATTAACATATGGCTACTTTATATCCCGAAAAAATAACGGGAACGGGAAAAATCTGCCATGCGGGCGAAGCTGCGAGAGGCCGCTAGTCTATAATAAAACGATAAAAAAATCACGTTTGTTGTATGAGAGCCTTCTTAAATATTTATTTTATTCTGTTTTTTAGTATTTGTTGGAATACTAACTGGTTTCCTCGCGATGTTTTCCTTACATATAAAATATGTATCTACAAACTATAAAGTAACGTATTCTTAAAGACAAGGTTGCATGTTGATTGTTAGCCTTGTCCTTGGCCAACAATATTATTGACAATTGACAATATAGTACAATGAAATAAAGTTCAGTAGGTACCCTAACGGATCGAATAATAGTAAGTACTGTGAACGACAAAGATCTGTAATCTAGTTTACAGTAAGCAATGGCGGCTTTAGGGGGTGGCGAACGGGGCAATCGCCCGGGGCCTCGCTCTTGCAGGGGCCTCGCGCAACAACCCAAGCAAATTTTCAAAAATATTGATTTTTTATTGATTTTTACCTAAACCAAACAACCAGACCTTTCGCATCACATACTTTTCACAAAGGACAAGGGTCCCCGCAAAGTCCTGCCGCCCGGAGCCTAATAGGAGCGGTAAGGCCGCCGCTGCGGGGAAGTACTACCATAATGCATATTCCTGCCTCTGTGCGCAGTGTGTTTCGGTTTGTAAGGTTGTTGTATGTTGGAGAAATTACAGGAAAAGCTTAGATTGATGGACACAGGGTAGTGCATCGTAGGGCACGTCCTTGACATGCATGACCTAGGAGACATTGCTTTGTTATAGATGATGGTTACTACTTAAAATCAGGTAATCCGTTTGCCCACCTGAAAATAATTTCTTGAAATTATTTGAATTAAGTTACTTATTTTATTCATTACTTGAAACTCATTGAAACCACTCTCTATGTTCATCGCACGCATGGTTTGTCCTCGGTGGGAATCGAACCCACAACCAACAGAGCTGTGAAGCCTGTCATACATATTCAATAATTTTAAAAATCTCTTTGTCACGTCAAATTTTACATAAAACCGCAGCTAACTGTACGTAGTGCGTTTTAAATAAACTTTAAACAATAACAAGGCAACGGCTACAAAATGATTCAACCAATTTATTAACTGCATTGCAGTCAGTTGAGTCATTCTTGCTAAAAGGGACCTAACTGTTATAAAGTTAAAACTAATTATGTTATTATAAATGCATTTTTAGGGGTTCAATCCAGAATTCCTTTTCTTAGTACACCCATATGAAAATATACGATAAAAAAAACTAGACCATACCATTATCTTTAACAAAAATGACAAAAAAATCACGTTTGCTGTATGAAAGTCATCTTAAATATTTATTTTATTCTGTTTATTTGTTGTTATAGCGGTAAGAGAAATACATTATCTGTGAAAATTTTAACTCTCTAACTATCACAGTTCATGAGATACAGCCTGGTGAAAGACGGACAGACAGACAGACAGCGGAGTCTAGTAATAGGGTCCCGTTTTACCCTTTAGGTACGGAACCCTAAAAAGGACTAGCGGTATAGTTATAGGTCATGTGTGTTGTCTGACAATTTAGACAGACAGATCTTTTTACTAGCGGCCGCTCGCACCTTCGCTCGCGTGACAGTTTTTTCCCGTTCCCGTTATTTTTTCGGGTTAAAAAGTAGCCTATATGTTAATCCAAGTTATAATCTATGTTTATTCCAAATTTCATCCAAATCGGTCCACTGGTTAGAGCGTGACAGAGTAACAAACAAACATCCAGCCATCCATCCATACTTACAAACTTTCGCGTTTATAATATTAGTAGGACACACAACTCCATTTAGCCCAGAATTGTAGGTACCTAACCTACTATGGAATCCAGACAACATACAGAATACTTATTGTATACTTTTTGCTGTGACTCTGTAAAATAATGTACACATAGCTAAGCTAAAACGTATTATGTCATTCATAGTGCAATATACTTATCTAGAACCTAGGCTGACTCATGATGACCAATACTACTGACTCAAAGGTACCTGCATCAGTAACTAATCATCATGATCCAACACACTGCAGGTAGTAAAGAAACTCATTCTAAAGCAAAGATTTTGTAATATCCCAAAATTATTCCCTCATGTGTGATTTGAACCCATGACCCTCCCCTTGATACAGGCATGCGCTAACCAACTGACGACTGATGTGACGCGGCGGGCGAATGTCCGCTTGCGACGCAAGAGGTTGCGGATTCGATTCCCGCCTTGGGATAAATGTTTGCACGATCTGCAAATATTTATTCCGAGTGTTTTAGGTATTTTTTATGTATAGTAAAAAATGTATGTATGTAATGTATTGTATTAAGTATATCAGTCATCTAGTACTCATAACACAAGCTCTGCTTAGCTTGGGGCTAGATGATGCTGTGTGGACTGTCCAGCATTATTAAAAAAAAAAACTACGCTAGTACGTAGTGTTAAACGTTTAACGCAACCTTTTTGGAAGTCGCATTAGCAGTATTACTTCAAATAAACCCTATTTTACTCAAATGGTCTACTGTTCTCATAGAACCTAGATTCATTAGGTGACTCATTGTAATAGGATAATGATTGCATGTAGTACCTAGGTACTAGCTACCTATATACCTAGATATCTAACTAGGAAATGTGTCATAATGTACAAAGGACATTTTAGCGTTTAAAATAATTAAAATAACATTATTGTTGTAATTATAAAGTTTCGAGTCATGTGGAAAATTTTGCATCAGATTTTATAAAATTAACTATGACAAGCTTCTCAGCTCTGGTTTTTTTATGCTACCGCAGATGGAACAAGCATATGGCCCACCTGATGTTAAGTCAAAGTCAAAAAGACTATGTGACTCACGATCAAAAGGCGCTTATCTTGGACAGAGAATTAGAGTTGAGCTATCCAAGGAGGTAACGTTGCCAGCCTTTTGGGCACACTTCCTGCGGTCAGTGATTTAAATTCTGTTTTCTACCTATAGTAAAAACCCGCAGTTTACTATGGGTAGAAAAAGTTACGATAAAATATGTAGATAAGGTAGATAGGTTAAATATTAGATGTAAAGTATTTGTGTATACTAAGTCAAAAATCATTTATTCAGTAATATCCGCAGAGATCATATCCGTAGGTTGTGGGTTCGATCCCTATCGAGGATAAACATTTGTGTAAACATAGCTGTTTGTTCTCAGTGTGGGTGTTATATTGTATTCTAAGTATGTATTTACGATAAAAAAGTATAATAATATAAGTATTCTATCAGTTAAAATGGTTCCCATAGTAAGAGCTTTACTTAGTTTGGAGCTAGAAGGCTTTGTGTGAAATATCAACAAATATTTACTTATGTTTGAGGACTTTGCTATCTTATTGGGATTTTTTTCTTTTTGACCTGAGTGTAAAACGCGACCGATTACTAAGACTCCGATGTCTGTCTGTCTGTCCGTCTGTCACCAGGCTGTACCTCATAAACCGTGATAGTTAGAGAAATTTTCACAGATGACGTATTTCTGTTGCCAACTATAACAAATACTAAAAAAAACAGAATAAAATATATATTAGGGGGCTCTCATACAACAAACGTAATTTTTTTGCCGTTTTTATTATAGATAATGTTACAGAACCCTTCGTGCGCGAGTCCGACTCGCACTTGGCCAGTTTATTTGTGTGATCCTTTCCGTTTTAAAAATAGGGTAACTCTGTATAAACCGATGTATCAGTAGTTTATATAACATAAACAATAGCGCGGCATCTGGTTTCACTTGTAACGAGCCGTGCAGTGAGGTAGGTAACGGACACGTGGGCGGACACTGCATAAAGAGCGGCCTAAAAACGTTGCTCGAACAAAACCGGTCAAAAATAATACTAGTCAAAGTCAAAAATCATTTATTCAGTAATATCCGCAGGGATCATCTTGAAACGTCTTAAATCTATGTGAATCTAAGCGCCAGTTCCTCGCGACCAAGCCTAGAAGACTGGGCCCCACGACCCTTTTTAAGTAAAATTTTGGTAAGTATATTAGCTGCCTTGTATTTTTTTTATGATACTGCTAATGGAAAACGCACAGTCAATATCCTACTAATATTATAAACGCGAAAGTTTGTAAGTATGGATGGATGGATGGATGTTTGTTACTCTTTCACGCTCTAACCGATTTGGATAAAATTTGGAATAAATATAGATTGTAACCTGGATTACCATATAGGCTACTTTTTATCCCGAAAAAATAACTTGAACGGAAAAAAAAACTGCTACGCGGGCGAAGCTGCGAGCGGCCGCTAGTCACCTATAACAAAGCATTGCCTTGTCAAGCACATTACGTGCCCTACGATGCACTACTCAGCGTCCACCAACCTGATGCATACAGGTGTTAAGCCTCATGTGCCTGTAATGTCAATTATATCTTACTAAGAGATTGATTGATTGATTGAAAATACTTCATTGCACAAAAAAAGTAACAGTACAAAGGCGAACTTAATGCTATGAAGCATTATCTTCCAGATAACCTTTATGTAATGTGGAAAAAAAGTTGTGTCGGTAGTGCACAAAAGAAAGAAGTAAAATAAATAATTATTAAAAGCTTGTAGGTAAAACTCAATAAACTTAATAATAAAGAGATGTGACCTACCATGCCTGAGGATAAAAGACTTGAGGCTATTTCTGTTACATAATTTTACACCTTTTTCTACGTGATTTCTAAGCACCAGGGGCAATTCTTATGTATTTTCTGGGACATGGCTATAAACGAACCGTGAAGACAAATTTAACTATCTAAAATAGCTACGTGACTGACTGACAGTCAACGCACAGCCCAAACCATATCTATACTAATATTAAAGATTTGTTTGTTTGTTTGAATCGACTCCGAAACTACTACTACTCATACAACTCACGTTTTTTTTTGCCGTTTTTATTATAATGAAACCCTTCGCGCGCAAGTCCGATTCGCACTTGGCCGGTTTTTTGTTTTTATTAGAAGCATAAACTTCTTTTTAGAACTTACAAACGTTAGAGCAAACAGTACCTACTAATTTCTCAGTTTAGATCTAAAAAGAACAGAAGAATATTGCTTAAAATTAAATTTGTCTTTACCGCTAAAAATACCAGCTTTTGGGGAAAGGAAATAACGAGGTAAGTACTCTAAACTTTTCACAAGGCTTCAGATATCGAGTTTGTTAGATTTTCTTTAGGAAATTGTATAAAGACGAAAATTGTTTTAGAATTGAAGATTTTACTGTAACTTTCTATTGTGTATGAATAACTGAATTGTAGAATTATAATTAATGGTTCTTCTGTAGAACAACAATGGCTATAAAGATAGAAATTGGCCTAAGTAAAGATGGATTGTGTAAATAATTATTGTCAGGTCAAATTAAGTCAAGACAAAATGCATTTATTCCATAGAATCAAAGGGATCCTCAATCAAAGGGTCTTATAGGATAAGATATCTCAGAAATAACCCACACTATAAAGGTGCGTTTCCACGCTTGCCAAGCCTTGGCAAGCGTCTACAAACACAAGCTTCCACAAATCTCGCTTGGCGTTTGGAAGCCGTTTACACGCTTGTGAATGCGTCAGTGTGCTACGTACATCCAAGCATGGCGGACACCGAACTTGTATAATTTTATTATACTTTTATTTCGGTTACCATTACCTGTGTCTTTTATGTTATCCCACATTATTATTTTTATACAACTTGTTGATGGAACAAGCAGATAACTGATGTTAAGAGGTTACCATCACCTATAACAAAGCATTGCCTCGTAGGTCACGTTCGTTAGGAACGTCACCGACGATGCGCTACTCAGCGTCCATCAACCTGAGGCATACAGATGTTAAGCCTCATGTGCCTGTAATTACACCGGCACCCACACCCTTCAAACTGGAACACAGCAAGCTGCTTGGCGGCAGAAATAGGCATGGTGGTAGTACTTCCCCGGACGAGCCCTTCACTTAGACTTCAGTCATCTAGTACCCATAACACAAGCTCTGCTTAGCTTGGGGCTAGATGATGCTGTGTGAATTGTCCAGCATTATTTATTATTATTATTTTTTTTTAGACCTTCTACTACTATATAATAATATAATTATATTAATTATGTATTTATAGTGCAGTAAAGTACTCATTTTGAAGTCAGAACTAGACGTGCGTTCATCGCGAGATCACAGCGGGTACTAAGCGCGCCAACGTGTGAACGCGTCGCAAGCGTTTGCCGCAAACGCCCTTTGATCTGTGTCCAAAAACCGACACCAGGCCGGATCGGATTCAAGCGCCCACAAGCTCACGCAAGCCAAGCCAAACACCCTCTTTACACGCTTGTGCTTGTGGAGGCTTGCCAAGGCTTGGCAAGCGTGGAAATGCACCATAACAGTTTACATTCTATTTTACAAATCAATCGACAATCTAGTCATCCATCCAACCCCGCCTTTTTCTCTTCTGACATTTCCCGCCATCCGTCAGTGTGGCCAGTGCAAGTCTCCCAAATAATACCATTCGTATTTTAAAAATAAATAAAACCTTACATAGGTAGCTAGGTGAATCTAAGCGCCTGTTCTTTGCAACCAAGCCCAGAACAGCCAAGCTTACGAATTGGTTCCTCCCGTTTTGTGTGATCCTTTTTACAAAATAATTGATAAAGCTACAGTGTGGTTATTCAAAAACCACTACATTGGAGTTATTCATACTGATTACTGAATACCTCATTAGATAAAATGGCCGATAAGTCATTCTCTTTCATTTCCGGCACCTGTCTGTCATTCCACAGACAATTTTGCCCATAGAATAAGGACTTATTCAATATTTTTCTTTCTAATCATTTCTTAGTCAAATTCTGTCACGTCCGGCTGTTGAATAAAAAGATGGCGGTTTCATTCAAATCCTATAGAAACATTTTTCTTCAAATCAGGATGCCAAAATACACTTTCATTCTATTGCTTACACATTGCGTTAAGACTACAAATAATGTTGGATAAATACCACAGAAATTTCACAGCAGAACTTAAAATAACACTAGAAAAACAATTAAAATGATATACTATTTACGCATGTTGCTTCCAAAGATGAAAGAAAATCCTGTTGTCATTTCTTCTCGTTGATATGAATGTGACAGTGATAAGTATATTACATAGAAAATATCATTGACCCTGGTAATAAGAAACTCGCCATGACGTTGACACAAAGTAATACTGTGTTTTGTCTCTTACATTGGCAGGAAGTTCCAAATTAGATCGAAAGACTAACGCCGAGTTTATGAATAAGTAGGGTTTGAATTTGTCTACTAGCAATGCGGTAATATTAATGGTCTAGTCGTTGTGACCCCGCCTTCTGATCCAAAGGTCGTGGGTTCGAATACGGTCGTGTACCAATGGATTTTTCCGTTCGAAAAACATTGTGCGCAATGCCAGTACTCTCAAACGGTGAAGGAAAACATCGTGAGAAAACCAGTTGGTATTCTAGCAGCGGCGATGGAGTAGAAATCTGTCACGTATGGAATACTGACTACTGCAAAATGTGGTTTTGTACCAAATGTATCTTGACGTACCTCTGACGACCCCCTTAGATATACTCGAAGTATCTCGAGTAGGTACTTGGTACTGAGAAATATCTAGGGATATCTTAGGGAATAAAGTCGTGATAGTAGTACTTTTTCTATTTTTTTTTAGTAAATTCCTACGAGTTTCTTTCTATCTCTGCTTCCATGAATACAAAATTTAATTGACTTAGATACCCAATTCAAATAATGAACGAAATAGGTCATACTCATCTAAGTTTCTCAGTTTAATTTCTCTGTGGTTTTAATGAATTTATAATGGTTAGCCAATTGATTTTGAAATTGTAAAGCTCTCTCAAAGTTTGCCTTTCCAATTACGTTTCGAGAACCTTTATAAGCATGGGCGGGAATACACCAGCGGAAGTGTGTGTTTATAAAATTGACGTTCGATGACAGATACCATCGTTTTGGAGGGAAATAATGTTGCCAGTTGAAAAAATTCTAACTTATATGTTTGTTTGGAATGGATAAACTCAAAAAGAACTACTTACGCGATTTTAAACATTCTATCACGGCCAAGTGTTTTATTGATCCTACTTGCTGATGGAACAAACAGATGTATCACCTGATGTTAAGCGGTTACCATCATCTAAAACAAAGCATTGCCTTGTCACACACACACACGTGTTATGAACGTGTACTGCGATGTACTGCTCTGCGTCCATCAACCACAGGTATAGTTACTGTTACCTCTCTGTCTGTACCACGTTTACCTCATAACTTTGTTCCTACTACAAAGAAAGGTCTATCTTGCATATTTTCATATCTTTTTCATCCTATAGCTGGACAAAGGCTTCCCCGAATCCCTTGATCCCGAACTTTCGTGCCTCACCTTTTTGAACACATCAAGGTCGTTCAACGCTTTCTCATTATATTAAAGAGACTAATGGAAACGCACGCGACTTTGTGCATCAAGTTCTTTTTATACAAATTTAACCCCTGCTGAGGTTGAATTTCGGGAATTACTTTCTTAGTACACTTCTGCGTATCAAGACGAATAAACCCTAAAATTTTCAAGTCTCAACGAGCAGTGGTTTAGGCTGTGCGTTGTCTAATTATGTCAGTCAGTCAGTCCGGACAAAGATTCTTATAATTGGTATAAATAGATCAATAATAAATAGACCTTATAATAGGTAGAAACTAAACAAATATAAGTACTATCCTTGGCTACAATCTCATCTGATGGTGAGTTATGACGTAGCTTCTTCTTCTTGTCTTGAAGATATTCAGATAGGAGTGATAGAAACGGTAACGAAGATTTGATAAAATAATGGTTTACACCTAAAGTCGATGGGCAATCTTAAAGTACCGAAGTAATATTAAGATTAATATTTTTTCATAATAATTAATAATTGTTTACCCTTGACGGCTTCACAGCGCCACGGTGTGTGCGTGACATTATTTTAATATTGCCACTAATTAAATAAAATGTCACTGTCACTCACCTGTCACTAGAGCGGCCATTAGCAATCCAAAAACGGCGGGAAATACGGCCATCTTGAAGTTTTCAAACACAAATTCACTCACTGCACTCTAAAAGTTCCGACTGGCATTACTTTCAAAGTTTAGGAATACTTTTTTACCCCCTAACCGGTTTATACTGGACACTGTTTGTATCTCACTCACACGCGTAGAATCCCTCGGCTGACTCTTTCACTCTGCAACAAAAAACACAGCTATTTTAGGTTTTATTTTTATTTTATAGGAGCAAGGTGTTTTGGTATTATGTAATTTGACACGACCAGGATCTTTTGACCCGTTTCGAGCCTGCTAGTCGTTATTTAAAAGGCAATTTGGAGGGTAACTTTATAAAATAAAGATCCAGGTATAATGGTGTCTTATGAAAAATGGAGGTGTCGTAAAATTCGGTTCAAGAAAAGGCTTTTTTTTTGTTTATCTTATCGTAAAGGGTAGGTAACTATGTAATCAGATTGGTTTAATAAGTTTTTTTATGTAAATCATTATGGACGAAGAAAAATAACGCTCTTAAGAATATTTTTTAGGTTATTCCCGCTACTCAGAACATTTAGTTCCCAGCGGTGTTTGTCTGACTAATTATAAAGTTAAACCAAGAGAGGGAACAAAGCTCTTTGTGAAAGGGTTCGTCCGGGAGCGTACTACCACCGTACCTAATGTCCACCTGCGAGGCAGGAGGTTGCGGGATCGATTCCCGCCTTGGGATAAAGGTTTGTACGGAGTGCAAATATTTATTCCGGTGTTCTCGGTATTTTCTATTTATACTAAAAAATATATATGCATGTATGTAATGTATTGTATTACGTATATCATAACACAAGCTCTGCTTAGCTTGGAGTTAGATGATGCTGTGTGGATTGTTATTATTAATAACTAGCTGACCGGTGCCCACTTCGTTGGGCGGTAAACATGTTTACTTACAAATCTTAACTGAAGTAGTACTCGATATCACCAACAGATGGCGTTAATACGGCATAAAATAGCGGCCGTTCGCAGTTTCGCCAGCGTGGCAGTTTATATCAGTTCCCGTTATTTTTTCGGGATAAAAAGTAGCCTAAGTTACTCCTTGTTACATTAGCTATCTGCCAGTGAAAGTCCCGTCGAAATCGGTCCAGCCGTTCCAGAGATTACACGGAACAAATAGACAGACAGACAGACAAAAATTTAAAAAAATGCTATTTTGGTATATGTATCGTATATACATTCCTATGCATGTAGTAAAAAGCGTTATTTTAATATTACAAACAGACACTTCAATTTTATTTATTTGTATAGATTTTGTCATAAAACTATATTACATTATGAATTAATGTCCTTTTTATAAAACACCTGCGTAGGGAGCCGACCTCGCGTCGGAGCCGCGCGGGTACCTAACTCATAGATCTAAACTACTCCCCTGCACGCGCACTCCCAACTTGGTGACGGTCACTTCGCAACGGGCCGTGCAGCAGAAAACGTAATATTTTAATTTCGCCATAACTTCAAAACCAAACGTCCAATTCTAATCATTTAAAGACCAAATATTATCTACATGAACTGTACTTAGTGATAAAATAATTTATTTCGATAAGGATTAATAGTATGAGTAAAATAAATGCGTTTAAATGTAGTCCAAAAAAAATTGAAGATTTTTAAATAAAAAAATGGTTGTTGTGCCTCACTCGACATAGATAGGTATAGTGTGTCGCTGGCTTTTTTGTAGATATTTATAAGATCTACAATTATGTAGAACATTTTATGGTTCTATCTTTTATAGTTTAGGCAGCGTACGCAAAATAAGTAACTTTTCTGGTTGATTTTTTACACCTTGTGTCTGAAAAACCCAAATATTTTACGGAACGCTATTTTTTTCCAAAATAAAATATAACCTATGTTACTCAGTGATAATGTAGCTTTCTAATGAAAAAAGAATTATTAAAATCGGTCCAGTACTTTTTGAGTTTATTCATAACATACAAAAATACAAAAATACAAAAATACAAAGCTTTCCTCTTTATAATATTATAGTGTAGATAATAATAATAATGCTGGACAATCCACACAGCATCATCTAGCCCCAAGCTAAGCAGAGCTTGTGTTATGGGTACTAGACGACTGATATACTTAATACAATACATTACATGCATAGATATTTTTTATTATACACTAGCTGACCGGTGCCCACTTCGTTGGGCGGTAAACATGTTTACTTACAAATCTTAACTGAAGTAGTACTCGATGTCACCAACAGATGGCGTTAATACGCCATAAAATAGCGGCCGTTCGCAGTTTCGCCAGCGTGGCAGTTTATATCAGTTCCCGTTATTTTTTCGGGATAAAAAGTAGCCTAAGTTACTCCTTGTTACATTAGCTATCTGCCAGTGAAAGTCCCGTCGAAATCGGTCCAGCCGTTCCAGAGATTACACGGAACAAACAGACAGACAGACAGACAAAAATTTAAAAAAATGCTATTTTGGTATATGTATCGTATATACATTCCTATGCATGTAGTAAAAAGCGTTATTTTAATATTACAAACAGACACTTCATGTTTATTTATTTGTATAGATTTTGTCATAAAACTATATTACATTATGAATTAATGTCCTTTTTATAAAACACCTGCGTAGGGAGCCGACCTCGCGTCGGAGCCGCGTACCTTACTCATAGATCTAAACTACTCCCCTGCACGCGCACTCCCAACTTGGTGACGCTCACTTCGCAACGGGTCGTGCAGCAGAAATCGTAATATTTTAATTTCGCCATAACTTCAAAACCAAACGTCCAATTCTAATCATTTAAAGACCAAATATTATCTACATGAACTGTACTTAGTGATAAAATAATTTATTTCGATAAGGATTAATAGTATGAGTAAAATAAATGCGTTTAAATGTAGTCCAAAAAAAATTGAAGATTTTTAAATAAAAAAATGGTTGTTGTGCCTCACTCGACATAGATAGGTATAGTGTGTCGCTGACTTTTTTGTAGATATTTATAAGATCTACAATTATGTAGAACATTTTATGGTTCTATCTTCTATAGTTTAGGCAGCGTACGCAAAATAAGTAACTTTTCTGGTTGATTTTTTACACCTTGTGTCTGAAAAACCCAAATATTTTACGGAACGCTATTTTTTTCCAAAATAAAATATAGCCTATGTTACTCAGTGATAATGTAGCTTTCTAATGAAAAAAGAATTATTAAAATCGGTCCAGTACTTTTTGAGTTTATTCATAACATACAAAAATACAAAAATACAAAAATACAAAGCTTTCCTCTTTATAATATTAGTGTAGATAGAAAACACCCAGAACACTCGGAATAAATATTTGCACTCCGTACAAACCTTTATTCCAAGGCGGGAATCGAACCCGCAACCTCTGCGTCGCAGGCGGACATTCGCCCGCCGCGCCACATCGGTCGTCAATTATATTATTACTCTGCATCATAGGGCACATACCTAACGTGCGTGACCTACAAAGCAATGCTTTGTTATAAATGATTGTTACCGCTTAACATCAGGTGGGCCATATGCTCGTTCCAAAAGCGGTAGCATAATTATATATCTTGAAACAGCGACATATTTCACGTTTTACTTCTTAGCCCGAAAGGCGCTTGCTACATACTTGCACTTACCACTTACCACTCGCTACTGTCCTTTTCCAGTGGAAACTTAAAGCTTGTTGTTTTAATTAGTTGCTTGGTATTTCTTGAACGTATGTCAGTTGTTATTCTTGCGAAATTGAATTTTTGACGAGTCTCCATGAAGTTGGGTTTTTGTGTTAACTAAGTAAGCTTTTGATAAGTTCTTGGAATTATGTTTTAGAATAAATTAGAACTTTTTATAAATGTTATAGATATAAGCGTAGTTGTAGTCTAAAATCGTAAAAAAATATTTTTTATACAACTTGTTGATGGAACAAGCAGATGGCCCACCTGATGTTAAGTCGTTACCATCACCTATAACAAAGCATTGCCTCATAGGTCACGTTCGTTAAGAACGTCACCGCCGCTGCACTACTCAGTTTCCATCAACCTGAGGCATACAGGTGTTGCCTCATGTGCCTGTAATTACACCGGCACCCACACCCTTCAAACCGGAACACGCTGCGCTGCTTGTCGGCAGGAATAGGTACGGTGCTAGTACGCACCCGGACGAGCCCTTCACTAAGAGCTCTACTACTACTAGAATCATGAATATCATGTTTCGATTGTGTAATCTCTGAATTATTATGGACTTTGACTTTATCAATCTTCGTTAGTCCACTGCACTGACGAATCCTGTTCTCGCCAAATATAAAAGCCGAATTTACAATAAGTCTTAAAATAGGCATTTGTATATATAGCAGTCCATGCTAACTATACTGTGAGTATGTGTGTGTCAGACAGTTGTTTTGTACGTCTGTTTGTTCGTCTCGAGAGGTTCACACGCACATGTGCAAGTAGGGTTGACACATTAATCTATAATTTACTATTAATGTATGAAAGGACTTAATACTAGACGTGATTTCGTGACGAGGAAGTATAAATGATTTTGTATGAATTAAAAAAACAATACTTATTAGAACTAAATACGCCAAGTACCTAGTTTATTTATAAAAATCTGTTAGATAAACTGTATTTAAACTATTCCCGTCTCGCCATTTTGTAGCATTTGTTTTTTTTTATTCTTCAAATCTAATATAGTTTTATGGGTTGTTAGCTAAAAGTTCTAGATAAAGTTTCAAATTTTATATTTGCCACAAATAAAGATTTTAATTCTTGCCAATGAGTAATGACTTTTTGACTTCAGTGACAGGACGCAATATTTAAATTTAAATGACTTTTATATGAATTTGACCTACTTAATTCCGGTCTTTGCTTAGTTTGAAGCTAGATGGCGTTGTTTCAAATATCCACCATTTTTAAATCCTGATTTGTTCTGCTGTCTCTACAAGTCGATTGTATAGACGCAAGCGCATCCGTCCGACCCAGAAATAGCCAGCTTTGTCCCAAACCGAATGTAGTAAACATTATTATTGAACCGTCATTGTCAGTGAGCTGACAGTGAACTCAAACGGTGAAGGAAAACATCGTGAAGGGACCATGGGTCGATAGAAGCGATTTTAAGCGTAGGTAAATTCCAAGCAAATGAACCAAAAGCTGTCTGGGAAATAAAAAGTTTTTTTTAACTTTTAAAGTACAGGAGAGAGAACCGGTGGTATAGCGGAAGTGGTCCTAAGATCGTAGGTTCGAATTAATGGATTTTGTATACGATAGATTTATCTGCGCAATGCCAGTGCTTTCAAACAGTGAAAAAAAACCAGTTAGTATTGCAGCAGCGGCGATAGGCTTGCAAACTCACGTATGGAATACCAACCATTGGGTAGGTATGTGTCAAATGTTATATTTAGACATACCTCTGACTACCTCATTAGAATCTTCAAAGAATCTTGAATGTACAGATTCAATACTTTAGTAAAAAGAGATCTTTTGTTACACGATTTGCTGACAGAACAAAATGACCCACCTGATGGTAAGTGGGAATCATCACTTATAACAAAGCATTGCTTTCCAGGTTCATATCTCTGCTATGCGTTTAACCTGAGGTATACAGGTGTTGCCTTATGTGTCTGTAATTTCACCCCACACCCTTCAAACCTACCGTTTCATAAGAATACTATATTTAAGTAACGAAGGGGTGGGGGACACAAACATTCGTTGCTAGGCAACGGAATAACAACATTACTAAGCGGTAAGGATACATCCGACCGCTTGATTTGAAACTCAGAAATAGAAAGAAAGAAAGAAAAGCTTTTTATTGACCCAAACAGACGTTATGATTGTTTACCTATCTACTTACATTCGTAAACTTAAAACTACATTACCTACATAACGAAAGTACCTACCTACATACCTATCTACTAACGTACCTGGCTACAAAACAAAATAAAAGGGAGGCATTGCTATTCAAAATAAGTGGCGGTAAAAGAACAGTAGTAGAAGTGTTTTCTGTCTTGCAATCACCTTATTAAGTTAGATTGGCACCACACTGGAGTTTCATTATTTACATTATTATTACTTTGTAGAAGGATCATACAAAAAAACGGTAGGAACCAAGCCCTAAGTTTGTTGCCGGTTCTTGGTCGGCTTGGTCGCGAGGAACTGGCGCTTAGATTCACCTGATACCTGCGGATATATTACTGAGTGTGGTGGGGTCAATTAGGTCCCTGGGTCAGTATTAGTCGCACGGTGTGGGACACAGTGCAAAACTGGTATCTATCTAAATAAATATTCTTCTGATCACGCTCAGGGTGTTTCTGTCACCAGTGATGACTTATGGAACTGAGACGTGGTCGCTAACTATTGGTCTCATACACAAGCTCAAAGTACAACGGGCTATGGAGAGAGCGATGCTGGGAGTTTCACTAAGAGATAATCAGAAATGAGGAAATCTGTAGAACCAAGGTCACTAAGCTCTCAGAATCAGCAAGTGGCATTGGTCAGGCTCGTAGAACCGATAAACGCTGGGGAAAAAAGGTTCTCGAATAGCGATTACGAACCGAAAGACGAAACGTAGGACGCCCTGCTACCTGAACGTATGGGAGGCTTGTGTCTCATATGTATTTATTTATTAAATCTAATAATAATAATAAATAATGCTCAGTACTTATTCAAAAAAATATTGCATTTAATACAGAATTACGGTCTAAGACTGCTTTTAAACAGTGAAGAAAAACATCATAAAGAACTTTCTAAGCGACTTTAACCCCAGACAAATATGGTAATATGGTCAATAGTCGTGCGGAGCTGACATCGTGGGTTTTGTACGATGTTTTCCTTCACCGTTTGAGAGCATCAGGAGTCTGGCGTTTATCCTAGAGAGTAGGGTTCATTGTCCTTAGTAAAGTTGTTCTTTTTGTGGCACAATGTGGTCGAAACAAGATGGCGGTCAATGTTGTAGTCCAAGAGACGATGGCAATAAAACTAACTAATCTACCTATAATCTATACTATTATAAAACTGTGGAGGTCGAAAGTCTGTACTCGCGGTATTTTTCTAAACTTAAAAAGTAAAGATGACGAAATCAAAAAAAATATTTATTTGTAAGATTGTTTGTACACGCATTACGCAAAAACTACTGAATAAATGTTGATGCAATCTGCAGAATTAGTTAACATATAGCTGTCAGATCTAAAACAGGTGTAAAAAGTTGATGAAGTTTATATGAAAAATGCGAACAAAGTCGCGAGCGGGTCTGCTAGTGTTTAACAAAGTAGTATTTGTGTAAAATATAGGTTAGGTACCTAAGTGAGTAGGTATACAGACTTATGTAAATACTAGTGAAACACGTGCGCCTTCGCCCGCTTGAAGTTGTTTTAATACAAACTTCAACGCCCGCTGTACCCGTTTAGGGGTTGATTTTCGGGAATTCCTTTCTTAGATCATATCTACACACCAAGACTAATATACCGATGTAATTCACTTAAGACCACTTCCGAATACTTCAGGAACGTGTAAAGTTACTTACAACAAGGTTATAGAATACTACTCAGCTGACAAACAAATATATTTAGAGTAAGTACCTAATACGATTTTGCTGAAATTCCTATTTATCAACCAGCGATGTATTGCGTACAGTACAAAGACGTAGAAAAATTCAACTTTCACAAAGAAATGAGATGAAAATAAATAACATTATGTAGATAGAATTGATGACGCAGACATAATCTTCACTTCATGATGCAGAAAAGTCGAGATCAGTCATAAATATGTATGATTTAAGTTGTTTACGTAAATCATTATATTTACATACCACGGCGAGTAACGCCTTATTATTTTTTGAGCTCGCAATTTTTATGCGAACAAGTGACTGTATCAAGCCTTCAAAAACAGCCAATAAACTTGCAATGACTTTCCTACATCATGAGCGTTATCATACCAGAGGTCACCGAGGCTTCGCACGGGTTTTAGTAAGGATCCCTAATGTTTTTGAAAATACAAAACCTATAGCCTATGTCACCTGGGGTTAGTGTAGCTTCCCAACGGTGAAAGAATTTTCCAGAAGTTTCGGAGCAAACAAACAAACAATCAAATCTTTCCTCTTTATAATATTAGTATAGATAATTTTTACAAGCTTGCTAGTAGACTTGGTCTCGACAAAGTGAGTTACTCATGTGGTTTATTATCATAAAAAACATTGTGATTTCACTTGATGTAAATATAACTACGCAAGCTCCTGTGCTAGGCAGCTATGCGCGCGCCTTTCTCTCGGAAGGGCAGATCGGATTGCGTTGATTCCAGCTCGACTGGCATACAACACGTTTTTGACACAGTAAAATACCTTGGTACTAAGTGGTTACCATCGCCTATAGCTAAGCATTACCTCGTAGGTCACGCTCGTATAAAACGTGCCTTACGATGTATTGTTTAGCGTTCTGCAACCTAAGGCATATGGTAAGTCTTATGTGCCTGTAATTTCAGCGGCACCAACACCCTTTAAGCCAGAAGACGCTGCTTGGCGGCAGAAATAGGTTTGCTTGTTACTTCCCCGCACGGGCCCTTCACTAAGAGCTCTTCTACTACTAAAAGACTCAAGATGTTAAGCCTCATGTGGCTTGTCACCTACACCTTCAAACTAGAACGGCAGGCATACGCTACCCGTAAGTAAAACCAATTGGAATACTTTACTCACCAACACGGAACAGACGCTCGATACCACTGACCCAGATTAAGTTTATGATGCAAAACAATGTGAGTTAAGTTACAGTAAGTCATAATTTGCAATCTTTTTAGGTCATACTCTTACTTAGTACATGCTTATGTACTAAGTTACTGTTTGAGAATAAAAAAATGCTGTATCTTATCGTTATGTAGATAAGTAATGTTGGGACTGTAGAGGACCTAGCTTAAAACAGGATCTAGTGGTCCTGAGGAGCTACCGTCAACTCGGTTGTTCGCTTGATTAATACCCCGTACTGTAAGCATCCACATGCTATGTATTTGGAGGGTCACAGTACGGATGCATAATATTTAGCTATGCGTTCGAAGAACAAGTTTAATGTACTATGAGTCACGAACAGGCTCGGACAGGCCCGAACAGGCCCGGACAATGGATACGAGGGCATCTTCGTACAAATCCGGAAGCCGTTGCTGAAAGTTCGTGTTACGAAATTATTGTCTTCTACCTTGTACAAAAAAATCTAAAATAATCATAGCTGTTGAGCACGAAAGCTAAGATTAAAGACGAAAGTTAGGCGTCGTTTGACAGTTTGCAGTCGTGCTATAGCTCTTGGTAGAGGGCCTGGTTTAAGCTAGGCCTGTTTTGCAAACTGTCAAATACAACGCCAAAATTACCGTTGCTATCGTGCTTGACACAATGCTGATTGTCAAGCACGATAGCAACTATTCCATATTTTTGTACTAAGTAACGGATTCCGGATTTGTACGAATCCATTGTTTCGCCATTGCCTGCGTATCCATTGTTCGGGTCTGTTCGGGCCCGTTTGGGCCTGCTTGGACTGACCTCATAGTACAGATAATTAGGCAAACAAATTATCGAGCTCACGGTTACCCTCTTGTCTCTGTTGAGCTGTCTCTAGATCGTTTGCAACGGTCTTTAGATAACTCAATCGTTTGATTGTATTTTGAACAAACCTATTATAAATACTTGTATTACTGTATGCTTGTTTCTTTGCCAATAAACGTACATGTAAGTAGGTATTAAATTAACATGAAATTATCCAGCATGTCCCATTTAATTCCCTGTCACACAAACAAGGAGTTTAATTATAAAATTCAATTTATTTTGGGAACTCGCATCAGATTTGCAATCCATCCAGATTATGCTAATTGTATGGATATCACATTTTTTGTTTCCAACTTTGCGAGAACTCGGTGGAGGCATGTTTGAGGATATATAAACGGACACGAGGAAACGACGACCGATGTGGCGCGTCGGGTGAATGTCCGCCTGCGACGCAGGAGGTTGCGGGTTCGATTCCCGCCTTGGGATAAATGTTTGTACGATCTGCAAATATTTATTCCGGGTGTTCTGGGTATTTTCTATGTATAATAAAAAATATGTATGTATGTATTGTATTAAGTATATTAGTCATCAAGTACCATAACACAAGCTCTGCTGAGCTTGGGGCTAGATGGTGCTGCGTGGATTGTCCAGCATTATTATTATTACTAACTAGTAGTAGCGGTTTAGTAGTAGTAGAGCTTTTTTGAAAGGGCTCGCTTGGGGAAGTACTACCACCGTACCTATACCTGCCGCTAAGTAGTGATGCTCGCATTGCAGTGTTCCGGTATGAAGGGTGTGGGTGCCGGGGACACTACAGGCACATGAGGCAACACCTGTATGCCTCAGGTTAGTGAACGCAGGGTAGTGCATCGTAGGGCACCTACCTAACATGCATGATCTACAAGGCAATGCTTTGTTATAGGTATTCTTTATCTATACCACTTATAAGAGTCTTTGTCCTGACTGACTGACATATAGACAACGCACAGCCTAAACCACTTTTCGTGAAGACGTGAAATTTTCAGGGTATGTTTGTCGTGGTTCGTAAATGTGTATTAGGAAAAGAATTCCCGAAATTCAATCCCTAAGCGTGTACAGCGGGGGTTGAAGCTTATAGAAAATTAACTTCACGTTTCAATAGTGGTTAATACTATCATCAGGTGAGCCATAGCCCATATATATTGTTCCTACAACAGTAGTCACCATTTTCTTAGAAAATGAATTGTGCTTTCTTATCATCACGCTTATTACGATAACGTTGTAACAGAAGTTCCTATCAGCAAAATCCTAGTTAATGTGGAAAATAGGACTTCGATAACATAGTACCACTAGGAGCATTTATAACTGGTAGAATGCCCGACATTTTGTTTACCTACATGGCTTTTGTTTGGTATAGAGAATTATTACAAAATGAATAGGTACCTACATCATACTAATATTAATATTATAAACGAGAAAGCTTGTAAGAATAAATGGATGGATGTATGGATGGATGTTAGTTACTCTTTCACGCTCTAGTCAGTTGACCGATTTGGATGAAATTTGGAATAAACATAGATTATAACTTGGATTAACATATAGGCTACTTTTCGTCCCGAAAAAATAACGGGAACGGGGAAAAAACTGCCACGCGGGTGAAGCTGCGAGCCGCCCCTAGTGTTTCTATAAAACAATTGTTGAGAACAGTAGACCTCGCGAGCCCTTATAACCATGTAAATACCGACACTTCCCCCTTTCTCAAAATTAAAATCCGTCCATACATCTTGTGTAGCCTGAAGTTCTTAGTGAGCCTTTCAAATTTGCAACGCTACGGCAACCTTACCTCCCATTTCTCCCCAATCAAAAACTGCGATCGACTAAAAATTTACCTAAATAAATCAAGGAACTTTTGTGCCAGTTTTCGTCAAAACCGTCAAAGACGTTTCGATCGAGTATTCTTCACCAGATAAACTAGCAACAAACAAAGCTACTTAAATCCTTTTTATCTTCAACTGGTAGAATGCCCCAACCACACGACGCTTTAAAAAAAAAACAAAACCTCAGAACATTGACCTCAGTTTCTATAGGATTAATCTTAGAACCAGAAATGAGTGAACAATTTTTTACGGACCACTAGCTGGTATAACAGCGATTACCTCATAGAAAATGATGCAGTAAGTAGCTTTGCCCGAGGGCAAGATTTTTATGAAAAAAAAACTAGGCAGTTAGAGATAATCTGTGGGCCGTGAACATGACGAAAAATTATACAATAACCTTAGTTTTTGACATTTTCGAATGGGATTTGTTTTCTGTCATCTTTGGAAGAAACATAGTTTTTTTTATTTAATTTATTTTTCTAGTGTTGTTTTAGGTTCTGATGTGTAAGAAGTCTCATGTGGGTGTGGCTTTAGATGATAATAAATTGAACAGACGAATAAAGAAATAATTGTAGTAATATGACGAATGAATGATCATCCAATTTGTAGGTTACAGTTATCTTATCATTCCTGATAACACGATGAGAGAAATAAAAGTACTGTGTTTCAACTTTTTTTTCGAACAATAAAGTGATATGTTTTTTTTTTATTTAGATTACATAGAAGCTTCTAAAGCTAGATGAATACTAATATTATAAATAGATAAAGTTTGTGAGTTTGTATGGGGTAGTCTCTGGATATACTGAATCGTTTTATTTTTAATTATTTTACCAATCAAAAGCCACGTTATTTGTGTTGCTTTATTATGAAAAATTAATAGTAAAAATGTTTACCGCTTAACGAAGTGGGCACGAGTCAGCTAGTTATAATAATGTGAATAATCTGTCAATAATGTCTTCGTGACGTGTGAGGTGAGGAAATGTTAAAGGCAGAGGATACTGCTCAACATTAGGTTGGATTACTTGTTCCGCTACTGTATTATAAAAAGACTACCTTACAATGGCAATGATATTTGCTCGACTGTCCTTACAAGGCATATCTTCTAGGCTTGGTCACGAGGAACTGGCGCTTAGATTCACCTTCAAAATGATCTCTGCGGATATTACTGAATAAATGATTTTTGACTTTGACTTTGTGAGCGACACCCATCCAACCATTCAGTTAGTTTTTAAGTCACTGGTTTTTTCCTTGTATATGTTTTGTGTCCGAATTTTTTGTATACGTACACTATCTACCTACTAAGAATCTGCTGGTTTGACGGTCGTCATCGTCGAGTGCGCCGTTCACCTAATTTCTCGACCATCCAACCCCAAGGTCATGTACTCAAAACAGTTACTTTTAATTATTTTATTGCGTTTTCAGTTTTTACTTAATCAATTACCGTGACAGAGCTGAAAAGAAATAGAAGGCTCACGATTTAAATTTTCATGCACGGTAGACATGCTGTAATATCTCTTTGTGGTTATTGAATGTCATATTAGGGCGTGTATGTCTATATTGAAGTAATACTTCTAATGCGACTTCCAACAAGGTTGCGTTAAACGCTTAACACTACCATGGCGGGGGTATGAAAGAACTGTTATTTCTCTCTTTCTGTCATAGCCAGTTACGTTTCGTATAGTAAAGAAGTTTAACTTCAGTCGTGTGGTCTAAAGCACAATCGTTTTTTATAAAACGTTTTTTTCATAGGTTTTAAAGACAATACGCCATTTTGTTCTTCAACCAATGACAGCCAACTTTACCTTTTACTGGCTCGAATTGATTAAAACTATTTATTCCTCTGCTTGACATTGGCGAAATTGTCTATTGTCTGTTAAATGACGAACAGATGCCATAGAGACGAGAAGACTCTTTTTTATTCTCCTTTTTGATGACGAAGACACATTTACGGCAGTACTTAGGAAGCTAAAGGTTTCCGTACGATTCCGTCCGTAATCAAACCAGTTTGAAAGTAAAATAACACAAAGTCTTGAATACATCTCAACTCGACTGAACAGTGTGCTCAGACATTCGGTATATTATTTTAGCAAACGAAAACCATTATTATGCTAATATCTTGCATATTTTAAGCATGAATCAACAATGGCACGTTACATAACGCAGATAGATCACGATTCTTACAAATCAGTCTGCAACGCTTTCTAAAGGTTAGTTCTTATTACAACCCTTACATTTAAATGAGTGGAACGTATAAGTTTGTAACACTTTATTTATTCTATGAAAGATAAACGCGTCGAAGCTGCGAGCGGCCGCTAGTTATAAAATAAATAAGAAAATGTAAGTTGAGTAGCTAACTAAGGTAGAGACCCCTATCTTAGCTACCCCTAAAACTCTTTAGTCTTAAGAGTAAACGTCCTGCCTACAGCCCGTCCTAATCTAATCACGGAACATTAAATATTAAGGAACATTAAAACGTAATTTGTAAAGGAAAATAATATTATAGATACAGCCCCTTGGATGCTAATTATGTTTTGATATTCACAATTTGTATAGAAGATGGATATTTTAGTGAATGTAGTACTTACGTAGGTAGATATAACCTCTGGATACGTATAAATACTTAGGCAATTTTTTATTGGTAATTCCCTTAGATCTCTCAGTACAAAGTCAAAAAGCATTTATTCAGTAAAATCCGCAGGGATTATCTTGAAACGTCTTAAATCTAGGTGAATCTAAACGCCAGTTCCTCGCGACCAAGCCAAGAAGACTACCTACTCGAGATTCTTTGTGGATGTCTATTAGGGGTAGTCAGAGGTACGTCCAAATATAACACTAGGTACATAGGTAAGAAATCATATTTTGCAGTACCTACCTACTTAGTAGGTATTAGACTGATACTGTACAACAAACGTGACATGTTGCAAGTCCATCGCCGCTACTTGAATATAGCTGGTTTCCTCATGATGTTTTCCTTCACTGTTTGAGAGCACTGCCATTGATAATTTTTTCTATAGAAAAACCGTTGCTGCACAACCGGATTCGTACCCATGACCTAAGGATCAGAAGGCGGGGTCACTCCTACTAGACCACCGGTGCTCTAACAATAATATATTTTATAAAGATTTTCTAAATTAAGAAATTCTTACCTACCTAATAATTAATATGATTCGATTCTATTAATTCTTAGGTAAGTGGTATTGTCCATAACTTTGGTAGTAAGTCAGTAAGTACCTAATAATTATTATAACTGACGTATAATATAATACTTACTTACTTACCTAAGATTATATATAATATTAGAAGCTCTCAAATTTTCTTTACTCAATCATCTGATTTTAGAGTACCTACCTAATCTAATGTAAATAAACAACTTTAATATCTTTATTTTTCCAAGTTTAGAAGCCTCAGAAGATACGAAACATTCGTAAAAAAATACTATCATCATAAAAGTTTTGCCGCGCAAATAAATGTCACTGTCATAAACTTTTTTTAACTGTCGTTCTACTTCGCGGTATTTTATAAGTTGTTTCATCTTAACTCAACTGTAACATCATTTTCTCATTAATAATTAAAAATTAAATTGAATTAGACCAATCACAGAGTACCTTACTTTTACTGAAACTGAAACCACAAATTAATTTGTAAGAACTAAGAAGGTTCATTATATGAGCTAATGTTACCAACTCGGATTTTTAGATTTTTAGAAAAAAACTAAGAGAGTCAACTCTTAGTTTTTTTAAATGAAATTACGAGTTGTTTTATTTTCTTTACTGAGATAAATTTATGGAATGGAAGCAGATGATGAACCAACCTGATGTTGAGCACCTCTGCCTGAAAATCCATTACCTACCTATTTTAACTTACACGTTTACAGTTGGGGAAACTTAGTGTGCCGTCACCATTACAACCAAATGTTCAAACCCTAAAACGACCCTAAGACGTGACGCTTCGCTGACAGAAATGTCCAATTTGGGATGATTGCCATTAAAAAAACACAAGTTGGACAAAAGTTGAGTGACATTTTAAGATACTGATGTGAAAACTGGGTCAGAACGACCATCCAGTCGTTATGAAGAGTAATGGCGACACAGAGCTGTATAGTACCAATTTTGGACCACGAAATTCGGCCGCAGCAAGATCGGACCAGATTAGCTTTAATTGGCCTACCTACGTTTAGGACTGACACGCAGGAAATTAAGAATGTCAAATTATTATGTACCTTCGCCGCTGGTAGGTATTGTCCCGCCTGGTAGTATACTTCCGCAAAGTTCAATGATGCGTTTTATTAGTTTTAGAACTAAGAATGCCAAAACTGCTAAATTATAAGCAGCCGTAAATAAAAGCAGGTAGGTATATTTAATTCTGAATCTTATGAGGACTGGCCTTACAGCTCAGTTAGTAGTATAGCTTAGTGGAATTAGGATTTGACCCGGAAAAAATTG
Organism: Electrophaes corylata; assembly: GCA_947095575.1. Lineage (NCBI taxonomy): Eukaryota > Metazoa > Arthropoda > Insecta > Lepidoptera > Geometridae > Electrophaes > Electrophaes corylata. Next base: position 236,968 of record OX352726.1, on the reverse strand, counting down.
TAAGTAGCAATTTTCCTTCGGAATTCGTTGGGGAGGTCACTGGCAGTCTAAATTTTGTTTTGCGTGGTACTCAATCCGTTGCGTTATCCGCCATCTTGATTTTAAGGGTTAATTTTTATTTATCGAATAACTCGTTTATTTTCAATTTAACTTGAAAATATTGTAACATAATTTGTTATAAACAAAGTTGTTTGAAATTCAATCTTCTATAATTTTGATTCTTATAAATTTTTTGGTAGGATCAATAATTTTTTGATATTTTTCAACAAGAGGGTTGAACCTAAGTTAAGCCAGGCCATGCCAGTCCTTAAAAGTGAGAATCTTTTATTCAAATAAGTGGGCCGTTCCTCGAAAGTTGAACCGAAATACTAAAAACCAGAACCCTCTAAAACATTATGAAAAATATTCTATTCAGTAGGTAATTTTGACCGAAAGGAACAGTAGCTGCAGATAATGAGTTGGTAATACTTGCCTAAGTAGGTTAACAAAACTCTATAAAAACAAAACTCATTAACAAACACAGATTTTGTCTACCACCGCACCCTTGCCACGCACATAAAAAAGTTTTCTGACAGCACCTTTGACATTACACCTTTTTTAATTAAAACGCGCAAGGAGGTTACGTATGGTAGGGTTGCCAATTCGTACTTTAAAAAGTCCCTAACAAAAAAATACAAAAACAAAAAACATTATTGAGCCACAATTAAAAGCTTAAGAAGTATTTATAATACTTTTGAAACTTTATAAGCAGGACTTACTTTTAATTATTTCAAACAATATCTTAAGAGCTTGATTAAGCTAAGCTACTTAGGTAGGATTATAATAAGATTTTTCACAAAATTGACGGGTTGACCAAAAAGTAGAACCTCATGTTATGAGATTATAAATAGGTGTCCATCATAATTTTTATTAAAAGCCATGCAGTAGGTGTATGACTCAAAAATCCAGATTGATAACCCTAGCCCACCCTATTCCGCCATGTTTTAAAGGTTTTCACAACGGGAACCGCGAATTTCAGAGTTTATGGCTCGTCAACATGCATTGCAAACTGAGCACTGACATGCGATTGGCTTAGTTCAACTATTCTGTTAGACTGTTACCTACTAAACTAATGGGCTCGTAAAACTGATATATTTACCTACCTAGTTTTAGCTACTTGATCTTGTTGGAGCTGGACAAGAATATCCCATTTCGACGAATTTAGTCTTAAAGGATATCTGTGGGTTGCGTGCATGGAACTGTACAGCCCCACAGTGGCTGGGTGAGTCGCAAAAAGGATGGGTTATTTTTTGCAATAGGACCAAAATGTCTGCACGGGTCTGCGAGTTGGTAGTAATATGATTTCTAATCTCGTATGAGTAGAGTACCTACCCATTACCAACAACACAGGGAATTCTAGTATTTCCTAGAAATTTTCAAAAGATTATCTTAAAATGAACCAAAAACTGAAAAAATACCTTGTAACTTATATCACTGTTGTTCATTAATACCTACATCGTTTTAAGGCTCCGTAGCCAAAGGGTAAAACGGGATCCTATTGCTCAGACTCCGCTGTCTTTCTGTCTGTCTGACCTTCTGTTGAAATTTTCACAGATAATGTATTTCTGCTGCCGCTATAAGGATAAATACTAAACAACAGAATAAAAGAAATATTTTAGGGGGCTCTCATACACCAAACGTGATTTTTTTGCCGTTTTTATTGTAGATAATGGTACGGAACCTATCGTGCGCGAGCCTAACTAGCACTTGGCCAGTTTTTTACATCTAGCATAACTAAAATAAAATTCAATCTCATTTTCATAGGCCCCTCTGAAATTGTGAATATGATATTTACTTAGGTACCAAATGCATAAAATATGAGCTACTTATTCTACCTTATTTATTCAGGGAAAGTTATTACCTTGTACTGCTTAAAAACTAAAGCTTAAATAGAATTTTCAATGTTCTCGCTTAAACGACCTTCGAAAACGTACAGGTACCATCAAACCATAGATCACCAAACTTGACCTACAAAAAGTTACTAACACTAAACTTTAACTTTTTGTTCCCAGTAATTACTAAACTAATCACTATAACCAAGCGAATATGACCTTTAGCCGTTTGCAATAAGCGTTTGATGAATGCGAAATGTTGGGGTCTTTAACCTAGGTAACGGTGTGTACCGTTAGAGAGGAAAACATTGAAGGCTGTTGGCTGTTGGCTGTATGGTGTGGCAACGCTTAGCTATAATTTTTGATCGGCTGTAGAAAAGTAAAAAACTTGATAGGTTTCCTACGTTGCTTAAGCACTAGGTACAAAGTGTAAGGTGAGCTGTAATCTGTAAATTTTAAAGCTTTTAAAAATTGGAAGATAGAAAGGAACTAAAAAACAACATTCAACCTACTAGCTACCCTGCTTTTAGATCATAAATACCACAATACAATAAATCTTTGACTGTCAAATAATGTCAAACAAAACCTCTGTGATCATTTGACAGATATAACGATTCTAAACATTGTGATTTGTTTAAATGATTCCTGTGATCTAAGACTTGTCTTTTTTCTATAGCCTATATATCTATATGTAGCCTATATATCTTTGATTATTTACCTAAATAATCAAAGAGCCTAAAGTAAAACAAAATTAGGGTACTAATAGATGTAGTTGTTCACTTGCTTCTCTTTTATAAAGAATATTTTGCCGCTATAAGAAAGTTCTTGTTCAGACATTCGCTTAAGTTTTGAAATATTACTTGCAGTAGTTTCAAAATAAAGTGCCACGTTTAAACTTGTACATCAGAGATGTAATAAAAGTTTCAAGCTCCAAGCATAAACTTTATTCCGTTTGAAAAGTAAGTACTCTTCTAGTATTAACACAATGACACCTAGTCATTTGGTTTAATGTTCTGCTCAGTAAACTTTAATTTAGCTAAGTAATAGTGAGAAACTAGTTTTTAAAAAGATTCAATCTTCCAAGTGATTATGAAAAGACTTGATTGACTTTTTCACATTAAAATTAGTAGTAATATTAACCTAATTTATAAAACTAAGACGAAACCATAACGAACAACGGAGTGAATATGCTTGTGAACTAAACTTTTGAATTTGCGATTCATTACGAAATAAAGATTCAAATGCAGCTTGCAAGACAAACTCATAAAATGTATTAATCAAGTTTAGTAACAATTTTGTAAGCAGAGATATTAATCCGTTTCTGTTATCAACATCAATCTTTATTTCTGTTGTTTACGGCAACAACGAATCCGCGCAATTTCAAATTCCGAATTCCGAATTCCAAGCCCACAATTCAAAATCAGTGTTGCAGGAATCGTGTGATGTCCCCATTAATTGGGACACGGGCATTGGCGTAAATTGATACGATCAATGAAATGACGCCTTGTTAATTAAAAATCGCATTATTTGCTCGCATGAAACATTATATTGTTATTTTGATTAAAATTTATGTGAACATATCGACAGATTGTGTAGCGGTGCAGGCGACTTTTTAAATATGACGAAACTGGAGAGTAGGTTCCCACTGAAAGAAAATATTGGCATAATCTACATTTACTTGTGCCCCTTTGTGTTCTGGTATTAGTTTTCGATAGCTACTCATAACCAACGGTCGCCGAAAAATAATATAGAGATTGTCAAAAACATGCCTACTGCTTTTACCTTGCTAAATCTCTCGGCAACTATTTGAGCGAAAGGAGTTTATTCATTTATTTTCTCTTGCATGCACTAAAACACCCTAAAGTAGCGTCTATGGTATTAAAACATAACATTATGATATATTACTTTTTTAGATTTTGAACAGCTTATTTAGTAGTCGAGTAAAACATGCCTAATAATCAACATGAAACTTATTTTATTTTCATAGCTTGCAAAATAAATAGCATTGAGTGTTATCAATTTCGAAGCGCAGTAATTAAGTTTACAGCACCAATTAATTTAAATTTAGTCAGATTTCACGCTAGCCTCTGTTTGTGAATATAATGTAATATTTTAGTCGTTACAAAAAATGTTTAAAATGAGAGAATAGTTACTCATAAACATGATTATATGTCAGTGTTATTATAAAAAATATATATTTATGTAATGTATTGTATTAAGTATATCAGTCATCTAGTACCCATAACACAAGCTCTGCTTAGCTTGGAGCTAAATTATGCTGTGTGGATTGTCCAGCATTATAAAAAAAAAGTGAACTAAAGAAGCCGAGTTACAATTACAATTTCATTTTATTTTATTGAAATGAAATTATTAATTTAATTGTCGACTGCAAAACAAGAAGGGTACAACCTTTTTAAAAACAACCATCCAAGTCCCCAACTCTCTGTAGTAAACTTCAACTTTCATAAACTCAATTTCCTGAAATAATAAGAGAATAAAAAGATAAACAATTAATTCAACACTGGAACCCCAGAGAAATGATAAAAATGGACAAGAGTGTGTCGGGCATTCCGCTCAGGTCCCTTTATCGCGTCAGTCAAACTTATTTTTGAGACAGTTTACACAGAATACGTTTACTTATTGGGATCGTACAGATTATTTTATAAGGTAAGTGCCGCTGGTATATAGGTACGACTATTATTAACCTGTAGGTAAGGATTAAACAAACTAAAAAATTTAATTTGTCTGCAGTGCAGACTCGCAAGATAAACGAACCCCAGACCACAGATGACAAATTAAGTCTTTTTCAAGGATTCCTAAAAAGAAAAAAAGATGGCGCCTCTCTGGCATTCAGAATGAATGAACTGTGTTGCCAGCTTCATAAATTTAATGAGGCTGCCTCAGAAGAAAGCCGAGAACTCTTCTTTTGGTCCTTTAGACTGCGAATTATTATTGTCTTTGCAATTTGTATCTTGAATACTAACAAAATACGTGACTTTTTTGCTGCGAAAGTGAATTATATTGTGGAGTCTGCGTTTTGTTTTACTTTTGATTTATATTCATTTATTATTTTACGATTTAAACGTGTAAAATGGTAGACTTACCTATTTGAATTATTAGTTGCAAAGATATTAGTAACGATTATTTATTCCTAGTAAGTACAATATTTTTTAATCATTTTGTTTTTTTCAGAATACGTACTTGACATAATAAACGTGTAGGTACCTAATTGTGTAAAATTTAAAATAGCGTTTAAAATGCCAAATAATAAATTTTGTACATAGTACATACTAACTATATGACACAGGTTTCCAATAAACAGTAATATAAAACTTTGTCACCGTTCCAACCTAAAATATTCGACTATCCATCACCTCAATTGGCCGCCATTTTGAAACATCTGTCAATGACGGCGGGAAATTTCTCCAGAGGTTCTTTTTTGAATTCCTTCCGGTTGGAGTGACGTCAGCTGCTAGAGACGCATGTGAACATTGTTTGAATAATTTTATTAAAAGCTTTGGGAAATGTTATAAAATTACATGGTAGAATAATTTTTAATCGAGGTAAGGTTGACCCCTGACTTGTGAAGCATGAAGTTTAGTAGCAGATGGCATGCATATTAAAAATACTTACCTATTTTTGATAAAAAAAAATTATAACTATGTTAGCAAAGTAATAAAACAAGTCACTGTCACAATGAATTAGTTAATAGTAAAATGAAACATAAAAAAAATACTCAAAACAGAACAAAGAAGTTTGCATGTCAAAGACCAAAGACCCGAGTCTCCTAATTAAAGTGCCCACAACTCTGTAAGAATCGTAAAATGGCAACAAAGGAACTGGAAACAGTAACTATGAGGTCTAATTGCGTTAACAGTTCTAAACAGCGGCAACACTGAAGAAAGCTCATTACGCGGGAAAACGAATAAAGGAAAGAAAGTAGACGAGACGAACAAGGAATGTAATGAATGCTAAACACAGGGCGGGCTTGCACTAGTCTGTAATAACACGGGTTAAGCTTTACATAGTGGTAGTTATAATCTTATATCCATCCATAGATACAGAACTAAGTAGCGGCTTAGCGTAGGTCGGGAAAATTAGCAACTTAGGTATGACTCAGATGTACTTCCCCGAATGAACCCTTCACTAAAAGCTCCCGGATTCAATATTTGCAGGTCGTACAAACATTTATCCCAAGGCGGGAATCGAACCCGCAACCTCCTGACATTCGCCCACCGAGCCACATCGGTCGCGCGGTCGGTAATCGATTGTAGGTAGGTACTTATCCTACTAATATTATAAACGCGAAAGTTTGTAAGTATGGATGGATGGATGTTTGTTACTCACTCACGCACTAACCAGAGGACCGATTTAGATGAAATTTGGAATAAATATAGATTGTAACCTGGATTAACATATAGGCTAAGAAAAAATAACGGAAACGGGAAAAAACTGCCACGCGGGTAAAGCTGCGAGCGGCCGCTAGTTTTACCATATTTTTTTGAAAATAAATAAATCAATGAATGTTAGATTTTCAGTATCCTATTAATTTATACGATATCATTTCAGGGATACGATCCTGTGATAGCTTACGTAAGTAAAGTTAGGCTGGATTGAACACCCAAGTTCGGGTACTTTCAGCTCGGGTAGTTAGGAACTTTAAATGAAGAGAATGTTACCTGAATCCGAAGTGTTATCGCCGCAGGCAACGTGAAGTTAGCACTTGACTAAATACTTACTAACCTAGGTATCTACTTCCTACTATAATAATTATTATAAACGCGAAAGTTTGTAAGTATGGATGGAGGATGTTTATTACTCTTTCACGCTCTAACCAGTAGACGGATTTAGATAAAATTTGGAATAAACATAGATTATAACTTGGATTAACATAAAGGCTACTTTTTATCCCGAAAAAATAACGGGAACGAAAAAAAACTGCCACGCGGGCGAAGCTGCGAGCGGCTGCTAGTTTAGAATAATCAGAAGGAAATCCGTACCAAGGTCACCGACATAGCTCTTAGAATCAGCAAGTTGAAGTTGCAATGGGCAGGCCATATAGCTCGTGGAACCGAAAACCGCTGGGGAATAAAGGTTCTCGAATGGCGACCAAAACCGGAAGACGAGCGTAGGCCGCCCTCCAATCCGTTTTCTAACATTATAACAGTAATACGATTATTTTGCTGAAATTCCTATTTATCAACCAGCGATGTATTCCGTACAGCGGTCAACGACTGCGCGGTGGCGGCCACCGCAAGTACAACGGTCAGATGATAACGATCTCCTTTAGATTACTGTTTTTAGGGTTTTCTCGATGCTAAAAACACGAAAAACTGACAAATATCAATTTTATTTCCTCTTTTTTTCCTGTAACCAGAATTATGGTCAGTTTTCGGAAGTAGTCCTTATTACACCCGGTATACTGTCGAATATGTCTAATATAAAGATCAAAATGATCCCTGCGGATATTACCTACTGGTTAAATACTTTCGACTTTCACTTTAAAAATATATTCGTCAGAAACCGAAAGTATAGTAGTAAGCATTACTCAATAAAAAGTTATGCACCAGCATAGGAAACCAGAAATATGCACGTAACTAATTGTATTACTTATTCAATAGCTTGTTTATATAGTTTCGTTCTTTCTACAACTTTCCAACAATTAATTTTTTCTTACATAAACAATATAGGTACCTATATAACTTTCATTGTAAAAGGATCATACAAAAAAACGGTAGGAACCAAGCCGTAAGTTTGTTGCCGGTTCTTCTACGCTTGGTCGCGAGGAACTGCCGCTTAGATTCACATTTGCTTTTAACGTGAAACGAACTTAAAATTTAGTTACCTAACATTCTTATCCAAGTTAATATTCTTATCCAGCAAAAGTTAAGTCATTTTGTTTTCTAGTTGCTAAGCTCCATTAATCATAGTCTCCCAATGAAATTAGGGTTGCCATAATACAAAAATTAAAGTAATTAGACTAGCAGCTTCACAGGCGTGGCAGTTTTTTCCCGTTCCCGTTATTTTTTCGGGCTAAAAAAGAACCCTAGTCCTATTCCAGATTACAATCTATGTTTATTCCAAATTTCATCCAAATCGGTCCATTGGTTAGAGCGTGAAAGAGGAACAAACATCCATCCATCCATCCATCCAAACATTCGCATTTATAATATTAGTAGGATAAGTACCTACTGTTTTATATGTACCATTTTTGAAGTAATACTTCTAATGTGACTTCCAATAAGGTTGCGTTAAACGTTTTACGCTACCATGGAGGGTGTATGAAAGCACTGTTCTTTCTTTCTTTCTCTCATAGCCAGTTACGTTTCGTATATTAAAGAAGTTTTACTTCAGTCGTGTGGTCTAAAGCACACTCGTTTTTTCGTAAATAATTAAAAATCTAGAAGTATGCAACCCTAACGGTGGGTTGCCGGATGGACTACGTCCTGTCTCTAATTACTTTTAAACTCCTCCGCCATTCGTCTTGCGAGACAGCGTTTTGGGGGAACCTGACAGTCTGTTCAACATCGATAACTGAAGCTAAGCTATGTCTTTTCAATACCTGTTAGTAGGAACCTATTGTCATATTCATCCGACAATGTCGTTTCTACAATTTGTCTTTTGGTGTGACAAAGATTTGTTGCGGCTACGATGAAACGGACACGTCATGTCAAGATATTTATTCTTACATGTGTCCGTTATTACTCTAAGACTCCATCTCACTAACGTTGCGTTACAGTGACAGTTTATACTGGCCAATGAAACTGGTATATACATATATAATACTGGTCGCACTGTCTGTTCTCGCACTGGTGTGTATGTAGGTAAGTTTTTATCACACTAGAAATACCTACCTACTGCAGCCCCACAAGAAAAAGCTACCTAGTTACATGGCGCTAGGTTGCTTGTTGCTACTAGGACTAACCACAATCGCAAACCGTGAATAGATTATACCTAATTTACTTACTTACACAAAACGTTTCATGCAACTTTATTCACTGCCCGGTTGTAGATATTTCGTAGCTCTTCGCAACAGTCCGTTATTAAAACAAATATCGCAATAAAATAGAAAATGTCAATGACAAAACACTATTAGTTCTCCCGCTAAAGCGCCAAGTGTTGCCAGACAATGGGAGTTTCCCACAACGCGGGTAAAAATACATAATGCATGGAAAGTGATTAGACAGGGCTGGGCGTTCCACGCTATTGTAGAGCGAGTTTTATGTAATTTACTTTAGTAATTATAACTTTAGCTATTTTGGAACACGTAACACTTTTATCGCAGTGGTTTTAATAAGAAATACTTACGTCAATCGGATCTCAGTTCGTCGTATAAGCTTAAATTTAAGTTAGAATGGTATTTCAGGAAAGCAATAAATGATAACCACGATTTTTGTCGACTAATTAAGTACTTACGTTACAATGTTTATATAGAACCGATAACCGTTGGGGAATAAAAAGGTTCTCGAATGGCGACCACGTAGGTACCGGAGGACTGTAGGTATGTGTGAATAATCAGTCGTACCTTTGCTTATTTGTGCTTTTGCTTAAACCGACATCGTCAATCAAGCTCTGAATTTAATCTTCACGTAGATAATATCTAATAACAAAAGAAAGCAAACTAATACGTAAATAATGTAGGTAGGTAATTGAAATAGCAATAATATTCCCATTCTTCATTATATCTAGACAAATAGAGTGAAAGATATCATACCAGATGTTCCGAAGCAACATTCTCTAGGTACAATAATACTTTCATATTGACTCAATTCTGTCGCAAAAACACATTTTCCCCAAACGGTGTAGCCTTGAAACAGAAATAACCTACTGCCTCAACTCATTTCGGCGCATATTATTTCAACCCCAGTATTTTTTATGAAAAGATTTTGGCTCCGGTTTACCTGTTGCTATGAGACAAGTGTACAAGGGTACAATAGATAAAAACAACCCTTAATTACGTACGGGGTAGCTACTTGAGTTTAACCTACATTGTTGTATCTTTTTGTTACCTACAAGAGAATATCTTAAAATTATTTTGTAAGTTGATACTACAGTAAGAACATACCAATTAAATTTGATAGATATACCTAATTGGACTGGTAAGACGCTTGTGCCTAGCGCTCGTGTAGGTTGAATAGAAATTCCACTTCAATCAACAGCAGTCTAGACGAGTTCAGACTTATTAGAAGCCTACGTTATAATACCTATTTCTTGTAAACAACGTGGTGGGCTTGAGAAAAAGAGAAAAGAAATATCGAAGTTATTGAACTATTGCAACAAGCATCCTTTCGAAATTGTTTCACTACTGTGATCTATAGACCTGGAAGATATATCCTCTCTTAGATCCTTCTTTTTTCAATAAACAAAATAGAAATAAGCTTGCAAGATTTCTATGAATAAGGTGTGAGAGGTGCTGGTTGTGATTCCAGTAGCAAAACATTTATCCAAACGTTTTTTAAATTTATATTATATTGCTAATTACACGGGCACACGGGCTAAATAGATAGATAGATTGCTAATAATGTCTCCTGCCACTGTTTGTCACTACCCATTGGCAGTAGTTTAAAGCATTGTTTAGCTCTTAACAGATTTTTATATGTTAGGCTTAAGAGATGCGCAGGGATCTTCCTAAAACGTCCTAAAGCTAGGTGGTACTAAGTACCAGTTCCTCGCGACCAAGCCTAGACGGCTTAGAAACTTACGGCTTGGTTCCTACCGTGAGATTAGAACTCTAAAAAAACTACCAGAGTTTTAACAGCAGCTCCTCTATCTCATTTTGTAAGCAAAACAGACTTCGTTTGACATCGGAAGGTTTGCACTTGACGTTTTTCAAGTGCCACAGTAGCTGATGGTCTGATAAGAAAGGTTAGTTGAAAAACACCAGGTTTTACTGACCTTGCTGTGACTGTTTTGTAATAATTATACGTGTGGCAGTTTGAGATGACGGATAAACAACATACGAGGATATAAATAATATTTAAATCTTTAAAAACTATAAAAATCTTATGTCCAAACAAACTGAGCCAAACAAACCACTGGTCATAGAGACGTAACATGTTTAGGCTATATTCACCTTGGTGTGTAGAGGTATACTAAGAAAGGAATTCCCGGAATTCAACCCCTATAGGGATACAGCGTAGTTTAAAGTTTGTACGACAATAGCATTACACGTACGGGCTTTTCCAATGTCTACCAATATTTTACTTATTGAGATAAAGTGATGGAATCATTAGCTTATAAAAAAAACTTAACTCATAATCCTGGATATAAATACACATACCAACCACCAAAGAGCTAAAAGCAGTTTAAAATAAAATGAAACCAATTATTTGTCGAACAGGCAAATGAGGCTTAACACCTGTATATGTACCTACCTCCGGTTGATGAGGCGCATGGTACATCGAAGGGTATGTTCCTTACAAACGTAACTTGCAAGGCAATGTTTTGTTATAGGTGATAGTAACCACTTTAACAACAGGTGGGCCATCTGCTTGTTACATCAGTAAGCCATATAAGAAACATATATGGTGCAGATGAACAATACTGTGCTAAGTAGATAGGTAGGTCGGTAGCTTTGTTTCACATACTTCGCCAGTTAAGTAGGCATGCAAAGATATTTGTTCACACAATAATAAATTATCAACACTCATACATATTACCTACCTACATACCTACCTACTTGAATAAAGAAATCGACATCTAAGTACAGCTATGCATACAGTAATGACAATACCAGCAAGTAGGTATAGCATAGATAGATGTACGTACCTACCTACTTACTAAAAGCCGTTTTGGTCATCACAAAAGCATTGCGATCTGATAAGAATCTATTCAGTATCTATCATTGAATTAGTAGCGGTCATTTACCTACAGTTATCTAAAATAACAATAATTATAGTCTCGTCAAACGAAAAGCTGCATTGGTCTAAAATCTAAATCCCAAAGTATAACCACTATTATGATGATCAAGAGATAGTAACATTTGTATCACCTAAGAAGAAATGAGACGGCAACATCTCACTCTTCCTGTTCTAGGAGTAAAAATAAAAGATAAAACCGGTCCTAGTGGCCGAGACCGGTCCTATGCTCGTATAAGGATAGATTTAGGTTACATCATTGTATTTTTTATTCTTGTGATCATTTTTCTTATGGCTGGAATTCGTTAATAAAAATATCGGAATCCTAAACCAAAAACGTTCCGAAACCATAAAATATTTAAGTAATGTACCTAGAATACTTTTCGACTGAGTTAAAAAAAGGTCTAATGCTGGACAATCCACACAGCACCTACCGAGCCAGTAAATAATTTGAATATCTAAGGAGTTTTTTTACACTTTTGGTAACACAACCACAGCTAATATACCTACCTATCCCGCTTTACATAAAATAAGACTAGAGTACCTATTTACTTATAATTTACAAAAAAAATATGAGTAGGTAAGTAGGCTATTCTACCAGTCCTGGTTACCATAGTACAAAATATTATGCTTAGTTTGAGACTAGATAATGCTGTGTAAAATGTTCACAATGCATGAATAGGAAGGTTCTAGGTATTTAGGAAGTTACACACCACACACAGCCGTTCCAAAAACCAAATAATTTCAAATTTCTAAGTAGGTAGGTATCTTCTGAAAACGCAAACCTATTAAAAGCTTAACGATTTTGATCAAACGATTAGGTACATACCTACCTACCTATTTGATGTGGTTCGTGAACGCTAGGTCGATACCTTCTCGTATTAAAGTTAACTTTGCGGTTCTTTTGAAAGCCAACTTGTGCAAGGGCTGAGTCATCAAGCGGTTGAACCAAACCCAGGAAAGGGCAAAACGCTATCTTAGCGTAGCGCCATCTTGTGGTTACACTTTCATATAATTTCCAATTTGAAAAAAGAATCAATTTAATTTGCAAAAATTTAGCAAAATTAAAAATAAGTCACAATAGTGATGCGCTTTGCTTACAACAAACCGGTATGAACTAGGCGCTATTAGTACCGGTAATACATAATTTTGTAGGTAGGTAGGTAGGTACGTAGGTATATCCAACCCTCCGTTCCTTGAAGAATCAGTTGTTTGAACTGCTTACCTAGGTAGGTAGGTACATAAGTAGTTACTTATCTAACTGATTTCTTGAGAGAAAAGCATGTCCAATCAACTCTCACGCTCAACCCGTAGTCGTAGTCAGTTACGGCGGCAATTACCATCTAATCGTTGGAAGTAGCTAGTTTTACTAAGTACCTACCTACCTACCTCCTATTAGCTAGTATCTCAGATCTGTCGAGCTATCTCATCACATAATTACCTACTTGTTGGTCTTACTTTCTTCGAGACTGGCTGGTTTGGTAGGTAGGTAGATACTTACCTACAAGTAGCGGCACGTAAGTCTAGCGCTGAACGATACGCGGTGGGGATAGCTGCGCATGGGTACTGTCGTGCACGCAATACAATTATACCTTTAATTAATTATTAGCTAAATAACGTTATTGACATTATTTTAATGTAATGTCAAATAGTAAACTATTTATATTTATATTATAGAAGATGAACTATTTATAGTTTGTAAGTAGTTAGGTACCGAAGACATAATTTTTAACAAGGTTATGGGGAGTAGAAAAATAAAAACATCTGTTAATTTGTCAATTTTTATTTTAGATTTAAGTCTAGTCTCAATTAATTCATTAGATTCCCTTTTTAAAAAACAATTAACGTCATAAACCATTTTCCTTGCCTGTCTTTTCAAAACAATATTTCTTCTAGGCATATTCACTTTAAAGCCACACACAAACTTAAAAAACAAAATATAGCAAACAAATTCAAACTTAACAAAAAACAACAACAATAACAATACAATTAAGAACGCGACTGTACACTGGATGTGCGCGGGGCGTCGTATCAGTGCGGGGAACGTAATGCGACTGGAGAGCCAATCAGCGCTACGCACGCCCGCCCTTCATCCCGCTAGCTCCCCTCAGGTACCTTATTTTTAACTTCTGCGCAATAACGGTCAGCGCTAAAGTTTCGTGCCGCTACTTGTACCTGCCTAGGTAATAAGGCTGAGCGTGGCTTTTTAAATGCTAAATAAGCACTGGCTCTGTTGAGTCATCAAGCGTTTCTTTTTAAGTTTTAGGCAATCAGGCATTGCGCCAGATTGTACTTAGATAAATAGGTACACACCTACAGCGAGCAGAAAAATGATCAGATACCTACCTACCTACTTAACTTTCCTTTCTACCTCATGTAGGTACCTAGGCTACGTAGTTTATTTCAAATAAGAACCTAATAATTTTTTATGACAAGATGCTATAACCTATAAATAGCCTAAAATACCTTACCTACCTACCTCTAGAACTACTGTTGTATAAAAGAAGTAGGTAAGATACTATGTCCAGTTGGTAAGGTAGGTAGGTATATAATGTACCTACCTACAGGTAGGAACCTGCATCAGGTTCGTCGTCGGGAGTACTAATTCTTCATACCTACCTACAACCGATAAAGCCTATTAAATCGGTTAAAATTTGTAAAAAAAAGGAAGCAGGTAGACAAACCGCCTCCCTTTTTTCGGCACTAATAAAAACTAAAAAGATAACAAAAGAGTTTTTGTTATCAAACGTATCATTTACCTCAATCCAAGATTGCTCGCGTATCCAGCAGTGAGTCACGCACTTTTACTATTTTCAAAGAGTTTTATGCACTGTAAAGTGAGTTTGGAGTGTAACAAGAGTATTTTTACGGTTGACCGCGGCACAATACCGCCTACGCTACGCCTCGCGCACTTTCCAAGTAGAACCGGTTTTTCAAAAGGACTCGTAAAAGTACCGGAGATTTCGATCGAGAACAGCACAGCCCTTCCGCGCTAGTGGTATCAACGGACTGGCCGGATAGAAAAAAAAACCTTTGCCGATGTTGCCAGATGAGGAATAAATTTTGTACAGAATATGTACATAAGTACTGTGGATCCAATATTTCCATGTAGTTTGCATTTGTGTGTGTAATTCTCTTATTTTTGATGTCTTCATATTCGGGGACTTAGTTTTTCTTTATTTACTAAGATTTTTCTGCCTGCACAAGTTGACAATTAATTTTAGTTCTGTTTATTCAAGTAAATAAGTACTAACATAATTATTAAACATTTTAATCAGTCGGTAAGACAATAAGCAAATGGT
Source organism: Electrophaes corylata (assembly GCA_947095575.1). Classification (NCBI taxonomy): domain Eukaryota; kingdom Metazoa; phylum Arthropoda; class Insecta; order Lepidoptera; family Geometridae; genus Electrophaes; species Electrophaes corylata. The sequence continues at coordinate 221,938 of OX352726.1, read as the reverse complement.
AAGGAATAGTCTATTTCTGGGATAAATTCATGGGAAGCTAAACACAAGCGTTACAGCAAAATTTTAAGAAAATATTATCACGCAAAATATTATTTTCTTTTCATGTATTTTTTGTATACTTACTAATTAAACTGTATTAAAAAAAACACTTGATACTATAACTAAGGCTAGAAATAATTAGGTACCATAATTTAGGTAAAAATTTATATCCTGACAACCCCAGTAAACAACTTTCAAACTACACTCGGGCCAGTTCGGCTGCACTCGGCAAGTCTCGTCTCTCGCCGCCACAGACTAGAAAAGAGTTACTTCCCGCGACATGGTTCACGTATTTACAAAAACGGTTAAAAGAAAGGAAAAACTGTTTTTGGAGCATTCAGGTGACTCCTTTATTAGTTCGAAATTCCATGTTTTATTACACGTGAAAAATGAAGTGTTTGCTTTGTTACAACTTACAGGGACTCGCCAACATAGTGTCGGTATGTTCTTTTTTAATTCTATAGGTTTACAGCACATGTGGTTTGTTGGCCATGAACACAAGGGCACTTTAGGAATGGACCTTGGATTGAGCTGTTGGATTGCTGATCCAGCCAAGACTTTTTCGGGGGGTGTCTCTGACCCATCGGCGGCGGCGGGGTCGTTGTGGTCGACCCCCCTTTTAGACATCCTCAAACATTCTTAATTTGGATTACTTAGTAATACTATGAAGAGATCTGAGGTTATATCTATAGGTTTTTTAATCCAACTTGCTGATGGAATAAGCAGATGGCCCACCTGATGTTAAGTGGTTACCATCGTCTTTAACAAACTATTGCCTCGTAGGTCACACTCTTTACGAACGTGCCCACGATGCACTCCTCAGCGTGCATCAACCTGAGGCATATAGATGTTAAGCCACATGTGCCTGTAATTACACCGGCACCCACACCCTTCAAATCGGAGCACAGCAAGCTGCTTGGCGACAGGAATAGGCATGGTGGAGTGGTAGTAGGTACTTCCCCGGACGAGCCCTTCACAAAGAGCTTTACTTCTACTAAAGATGTACTAGGTAGGTAGGTAAGGTACCGTGCGTAGGTATTTAAATCGTGAGGCTATTTCTGTTTTCTTGTGTTGTCTTTCCCAATAAAATAATAAAACAATGACCAAATAAGTAATGCCAATGAACAAAGAAAGTACTCACCACCAAAAGTATCTTTATCCAAGCACACTGTAAGGGCGTATACAGACAGACATTGCACGTTCTTGATTACATCTGAGGTTTTAAGTTTGTTTTTCCCGTAATGCCTTCCTGGTACACACTTTTTTTATTATTAGAAAAAGTACGATTCAGTATAAATAATAAAATTAAATATAATCGTACCTACTAATATTATATTATAAACGCGAAAGTTTGTAAGTATGAATGGATGGATGTTTGTTTGTTAATCTTTCACGCTCTAACTAGTTCAGATTTGGATGAAATTTAGAATAAACGTAGATTATAACTTGGATTAACATATAGGCTACTTTTACCCCGAAAAAATAACGGGAAATAATTAAGTATATCAGTCATCACCCTTATCACAAGCTCTGCTTAGCTTGGGGCTAGATGATGCTGTGTGGATTGTCCAGCATTATTATTATAAATGAATATATATATTCCCGGACCTAAACAGACTCGATTTGAAAATACCCTTAGTTACTTATTTATAACATGAGAATCTCGCGTCCGGCTCAATTTATCTGCAAGCGTCGCTGTTTCATTTCCGCGCTGACTCATAATGCATCAAGATGTCCTCGATCTAAAAACAAAACAAAATACTTACCTACCAACTTGAACAGAAGAAATTTTATTTTAGTAAATAGGTTAAGTTACCCGGTACCCGGTAAGTTACTCGAGTAGTAGTAGAGCTCTTAGTTAAGGGCTCGTCCGGGGACGTACTACCACCATGCTTATTCCTGCCGTCAAGCAGCGCAGCGTGTTCCGGTTTGAAGTGTGTGTGTACTGTGTAGGGGACATTACAGACACTTGAGCCAACACCTGCATACCATGGTTGATAGACATTGAGTAGTGAAAGAAGAAAGAAAGAAAGAAAAGAAAATTCATTTATTTGGCCTTAAAAGAAAATACAAAGTAACAAAGGAAAGAGTGAAATAAAATAGTTAGTAGTACCTAGTATTGCATGTTCCTAACGAGCGTGACCTAGAAATACTTTGCTATAGGCGATGACAACCACTTATCATCAGGTGGGTCATTTGCTTGTTTCATTAGCAAGTTGATTAAAAAAATACATTTAACACCCAGACAGAGGAAAAACATCTATGGTCATAAGTACAAACAGGTGTTAAGCCTCATGTGCCTGTAATTTCACCGGCACCCACACCCTTCAAACCGGAACACGCTGCGCTGTTTGGCGGCAGGAATAGGCATGGTGCTATAGTACTTACCCGAACGAGCCCTTCCCTAAGAGCTCTACTACTACTCAATTAGATAGGTATAGGTACTATATGTGAGACTGAGAGTTTGTTTATTTACCAAACACAGAATGACTAAGAATCATTGAAATAAACCATTGTGTATTGAACACAATAGAATGACGAAATATCAAAAGAAAATTCAAGCTAAATTTACATCGACATGTGAAAGTGATTTACATGGGAATCGAACCTGCTATTGTTATTAGCTTCGAAAGTGTTCTTCAGGTTTTAAAATTAAGGTTTATCATCAATATCTTTATCTCGACAATCATCACAGCCCAGTTGGTTTTAGCTCTGCCTTCTGCGCTGTAGTTGTGGGTTCGATACCTACCATACAATATGCATACAAATTAAATTATATGCTCTACCTAAGTACGAATACTAAGACAACTTTTGATAAATAAAATATTCTTCTGCTCACGGCTCCGCTCGCGTAGTGTCCCACTGCAGGGCAAAGGCCTATTCCTTCCTTCTCTCCAGTCGCTTCTGTTATGGGTCACTGTGGACCAGTCCTTGAATAAAATAAATAAATAAAAACAAAAATCGTGATCGATAAAAAAAATCTAAACCAAGGAACTCGTGAGCCACTTTTCTTCAGGCAGTTGAGAAATGCGACCTGTGGGCGAGAACAGACAGACAGACGGACAAAAGTATTTTTGGTCAATCGCGAAACTGAGACGGCTCGCTCGGTTACTAAGGTACCTATTATCGTAAGGTTTTGAACAGTTTTCCCGAACTAAAGATTATAGAAAAAACTAAAGAACTGTACAGGTAGAAATGAACCGCTTGCCTTTAAAAATAATCAATATACGTTATTGACAAAGCAAACTGTGAGTGGTAGCTAGGTTCCTGACTAACCTTGACGTTAACCCTCTTGGCAACAGAGGGGATAATAATACTAGGGGTATCGGGTATGAATTAGATTATCGATTCCTACGTCATCCTTGATTATCTTCAATTCGGATAATGGTTTCAGACGTCTGTCTGTCGCCTCTGGGGCTTTCGAAGTAATTATTATGCTGCAGTTTATTTTGGTATGTACCTATACCTACTTTTGTTTTTTATCAGAGTACCTACCTACCAACTTCTCTTCTGTAAGGCATCGTCTTTAGAATATACTTTAGTTTTAGTAGTAGTAGAAGTAGAGCTATTAGTGAAAGGCTCGTCCGGGAAGTACTACCACAGTACCACTATGCTTATTCCTGGCACCAAGCAGCGCAGCGTGTTCCGGTTTGAAGGGTGTGGATGCCGGTGTAATTACAAGCACATGAGGCTTAATTAATACCTGTATGCTTCAGGTTGATGGACGCCGAGCATGCATCGTAGGGCACGTTTCGAACGAGCGTGACCTAAGAGGCAATACTTTGTTACTTCAGATGAGCTTGTTTTATCAGCAAGTTGTTTAAAAAAACGTCCATATTTTGAGCATCTACAGACAATTATTATGCCAATGTCTAGTGGATTATTACTAACTTTTACCCGCACAATCATAATAATAATATTTCTTAAACTAGGTGCAAGTCATCTGTCATGTAACATGTCAAAGCAAAAATCATGATTTTAAGTTACATGATTTGCAAAAGAATTACAATCTCATCGAACAAAAGCAAATTAGAAACTGCAGGTACCCTTTCTCCAAAAGAAGTGTATTTAAAAGGTGATTAACTACGTTATTGGTAATAACGAGTTATAAATAACTTTCTCCACCGAAGCTATTCAGGAAGTGTGTGGGATAGGGGACGGGCGGTAGCGGTAAGACAACGGTAGTAGATACATATGCCTCATGGCTTGTGGGTTCGATCCGAGTACCTACAAACATCTATGTGATGAACATATAGATGTTTGTTCTCTGTCTGGGTGTTAGGTATATTGCATTCTAAGTACCTACCTATTTAGAAAAAAAAAACACATAAGTATTCTATCAGTCATAGACGTTTATCTGAGATCATGGCACGTAAGCATTCGGTGGGTGTGTTCTTTTGTAACTAATGCAATCATCACAGGCTAAGGAACTACTCAACATCATGTGGGTCATCAGCTTGGCACCTACTTACCATCTACTGTTTTATTTTACGTAATCAGGGACGTAATTTCGATGCCCCATTATAGAACCCCCGAATCTTAAATGATTACCTACGCACTATGCAATCAGATTCATGTATTCTACTTTTTTAAACTAAAAAGGGCAGGCAACTAAGTTTTTTATAGCATCACGACCAAGCACGGTAGATTTCCCCTCTGATCTACCAAGTACCTAATTCAAGGATGTCAAAGGGGTGTAGTCAGAGGTACGTACGTCCAAAGTGTAGTGTATGTACATTTGGTACATACACGCATTTTGCCGTAGTTAGTATTCCATACGTGACAGTTTACAAGCCCATCGCCGCACTAACTAAGAACCTAAGAAAGAAACAAAAATACACGTAGTTATATGCTTAAAGGGTAAACTGGCCACAGTAAATAAACTGAAACCTTCACTAACTTGCACAAAACACCAAAAAAGCGCAAAGCATTCACTATTGTTGCTGCCCGACCGTGGGATAACATCGCTTCGGCATCACCGTCAGAAGTCGTGACGGTCATACACTACCTACCTACCTACTCGTGACCATAATCTTGGATTAATAGTTTTGATAGAACGTGTTTATTAAATTGAGTTTGGGCACTTTTACTCAGAGTAAAATGTCGTGGACGTGTTGGAATGGAGATTACTTTCTTCTTTTAACACGTTTTTAAGATGGATTGCTCTATAAAAGCAGAAATCAGAAATCAGAAATCAGTATGACTCTGTGTAGGTATATACAATTCGTAAGTAGCAAAAATCGTAGATTTTATGTAAAACTAGGGTTTTATTCAGATTAGGCCAAGCTGATAACCCAGAGAGAATAATTATCGTCATCCTAAAGCCTACTGCTGGATATTATGCTAACTGGATATGGGGTGGCCGATAAAAGCCTCCCTTATAAGTTCTATAGTAATCTGTGAAGACTTGCCGAAGTCAACACTTGCTTCTTTAATAATAATAATAATTCCTTCTGTGTTCTTATCTCTTTGTGTACTATAAAGAGTTGATCGATCTATCTATGAACACTCTTGGCAGCGGTGCTGCCCATCCCCCCCTTGGTGCATATCCTCAATCACCTCTTCGGACATCCATAAGAGATAATGAAGAAGGTAATGATTCATATTATAGGGCAGGACTACCACCACCGGTCAGAGATAAGTCCAAAAAAAGAGTACCTACTAAGTAATTCTTGCACACAACTTGATGGCAACATTAAAATATATTTTTGGTGTTATCAAAGTCAATGTCAAAACTGTCACCAATGTTGTCAAAGTGGTTTTGTCAAAATTGACAAAACAACACAAAGCTAGATAGGTATTTTTTGTTGATTTAATAAATATGACGACAACGGGGCGATTTCTCGTTAAATAAATAGAAAACTTTCTTTATTTGGTGAAAACGTTCGTTACAATATAATCTACAGCTAATTATCTTCATAATTGCTACGTAGGAGTCATCATACCGCAGCTATCAAGTGAGTTATGTTATAAAAAACTTGTTAGTAATTTGTATGTAAAATAGTCTCATCTAGCGATGCTGGGTCACTCAAACCACCATTTAGAATTGATCTGCGTGATGTATGAAATATGGATGTCTGCTTATCTGTACCTACTGAATATCCATAGACTGCGCTTTATCTAATGTAAGTAGGTAGGTACTAGGTACTATGTTGGGAAGTCTGCGAACTAACATAAAGTTTGTTTTCTATAGTTAAACCATTTATGATATATTCGCGACTTTGTAGTCTCGTCTTAGGCCGAATTGTAGGAAGTTTGTTACTTAATAATTACTGGAATTTTGCAACAAAATGATTCTAAACCACTAATTCCATGGCATTTATACAACTGTTCCGTAAAGTAAATTTAAAGTACGTACCTACATGTCCTTACTTAGATGGATAGAGGTGTCTTCTAGGTTAAATTGTTGTACTACCTACTGCAGTAGATTAGATTGCAGCTATTTAAAAACACTAGACAATAAATAGCAATTTTTATCACAGCACAAATGTATTTGTTTATGTAGATAGATATAATTGTATTCTCTTATATAAACCAATATATAGGTATCTATTTATCATGTGGGGTATTCTATTATTTTGCATTGTCTCTATGTCAGTCAGGACAAAGATTCTTATAATTGGCATACAGTTAGTTAAAATTAATTTCACACAATTAGTTTAAATTATACTTCTCCACAGATGGTAATGCCACACAATGGAAGAGACCACAGACTCGTTACGAGAGCTGGCTACAAGGTGGAGCTTAGCCGGAGACGAGAAACTTCTAAAACTACTGCAAAACACACACCAGGTAACAAATCTTTCTAAAGATTCAGGAATTTCGACACAGAGCAGTGCATCGTACATGACCTATGCGGCAATGCTTTGCTATAGGTGATGGTTACAAGTTAGCATCAAATGCTTGTTCCATCAGCAAACAACATAATCATCATTGTTGAATGAAAAATCTTGGCTTTCCACTACCCACTAAAAAGGAAATTTATGTATATAAATAAATATTAAGGCATTCTCCCTATCTTAACCTATGGTACGCAAACATAGTCATTGACGAAACTTCAGAAGTTCAAACCTAAGGTTTGCCAACATGCTATAAAGTGCAGCATTCTGGGTGTCAAGTTAACAGATAGAATCCGTAACACAAAACTGCGCTCGCAAACCCAAATCATAGACACAGCTTCAAAAGCTGAAGAGTGATTGGGCTGGCCATGTCTACCGCATGCAGTATAATAAAAACGAAGAGTTTTCTTATTGCAGAAAATAGTATCAAAATGCCGCGAGATAAACACAAAGATGGATGAAATGTCGGCGGCCCTTGGAGACACCGCTATCAATCTACAGAATGTTAATAATAAGTAAGTACTGTCCTGTCTTAAACACTGCAAATCTGTCTAACATACTTGGAATACAATATAACAACCGAACTGAGAACAAACATCTATGTTTACCACACATGTTTATCCTTGGTGAGGATCGAACCCACGACCTACAGCACAGAAGGTACAGCTACTACTAGCTTACCGCAGCCAGAAGGTCTTGGCTGCCTAGTGCGCGGAGACACTAATTATTGTATTTTGTCAACAGGTTCATGGCATTAAGCAACAATCAATTCATAGAGAGTCGGGTATTTGATGATGATGCTGATATAACTACAAGCACCAAACCCATTGAGGTAAATATCAGATTTAGCTTCTAAATGGTCCACTTGATGTCAAGTGGTTACCATCACCTACAACAGAGCATTGCTTTGCAGGAACATGCCCCACGTAAACTGCTCTGTGTCCATCAACCTTTGGTATACAAGTGTTGCCTCATGTGCCTGTAATTTCACAGTAATTTTAAGCTATTTTTGTGTCAAAATTAAAATTTAAATAAATATACATTTTGGAATGTACAGTCAGCTGCACTAGAATGTAAACAATTTATAACTATCACAACAGTATTACAGCAAAACTAGGAACTCCTACACCTGAAAAACTAAAAAGCCATGAAATTAGTTGATGTGGTGTCATCACGTGGTTGGTGTGGTGACGTATACTTATTAAATGAGTGTAAGTAAATATTTTTTTGCATCGCTGCGCTGTGAAACCATTTTGAAAGTTACAAATTGTATACATTCTAGTGCAGCTGACTGTACATAACCTATCTATACCTTTAATAAAGCACTATTAAATCATTTCTTTGTACATTTCTAGGGTTGCTTCAACCCAATTCCTGCAATCCAAAGCTTTTATAAATCTTTTTAAGTTATATATGAAAAATAATATAGTAATCTAATAAAATGTGAGCTGTAATTTGTTAGAGTTTCAATGATTTCGTAGTTCAGGTTAAACTGGATGTTATATCTTAATTTTCAGGAAACTCCTGAAGCAGAGACTGTAAACCCACTCTTACTACTAAAGCAAAGTTTGAAGACATTGGACAATGCACATGAAACAGCTGAAATCTGGGACGACAGTGATATAGATAGTGATACTGAGATCAGGTAATTAACGGTGATGGAAGACACAAAATCATCACCTATATTTATGTGCGTAAATAATGCTGGACAATCCACACAGCATCATCTAGCCCCAAGCTAAGCAGAGCTTGTGTTATGTACTAGATGACTGATATACTTAATACAATACATTACATACATACATATTTTTATTATACATAGTGTAGGTAGAACACCCGTAATAAATATTTGCAGATCGTACAAACATTTATCTCATCTATTGATTATTATTATTGATTTCAGTGTTATCCTGAAGCCTAAAGATGCATATGCACATAGACCCCTGCCTTATATCATTGGGTCTCCGGCTTGGAAGAACAAATGGCATGCAGGTATATACCTATTTATCAACTATGTATATGTTAGTAGTAGTAGAGCTTTTAGTGAAGGGCTCAAAGGGTTGAAAGGTGATGATGAAAAACCCAGGAAAAGGAGAACTGGTAATCTACAGATTTCCATTCCCTCATCAGAGGTATAAAACAGGCTAGGGAAAATAAAGGTTTCTATAGCTCTTACTGAAGGACTCGTCCAGGGAAGTACTAGCACCGTCCCTATTCCTGTCTGTGAGCAGTGCAGCGTGTTCCGGTTTGAAGGGTATGTGGAGGGACATTACAGGCACATGAGGCAACACCAGTATGCCTCAGGTTGATGAACACAGATCAGTGCATTGTAGGTCACGTTCCTAACGAAGGTGACCTTTCAGGTCACGAGGTTTTTTATCAGTACTCCTGTGGAGAGTTGGGGTCACCCAACATTTACCGGGGTAGGGGTCACCAGGGTTATCGGGTGTCTGGTGGGAACGCGTGTAGTGGTGTCAGCGCGGTCACACATACGTCAACCTCACACATATTCCTCAACCCTGGATCAGCACAGTGCGGTCGATAGCTTCGTTCCTGACTAGTGGCTGTTGATTGCAGGTCTTATCATAGAGGACAGTGACACTGACAGTGACATTTCCAAGCATGACGTCGGGGAGCTGGACCAGTACTCGGAGTCAGAGGAGGACGTGCGGACAGACAAGCTTGTACCTGATACTACTGTGAGTTATTATATTAAAATTTGTAACTACCCACATTGGATACCCGAAAAAAAATATAATATTAATTTTGTCCAAACTAAAATCTTAAGGTACAGTTGGACTAGTGGGATTTTTGTGATGTGTGGGTGAGGTCGTGGGTTCGAATCCGGTCGTGCAAATGGATTTTACTATATATAAAAGTTATCTGCACAATGCCGTGCTCTCAAACAGTGAGGGAAAACACTGTGAGGAGGACCAGTTAGTATTCTAGCAGCAGCGATGGGCTTTCAACCTGTCACGTGTGGATTACTAACTACTGCAAAATGTACTGCATAAAGTACCTACCCTATAACAGTCCCCAGAATGCAAGCACAGTACCAAATTTCACTGAGATGGGTTCGGCGGTTTAGTTGTGAAATCTTAAGAGACAGACAGATGTACCTTTGAATTGATAAATAGTTTTGGTATTTAGTAATTTCGTTATTTCAGATATCGGAAAGCGGGTCATCGTTTCATTCAGAGCGCGGCAAAGACCTCGCGTCTATTCCTGCTAAGAAACAGACTCCCGCTGATATCGCGGCGGAGTTGGCAGCCCGCTTGGGAAATGCGCCTCCGAGGGTATGTTATCACCACACTTGTTTGTAATATAAAGAGAAACAGTTTTGTTGGGCTCTCATTTTAACTAAGTTCTTAAATTCAGTTTTTCACCCACGCCCTTCACACCGGAACACGCTGTGCTGCTTGGCGGCAGGAATAGGTATGGTGCTAGTACTTACCCAGATGAGCCCTTCACTAAGAGCTCTACTTTCAGTTGTCTGGTTCTCATAGTACAAGCTATGCTTAGTTTGACTTTCCGTACAAAAGTTACCTGGAAGAGATCGCTTACAGCGATAAGGTCGCCCATTGTTTAACCAAGCTGTGTGTATGTCCTGTATTATGTTTCTGTGTGGTGAACAATAAAAAGTTATCTATCTATCTACCAATACTCAATGTTTATTTTTTTTATCATCAGGTGCTGGAAGACCCAGAAGAAGGTATAGCACAGTCTACCCCCAACACTGTGTACAGACCACAAAAGCCTGTCTCAAGTGAGTATAATGAAAATAAGCATGAAAAATATAAATTTGCAAATATTTATCCTGGGTGTTCTGGGTATTTTCTATGTATAATAAAAAATATGTATGTATTGTATTAAGTATATCAGTCATCTAGTACCCATAACACAAGCTCTGCTTAGCTTGGGGCTAGATGATGCCGTGTGGATTGTCCAGCATTAAAAAAAAAATTCTACTAACCACGAACCGGAAAACAAAGTGTAGGACGACATTCGGGGAAGTTGGTGGATAAAAAAGGCTATATTGATCTTCTTGGAAACGTATGGTGCCTATGTCATGTCCAGCAGTGGACTTCTACAGGCTGATGATGGTGATTATCAAAACTATATGTATTGAATCTTAACCTTATGCATATATATTTAAGGTACAATATTCTTCGACGAGCCGCCTCCCATAGAAAAAGACACGCACGATCAATACTCGTCAGAAAGTCAAGAAGAAGATGATATCTTTGCGGAAATCAACAAAAAACAACCTTATGCTAGTAATAATACAGCTCAGAGTGATCTAGCTGATGATTTGTTCGGGAGAAAAATATCTGATGAAAATCTAAGTGATTTTAGGAGTAAGGTAAGTTTAAATAATCTTTATTTAATACTTTTGTTGTGGGTTCCTTCCCCACCGGGGGCAAATTGATGTTTGTTGTGTCTGTTTTATTTGGATTATGTATTTTTCTATACCAAATCTCTCAAACGGTGAAGGAATACATCGTGAGCTAGTATTCTACCAACTACTGCAAAATGTGGATACTCACAGCCACCTACAAACATGCTGCACATGCTGCATATATCTATCTATCATCTAATCAGCCTACATTCACCCACTGCTGAGTATACGCCTCCTCTTTAGCGCGCCACTCTTTCCGGTTCTGCGCCAAGCGAATCCATCGAGGTCCCACTGCCTTTACAATGTCATCTGACCATCTGGCTGGTGGTCTGCCTCGTAATCTATATCCCTCGCGTGGCCATGTGCCACATACATGTTAATGTAATATTTGAACATAAGGCCTTTGCTTTATGTTCAAATATTACATTAACAACAAAAAATATTAAGTAAAAGTCAAAAAGCATTTATATAGTAATATCCGCAGGGATCATCTTGAAGTGTCTTAAATCTAGGTGAATCTAAGCGTTCCTCGCATCTCGATTACTTCTGACTACCCCCATTTACATCCTCAAAGAATCTTAGATCAGTGCTACTAAGTACTAAGAGGTCTCAAGGGATATCTACCGTACCTGTGGATTATAGTCGTGAACTTATTTCGTCTCTTTATGCCTCTTTTTTTGTATCACAGGTAGAACCAAAAAGTGCCAAGCAAAAGTCAACTTTATTCGAAGAGGAATCAGAGCCGGAATTGTTTGTTGAGAAACCAAAAGCTGCAGAGAATAATATTCAAAGTGTGAGAAATGATAATACAAAAGTAAGTTTTTCTGTAGTTAGAGGCATGATGGTTGCGTGAATAGATGACAGTCGTGAGCTTATTGTGTATTTTTGTATATTTCAGAAACCTGTCGGTGGAATTTCATTATTTGGATCAAATAAAGAAGCAGAGAGTATAGGAGCAGCTATTTTGAAAAGAAACAAACAAAAATCATCTTCATCCGACAGCGAAAACGATGCCTTAAGTAATAAAAATACTCTCAAAAACGATCCCGTCATTGATAGTGAAGACGACAATACAACTAATGATAATACAAACAATGCAAACTATATTTTTGATAATCTTTTCGCTAAAGCTAAACAGGCTGAACAAAAATCCGCGAAACAAGCAAAGGTTGATAGACCAGTTATGGAAGAAACACCTAAAGCAGCTAAAACTAAAGAAGTAAAAGATCTGTTTAGTGATAATATATTTGATGATATAGATGATATATTTACAAGTAATATTAAAATACCTACTAAAGAAGCTAATAAAAATGCTAAATCTATTTTCGATGATGATTATGATGACTTGTTTTCGGATGTAGCTAAGGTACCTAAAGAAACTACAAAAAATAAAGATACTGCTAGTAGTAAAAAAAGTATATTTGATAGTGACGATGACTTGTTCGGTGATGTGAAAGAAACTAAGGATACATCCAAAAATAATAAATCCATTAATAAAAATAAACCTGAAAATGTCACACAAGTAACACAAAATCGTAAAGAAACATACATGAATACAGCAAAGCCAGATTTAGCTAAAGACACAAAAATATCAGTCAATGTCACCAAAAATATTGAATCAAAAGAACCAAATGTGAAGCCAAAAGCTAAATCGAAAAGTATCTTTGATTCTGATAGCGATGAGGATTTGTTTTCTGATAAGAATAAAACTACCAAAACGAATAAAGTTTCAGAAACATCTAAAGGTGTAGATTCAGACACAGAATCAGAACTATTTAAGGACAAAAAAGAAACACAACATGTTACATTCAAGACTGAACCAGCTAAAGTTATAAACAAACCAATTGAAGTTGTAAAATCATCTGATGTAGATTTTGAGTCAAAAACAGAACTATTCACAGAAAAAAAAGAGACACAATATGTAACATTAGATACTGAAACAGCAAAACATATCCATAGTCCGTCACTTTTTGAAGAAGATGAAATAGACGATTTGTTTATAAACGCGAACAAAGCTAAAGATGCAAGTTTAGCATCTAGAAATACTATTATAGAACAAATGTTTGCTAAAGATATGTCAAACTTTGAGAATGAACATAAAGTCATTGAAGATTTAAAAGAAAATGCTTTGAAAGTCGAAGAAAAACCTACATTAGATAAAAATAGACCAAGAGTAATTGAGGGTAAAATATCGCCTTCTGTGGATAATGCTATACCAGAGCGTGTACCTGATGAATTACAAGATGATTTTTTTAGACACGTTGAAACTGTTAATACTTTAAACATTCCGCCAAATGATGATATTATTGAAGCTAGTCAAGAATCTTTAAACGTTCAAAACAAGAGCAGTTCTACTAGTGCAGCTGAAGGATCTAACTTAAAAGAACCAGTTAGGCAAATCGATAACATACAAATAAAACACGCTGATACTGAAAATGATTCTCTATTATCAGAGTCACAAGAGCCTTTTGCTGATCAGAGCAAAACAAAATCGTCACAATATTCTAAAGTGGCTGATTCGATAGTGAAAGAATTGCCTGTCGAGGAAAAGCTGGATGCAATTCCTGAACAAAAGGGCCTAGTTCCGCTTGCAGCCGCATTTGATGACATATTCAAAGAGCCACCCGCGTTTGAAAAAACAAAAGATGTTAAGAAGACCGTAAACGTTAATGCATTGTTTGAGGATGATTCTGATGATGAAGCGTTATTTTTCAAGAAAAATGATGTTACTTCTGATGAGAAACCTGAAATTTTCTCTCCGAGCGCCAATTTCGGGTTATTTAATGATGAACCCCCAGCATTTGTAAACTTTGCACCAAAATCAACCAAAAATAATCAATTTGAAGGCGATGATGATTATGATTTGTTTAGTTCCATTTCTAAAAAAGAAGACAAAACTACTGGCCTGATTAGGAGCGAACCTCCACATGTAGATGAATCAGTAACACAATCTGAAAACACTACACACGAAGAAACTGAATCCAGTTTGCTTAGTTCAACAGAAATTCCTAAATTTTACATTACAACTGCCAAAACAAAAACTAAAGAAAGAAAAGAAGTACCTGATTCTGATGAAGAGCTATTTAGTAACGCAAAAGTACCTGAGACTAGTCAAAAAGAAAATACTCCAAAACCAGAACCCGAAAGTTCAGATCAACTTGATGTAGTAAAACCAAAAGATATCAAAACAGAAACAGATACAAAAATCGGTAAACTAAATACTAAGAACTATAATATAAACGTTCAAGCTTTAGTACCTGGTGCCTCGCCTAAAAAAATACCTAAAGAACCTTCAAACGACACTACCGAATCTAACAAAATCAACACCATAGAAACTGAAGAAAGTGAAACTACTAAAGAAGAAGTGTCAATAACAGAAGTAGATAATGCTGAACCAAAAGCAGTGAAATCAATTAGTTTTGAGAGCAAACCCGAATCAGGTGTCCTAGACAATAAGCTATCGAAACAAAGACCTAGAATTCAAGTTAAAAGACGACCATCTAGTCGGAGAGCTAGGCATGAAGCTGTTAGAAAATCTGTCATAGATATAGACGATGATACTGATAATTCTAGCTCTTTCGATGAACCCTTGCCAAAAATAATAAATCAAGATACAAAATCCAATGAAAATGAATCATATAAACGTCAAAATAATGATGTAGTAACCAAAACTTCGATTACATACTTAATATCAAATGAAAACAAAAAACAAGATATTGCAGAAATGCCTAGTGAACATAATATCACTAATATTCAAAATGATCTTGATGATATTGACAAAATGTTTAAAACTGATACTCAGACTAAAATAGACACTCTTAGCATCAATAATGAAATACCGAAAGATAAAATAACAAGTCTCGATGAAGTAGATTCCGAAGTTATTTTGAAAAGAGAAAAAAAACTAAGTAAAGAAATTTATGCAGAAAGCACGAGCACGACAAAAGTCGTATACATTCTAAACGACGAAGACATATTTTCCAACAATACTGAAAAACACAAAGGTACTAAAACATCTAACACGGTAAAAGCTAATGAAGAAAAACGACAAGAATTAACGAAAACTGTACAGCCTAAAAAAGAAACCAAATCTATGTTTGATCTGAGCGATGATGATGATGATTTGTTTGGAAAAAGTTCAAAAATCAAAACAGTTGAAGTAAAATCTAAGTTATTTGAATCGGACAGTGAAGAAGATATATTTAGCGGTAAGAAGAAGAATAAACAAGCTACTAAGCATAAGGAAGAAGCTAAAGAAGGGAAAGCTAAAGGATCTTTGTTTGGTGACGATGATGATGGGGACTTGTTTGGCGTTAAAACTAAAACTTCAACAAGTAAGTATTGTTATCTTACTTAAAATTATAAATGCGAAATGTTTGTAGCCCAATACAATGTTACTATTGGATAGATTTTGATAAAACTAAAATATATTTTTATAACCTGGGCTAATGTATAGGAAAAATTACAGGATTGGGGTGAAAATGGCCAAAAATATTTATATCTACCTATGCAGGTTCTTTAGTCTATGTTGTTTTAGACAATGCCGATACATTTTTATAATAAACTATTACTAAGTGCAATGAAATGTATTCCCGGTGAACTTCGGTAACACCAACGTTTTTTTGATAAAAAAACATTGAAATCGGTCCAGTCGTTTTTAAGCTTTAACGAGACTACGCACAGGAATAGATTTTTATATATAGGTATAGATTTATTCTAAGACCACAATATATCTCTTCTACAGCTGGTCTTTCATAAATACTTAAACTTATTAAAGCATCTTGAAAGGTTGTTAAAATAATCCCAGTCACTCTTTGCCATTGCCGCTAAGTAAAAGACTGCAATCATTTTGACATTGTACAGCTATTTATGTTTTTTTTCAGAATCTACAAAAATTACACCTTCGACAAGACCCAAAGAGGCAGCTAAACCAACTAATATTGTGTTTGACGATCCACTGTCTATGCTTGATGATGACTGACAAGCTCCGAACTGGAATCAAACCCACTATTATATATTTTACTTAAAAAAAAATTATGAAGATTGTATATAAGAAAATGTATTTAAGAAAGCGAATTTATATTTTACTGTCATAGATTTAGGTAATACTTCCTTTGATTTTAGGTACTGAGCTTTTGGCTTGGTTTATTTTTGAACAGGCGGCGCTAGTTAAGAGTCTGTAAAAATGCCTTATAATTAGTTTATAATCTGCTTTTTCTGTGCATTCCATTTACATAATTTCTTAGTTTGTAAAATAGAAAATATAGGCCAAAATTGGTTAAACATTGTAAAAATGGTCTATGTATTGTTAACGCCTATGAGATTGTTATATTTGGATAATTTATATTTATATTGTATAGAATTTATTAAAATGCAAATCATTTACTTACTATTTTTTGTTTTATTTTCATAGATTCCCTACCTACACAATAGTATACATAATAGTAATCTTAGTGTCAAAGTCAAAGTCAAAAATCATTTATTCAGCAATATCCGCAGGGATCATCTTGAAACATCTTAAATCTAGTGAAGTCCGACTGCTACCATGAACTATTATTTATGTAAGCAAGCGTTTTTTTAGGGGTTTGATTGATTTCATTTGATGTACCTACGGCTTTTAGATTAAGTAATAATTCGGAAATCGAAAGACAGTTCGAAATTGGCCCGCTCGTGGTCATGTTCGTTCAGAAATGCGATAGAGATTGATTAACCCAGTAATGCCCGAATTATTTTTTTTCTGGTTTTCGTTGTTTTAGTTGTTGAATATTGTTTAATGAGGGGTTTTTTAATATGTCATATTAATATAATTTCTATAAATATATTAGAAGTTAGAAAAAAACCACGTGTCCAAGTGGACACGCTAAGCGTTTACAATAGCAAAAAAACCAAAACAACTAGTTTGATCAACCTACCTAGTACAAGGTGATAAATAAATAAAAAAATACTACTGAACAGTTTTTATTGTTTTTCATGGTAGGTACCTATATAACAAAGCAGGGAAAGCAGGGTTATGCACAAACCCCATCGCACTTCATATGAATCAAAAAACAAACTCCAAAAAACTTTTTGGTTTGCAGTTCGGTCCAACGCATCTCTTTCTTTTGTTGCATTTCTGGACATAATGGTTCATGCTAAGGGTTCATGCCATCGAAGCGCCCTGCATTGGCCAGTCTGGAAGAAGCGCTGGGTCTTCCTGTAATAATAATGTAGTCATTCATCATCAATAAAAAGTTCAAACAAATCGACGGAAGACTTGTCACCAGCGTTGTCATTTTCGATCTCTGGGAATGGTCCCAAAAATGTTCAACCCATGTTCTCATTCTTCTCTACCACAAAGATCAAAGAGACCACAAGAGTCAAAACAACGAGTAGAGTCCGGAGTTTGGTTTTTATGACGTACCTCGGCATCAGCTTCTAACTGTCGAGGATTCAAATTCTCGGCTCTCTCCACTATCTTCATCACCAAAATCCTTATATGTCAAAATTGCTGGATCGTGAGGGGCAACGTAAATATATTCCGGTATCAGAAATTCAATATCGAGAACTTCATTCATGGTGCAACTTCCCCTAAACTGGTCGAAAGTGAAGCATCTGAAAGTAATATATCTCCTTTGAAATGCTATGCCTAAAGCTTAGCGTGGTCATATGGCCACGGTAAGTTTAGTGTAAGATGCAACACACTAAATCAAAGTAATGTGGTATTTTATAACTATGTAGAGATGAATCAATAATACTTTTGTTATTTCGCATGAAAATAAGTTGCATAAACACAAAAATTACAAAATAATACCACTTACCCTCCTCTCGGGTCCATTTTTTCACAACTTCTTATATTCGCGCCAAAGAAATGAAAATATCTCCGTCACAAAACTTTGGTCATGTATGACAGTAACATTTGTCAAAACTTTGACATTTGATAGTACGCCGTGAACAGTTAAAAGTAAAAATATATTACAGTATTACCACAATAACGATTTTATTTTACCCTTATTTGTGTGGCCATTTGGCCACGCTAGGCATTACTGGGTTAAGTACAAAAATCCTGTTGACTGGCTGAACTTAATAACATTGGTCACTGATGGTCTAATAGTGCTTGCTTGACATAATTTTTCAAAAGTTGTCTATGAACTTCTATCCATCAATCCCAGAGTTTCCAAAGACAAAGCAAAGCAAATTGAAAATGGCGTCGCTTAGCCGACTAAATGAATCAAATAAATTTTTCTTCAACTAATTCCTTCTCGTGACTCAATTTATTTTCCATATGCACTTATACATTAACCATACACTTGCAATCATCAATGTTTTTAATGTGTGAATCGTGTGTGCTGTGTGTGCTTAGAATCTGAAATGGTTCTACATGTTGTATCGCAGTAGTAAAATCCAGGTGTTTACATGATTTCGTCGAGGCTCTTTGTGCTACAATGCTACCCACTGTGGAGGAGACGAGAGGGTACGACTTCCAAGACCCGGACAACGCAGAGAAATGGAAGGGCCTTTTCGTGAACCCTTTGAAAAAGGTACCTACATCAATAATCTTGAGCTTGTGTACATTTCGATAGTTTATCGAATTTTCCTTCCTCTTTATTTTGAAAACATAGAAATGAAATCTAGTAAACACTAACAGAATTTAGAAACCTTCAATCAAAAGCTAAAAACACTTAGGTTTGTCATAAAACTTTAAAAAACCTTGTAGTACAATTTACAAGTTCTTAGCTCCAGATGTCACTCCCTGAGAATAATTGGTAACTAAAATAGTTCTATTTTCTTAAAACACCAAATATACTCTTGTATCAAAAGAACAGTATTTAAGAGTTGTGTCTGTTATGAAAATATGTCATTATCATCAACCTCAAAAAGTGCACTACTGGGAAAAGGCCTTACTTATATGTTTCCAGGAAGAAGATTTTAGCCTTCTCCATGGACTGACTTCCCAATTCCCAAACCTCCCCAGACATGACCCTAAGAATGTTGTCCAACCTTGGTGTCAGGGATGCACTATACAGCCAGTTGTCTAAGCTAATAGTTACACCTATCAATATCCTAAACAGGCCTCTCTAAATGTTTTATTTAAGTCAGCTGTTGAGTTTAAATCCTAACTATTACACAAATTATATGTGATCAGAAAAACAGATGACGGCAATGAGTTTCATTCTTTTGCTGTGCGCATCATAAAAGTTGGGGCAAAATGGTGTGAGTGAACAGGATTTCAACCATAAACCAGTGTCTCGTCATGGAACATCTGGTAGTCTGATGATAGAATAGGATGTTCTTATCTGTTCTTGAAGGCTTGATCAGGAGGAACTGGTGCATAGACTCACCTAGCTTAAGGACTATTCTTTGTAGTCTTTAAGATTCCATTGAATAAATGCTTTTTGACTTATAGGTATTTTTTTATTACCTTACTGATGGAACACGCAGATGGCCCACCTGATGTTAAGTGGTAACCATTAGCTATAACACAACATTGCCGCAAATGTCCCATATGTTGGACCCATGCCCTGCAATGCACTGTTGTGTTGTGTCCATCACCTTGAGGCACACAGGTGTTAAGCCTCATGAAGCTGTAATTACTATAAAGTTAATCATCCAACAAATTTGGTCCTGGTTTTCAGGTGTTGGAGCAAATCCATCCAACACTAAATCCAGAAGAGAGCGCTCTGGAGTATGTGGAGTCTCTCTGTCTCCGACTCCTGGCTATGCTGTGTGCTGCACCATCTCCGCTCACTGTTCAGGTACGTTTGCAATATGTTACCACTTACGTTTTCTTGAGCATTATTTAATTTCTCAAGTTAAGTAGTCAGAGGTACGTCCGAATATTACATTTGGCGCCCACATTTTGCAGGAGTTGGTATTCCATACGTGACAGGTTGCAAGCCCATTGCTGCTTCTAGAATACTAACTGATTTCCTCACAATGTTTTCTTTCACTGTTTATGAAATGAAATTGAATGATCCTACTAATATTATAAACGCGAAAGTTTGTAAGTATGGATGGAAAGATGGATGGATGGATGTTTGTTTGTTACTCTTTCACGTTATTCTTTCTAACCAGTAAACCGATTTGGATGAAATTTGGAATAAACATAGATTATTGGATTAACATATAGGCTACTTTTTATCCCGAAAAAATAACGGGAAGGGGAAAAAAACAGCCGCGCGGGCGAAGCTGCGAGCGGCCACTAGTATTGAGTAATGGTGAGTTGAATGTAATTGTAATGTTGTGTTGTTACAATGGTAGGATGTGGAGGAGCGCGTGGGGCGCACGTTCCCGGCGCCGCTGGACAAGTGGGCGCTGCAGGAGGCGCGCGACTGCGTGGCCGCGCGACGCCGCCGCACGCTGCTGCCCATCGACAAGATGCACGCCATGCTGCAGAAGGTACCCATACCCACGCACACCGTCTTGCTATACGAACCTGCCCGCTGATTCGTGCTTATCTCGTATTCCTGATATCTAATTTCAGTTTGCGAACTCGAATTTCTTGCATGGAGATCTGATAAGCGCCCCTAGCGGCCTATGGGCGCATCAACGGATCTCTATATAAAAAGTTCAAGCTAAATCCGGTATCCGGAAAACGAAAAAAGCTCAGAATCCGCCTACAGGTGACTGATGCAATACTTATATACTTTTGTTGTTGTAAATAATCTATTTATACTAATTGTAACAATATTTGTCCTGACTGACATGGACATCACATCGCCTAACCCACTGTTCGTGACTTGAACTTTTCAAGATAGATAGATAGATTAACTCTTTATTGTACACAAAGAAGTAAAAACACAATAGAGGTATATTCAAACCATAAAAGGACCCAGCGGGTATTGAAGTTTGTATGAAAATAATGTCGCGCGCGTTTTGTCTTTGCGACCAGTGGTTTAGGCTATACATTAGAAGTTTCACTTCAATAAAGACAACACAGTCATGCTCTAACATTTTCATTATTTTTATTCCAGGAAGTCCTGTTGTACAAAATAGACATGTCAGTGTCTGTATTCATGACCGCTATACTCGAATATGTTAGCTCGGATATCTTCAAGCTGGCCGGAAACTTTGTTAAGAAGATATCGCAGAAATCTGGATATGAAACTGTTACTTGTCGGGATATTAAGACTGCTATGTGTGCAGACAAGGTATGTCATATCAGCATGTTGTAAACCTTGGTATGTAAGAAACTAAGTGTAAATTATACCAAAAAAACGAGTACTTTAGATCACACGACTGAAGTAAAACTTCTTTAATATACGAAACGATGTGGCTATGAGAGAAAGAACAGTGCTTTCATACCCCCTTTATGGTAGTGTTAAACGTTTAACGCAACCTTGTTGGAAGTCACATAAGAAGTATTACTTCAATAAACCTTGTGGTTCTGAGAACAGTAGACCTCGCAAGCCCTTATAACCATGCAATAAACGACACTCCCCTTTCTCAAACGTTGTTGTGTGTGTTGATTGATGTTGATATATAACGCTACACCTAGCTTTCCCCCTTTTACCCCTCCTCCAATCTTCCCTTTTAGAGTTTTCTTGCAATGTTTTGTGTAGAATTAAGTCCTCAGTATACCTCTCAAATTTGATTGAAAGCCGTCGGTAAATACGCTACAGCAAACTTCTCCCTTTTCCTCCTTATTTGACGACAGATGTGGCGCGGCGGACGAACGTCCCCTTGCGACGCATGAGGTTGCGGGTTCGATTCCCGCCTTGGGGTAAATGTTTGTACGATCTGCAAATATTTATTCCGGGTCTCTCTAAGCTCTGCTTAGCTTGGGGCTAGATGATACTGTGTGGATTATCCAGCATTATTATTATTAATCAAAAATTGCGATTGACTAAATAATTTAATAAATCATGGAATTTGTGTGTAAATTTTTGACAATCTGTTGAAAAATGCTACCTGTAGATGAAGATAAAAGCATTTTTTGGCTAATCACTTTTCTCACTCGGTTAATTATCCCAAAAATTATGCCCTCGAGTGGGATTTGAATTCTTCTTTATGATTTAAGATAAAAAAAAACTCCTAAAGACTAAAATAATTTATAATCTTTTTTATATTGAGTTACCAAAATTACCTCCACCACGCGACTAAAGTAACGAACGGCTGGTAGTTAAAAATATAGATTTTTTGATAATACATTCCCTGATTCCAGGTTTTAATGGACATGTTCTATCAAGAATGGGAAGCGCCGGCAGAATCATCCCCCGGAAGCACGCGTCGACCCCGGAAAGGCTCCCTGTCCTACGCAGAGCTGGTCCGGGACCTGCTAGCTGATGAGAAGCACTTCCTCAGGGACCTCAACCTCATCATCAGGGTGTTTAAGGATGAGCTGGAGAATATTCTGCAAGCTGATACTAGGGTGAGTATTTTAAGCGGAATCTGCCCCAAACTAACTTTGGTACTAACCCAAATTTTGCGTAGTTGGTACTTCATACGTGACAAGTTGCAAGCCCAGCGCTGCTGGTAGAATACTAACTGGTTTCCTCACGGTGTTTTCCTTCACCATTTGAGAGTACTTGATAAATTTAGATAAAACCCCTGTTTATCGAGAATTTACGTCAAATTTTATAAATCGATACACACATGCTAGTGGTTTTGAGGAGATGAAATACCGTGCCTGGAGATTAAAGTCGTGATACTATTGCTTTAAACATTTGGTCCCAAATAAAGAAATCAAGTATTCCTAATAATCTATCTATCTTAATACAATACATGCATACATATTTTTTATTATATGTAGAAAATACCCAGAACACCCGGAATAAATATTTGCAGATCGTACAAACATTTATCCCAAGGCGGGAATCGAACCCGCAACCTCCTGCGTCACAGGCGGACATTCACCCGCCGCGCCACATCGGTCGTCTATTGAACCAACGACCTACAGCACAGGAGGCAGAACTAGTACTAACTGAGCTGTCAGTGTCTAATATAACACGATATTAATGTTGTATTATTGTTGCAGGCAATATCTTTAATATTCGGCAACATAGTGGATATCTACGAGCTGACAGTCACTCTGCTGGGAAACCTGGAAGACGCGATAGAAATGTCTCAGGACTCGCCCACTCCATACATTGGCAGCTGCTTTGAAGGTAACACAACACACTTCAAACATTCTGGATAGAAACGGGATATCCTACTAGTATTATAAATGCGAATGTTTGGATGGATGGATGGATGTTTGTTCCTCTTTCACACTCTAACCAGTGGACTGATTTGAATGAAATTTGGAATAAATATAGATTGTAACCTGGATTAACATATAGGCTACTTTTTATCCCGAAAAAATAACGGGAACGAAAAAAAACTGCCACGCGGGCGAAGCTGCGAGCGGCCGCTAGTGAGTTATACTTCTAGCTCCTGATTGTTTTATAGACAAGTCACAGTCTACACCATACTGCTCGTAGAGACAACATATTTGTCTTGATGCGTAGAACTGTACTAGAAAAGGCCATCAACAAAGCATTGTCTTATAGGTCACGTACGTTAGGCACATGCCCTACGATGCACTACCCTGCGTCCATCAAGGCATACTGGTGTTAAGCCTCATATGGTTGTAATTTCACTGAGAGAAGTTAGAGAATAAACATCTGTGTTTGAACAAACACCACACAAATGGTCCTCGGTGGGAATCGAACCCCCAGCCTACAGCACAGAAGATTGCCAACTGAGCTGTGAACAGTCATAAGGGTTACAAAAATAATAATAATAATAAATTTATTTAGAACGAAAGAAAACGTACATGGATTTGTAGCATACAAAAAATAGCGATAGCAATCATAGTTATGTTTTACAGTTTGCAAAAAACAATATGGAGTCCTTAACTCCTAAACTAAGTAAAAAACTTGTATTTTAAGAATGTTTGATTTGCAGAGTTGGCGGAAGTAGAAGAGTTCAGGGCGTACGTCCGGTACGCGAACATCGTCACCAGGAAGGAGTCGAGGGATGCCTTGCAGAACATCGTCGACGACCCCGTGGTGAGCTCGCACTGTGCTACAACCCACTATCAACATTAATAGTACTAGTATTTAAAGTGCTCATATTAAACTAGGTATGTTACCAGCTGTATATACCGGGTGTAACAATCACTTCCGAATACTAAGTTTTTTATTTTGTTTGTAATCACAATCATGGTCAGAATGCGCAGTTTCAGTTTTCGGAAGTAGTCTAATTACTCCCGATATATCTACCTGTATATACTAGCGGTTCTGTGAGAACAGTAGACCTCGGGAGCCCTTATAACTATGGAATAACAAACACATTCCTCTTACTTATCGTATCTTGAAATGAGGCGAAGAGTGCTGCGGTATCTGGTTTTTTTACTGAATATTTTTAGACATGACATGTATAACAGTAATAAATGACTGTGAATATGAGTTTGGTTAAAAAAACAGCCTGGCTGAACATCACGGCGAGTGCAGTTAGATAACTGTGATTATGAGTTTAGTTAAAACTATTTTGTATGTTTGAATGTGGTGGCTGGTACTGGGGTAGTCGTAACCATTTACCAGTATTTAATCGTGACACAAATTATATTAAAAAATCTCTCAGTTTGTTTTTTAAGCTATTAGGCATCTTCGATTGTGGCAGAGTGCTGCGGTAGAGTGCTGCGGTAGCTAAATTTTTTTAACTGTTTTTAAAATTATGATTGTTTACCGGTTATAAATGACTGTGATTATGAGTTTGGCTTAAAAAAACATTCGGTATGTTTTAATGTGGTGGCGGGTACTGTGGTAGTCGAAACCTTTTACCTGTATTTATTAACCGTGACACAAAGTACGTATATATTACTAGGTGTATATATATTTATTTATTTATTTGTTCACCAACATAATGTACACCAATACATTATAATAGAAAAATACATTCACAAGTGATTAAATTAAGTGCCACTACAATTACAGGTGAAGACAGCATGATAAAAGAATAATGAGCGAGTAACATTATGTACAAAAAAAACTAATTACAATTATAAGAAATACTTACCTAACTTTAAAAAATACTACGACTAAACAAAATAATAATAACAAAAAAAATAAAAACAAATATATAAGAATACTGATTACAGATTTAATAATTAATTAGAAAAATATATTAATTTAAATTGAATCTAGATTTAAGTTTTGTCACATTTTCATTGTCAAGTTTTTTTTATATAACAATATGTATATGTTGGTTGCAGTTGTCAGAACGGCTCGACACGGCGGGTCACGGGTTCCGTCTCGCCGTGAAGTACTACCTGCCTCGGCTCCTGCTGGCTCCCGTAGCGCACGTCTTTCTCTACCACAACTATGTGCTTGCTCTGCTGCAGATAGCACCCGCTAACGACGACAGAGAGAGCTTCAAACAGGTTACTACATTTTTATATTACCCCAAAAATAATTCCTTCGAGTGGGATCTTTGTGATTTCCGTAATTTTTGTATATTTGTGGACGTAAGCACTATAAAAACTAACAAAAAAGTTAGTACTATTATTCTTAGTTCTTTTATCCTACTACTATTATTATAAACTAGCGGCCGCTCGTAGCTTCACCCGCGTGGGTGTTTTTTCCCGTTCCCGTTATTTTTTCGGGATGAAAAGTTAAAAAATTAGTAGGATGATGAGAAAGTTTGTATGGGTGTTTGTGACTCATTCACACAATTATTATTATTATTATTATCTGTCTCAGTTACAAAGTTGACCGATTAGTAACACATCACCACACATTCATAGACATTATCTTTTGTTCCAGGTGGAATGTAATCTTCATCCGATAAAGAAACTGTTAATTAAAGCACTTGGGAATGGACCAAAAGTGTAAGTACCCTTACATGTTCCTACAAGCTATATGCTTTTTTATACATATTTCAACCCCTGTTGCACGTCATAAGGTGTTTAATTTCGGATTTTGTTTCGTGCTCTACGCACAATAGGGTATATATTAGCAACACAGCAATCAGAATCGAT
The DNA here is from genome assembly GCA_947095575.1 of Electrophaes corylata. NCBI lineage: Eukaryota > Metazoa > Arthropoda > Insecta > Lepidoptera > Geometridae > Electrophaes > Electrophaes corylata. The sequence continues at coordinate 195,723 of OX352726.1, read as the reverse complement.
AAAACAATATTTTTATCGGATATGAAAACGATTAAGAGCAGTAGACCTAAGAGAGATTCTTGGGGTACCCCACTGGGAACTTGAACCCAACTAGATAATTATGTAGTTACTGCCTACGATAGCTTACGATGGATTGCTTATATAGGAGATAAACCGGCGCAGAGCACGAATTACTGATAGCTGTAGTTTAAAAGTAGATTGTGGTTTTTTCTATCGAAGGCTTTGCTGTAGTCAGTGTATATGACATCAACTGGCAGACTATTGTCCGTCCATGCCATGACAGTTTGGTAGTCATTAAATAGAATGAGGTTAGAAACTGCGAAATTGGAGAAGCTATTATGTTCATCACGCCTAAGTTTCTTATTAGATCTTCATCAATTTTTTATGAGTTTAATTTAAAGTTACTTCTTTTCAAATGAAAATAAAACCAAGGAAATCGGATCTCATAGCTGCGAAAATAACCAAAAATTCTATAAAGTTTTAAAATGTGTATACCACGTTTCCAGATAGGTTGTAAAATACAACTTATAGAAGGAGCTTGTTGGCGACGAACTAGTTGTCTACTGACAGACGCACCACGTGAGCTGCATAGGACGAAAATTAATATAGGAAATGCATTCTACGCAGCTTACTCACGTGGGATGTCAGAAGACAAGTTGTTTGTCATGAACTATAGCAAGGAAGTGACGGAGGAAGGCGGAGGGCGCGGTGCTCGCTCGGTGCAGTAATGGTAGAGGGCATGGGTATGTGTGGTGTGCAGGGACACGTTGCGGATGGCGATGCGCGCGCGCCGGGCGCTGGCCATCGAGAAGTGCTCCGAGCTCGCGCGCACCGTCGACAACTGGGACCCCAGCCTCGTCGCGCATTGCTGCAACGAGTTCATCAGAGGTACCAACTCCAACTCCAACTCTAGCTCCTGCAGCACCTGCTATAAAAACAATATCTTTATTGAAACCTGCAAGCGTAATTACGTAAAAATTTAAACGTAGTAATCTTTTTAAATTAAATTCAATCTTTTTTTATGCTACTGCTGGTGGAACAAGAATATGTAACCCACCTGATCTTAAGTGGTAATCAACAAAGCATTGCCTGATTGGTCAAGTTAGGTACGTGCCCTACGAAGCACTACTCTGCGTCCACCAACCTAAAGCATATGGTGTTAGCCTCGTGTGCCTGTCATTTCACCGGCACCCATCCCCTTCAAACCGGAACACGCTGCGCTGCTTGGTGACAGGAATAGGCATGGCGGTAGTACTTCCCCGGACGAGCCCTTCACTAAGAGCTCTACTACGTCTATTGGGAAAGGGGAAAGTGTCAGTTATTGCATGGTTATAAGTGCTCGTGAGGTGTACTGTTCTCATAGAATCACTATTAATAAGTATTGTAATGTTGACAGAGGACACGCTGTCTAAGATAGGTCCCGGAAAGCGGATAGCGGAGAGAAGGGCCTACCTGTTCGATGGATTACTACTGCTGTGCAAACCTGTCCCGAGCGTGGTGAGTACACATACACTATGTATCACTATAGTATAGTAGTGATAATATATAACACTAGTTATATATAATACAGTCAACCTTTTTTTTAACGTAGATGTTACCTGATTTTAAGTAGAGCATTACCTCGCTAGTCGCGTGCCCTATGATGCAGTATCATGCGTCCATCAACCTGAGGCATACAGGTGTTGTTACACACCCTTCGAACTAGAACATTGTAAGCTGTTTGGCGACAGAAAAAGGCATAATTGGAGCTCTACTACTACTAAAATATATGATGATAGATATTATAGAATACCACAGTCAAGACGCAGAAATTCCTATTAATGTATTATTAAAGCAAGCAGCAATGTATTATTAATTATCTGCTAGGCGGTCTCAATAAGTATTAGGTTATTGAGAGGTATGGTGTAGAACCCGCAATGGTTCCGAGAGCGAGGTAACGAAGGGAGTAACATAAGCGTGGTGATGGTTGCGTAGGGCGGCGCGGGCGGCGGCGGCGGCGGCGGCGCGCTCGCCAGCGGCATGCAGCAGCTGAAGCTGAAGGAGAAGCTGCACGTCAGGAAGATGGAGCTCATCGACCGACCCGACACCGACGGTCAGTATGCAAGCTACACCTCTCCGCACTAACAGGTCTCCACGAGCAGTAGCCTGTGCGCTGTCTATATGTCAGTCAGGACAAAGATTCTTATGATTGGTGTAGATCATGATTCAGGAAGAACGATTCTGAGCCCTTTCCACCCACCGACTTCCCGTGATTCTAACAATGTCGTCAGCTCATCGGGTAGGAGGACCAATTTTGGACCCTTGATTCTGCTTAATTGCTTTTTTAACACTTGTATTAAAAAGACGCAAATCTTGTCGCATGGACTTACAGATGTCTATTGAGCTCGCTATACTTCGACATGTCCATCTGAAGACTGCAGCCTCATTTAACTGCGATCCAGCAGAACTTTTAGGGTGTGCTCAGAGAGTTTGGAGGTCTATTCGTGCGCGGGTGCTTGGACAACTTCCACCAGCCCGTCGCTTAGTTCGTCCATACTTTCGCATCCACCATCGAAAGCGGTTTTTATGTGGCCGAATCCAAAACTCCGAGAGCTTTACTGAAAGCTCTCGGGGTTTTGGATTCGGACAGGACTTGGGCGAAGAGTAGATTTCCATTTGGTATTTATGGAACACCAACCACTACAAACTACGCCAGAGGTTGCACCTAATAACTTTTTTTAAACTTTCAATAAATGTCTGATGATGGAGGGTTTGACATGGTGTAATGGTGGTGGTTGTTGCGTGTGCAGAGTGGCGTCACGTGGTGGAGCTGTGCGCGCGCGGCGGCGGGTGCGGCGTGGGGGCGGGAGGTGGCGCGGCGGGGGCGGGGGGCGGCCCCGGGGGAGGTGGTGGGGCGGGGGGCGGGGCGGTGGCGGTGGCGTGCGGCTCGTGCGCAGAGAAGAGAAACTGGATGTGCGACCTGGTGATGCTCAACACCAAGCCCATGCTGGACCGCAGCCTCGACAGGTACCACCCTCACACATATCTAACCTCTAGACTTAGTTCTTTCAAAATTTAAAAAAAAATCTACAACGTAACATACGTTGTAGATTTTTTCTAAATTGCCGGTAAAACAAAAGAATCAGATTCTATTATTTCTATATGCAAAAAGGATCATACAAAACGGTAGAAACATCACTGTGAGTTTGTTGGCTGGTTTTCTAGGCTCTTTTTTATACAACTTGCTGATGGAAGAAGCAGATGGTCCACCTGATGTTAAGTGATTACCATCGCCTATAACAAGCATTGCCTCTTAGGTCATGCTTGTTAAGAACGTGCTTTACGATGCACTACTCAGCGCCCATCAACCTTAGACAGCCAGATAAGCCTCATGTCTCGGCCACCAACCATAATTTTTTGATAAATGTTACCTACTATGTTAATTAAAAGTAAAGAAGTAGTAAGTACCTACTTAGATTAGTTATACATAAGTTTTTTATAGGTAGTACTAGTAAATCTAATTTTTAAGATAGGTTAAGTCGTGGCATGTAACAAAAACTTTTGGAAATAAATAAATAAATAATGTGTCTGTACTTCACCGGCACCCACACCCTTCAAACCGGAACACAGCAAGCTGCTTGGTGACAGACACAGTCTTGGTCGTAACTGCCGTCCAGTACGTAGCTTTAAGACGAGTATCTTGTAAATGATTGCAGCATCCTGCTGGACCTGGAGAAGCGACATCCCTTACAGCTGCCTCCAGCCGAATTGTACAGGTTTGCAGTACCGGACTCTCCCGATAACATAGTACTGGAGGAACATAGTCCTCACAATGTACCACTTATCAAGGTAAATATATATATATATACTAGCGGCCGCTCCCAGCTTCGCCTGCGTGGCAGTTCTTTAGAATTAATCAAAACCCTTTCTTAGCGGATGCCTACGTCATAACATCTACCTGCATGCCAAATTTCACCCTGATCCGTCCAGTGGTTTGGGCTGTGCGTTGATAGATCACTATGTCAGTCAGTCACCTTAGAGTTATACATATATTGACAAGTGGAATTTCATATAAACTTCACCCCTTTAGTACACACCATGAGGAATATATCCTGAAAATTTCATATCTCTACGAGCAGTGGTTTAAGCTGTGCGTTCTTTTGATTGGTACAGATATATCGCTTCTACTTTTACATCAGCCTAAATAAATCCACTGCTGGACATAAGCCTCCTCTATACTTCGGGGGGTTTGCCATAGATAGAACGATTGGTGCAGTAGATGTCAGTGTTTAGTACTCAAGAAATTCTGCTGGTGCGTTTCCTTAGTTTCCTCTTACGGCATCCAGAGGAGGTAACGAGAAGGGAAGGTTTTGCCGAGACTCCCCTCTAAAAAGAGTATATAATATACCACTTAAAATAATCTTTGTCCTGACTGACAGCCTAAATTACTGCTTGTAGGGACAACACATTCACAAATGATAATAATTTGTATTGTCCACAGGGTGCCACACTTCTAAAACTGGTGGAACGGTTAACATATCACATTTACGCGGATTTGAACCTAGTACGAACCTTCCTAACCACCTACCGCTCCTTCTGCTCTGCGACTGAACTACTAGACTTATTAATAGAGAGATTCCACATACCTGAGCCTGGGGAGGTGTACGATGCGCCTAGACACGGTGAGTTTGACCAACTTTGGATTGGCACTGCCTAGCTCCTTTAGATAGTAGCGTGATAATATTTTGTGGGGGTGTTGGGAGGTTCAATTTCTACCAGCTAACAAAGTTTGGTCGAATTTGGACTTGCAATTTTCAAGTTATACTCTAAAAACTAACTTCGCTTAACTTAATTTTTTGTTAGTGATACTGTAAGGTATAATTTTATTTATTTTGCGCACGCCAGTACCAAGGATCAAGATGCCTAAGAAGGACCATAGTCCTAACTCGTCATTACTTGAAATTGATTTAGGTAAAGTATCAAAATTATGTTAACTAAGTATAGTTTTCATTATATTCGCATTGCTGTGTACAGACTCAGGTGAGTTGCTATTACACCCAGAGAGACCTACCACTGCTAAATAGGGCAAGTCCACTGCTGGACATAGGGCTGCTCCCTCGTATTAGGGAGGGTTTGCCAATCGAAGTTTTATCCCACCTGACGAAAAACTCTTAGGGTCAAAACCTCATACGGTACTTTAGCGACCGTGGCTCCATCTACAGTTTTCAAAGCCTTATTAAAAGTTACATTCAGTTGAATCGCCGAAACATGTCATCTGATTGAATTTCATAGTTTAACAATACCCCAAAGGGCAGTTTGCAAGAAAAAAAATTGTTTAATAGTTTTATAATACTTGCATATTGTATTTCCAGCTGAAAGTATAGAAAGCGTGGCGAGCAGCGACGCTGAGAAGCTGAGCAAGAACACGGCGCGGGAGGACTGGAAGAGATATAGGAAAGAATTTCAACAACCTGTCAAGTTTAGGTAAGTACCAAACGTAGACAGTAGTTGCTGCAGTAAGCTGCGCTCCGAAAAGGTTTTACAATAGACTACATTCCGCAGGCGGGTTATACATAACACGGAAGAGTATAATCAGCCAGGTTTAGTGTTTGTGGACTATACCGCGGGTGTAATAAGACAACATCCGAATACTCTAGGAACGTGTTGTAACGTAGTCTAATTTTACCTAATCAACCTATTTAAGAGATGTCGGAGGTATAGCGTAGGTTGATAATTAAACCACGGTTAACATAAATATAGGGTATAATAATAAAGCTAAATCTAATTACCTAAAGTAAGTATTAAAGTTAAATGGGGGAAATATAGAAAAAAATGGGGGAAAGTTAAGAACTCAGGTCGCGGTTCTACTCGTCTCCGAAAAACGATGCTGAATCTCCTCTAGGTATGCCACTGGCCTTAGCTCTTCTAGGAGGGACAGCCAACGAGTCCAAGTCCTGGCTTCGTTGTCTGGTACTTCTTCAAGTATCGTCCAGCGTCCCGAGGTTTTCTTCGGCCCGTAGCGAACTCAGCTGGGCAGTGAAGGAAGCCGGAGAAAGAACCCTGGAATCCCCATCCAGACACTTTAGGAAAATTCCGGTTTTACTGTTTGACTGCGACATCCCCTTTTTCAAGCGTAAGCGCAATGGCATGACACCAAGCAGAAAGTAGTGATCGATGATGAGGCAGTCAAACAGTGAAGAGTACATGGAATATGAAATAACAGGAAAAGTAGGTACGTACAAGTAAAGTGTAATACTAAACCTAGAAGTTTAATAATGATTTACAATGCGATAATGGAGAAATAATGTTTGTGCAGTGCGATGCGATATGATGGTCAGTGATGATAAAATAGCGTAGGCAACTAAGTAATACCCATGCGCACTACACTACAATGGTTCTATGCACAGTAGTTTACAAAAAAGCGGCCGAGTTAATTGTCAAGGTCAACGACACCCGACAGATTTGCACTAAGCTATAATAAGGAAAACACTCACCCAATTTGGGGTTTTAACACGGCACAGAGTCTAGATTCTAAACTAGATAGTAAACTAGGTATTCCAAATGCAAGTAGGTTGGTAACTCAAGAAGAAGTATGGCACAAAGCTAGTACGTGTGCGCGTGATTTCAGTCCCGAGTCCTCTCACGTTCTCTGACCGCTAGGCTTCGACAGCGGTCACCTACCTCTCGCCCCCCGCGCCTCAGTTCTCAACGGTTCATGCCCGTGCTACCAACATACAGGACTCATTAACCGTTCAACCTTCCGTGTGCGCGTTTACGGAGATGGTTTAGTCGACAGTAGGTCTACCATGAGTTTTTACAATCTACAGTCGCTAGCGACTGTAGATAAAAAAATGTATGAAGATTTGTACAGCGCCTCTAGCGGATAGATGGGTACTAAAATGCGCAGCATGAGTCACGTAGTTAACTATCCTACGTCACTGTGTAGTAAACTATACTACAACGACTGTAGATTGGCCTTCATTTGCTTAGAAATTGGTACCATGAGTTACTAATTTGACAGATGCCATAGTAACGTACTATTACTACTGTAGTTACGGCACTCACCGATGTTTTGCTTCGTGAAAAGACTATAGTTTGTGATAGATTTTGTGATTTTTCAATTTAAAATGCTTAATAAAGCACGTTTTGTCATGGAATTATTCTGCCGAAATGCCGAAATAGAAGATAAACGACGCGAACAAAGAAAGTTTCAAAGTGAGATGCGTGTTCTTCCACTCAAACTTTTATATAGTGACACCAAATTTGTGAAATTTTATAGACTAAATAAAGAAGCTTTTTAGAAATTGTGTGATTTATTGCGGCAACATACGGATAAAAAATCAACACAGAGAGTCTCATTAGAATCAAAGTAGTTTGTTTTATTTAGATTAAAATGGTTTTGCAGCTCATTGAAACAACTAAGTAGGTACCTACTTAATTAAGTATTTTTTGTAGGTGTTATGTGCTCTATTATTCTATGCTCACGGTGATTATCAACGTGTTGTTGGAGAGGCAATCCATTTTTCTCAAGAAGCGATGAGTTCATATATTGAAGAAGTAACTGCAGCCCTAAACCAGCCAACTGTTGTGAACATGTTTATTAAGTTTCCAGCATTTTTAAGTTTATAAACACTACGCACGCGAGCATCCCACCGTCGTCCTTGGTCGTGTAATTTGACTAACTTGTAGCAAAAGTAAACAAAATGCGAGAGCTAAATGTAATTGGAGCCGTTGTAACACGAATAAATTTGGGCTTCATTAGATTGAATCGAAATGAGAGAGTCAGGCGACTCTCCACATTTGTCGGATAATAGTACTTTGTTATTTTATCTTCTGTCGCTATCATCGTGCATTATTTAAAAAGAGATGTAATGATGCCAACCTAACAACGCTAATCTACATAGGGTGTAGTTGTAACTATATCATAAGTGGCAAGCACCAACACTACTCATGGTACCGCTCTTTATGCTATCTATACAATCTGCGTATCTACGTAACTACGGTAGTAACGTCAGGTGTTTTTTCTGTGAAATCTCATGGTAGACGTACAGGTAGGATTAAGTCATGTAATATTTATTATTGTGTAAAATTGATCTTAATATTTTTAGAAAATTATAGTTACGTAGAATCCCGTAAAAACTAAAATAAAAGACTGTTACATACCCCCCTTTTTAGACCAGGATTTTTCCTAGGAAAAATCCCAATTGAGATTAAGTTAATTTAAAGTCTTTGACATGCCATGAGCCTAAATTGCGCCCTGTCATGTCCTCAAGTTCATAAACTAGTCTAGACCTCTTACCTATAATGCGACACTTCACAAATTTAGGAGCTAATTTTTTCGAGAATCTTTTGTCTTTGTCACTAAGATAGAATGTACGCTTCCAAACTGTATCACCCACATTAAACTCCACGTTTTTTCGTCTTAAATTATAATTATTACTGTTTCGCGAATGAGCTTTTATTAGAGAGAGTTGAACTTTGTCAAAAATTTTTCGAAGCGCACCCAGATTTTCAGCGTAACTATCACGTGGTGTAAACACGATATTGTCCCCTAAGTCCGAGTCAAGATAGTGTGATCCACAGCTTACTAATTCACGACCGAAAACGAGGAATGATGGAGTAAAACCAGTTACTTCATTCACAGCGCTGTTAAGTGCAAATTGAATCTTTGCAATATTTAAATCCCAAGCTCGATGATCATTGTCGATGAAAGTGGAAACCGCTGTCATTATAGTTCGGTTGTACCGTTCAACAGTGTTCACCTGAGGGGTGTAAAGTGGTGTATAACAAATGTTCGGTATTTTATATGATTCAAGCAAATAACGCATAGTATTGCTGGTGAACTGCCTGCCGTTATCCATCAGAAGTGTGCTTGGAATTCCATGCACCAAGAACACATGTTCTTCAAGAATACGAACAATTATTTCAGCAGTGGCGCGTTTAATGGGAAAAAGCATACAATATTTTGAGAAGCAGCAAGTTATTACGAGCAAAAACGTATTTTGTTTTCTAGTAACTGGTAATGGTCCAACCAAGTCCATGCTCAACATTTGGAATGGACGACTACATTCTTTAGGCCGACCCATTGTACCAAGCGTAGAGTGAGTAGGGTGTTTATGAGAAAGACAAGTATCACAATTTGAAACAAAATTAGCTACGTCCTGATACATATTTGTCCAGAAATACCTTTGACTTAACCGTTTGTGAGTTTTAAAAATACCGAAGTGTCCAGAAGTTGGTTCAGAATGGTTTTGGGAAATTATGTTCTGACGTTGTTCTATCGGAATCACTTGTTTCCATTCAAATTCCCTAGTCAGTGGATTCAAGGATTTCATATATCTGAATAACGTATCGTTTTCGATACGATAGTTTAAAAACGAAGTAGGGGACCTTTTACATCCATCAAAAATGTTTAAATACCAAGCGTCACTAGTTTTAAGGACAGGAGTATTAGGTGTAGGATCAATAGCAGCAACTGGCACAGCGCGTGATAAGCTGTCAGGGACAACATTTTCTGAACCTTTTCTGTGTTTTATTTCAAAATTATAAGTGGACAGGCGTACACCCCACCTAGCTAACCTTCCTGTTGGGTTATTGATATTGAGGAACCATTTGAGGGAAGAATGATCCGTGTAGACTGTAAAGGTAAGGCCATTTTCCAGGTAGCATCGCCAGTGTTCCACAGCAGATAAAACTGCTAGAGCTTCACGCTCTGTAGCGCTGTAGTTTCGCTCTTGATGAGACAGAGATTTACTCATGTAGGCAATAACCCTTTCCTTCCCTTCGAGTGTTTGAGTGAGAACAGCTCCGATACCATAGTCACTCGCATCAGTGTGCACTTCAAAGGGCTTGGAGTAGTCGGGACAAGACAGAATAGGTGCGGACACGAGATGAGATTTAAGTTTACTGAATGCGTGATCAGCTTCAGATGACCACGCAAATGGCGGTGAATCCTTCTTTTGAGAAGTTAGCTTATTCAAAGGGGATGCTAGTGAACTAAAATTTGGTATGAATCTACGGTACCATGAGGCAGTTCCCAGAAACCGCCTAACCTCTTTGCGATTTGTAGGTGTAGGGTAGTTGACTATAGACTCTACCTTTTCCGGATCGGCTTGCAGACCGTTAGAGTCAACAATATAGCCTAAATATTTTAACTGACTCCTAAAAAAATTACTTTTCTTGAAGTTAATAGTGAGATTTGCCATCTTTAATTTTTCTAAAACGCGATTTAGCAAAGCCAAGTGCTGTTCGAAGCTATTAGAAATGATGATGACGTCATCGACAAAAACAAAAACCTTATACTCAAATTCCGGTCCATAGAATAATGCGTCCACCAGCCTTTGCTGGGTAGCAGGTGCATTTGTTAGGCCAAAAGGCATGGATTTAAATTGGAAGGTACCTCTAGACGGTATGTAGAATGCAGTTTTTTGTCTATCTTCCTCTCGAATGAGGATTTGCCAAAAACTTTTAGAAAGATCTAAACTTGAGAGATATCTTGCGTCGCGAAGGTTATCTAGAATCTCGGAGATATAAGGTAGACTATACGCATCCTTTTTAGTTACGGAGTTGAGTTTACGGCTATCTAAGCAAAACCGTAACTCGCCGTTCTTTTTGGGTGTCAGAAGAACCGGAGACGACCATGGACTTTCACAAGGCTCAACAACATCCTCTAGTAGCATTTCGTCTAATTGTTCGACCAAGATACGTTGTTTTTCAGGTGACATTCTATAGTACCGCTGTCGTATAGGGGTAGCAACACCCGTATCAATTACGTGTGTAATTAAGTGAGTACGACCAAGACCGCGCTCTTCATAAGAGATTTTTCGAAACTGAGATATCATATGGTCGGCTGTAGGCTTTTGCTCGTAGGATAAAAGTTCGTACGACCGTAAATTGTGAATCTGTTGATCTTCTAAATCAGTAGTAAGTATGTCGTCAGAGTCCTTAAAGTATGAAATACGATCTAGATATTTAGGAAAAAGGCCGAAAACTCTCCAAAAATCCATCCCTAATATTAGGGAATGCTTAATGCCAGGAACCACGAACACCGTAAGGGTGTGAGTTTGGTCTTGAAATTCTATGGGAAGCTGGAGAGTTCCAATTGAATTCAGTTTATTGCCACCAGCAGCCACAAATTGAATTTTGTCGCTCACCTCTAATTTAAAACCCGCACTTAGTAAGTTCTCGTGACTTCCGTTACCTAAAATAGTGGTAGAAGAACCTGAGTCAAGAAGACCAATGAATGATTTTTTATTAATATTAACAGAGACGTAGGGTCGAGATCTATCAACTTTAGGGTTATTATCGCGGATCGACGAGACAGCGTTATAAGTAGTGAACCTTGAAATAAAATGTAACCATTCCTTCCACTCGGTGGGATCAAAATTAGTAAGCCGTGGCTCGATAACGCTCTCCCTACAACCCTGCCTTATCAGTTTTTTGGGATATCCTTAGTGCTCTTTTCGATGATATTCTTTTTGCAATCAGGGCAGTCCGAACGACGAACACCCTTTTTACCACAGCCAAAACAAACAAGAAACCGTTCTTGTTTGCAATATCTTAAGGAGTGGTCGTCCGTTCTACATCTAGGACAGAATCTTGTATAAGAAGTGTTAGGTGCTAGAGCTGCAACTGATTCCCCTGCTTGCAAGGCTGAGACACTATTATTTTTAAGATGGGATGTATTAGCGGGACTGTGGTCTTTGTAAGCAAAATCCGGAGCAATAGTAGTAGAAGTCACCTTTGGTGGTTCACGAAAGTGCGAGAATCTATCTTGGATGTTTTCATAACCACGACATGCAGTCTTAAGCGATTCTATAGTTTTAATATCTGGGCAAGCCAACAAGGTACTAGCATAGCATGGACGAATATTATGAAGTAAGATTTCAAGCTTATCGTCCTCGGAGAAAGACCTATTTAAACGAGAGAACATGCCGTGCATTATGGATAAATAAATGGTTATATTCTCTGTTTCACCCTGAGTGCGAGATCTTATTTCTGCAGCAAGCTTATAGTCATAGTCGCTACTACTGAAATCTTCTTTTAATAGCTCACACAATTCGTTCCATGACTGCACCTTGTCTCTATTACAACGATACCAATGTAAAGCGTCATCGACAAAGATCTCATATCCCAAAGACAAAATTTTCTCGTAAGAAATGCCCCTAGACAATACAAATTCCTCCACCCTTATGATAAATGAGCGTACGCATGTTTTACCAGAATATTTTAATTTGCTTATCTCAGAAGTCATATTACGTTCACACGTCACTGAGACAGTGGAGCTAGCTGACTCCGTAGTAACTCCGGTAGCTGACGATAGAGAGCTTATTGCTAGCCTTGTCTGAGAATTATGGGGTCGAAGAGCCAACAGTTCCTTATACAGTGCCTCAAAGGTTGTTTGGCAAGTTTTGTGACCACCTGCTACAGCATCAATACCACTTAACCTATTAATCCTATGGTAGATATGGTGAAGTATGGTTTCTGTTCGTATAAAAAGATTTTTGTCAAATTTTTGCCTCAGAGACATTAAGTTATTCTGAGATTTTACAATACTATCTTGAAGGCCACTTAAATCTTCTTCAGGTTCTAGATGTGACTCAAGAATGTCCTCTGACTGTAAGTCCTGCGCAAGTTTAACTATCTGCTTGCGCAGCTCCTGAACCGATCCACTACTACCACCGCGTAATTCAACCTCGTATTCTAGCTCAGCCTTTTGTAATGACAGAAATTTTATAATATACGCCATATTGAGTGAGTGTTGCGAAAGCTTAATAAAAAAAACAGCTAACTGTCACCAACAAGCTTAAATACTAATTTTAACTTATATGTGGTACAAGGTAGAAGTTATATCAAGGTAGAATACAATTTAAGTAAAATATGACAAATATTTTTAAAATAACCACATGTAAGTCAGCGATACAGAGACTTAAAACTAAAATAAAAAATATAGCCAACACCAAGGAAAACTACTAAATGCGGAAAAAATTAACAACGCAATTCGGAGACGATTTTACCTGTAATTGGGCGCCAATGTAACGTAGTCTAATTTTACCTAATCAACCTATTTAAGAGATGTCGGAGGTATAGCGTAGGTTGATAATTAAACCACGGTTAACATAAATATAGGGTATAATAATAAAGCTAAATCTAATTACCTAAAGTAAGTATTAAAGTTAAATGGGGGAAATATAGAAAAAAATGGGGGAAAGTTAAGAACTCAGGTCGCGGTTCTACTCGTCTCCGAAAAACGATGCTGAATCTCCTCTAGGTATGCCACTGGCCTTAGCTCTTCTAGGAGGGACAGCCAACGAGTCCAAGTCCTGGCTTCGTTGTCTGGTACTTCTTCAAGTATCGTCCAGCGTCCCGAGGTTTTCTTCGGCCCGTAGCGAACTCAGCTGGGCAGTGAAGGAAGCCGGAGAAAGAACCCTGGAATCCCCATCCAGACACTTTAGGAAAATTCCGGTTTTACTGTTTGACTGCGACATCCCCTTTTTCAAGCGTAAGCGCAATGGCATGACACCAAGCAGAAAGTAGTGATCGATGATGAGGCAGTCAAACAGTGAAGAGTACATGGAATATGAAATAACAGGAAAAGTAGGTACGTACAAGTAAAGTGTAATACTAAACCTAGAAGTTTAATAATGATTTACAATGCGATAATGGAGAAATAATGTTTGTGCAGTGCGATGCGATATGATGGTCAGTGATGATAAAATAGCGTAGGCAACTAAGTAATACCCATGCGCACTACACTACAATGGTTCTATGCACAGTAGTTTACAAAAATGCGGCCGAGTTAATTGTCAAGGTCAACGACACCCGACAGATTTGCACTAAGCTATAATAAGGAAAACACTCACCCAATTTGGGGTTTTAACACGGCACAGAGTCTAGATTCTAAACTAGATAGTAAACTAGGTATTCCAAATGCAAGTAGGTTGGTAACTCAAGAAGAAGTATGGCACAAAGCTAGTACGTGTGCGCGTGATTTCAGTCCCGAGTCCTCTCACGTTCTCTGACCGCTAGGCTTCGACAGCGGTCACCTACCTCTCGCCCCCCGCGCCTCAGTTCTCAACGGTTCATGCCCGTGCTACCAACATACAGGACTCATTAACCGTTCAACCTTCCGTGTGCGCGTTTACGGAGATGGTTTAGTCGACAGGTAGGATTAAGTCATGTAATATTTATTATTGTGTAAAATTGATCTTAATATTTTTAGAAAATTATAGTTACGTAGAATCCCGTAAAAACTAAAATAAAAGACTGTTACAGTGTACAGTTACCTATAACAAGGTCTTATAGAATATCACTTGGCGGACAGTCAAATGCATTTAGAGAAATACATTTTTTTTACTGTTGTAACTATTGACCAGCAATGTATTGCGTATTAGCGCTCCGCCGCCGCCGGTTATTGACCTGCCGCTGCTCGGCGAGGTCAACGCACCCGGTCAGATGATCGTGTTTCATTTAGATTTCGGTTTTTGGTGTCCTGTCGTTTTTAAGCGTTTTTTAATAAGATAAATAGGTATTGTGTATTTAACGAAGTATTGTCGATATTGATGTCGAAAATACGAAAAAACAGACTAAAAGAATCTATTTTTTCGCGATTTTAGGGTTCCGTACGTAAAGGGTAAAGGGTAAGGGTAAAACGGAACGTTTTGATGATGAAGTGAATGAATTGTTTCAGGGTAATAAATGTGATTCGTCACTGGGTGGACCAGCACTTCTACGACTTCGAGCGCGACGCGTCGTTGCTGGCGCGCCTGAGGGAGTTCCTGGAGTCCGTGGACGGGAAGCCGATGCGGAAGTGGGTGCAGAGCGTGCTCAAGATAGTGCAGAGGAAGGTAACCTATATCTGTTACAGCAGTACTAGCGAATACCCGCGCGTCTTCGTCCACGTGACGCTGTTTTCATCCAAACTCTAACCCTTCTGCATCAAAAGTCAAAGTCAAAAAGCATTTATTCAGTAATATCCGCAGGGATCATCTTGAAACGTCTTAAATCTAGGTGAATCTAAGCGCCAGTTCCTCGCAACCAAAAATAATGTAAATAATGAAGCTCCAGTGTGGTGCCAATCTAATTGAATGCAAGACAGAAAACATGCTTTCAGGGTTGAATTTCAGGAATTTCTTTCTTAGTGCACCTCAACAATTACTACAGTATTTACAATCAGTTATCAGGTCCCCAAAGTACAGGCTTTGCTTAGTTTGGGGCTAGATGGCGTAATATGTATTATTATTATAATCTATTCCATGACTTTGACTACCTCCTTAGATGTCCTTATTGAATCTTTTATATCTACGATATTAATAAGTACCCTCATACTTTGTACTAAAATATGAGGAGATCTACCGTGCCTGCAAATGTAAGTAGTGAAGTTATGATTGTTAAATAAATAAATGTGTTGTTTCAGTGTGTAGAAGCAGAGAGCGGGTCCGGGTGCGGGGTCGCGCACGTATTTGACCGCGCGCCTCCGCACATAGTGCGCCACGTGGCCGATCCTGACAAGTACAACTGGCACCCCCTGACCCTGCATCCGCTGGAGCTAGCGCGGCAGCTCACTATACACGAGTTCCAGCTGTACAGGCTGGTGAGTACTCCTCCGCTCCTCCTGGAGCTAGCTAGTCAGACATACCCAAGTTCGTATTCGTGACAGACTGTAAGGAAATGTAAAATACGTTTATGTTTAATTTTCAGGTAAAGCCATCAGAGTTGGTTGGAGCGGTGTGGACCAAGAAAGACAAAGAAAAGACCAGTCCCAACTTGCTGAAGATCATCAAACACACCACTAATGTAAGAATTATAATTAAGTACCATACAGATCTACCTTTCTGCACTGTAGATTAAATTTAATAGGTTTAATTCATTACAATCGTTATCTTAGAATCATCATAAAGTCAGGTACAGGCGGCGACGTTCTTACCGTTTTGTGTAATCCTTTCTATAAAATAATATAACATGAAGTTCTAGGGTGGTGCCAATCCAACATAGGGAGGGTAATTACTTGTTCACCTATTATTTAGATGTTACAAAGAATGTTTAGGAAGAGCATTGATGTCCTAAATACCGAGAAACTTAGTTAGAGTTCAATAGCGGCCCAATTATCTGACACTCAGCATGGATTCCATCCGGCGATAAGCACTACCAGCAACTTCCTCAATGCCATGGCTTATATGATCCCTCATGTAGATGGATAAGTGCAAGTCGATGCATATTTGGATTTTTAAAAGGCCTTCGACTTGATCGATGATGATATCTTGCTGACAAAGCTGGTGACTGTGCACTATCAAGTTGCTATAGTTCTTCGCGGGCTAATGAGGCAACAATATGTAAAGCACGCAAGATACAAATCGCAACCACATTTTACCAGAACAGGTGTGAGCCAAGGAAGTAACCTGGGGCCGCTGGAATTTATTCTGATAATAATTATATAGATAATTTCATGCTTCCCTGATTCATGTGATATTGCACTAGGGTATCCAGTAATAGTTATAACTTGAATAAATGTACATTGTATTATCTACTTACCTAGGAAGCTGTGGCTTGAAATAAGGCCCTTCAATTAACTTCCGTGGATCGATAGCAAGTTTAACATTGTCTATTTGCGACATAGTTGTGTATGTAAGAGCGGATGCGGTTTCAGTTCACGCGGTGGATGGAGAAGTGGATAGTGGAGAGCGAGAACCTGGAGGAGCGCGTGGGCGTGGTGTGCCGCCTGCTGGAGGTGGGCCTCGCGCTGCGGGACCTCAACAACTTCAACGGCGTCCTAGCCGTGTGGGCGGCCTGCGGGAGCGCCGCCGTGCATCGACTCAAGACCACATTCCAGGTACCTAGGCCCCCCAGGTGGAGATAATAGTAATAATAATGCTGGACAACCCACACAGCATCATCTAGCCCCAAGCTAAGCAGAGCTTGTGTTATGGGTACTAGACGACTGATATACTTAATACAACACATTACATGCATAGATATTTTTTAAAATACATAGAAAATACCCAGAACACCCGGAATCAATATTTTGTAGATCGTACAAACATTTATCCTAAGGCAGGAATCGAACCCGCAACCTCCTGCGTCGCAGGCGGACATTCGCCCGCCGCGCCACATCGGTCGTCACCGAGATCGAACACAACCTGTGAGACCACCATGGCAAAGTCAAAGTCAAAAATCATTTATTCAGTAATATCCGCAGGGGTCATCTTGAAACGTCTTAAATCTAGGTGAATCTAAGCGCCAGTTCCTCGCGACCAAGCCGACTAAGAACCGGCATAAAGCTCCAGAGCTGGTGGTAGTACAACGTAGTGAGATGCATGTTGTTCCAGATGATCCCGCTCCGGCTAGTGCGAGCGCTGGAAGAGTTCCGGGAGCTGAACTCGGACCACTTCCGGCGCTACCAGGAGCGTCTGCGCAGCATCAACCCGCCCTGCGTGCCCTTCTTCGGGATGTACCTCACCAACATCCTGCACATTGAGGAGGGAAATCTAGGTTTGTACTTGCCGAGTTGTGGGGTCAGAAATTTAAGGGGTTACGTTACAATTGAGCTCAGGGTAAAAATACTGAAGACTGAAGTCAAAGCGTATTTATTTATCTAACACTTTATTGCACAATCTAAATATGTATAACTCAAAGGTGACTGACTGACTGACATAATGATCTATCAACGCACAGCCCAAACCACTGGACGGATCGGGCTGAAATTTGGCATGCAGGTAGATGTTATGACGTAGGCATCCGCTAAGAAAGGATTTTGATTAATTTTACCCCCAAGGGAATAAAATAGGGGATGAAAGTTTAACGGGAACGGGAAAAAACTGTCACGCAGGCGAAGCTGCGAGCGGCCGCTAGTTATTCTGTATAAGTTTACAAAAGGCGGGCTTAATCCTATGAGCATTTACTACCTTATTCCTTACTTATTCGCCGAATCAAAAAAATACCGTGCGTTTCGCTAGTGATATATATAAATAAATAAATATGTCAAGACATTTTTACACAACATCATCTAGCCCCAAACTAAGCATAGCTTGTACTATGGGAATCAGATGACTGATATAATACTTATATACTTTTTTTGTAAATACATACATAGAATACAAACAACACCCATACACAGAACAAACATTTATGTTCATCACACAAATGTTTGTTCTCGGTGGGGATCGAACCCACCACCTACAGCACAGAAAGCAGGGCTACTACGAACTGAGCTGTGACGGCTGTCTAATTAATTGTGCTGATATATAATTTTGATTTGCAGATTACCTTCCGAACTCAGAATTAATAAATCTATCTAAAAGAAGAAAAGTGGCGGAGATCACGGGAGAGATCCAGCAGTACCAGAACCAACCTTACTGTCTCACCGTCGAGCCGAGGACTAGAGTAAGTATAACCATACTTTAATGAAACAAGCAGATGGCCCACCTGATGTTAAGTGGTTACCATCACAAAGCATTACCTCGCAGTGCGTCGATCGACAGGCATACAGATGCCGGAACACGCTGGTAGTACTTTCCCAGACAAGTCCGTTACTAATAGCTAGATAGAAGATAGAAAACACTATTGCACACCACATATTATGAATTTACAAAAAAATACAAAAGTAACACAGTGGAATAATACAATGGGCGGTTTTATCGCTCAAAGCGATCGCTTCCAGACAACCTTCGGATGGACTGGATACGGTGAGAACGATAGAAGACGGTGGTGTAATAGCTCTACTACTACTAAAATATTGGTTATATTAAATTATTTTATAACATATTTAATATTTCCAGGCATTCCTAGAATCGTTAGATCCGTTCCCGGGTAAGGATGACAATGAGATTACAAACTACTTGTACGCGCGGAGTTTGGAAATCGAACCGCGACCACCTGTCAAACAAATGCAGAAGTTTGTAAGTACCCCCTACCCTCTGCCTACCTCTATTACATAGGCTACATAGTCCACTGGTCTGACTTTAGCACAAAATCATCACATTAACAGAAGCCCCAGGCCGTCAAAGGCAACGACCCCGGGCAAGTCGTGAAACATGCGGTCACTGACCCCGCACCGGTCAGCTGAGCGTATTTAGCGTATGCTCTCGAAGCGGTCTCATACAATATTTTATCAAAACCAATTCAGTATATTGGTTTTTAAATCAAAATAACTGGTTTACGTTGGCAGTTTGCTATAGACGTTAAGCTGGAGGCCTTGGGGAGGCCTAAACACTTGGTCTTGTTCATAGTTAGTTTACTTGGACTACTAGTGTTTGACAGCCGTCACAGCTCAATTGGTGTAAGCTCTGCCTTCTGTTTTGTAAGTAGTGGGTTCGATCCCCACCAAGAACAAATATTTATGTGATGAATATAGATGTTTGTTCTCTGTTTGTGTAAGATATTTAGGTGTTGGGTTCACTTATTAGAAACACGAGTCCAAAGTACGAAACACAAAGTTTATTAAAAATATCACGGCAAAGTTAGCAACAAATAAAACAGACTACTTATGACACTAATTCACTAATTATAAGCACATTTGCGAATTTCGGTAACGGCGAGTGACGTGACCGTTCTCTCTCTCTGATCTTTTGCCACTGGCGGGCCGGCGATGCAAACCGAGCCGCGCCTGAGCCGGCGGCCCCCCCCGCTGAGGTGCGGGGCGCTCGGCACACACGTCCCTCCTCTTACCCCGCACGCATCGCGCCATACTTGTGCCTTGTACAAAGCAATGTGCGATGTAATAATACAAAATACCTTAGGTACCTACCTTGGTATATCTAATTACCTACCTAGATGTAAATAAGTTTTCTACAGTTTGTTATATTCTTTTTCTTTTTACGGATGGAAAACTCAACAATAAATTATTTTTATACTGTATTCCAAGTGTTTAAAAAAATAATTAAAGTATTCTATTAGTTATCTGGTTTCCCATAGCACAAGCATAGCTCAGTTTGGGGCTAGATGGTGCTGAGTCAAATGTATAAGTAATGTTTGTGTTTCAGCCGCGAAGATACCCGGAGCTGTCGCTGAAGCAAGTGAAGATATCCCGCCGGCACCAGGACTCGGGACATCATAATAACAACGACGACACGCTCAGTGAGTATGAGTAGTTCCCTCAAACGGTGAAGGAAAACATCGTGATGAAACCAGCTGGTATTCTAGCTATGTAAGTCTATAGGTACGTGACCCGCGCCGACTTCGTTGAGCGACAAACATTTTATTTTTTATTTTTCGGGTTAATATGATAGTCACAAATTACGTGGCTTTCTATTGGTAAAAAAATACAATCTCACAAACTCACAAATTTTACCTCTTTATAATATTAGTATAAATCAGGACTTCCCAACCGGTGGGGCGTGCCCCCCTGGTGGGGCGTAGAGAGATCTTAAGGGGGCCATGAAGATTTCGGATTTTTGAATCTAATTATTATTATTTATAATTTATAACGCCTATCCCCATGGGAAACAGGTGTTATTTTATGTATGTATGAATGATTTAAACACTACACTTACACATATATAAAGTAGTCCCACCTAGTTCCAATCGGTCGAACTAATTGCTAAATCACTTTTTTATTTGATACGGTACTTAGACTAAACAATGATGAAAAATTTAGGGGGGCATGCAAATATTTTTATAAACTGGAGGGGGGCACCTTGCAAAAAAGGTTGGGAAACCCTGGTATAAATGCACAAAATACATAGTTCAACTAGCTATTTACACTGTTGCAAGTGATCTAGAGATCGCTTAACTATTCCAAATGTATTTGTACAGGTGTGTCCCAGTTGTCTCCGACGGGCAGCACGGCCTGGGACGGACAGTCTGTGGCTTCATTGCCGCTTCATCACGACGAGCACAGAGGTAAGCATTACCTAAACCATTTACTAAACCACCGGAAAGTAAACTTCATGTCTATACGAGCAGTAGTTTAGTCTGTTACTAGAGGCTACTCGCAGCTAGCTTCGCTCGCGTGGCAGTTTTTTCCTGTTCCCGTTATATTTTTGGGATAAAAAGTAGCCTATGTCCTATTCCAGATTACAATCTATATTAATTTCAAATTTCATCCCAAATCGGTCCACTGGTTAGAGCGTGAAAGAGTAACAAACATCCATCCAAACAATCGCATTTATAGTATTAGTAGGATGTATGTCAGTCAGTCAGAATTCTTATAATTGTATGTTATAATGCTGATTGTATATGTTTCAGGTAGCAAACAGGATGACAAAGGCACGGTAGTCAGTCCGCGGTTAGAGCGATGCTCCTCAAGCCAGCTCAGTTTGTTCGACAAAGGACTTGCATTGTTTGACAAGAACAAACCAAGCATACCCAAGTACGTATACTAGTCATACAAACTGACCCACTGGTGGAAAATACAATCTTTTCTTGTCACTGTATCTTGCATTGGATTGTAAATATCCTCCCTCATTTAAAATCCCTCGGTGAGGAAGTACCCGAGGTAGACAGATTTTTTAATGATTTAAAAATTGAAATAAACACGCTGGAGCCAAGATGGTCCACCTAATGCGTTGCGGTAGCCCATTTTCTGCGTTAGTAGTAGTCAGTAGTAGTGTTCTTAATGAAGAGCTCGTCCGGGGAAACTAGGAATAGACTTGAGAACTTTGATGATTGTACTGTTAGTTTTATTAGTGACTATTGGCTTCGCACGGGTTTTAATAAAGAAGGATATAATATAGACTATGTAACCCGGGGATAGTGTAGCTTCCCAACGATGAAAGAATTTCTCAAATCAGTCCAGTAGTTTTGGAGCTTCTTCAATGCAAAGAAACAATCAAATCTTTTCTCTTTATAATATTGGTATAGATACGATAGATGTGTTAATAGATGATGTATTATTCCAGGAGCAGTGCGAAGGAGGAGCCCCCCTCCCCGCGCGACAAGCACTCCCCCCGGCACGAGCGGTAACGCATTATTCTAATATATTTTAATTATATTTAATTAATACAAATAAATTAAACTCATGCATACTCAAAAGATAGCCTAACTGGAATGTCACGCAAAATCACGAATCCTACTATTCTAAAAAAGTACATGTATACTACCTACCTACTTTATAACCTCGGCCTGGCTCCATGTAGCCATCCCCTACTCAGGGTTCATGTGATACCTAACTTACACATAATAACAATGTTTGAATCGAAACTAAACCATGTGAAAGCAATGCAGCCCGCACGGCAGTTTTTTTCTGTTCCCATTATTTTTTCGGAATAAAAAGGAGTCTATATGTTGATCCAGGTTACAATCCACATTTATTCCAAATTTCATCTAAATCGGTCCTCTGGTTAGTGCGTGAGTGAGTAACAAACATCCATCCATCCATACTTACAAACTTTCACGTTTATAATATTAGTAGGATCTGTTTAAATCTATATAATGCGATTTATTCACAAATATGTAATTTTGTTAAAATAAAAGTTGTACTGTGTTGCTCTGAAAGAGATTTATTTTTATGAAACCCATGTTATAAGTACATAACAGATATAAACTAACACATTAATAATCAAACTTAGGTACCTACCTGAAAGAGAAACAACATTTAAGTAAACTAATATTCCCAGGGCGTCGACGTTGGAGCGCAAGCCGGCGCTGTCTCCGCGCGGCGCTATCGTGGACGCGGAGCTCTTCTACTCTCGGAGTAACGACCATCTAGCTAACAACAAGCCTATACAGGTACCTACCTACCTACACCTATTGTAACTACATAATATCTTTGTCCTGACTGACTGATATATTCGAAGACTGAAGTTCGAGTCCGGTCGTGAAGATTTTTCTGTTCGAAAAATGTATTTACGCAATGCTAGTGCTGTCAATCAGTGAAGGAAAACATCATGAAGAAACCACTATTATCTTAGTAGGGAAAACGGTTTCGATTTTTGTCTTTGGTGGCATTTTAACATCTTTGGCAACATTACTTGAGGAAAGTAAAAACATTGGCGAAATTGTGTGTCGAATGTCGGACAGGTGTCATAAAGAAGAGAAGAATAAAAACCGGCCAAGTGTGAGTTGGACTCGCGCACGAAGGGTTGCGTACCATTATCTATAATAAAAACGACAAAAAATCACGTTTGTTGTATGAGAACCCCCATAAATATTTATTTTGTTTTATTTTTTAGTGTTTATTGTTATAGCGGCAACAGAAATACATCATCTGTGAAAATTTCAACTCTCTAACTATCATGAGATACAGCCTGGTGACAGACAGTCAGACAGCGGAGTCTTAGTAATAGAGTCCCGTTTATCCTTCGGGTACGGCACCCTAAAAATGATTTATTATTGTACAGGAGCGAGTGCCGCCCTTGTTGCCGCGGAAGGACGCCGGCAACTCCACCCTCACGCGTGTTGGAGCACCCGGGGCTCCCGGGGGGGAGGACAGGCCCCCGGCGGTGCCTCGACGCCCCAACTCACCCCATCATCCACGTGAGTACTGCACCCCGAGTGCCTCATCGACCCTCACCATACTAACTTATTTTCTTTTTTATCTGTGTAACTGTAATGAATCTTTTTATAGTTTTATGTGTATCTGTGATTTGTTAATTCTCTGTTGAAATTTAAGAAATGTTTAGTGTTCTCTGTTATTTCTCTGAATTAACTTAGTTTAGGTAATTGTGTTATAAACAATTACAACAATACCATTTTCTGTACAAGTGACTATTCTAAGAACGTCTTATAGATGTCAAAAGATGCAAATAAATGAACTTAACTTATCTTCATATATACAGGTTGTAATTCAGAAAAAAATCATAGCACAAAAACTGAAAAATCGCGGAACATTGGGGGTGATTTGGGTACCCCAAGGGGTGCTCTATTTCTGGACTTCCGCTTGACATTATTTTTTGGGACACCCTGTATTAAGACATTCTAAGGTGGTCTGAAAGAGATCGCTTTCAACGATAAGACCACCAATTGTAACTCTGGTTTCTTAGTATAGAAACAATAATAGACAATGTGAATTATATACAAGATAATATACAGGAAACACTGTATATAAAATTATTTGTTTCAGCGTCTTCGTCGATAAGTGAACCTCCCCCCGAGCCGCCGGACAGGCCCCTGCCTAGCCCCAAACCTGACTTGTTAAGGTAATCACAAGCATTATTATATTGAACACCATATAAATATATTAAAGGTTCGTCTGTTATAGATCCGCCTTCTGCACTGCGGGTTGTGGGTTCGATCCTTACAGGGCAAATATTTTTGTGATGAACATAGTTTGTTCTGTGTCTGGGTTTTATTTTATATAAGTACTAAGTAAACTAAGTGTGTATTTACAAAAAAACTGTTTATAAGTATTCTATTCTATAGACAACCGATGTGGCGCGACGGGCGAATGTCCGCCTGCGACGCAGGAGGTTGCGGGTTCGATTCCCGCCTTGGAATAAATGTTTGTACGATCTGCAAATATTTATTCCGGGTGTTCTGGGTATTTTCTATGTATAATAAAAAATATCTATGTATGTAATGTATTGTATTAAGTATATCAGTCATCTAGTACCCATAACACAAGCTCTGCTTAGCTTGGGGCTAGATGATGCTGTGTGGTTTGTCCAGCATTATTTATTTATTTATTTATTTTATCGGTCATCTGGTTCTCATAGTACAAGCTATGCTTAGTTTGGGGCTAGATGATGTTGTGTAAAAAGTCACAATTATTAATTCACTCACAACTTAAATGTATTCAATGAGCTTGCAACCTGTCGCGTATGGAATACCAGCTACTGCCAAATGTAATATTTAGACGTACCTCTGACTACCTACATTAGACATTGTCAAATAATCTTGAGTCGGTACTTAGTCCCTCCACGTTTAACGCAACCTTGTTGGAAGTCGCATTAGAAGTATTACTTCAAAAACGCACGGCTTAAATTATTAGTCCAAAATACTTGGAATTTTCGGGGTATATTCAAAAACAAGGCAAGCGTTAAAGTTTGTAAGAAAATAATTCCACGCAGATGAAGTCGCACGCTTTAGCTAGTTTTGTATATCCATCGAATATATTATTTAATAATTGTTACAAAATTCATTATCGCTGCTTTTTTACACAAATTTAACGTTATCATATAGAATTACACAAATTATCAAACATATGTTGAAACTTAATTAACTAGTAGATAATGTACGTGTCTGTCTTTCTGTGTTAACTGTGGACTGGAGTGGACGGGTAAATCTATTTGTTTATTTATTTTGTGCATTAGACGGGTCTCAGACTACCCTCTAAACACTAAAGGATTCTTAATCTAGAGATTTGAATATTTTGTGAGGATTGAAAACTTAAAGAACGCTACTTCAATCCTCAGGTACGGTAGATATATTCTCAGATCTCTTTATACTAAATATCGATTCATGATTATCTGAGGATGTCTAAGGGGGTAGTCAGAGGCAAGTGCGAGTCGGACTCGCACACGAAGGGTTTTCTTCTGGCTAGTATTTGTTGTTATAGCGGCAATAGAAATTCATAATCTGTGAAAATTTCAACTCTCTAACTATCACGGTTCATGTTATACACCAAATGGCTGATAGAATACTTATATACTTTTTTGTGAATACATTTACAATACATACTTGGAATACAATATAACACCCAGACACAGAACAAACTACTTGTCTACGAGCAATAGCTTGGTACTCTTTTAATATTTTCAATAAATTTATTTCAATTCCACGACATTTCACCACTACACCTATGTTAACAGTGTGTGTGTTTGTGTTAGAATGCCGACTGTATCTCCGAAGCGATCTCCGGCGCCGCAGCCTCCCAGTCCGGCCGTGCCCTCCGACAGGTATGCTTCTATACTAATATTATAAAGAGGAAAGATTTGATTGTTTGTTTGCATTGAATAGGCTCCGAAACTACTGAACCGATTTGAAAATTATTTTATCAATAGAAAGCCACGTTATTTGTGAGTGACATAAATATTAACTCAAATAATAAAAATAATTTTTCGTAGTAGTTGGATTTGCAAAGAAAGTTTGAGAATAGTTAAAGTATGTTGTTAGGAAACTTTAATTTTGACATTGTTTCGTGTTAGTTATATAAATGTGAATATAATGTAAGTATGTCCTGTTTCCCCCACAGGACGCTCGCGTTCAGCTTCCCCTCCCGGGGAGCGCCCGCCCCTTCTCCTCCCGCGCCGCCCCTCACGCCGGGACATCGTAAGTTACCTACCCTCACTTTTCATTTATACAATATGTGGGTATGTACAGTCAGCTGCACTAGAATGTATACAATTCGTAACTTTCAAAATGATTTCACAGCGGTGCTAAAAATATTTACATGACAATTTATTCAATAAATAAGTGAGGACACTAACTAATTTCATGCCTTTTTAGTTGTAGAGGTGTAAGAGCTCATTATTATGCCGTAATACCGTTGTGAAAGTTACGAATTTTATACATTCTAGTGCAGCTGACTGTACCTCTAACAACCCCTTCTAAACACCCTCAAAGAATCTTTGAGTTGGTGCTACTTAGTAGGCCCTAAGAGATCTGAGGGGGATATCTACCATGCCTGTGAATTAAAGTGTTGAGGCTGTGTTTTTAGTGTCATTTTGTTATTAATATTATGCTTTTAGTTCCATGTTGATACACTAAAACTTATACAATAACTTATTTTGTGTAATACAGCTAGTTCAACGTGTGGAACCCCGCCGCCATTACCTCCAAGACGAAGAAGAGATTCCACCGCACCGCACACGCCCTTGCATTTGGTAAGTTTTTCAAGTAAGCTTCTTTAGCTGGTGAATACGTGACGAGAGCGTTACGAAAAGTGTGATCGGGCGAGGCGAACGAAAGTTGAAAGGGAGTTATAAGTTAGTGAACATAGAAGGAGAGAGAGTTACGTTTCGTATATTAAAGTTTTATAGGTTTACCTTACCACATCACACAAATGTTTGTCGATTGTCACACAAATGAGATCGAACCCACAACCTACAGAAGGCAGAGCTACTACTCTGAGTTGTGAGGCCAGTTATTAATACGTTATTATATAAATAATATTTATTGAATTAGAGATATATTTCACATTTATAATATAAGTAGGATTTGTTTCAGTCGTCGTCGTCAGGTGCGACGGCAAGCGGCGCGTCCCCGATATACGGCGCGACGGTGCCCCTGCCCCCGCTGCCCCCCGCGCCGGGCGCGCAGCCCCCCTTGCCCCCCCCTGTGCCCCCGCGGCCCGCGCCTGCGCCTGCGCTGCTGCGGCCCGCGCACTCCGCCATCCTGCAGCGCCGACAGCACACCAACAACAACACGTAACTATACATATTTATTATTGCTATTCAAAAAGTACATTCACAAATACTCTCCTCTGAATGCCTAATTATGGTATCCCCTCACCCCTCTGTCTTAGATGAAGTCTAGAATATCATTTTTGTTTGCATCTTCAATGCACTTCTTAGAATATAAGATTCACAGATTCAGCCGTCTCCAACCGACCGGCTGCATTCGCTCCATGTACTTATGATTCATTAGTAAAATTACCTCGAAAAAGTGTGAACGTAATCATTTACTTTTCATTTAGAATTAATTAAAGTTTAGTTTTTTAAAAACCCGTTACCACGTTCTCAAATCAACAATACCTACTTATCTAGTTTTGTTTGTTTAGTTTCGTAATTTTTTTTTCTCTTTCGTCGCTTTTTGTAATCGTACCTTTAGCGGTTCTTTGAAGCTTGGTCGCGCGGTACTGCCGCTTAGATTCATCGATCATCTAGCATTTAGCTTTAAGACGTTTCAAGATGATCCCTGCGGATATTACTGAACAAAATATGCTCTTTGACTTTGATAATGAATCCGCACAACATTTTAACTGATACCTACTAATATAGTTATGCTGTAAGAAATGTTTTTTCTTTTTAATACAACTTGTTGATGGAACAAGCAGACGGCCCACCTGATGTTAAGTGGTTACCATGACCTATAACAAAGCACACACACATTACATTACATTATATTTAATGTCTCCAGGTCGGTAGCTCCCCGGCTGCCGCCGAAGCCGCCCCCAGTGTCTCCCCGGCCCTAGGCGCCAGCGACACTGTGTACGACACTTGTGATATTCTATGAACTATGTACGTTTGTCAGTTGTGTCAACTGAACATACTGACGACGCTCCACTATGCGACTACCTGAACATATTACTCTGTGTACACATTTATCTGTGAACACATTACTCTGTGAACACACTACTCTGTGAACACACTACTCTGTGAACACACTTGTCTATAGTGTTTCACTTATAAACTTGTGAGTATTGTGTTGCTCTGAATACCATAATGCCTTCTCTCAATAGATGTTATAATACCGTGTTACTAACTAAACATATTAATGTTACTCTGAACAATACGATTGCCTATTGTGTTACTAAGAATCATTGTGTTACTCTGAACACTTCATTATCATCATCTTGTGTTATGTATTGTACGTGGACAATGTACCTATATTTTTTAAATTTGATCTGAACAAAGATTATTCTAGAAATTATTTAAATTTTAATTTGTATACCGGCTCTCAATAGACAATACCCTTGTGTGATATTCTGAACATGTAACTAAGTATAATAGTTCATTTTGTAACTAAATGGTCATTGTGTTACTTTGAACACAAAAGTGTCCCAATCTTTTATCATATTTTTTATGAATGAAATCAAGTTATTTTACGTTAGAATAGTGAAACACTATTAACTTAGTTGTTTCCCAATTTTTATGATCCCTATTACAAAAAATAACTTTAAATAATAAAATGTAACTAAATAAATCGACGGACTAACTTGAAGAGGGTAAAAAAAACGATTTTGAGGTAAATTAAATAATAAAAATGTATATAAATGACTAGCGAGCGAAACGCGCCCGACTTTGTTCGCGTGATCCTATTTTCATACAAACTTCCCCCGCTGTACCCGTTTAGGGATTGGATTTCGGAAATTCCTTTATTAGTACACCACGACGAATATACCCTGAAAATGTCAAGTCTCTACGAGCAGCGGTTTAGTTTTCTATATGTCAGTCGGTCAGTCAGTCGGTCAGTCAGTCAGGACAAAGATTATGTCTCGCGAATAGATCAGCAGCACAAATATTTGTGGAATTTGATATTAAAAATGTACAAAATCTAAATTATGACAGTGAAATTAAATTTAATATGTACATTCCAATGTTTGAATATTGTTAGAGCGTCGATATTTAGGCTTTTAATGTAAAATTAGCAAAATTAACCCTTTGAGCTGTCATCAATTCATTTAAATATCATTAACGTAATGAACTCATTTAAATTAAGAAATATATGAATATGCAGTTGGTCCATCTGATGTCGAGCGGTAACCTCTGTCTATAATAATTGCCCTCACAGTTATTATGACGTAAATTACCTTAAAAGTGTGAAAATAAAAAAAACTTCTCGCTCATTTAATTGTTACTTTAATTTATCTAATTAACTCCTAAAACTTGTGTATTTTTTGTTTGTTTTGGCAACAAGGGTAGTTTTGTGGTCAAATGACCTCCCGTGTGACTATAGTATAATGTACTATATCCATATTATAGTATAGTGTACTATATGTTTAATAGTAAGGCTACGCTTACACTCGAAATACTTCTATACAAATAAATAAATCATAAAAATAATTTTAAGTAATAATTTTGTAAATATGTGCAGTGCCAATAATCTATGTAATATAATTACGCTGTTATATATTAGATTTAGTAGAAATGAATGCATTTAATGTAAATATGTAGTAAAATCATCTATTTAGTATACATTGTTATAAAGTAGTAAGGTAGGTTTCAAACGTACAAAATGAAGAAATCCGTCGAACCGAGGTTACTGAGGTCACCGAAGCTCTCAGAACTAGCAGGCCATGTAACTCGCAGAACCCAACCTCTGGGGTGTAAGGGTTCTCGAGACCACGAACCGGAGAACGGTACGATGCTCTCTCGTGGGAAGTCAGATAGAGAACTCGATATCGTTCCTGGTGGTAAAGTGCAGGACTAGGTCCAGCAGTGGACTGGTACTTCGCTAATGATAATGATGAAACGTACAAAATGATCTTCCACAGAGTAGAAAGTATTTTTTAAAAGCTACTTTGGCCTAACATATATTATTTAAATAATTTGTTATATAAATAAAATGTAAATTGCAGTTTTTAAAACAATGTATTGATATTTTTAATTGTTTGTACAGATATGATTTAGATTTATGAGATAAGTGACAGAACAAGCAGATGGCCCACCTGATGTTGAGCAGTTAACTCTGTCTATAACGCATGCATTACCTCACAGAGCACGGCCGCCGCGGACGTGCGCTACGTGTGTGTATATTGTAACTCAAAAATAGGTCCAAAATTTAATAAATATTTTAAGAAATGTATTATTTCTTTTATTTTATAGTATTATACATACATTTATTAAAATGTTTTCCTATACCGTGAGACATCTCTCACGGTGAAGACGTATCGCTGACTATCCCTCTTAGAAACCTTCAAAAAATCTAAGGATATCGAACTTCTTCACAACCTGAGGATTAAAGTTGTGAAGCTACTAATTATTATATTATTCATACCAATAGAGCACCCGTGGTCTGGTGGTAGTGACACCGCCTTCTGATCCTAAGGTCATAGGTTCAAATCTGATGATGCATTAATGGATTTTTTCGTTCGAATTATTTATGTGCAGTGCCAGTGCTCATCAAACAGTAAAGAAAAACATCGTGAGGAAACAGTTCTAGCAGCGGTGATGGGCTTGCAACCTGTCACGTATAAAATACTAACTACTAACTACTAAGAGATTTGAGGGGATATCTACCGTGCTTGGTAGTCGTGATAATTTTTCTTTTTTTTCATTCCATCATCTTCCTGTCCTTATTCCACACTAAGCGGGGTTGCACAATACTTTTTTTCATACCAATGAAACAAAAATACAAATTCATAATTATTTTATTTCATCAATAGTCCAATACTTCAGTTAAACTTAACAAATGGTCCTAAGAAATAGAAAACTCAACTAACCTTCACAGAATAATTGCAAGTGCCAAGAGCTTTCAGGCCCTAGGGCCCCGACAACGGGCCGAAGTGCCTAAACAAATCGTATTTTTAAGATACCTTATGTCACTGCTTCTACATTTTGTACTTTACCGTATCTGGATAGATTTGTTTTAAAAATAAGTTAGGTAAATAGCAATTTTCCGACCCGTTGCGTCAACCGCGAAAAATGGTTATTACAAATTTGTTTAAAATTAAATTTCCTACAGTTTTGGTTCTCATATATTTGTTGCTAGGATCGTAATGATTCCTAGGATCGTTGACTGAATGATGTGGTTTTTACTGTCGTGCATTACTAACGGACGCTCGTAGGACGCGCGTTAACCATCCGTAGTGAAATACGGACGGTTCTCTAGCGGTTCACTATACCTCGCAGTGCTTCTCTTATGTAACGCAAACTATAAAATAATAATAATAATAATAATAATAATAATAATAATATTTATTGCGGAACATAGGTCAAATACAGATCAGATATTTAAATACGCAGAACGGAATCTCTATGTTACCAAATTGGTGTACAATAATATTTCATTAAAATTACCATGCAATTCATAAATATAATAAGTCATAAATTCCATCAAAAATAATCTAAATTAAACATCATAACCTGAATTTAAATATTAAAAATGTCAAAGTACCTATCTACATGTATATAATGTCAATTTAATAGTTCATTTATAGAATAAAAACATTTTTCCTGAAGCCATATCTTTAGACTTTTTGTAAAATTATACAACGATAGATTTTTTATGTCATTGGGTATGGAGTTAAATATCCTACCACACATAACGTAGCTATTGTTTAAATACATGGTAGTTCTAGGAATTTTGGGCATAACAATTCTGTCCCGGTTTCTCGTGCTCCTTGAATACAGCTGGTCAGCTTTTACAAATAAGTGACTGTGTTTTTTAACAAATAGAGCAGACTCCAGCATGTACAAGCTGGGTAAGGTGAGTAGTCTGAGTTTTTTAAATAGCGGCTTGCAATACAATTATGCTAATTAGTAAAATACCAACTACTGCTAATGTGGGTATGTACCAATATTTAGACGTACCTCTGACTACCCCTCTTAGACATCCTCAACGAATCTCGAGTAGGTAGGTACTTGGCACTTATAGATCTGAGGGTATATCTACCGTGCCTGAGTATTACAGTTGTGAGGCTACTTCATATTTCATCTAAATCTAGCGGGTCTAAGGCCTACATTTTAAATCAGTTTGGGATAACACAGCATCTTTGCCCTGGTGTATAGACAAGGCACAGATTTACCCGCTGCTCTTAGAGACGCGACCATTATAAAGTATATTGGTCTTATTGTGTGTGTGTTTAAAAGGAACTTCTGAAATTTAAACTTTTAAGGGTTGAAATTTGTAACAAATTAGGCATCAAACAAAATCGCATGGGAAAATTTTTTGGTTACATCTTTAAAAAGGAACTTCTGATATTTAACCCCTAAAGGGATGCTGGGGGTTGAAATTTGTAAGAAAATAGCGAAATATATCGCGTGGGAATCATTCAGTGGCTATAACGCTTTATATTATAAAATGTGTAAAGGCAGTGAGCATACATAATATATTTTTAATATACCTTAGCTTAGTTTCTAAGCGTAATGCTTAATTCTAAGTTTCTTCTTAAAGAAAGGGTTGATGGGGGATGGCGACGACGGTTTTAAGTTTGTCTTGATCGGCTTTTTAGAGCTATCGAAGGGTATGCTCGGACTCTGTCGCACACTTTTGTAATAATCCACTGGTTTCTGCATCGAGTTATTTTTCAGAACAAACTTCACCTTTTTCGGCGTATCAAATATCTTCTTAGTGTCGTATTTAATTTCTTTTTGAATTTTCTCCTTTTGAAGTTGCTTGGAGAAGGTTTTCAGTTTGTTTATAAGTAGCGTTGGCGATTGCACCTTGTCTTTCTTAATTTTAAGTTTCTCCTCTACTTTTGTATTCTTAGTTCTGGCTGATTCTCTCAGCGTCTCTTGTTTATCGCTATCCTTTTCTTTCTTCTTTACTTTAACTTCTTTTACTTTCTTACTTGGACTTACCTTGTCTTTCTTAATTTTCTTGTCGTCAATTTTCATTTTCTTAGCGACATCGCCATTTTGTTTAACTTCGCCAATTTGTGTGTCTTCTAGTTTACGCTTATGAGTTTTCTCTTTTAAGTTCTTATTCTTTTTCTTATTCTGGTTTTCTTTATTTGAAGTGTCTTTTTCTTCATTTTCTGTACTCGTAGACTCAACTAGCCACACACCATTCTGAAACGGAAAAATATATGTTACTTTAAACTTTCTTTAAAGTCAAAGTTACATTCAAAAAAAGTTTGGCGGTTTTAATGTTCACGGTTATCACGACTAACACGGTTTATGAGATACAGCCTGGTGACAGACGAACAGACAGAGAGACAGCAGACCCTTAGTAATAGGGTCCCGTTTTACCCTTTGAGTACAGAACTTTAAAAATGGTTGGAACGCCGTCACATATAGTTACTTTAGGATTGTACTGAACTAATTCCTTTTAACTTTTTAAGTAAGTAGGTAGTGGTTAGTGACCCCCAACCCAGGGGACCCCTAGAGTGGAGACTGGATGTACTTACTTTAGGTTTCTTTCTGTGTGTCTTTTGAACCTTCTCTATATCGTCAACGATGCTCTGACCGAGTCTGGTCTTCCTGAGGAGGCGCTTCCTGTGCTTCCTACTCAGACCTGGAATATTATAAAATATTAGTTTATCTGACAACCGTCACAGCTCAGTTGGTAGTAGCCCTGCCTTCTGTGCTGTAGGTGGTGGGTTCGATCCCCACCGAGAACAAACATTTGTGTGATGAACATAAATGTTTGTTCTGTGTATGGGTGTTGTATTGTATTCTATGTATGTATTTACAAAAAAAAAAGTATATTAATATTCTATCAGTCATCTGGTTCCCATAGTACAAGCTATGCTTAGTTTGGGGCTAGATGATGTTATGTAAAAATGTCCTGACATATTTATTAAAAAAAAAAAATTGTTTTGACAGCCATCACAGCAAAGTTCGTAGTACCTCTGCCTTTTGTGCTGTAGGGTAGTGGGTTCGGTCCCCAATATTTGTGTAATGAACATACATGTTTGCTCTGTGTATATTGTATTCTAAATATTTTTACAAAAAAAAGTATGTAAGTATTCTATCAGCTGTCTGTTGTGTCCCATAGTACACGCTTTGCTTAGTTTGGGGCTAGATGGTGCTGTTTGGAAAATATCATAATATCATTATCAACCTTCATAAGTCCGTTGCTAGACGTAGGTGTCTATATATTTAGGGGGTGGTTTGCCTCAGTCAGCACATAGTTGGTGCTATAGATTGACTCGTACAGTAAAATAAAAAGTCTTTATTGGGAACAAACTTATAGGCAAATAACAAACTTGCAGAAGTAAAATACTGTGTCGCAAACAGTCGGTGTGCAGGGCCCTAAGCACGACCTGGCTATCGTGACGCCAGCGTCATACTAACGTTACCAAAATGTGAGATTTTGCACAGCGCCTCTATCGTGCGTAAAGAGAACTAAAATTGGAAGCATGAACACTTTTGAATAGAATAGAATAGAATATACTTTTATTTAGCATAGGCATAATTACGTACGTAAAGTAAACGATAGCTAGGTCCGTAAAGTAACGTAATTCGACAGGAAGTAAATCGGTTGTCGTTCGTGCTACCATATATCGTATCCGTTACCGACCGACCGTACGAAAATGGAAATCGTTCGAGTTTACCCCCCAGTACTCAGGAGATGGCTGTTCATTTCCTCGTGCGTTCCCTCGGACCCTCCTAGGGGACCTAGTCCTAGGGGACCTAGGGGGGGTCTAAGCCGAGACCAGCACGAGAGTACAATACCTCTCAACTTGAGTTCATCAGTGTCCGACTTGATTTGCGCCTCCAACGCCCTGAGCGCTCGCACGGACCGCTTCGGCTTCGTCACCGCCGCCGCACCGACTTCGTCCAATGTCCGCTCTCGCAGCGGGTACTCGCCCGCCGCTAGCTTCTCGAACCTGAGGACCACGACCATCATGAAAGATATATAAAACTTATTAAAAGCTTAGTTAGAGGTCACGTAGTCGCGAGGAACTGGCGCTTAGATTCACCTAGATTTGACGACCGATGTGGGGCGGCGGGCGAATGTCCGCCTTTTTGACTTTGACACTTCTTAGGTTAAAGGTCACTCCACAAGCACAGGTACATTATTTATTTATTAATTGGGAAACCAACAGCGATATAAAAAGTAAAACATAAACCTTATTTATTTTTTTATAATTTTATCTGATACCCCACCTGATGTTAACTGGTAATCATCACCTGTGAGAATGGTTTGCCGTGCAGGTCACGCGCATCAAAATGTGCCTTACGATGCATTGCACGAGGCATACAGGTCCTAAGTAGGAATAGAACTTACAACGCAAAACGCAGAACTACTACTAGAGACAGAGCTGTGAGCTTCTTACCGTTGCATGCAGATCTTGATCCGCTTGTGTGCTTTAGAGGTAGACTTGCCGAGCAGCTCCCTGAGCGTGCTCGCGAGCAGGCTCGCCGGCACCGGCAGCAGGGGGAGCTCCACGTCCACTCTCCCGGCGCGAGGGTCCAGGGGCTTCTCAGACCTGCGAATAGGACAAATTAAAAAATAATAATAATAATAATATTACAAACAACATGTTGGAAATATTGAACCATGCCGTGCATCTGTATGTAGGTACACCATCCAACTTGTCCGGAGTCTGGAGATCATGAGATTGATTTAGTAAATAAATTGTCTGTTATCTGTCAATGATGACTCTGTGACATTGACAGCTCCAGCTTTCTAATCTAAGTTTATTCCCCACTCTGTGTTGCAAATGTCCGCTCTGTCTGTTCTGAATTCCCTTGTGCACCGACTACATGTCTTCCTAGTTGATTTTCAAGTATCCCAGTTTATCGTTGTAATCATACTCATATGAAAGTGTAATTTTTCACTAATCAATAATATAGTATTGGTCGTGTGATATAATCGTTTCATTTAGCCACCTGCACCCAACATCCTACATCTGCTCCATGTGCTGATGCCAGGTAGAAAACTACTCTGCCTGGTACTCTGCTCTACACAACAGAGACAGCCTGAAATTTTTTATTGACTGACCTCACAAGTCAGTCACGAGGACAAACATTTGTATGATGAATATGGATGACCGGATTCGAACCCACTACCTTAGAATGTGGGGTGGTCGCTTCCAATATAACACCGGTGTTCTCTACCAAATCTACCTTTTGCTGAGAGACTGACCTGACTGATATACGCAAACTTAACGTGGAAATAAATGTTGTTCTCATATTGAAATCTGATCTTTTAACCATTTCAGAGTTTCAGACACTTGGATTATTTTCTATTATATAGTTACTCACTGATCATCAATCTCCTCATCACTGCCAGCATCTCCGTTCTCCCGACCTTTAGGATCCTCTTCATCATCAGACGCCAATTCCAAGGCTTCCGGTCCGCCTTTCGGACAACCCATCTATAATGAGAGAGCACACCATATACTTGACCGAACGAGAGAAGTGTCTCAGTCAAAAAATGCATGTGCTTTAGAAGTAGACTTGCAGTCGATTTGATTTGAGTATTGAAGGGGAAAATAGGGGCTCCATTCCCTCTATTTCCCCCCCTCAATCTTCAAATCAAAATTAGGGTAGCGTTATAAATCAACAGATTTCAATCAAAACACAAAAGTGCAAAAGTGGTCCAAATTTCCAGCACTCTTGAAAGCTAATAAATAGCAATCAATTACCCTCTGCCAGGCGCGCGTCCTGTCGGCGTAGAGGAGGCCGGGCTCGCTCTGCCGCAGCAGCGCCGTCAGCAGACGTCGCGCGCCGGCTGCCAGCGTGCCCTCCTCGCCCAGGCACGTGTAGTGCACGAACGGACCCACCAGCGACGCCAAGCTCGTGCCCGCCAGCGCGCCCTCGGACACCTGCAACACGTGCACTCTATATGCTCTACTCCGACCCTGAATGAATACGTGTGCATTTATAGGCGTCAAGTATGGGTTATGAACAAAAATGTATAACACTTTGAACATAAGCGAATGTAACATGTAAGTCAAATTGGGCAGTCAGTAAGGGTTTTAAGGTCGTCAATCAGCTACTGTAAAAAAATCTCTGCTCAGCCGCGACCTCGCTGAGGAGGCGCTGGTGCAGAAGAGGTCAAAATCAGTTCTTTTACTCAGCTTGTTGAAGTTATCACTTGCTCGGCACATGTATGAATTTTGTCTGTAATTGGTAGAGACAGGAACATGCAGTGGGACAGTAAACCCAGTTATTTACCTTAGCTAGTTCCTCTAGGAAGCAATCGACGATGTGAAGACGCATTGACGACGCATTTCTCGCGTAATGCGGCGTTTTCACGGCAAATAAACCTGAAAAATAACTGTACATTACTCACAACTCAGTTGGTTGCCTTCTGCGCTGTAAGTTCGGTGACGCAGGGTAAACATTTCATAGATGTTAATTCTGTATGTGATGGTTATTATATTGTATCAATATCCGACGACCGGTGTGGCGTGGCGGGCGAATGTCCGCTTGCGACGCAAGAGGTTGCGGGTTCGATTCCCGCCTTGGGATTAATATTGTACGATCTGCAAATATTTATTCCGGGTGTTTTCTATGTATAATAAAAAATATCTATATATGTAATGTATTGTAATAAGTATATCAGTCATCTAGTACCC
This sequence comes from Electrophaes corylata, assembly GCA_947095575.1. NCBI lineage: Eukaryota > Metazoa > Arthropoda > Insecta > Lepidoptera > Geometridae > Electrophaes > Electrophaes corylata. The sequence continues at coordinate 158,015 of OX352726.1, read as the reverse complement.
ATAACACAAGCTCTGCTTAGCTTGGGGCTAGACGATGCTGTGTGGATTGTCCAGCATTATTATTATTATTATAATAAATGATTGAGAGGTAATTGATGCTGTTTAACTCAGATTTTGGTAAGATATGTTTACATTAGACAAATTTGTGCAAGATGCAAGAGTCTGAAAAATAAAAGTACCTATTTTTAAAAAATACTGCAACTTACCATCAGTACCGGACAGCATCTTGGCATATTTATCACAACTGGCAACACTCCAGTCACAGCGAGCGAGGCATCGGAGACTGCCTCTCAGATAGCGACGGACCAACTAGGAGGAAGAACATTGTCATGTTACAAGTGGAGGCCTGGATGGACTTCCTTTATCTGAAGCTATGTTTACTGCTGTACAAAGCAGTGCTTAAAATTTCAACACTCCTACTAGTATTGAAGTCATCTAGAATTACGTACAAACAATTTACCATCAAAAACTTATCCATCCGATGCTGGTCGATCCCGTACCACTCGGTGGCGAGGGTGCGGAAGCCGGCGCGGGTCATCAGCAGAGCATGCTTCAGGTGCTCCGGCGGGAACAGGTCCAGGATACCTGCCACACTCTCACACAGCTCCTCCTGGAAGTTGAAACTGGAGTGTGAACTTATTTATAATTGTCTGAATACCATCTATTATGTACCCATGTTTGCAAATGAACAAAGGAATACTGAATACTGAAATGGATGTTTAAATCCTAATTATTATATCTCAGAATTATTGTAAATGTTGTTAAGAATACTTCATAATTTAGAGTTACTATAAAGAGTGTACACAGAGTAGGTGCTGGTTTGAGTCCAGTGATATAAAAAAAATTGACAGTTGATGCAAAGTCTGTTTATATGTTAATTATAGTTTTCTAACTAAAGCACACACTAAGCACTGAAACTAAAATTCCATATTATATAAAAGTTTGGTATACAATGCAGCATTGAATGTTTTAGCATAATCTAACATAGCGGAGTTGGATTAATGTAATTATATATACTTGTAAAACTGAAATACAAGTACTTATATGCAGATATGCATAATCAAATTTTGGTTTAACTGTTTTACCTGAATCAGAGGCTTGTCCGACATCCAGACAGCATAAAAGAGCCCCTTCCATACTCGAATAAAGTCTTCTTCTTTGAATTCTAGAAATAAACACAAAAATATTTGAAATACTTCTACAATATTTGTGATTTCCTCAAGTGCAGATAACTAAACTATGAATCAAAAGTTAGTTGTGATGTAATTTTTCAGGATAAATACTGTCACCTATTGAAATTCAGTAATGATAAGACATTTATTAAATAAACTAAATTTATTAAGGAGGTGGTATCCGCCAACAAGAGGTTTTCTCCGTGTTATTTCTCTTTGATGAGTGAGTATAAATGTCCAAAAAAAATATATATTGCTTATTAAAGACTAAATTTTAATTTGAACAATTGAAATAATTCTAACTATTTTATTACTATATGAAAAAAATATTCAAAGTGAAGCAATTTTTATTTTAAATTTGGTTATTTCTTTTAAACGGTATTGATTTTTAGTATTTTTTTTTCACACAAATATTTGTCAAAGTATTTATCACAAAGTGAACAATTGGCAGTTCGAACTAATAATTAATTAGGCTACAAATAATTATTTCTTGAATGCGATATGAAATGGAATGCGCGCGGGTCCCTGTGCGGGCGACGGGCGGCAGTGCAAATCAGTATGGACAGACTCCTCAAGGTCGTTGGCGAGTACCACCGCCTTAAAGGTTCAAAACTGCTATGAGTTTATAGGAAACTACTTGGCCACAATACAGTTTAAGGTTAGAATATCATTATTCTATATACCAATGTTTTTCGTATTATGGTACAGTCAAACAGCCTGTTATTTTGTTACATACCGTATCCCTTCTCGAAACAGTTTGTGAGCCATTTTTTCAGACCTTTCAGCACTCGGTCGCGAGTTTTTTTGTCATTTCCAGACAGCAATCTAGCATATTTGATTTCTTGTGCTACAACCAACACTTGTTCCTTACTGATCTTGCGAGGCGTGATTTTAGCAACTGCGCCTTTTTTACTAATCACTTTACAGTTTTTATCTTTACCCTTCTTGGGAACTTTCATTTTAAAATATTTTTCTACAACTTTTGCGATTCAAAACAAACGCACCATGCGAAAATTGCGAAAGCCAAACGAAAACGAATCGAGTTTTTTGTCAAAGTTGACATATGTCTTGACGAGTTGACAGATAGGACTACAGACAGACAGAGATAATAAATTACGAGTCAGAGTCAGCTAAACAAAGTTAGTACAGTTTCATTTAAACGATCAGTTTCTTTTCTTAGTTTTTATGAAAAACTGTGTAACAGTAGACAGTGCATTCTCCAAGGTTCTCAATCTCAAGGTTGAAATCAATTGTGATTTTGACTTGACTAAGAACTGTTATAAATCAACTTGACATTGGCAAAATTACTACGTATGACGGCCCCAAAGAAACAAAAAATAAGAATAAGAATAAGATGAAGAAATGTTTTTGTTGATTAGTAAACACTTGACGTTGGCAAATTCGTGGCAACCCTCAGCCGCTGAAAGGCCATATAATAAAAGAAGAAGAAGAAATGTTTTGATTGTTGTGACTTTTTCATAGTAGTTTCTTCCGTTTCTTCCTTCGCTTTTCTTCAAAGAAAAATATTACGTACGATGTTGGAAAACTTTGTTTGTTAGAAAATTTAAAGAAATGAAGTGCAGTTAAGCTGCTCAAATTACTAAAATGATCAAAATCATTCTAAGTCTTCTTGTGTTCAGAACAGTGCTCGGTGTAGAACGGGGTAACCACAGTTTGCCAAAAAAGAACTTCATTTACAATACGTAAGTAATAATATAAAACCATAACTTTCTCCCTTATTTCTATGATTAAAAAAACACATTGATCCTCCTTCTAAATCTACGTCTAGGGCAGAAACGCCTGTCAATAGCCCTTCGTCGGGAATTCCCCGTTCGAGCAATCTGAAGTCATAGGTATATATTTGACTAAGTAGGTACCTACCCAAAACTAGCGACAAAGGATGTAAGGAGGTTTTTATAATGTTTTTAGCTAAGCTATTCTATTGACAGTAAATTAAATTAAAAGCTTATTAATTAAAAGGGAAAAAAAATATTAATGTCCTACGTTCCTTGTCTGGTGTTTGGTGGGGTTCTCATCCCTACTGCCAAAAACTTCTTTATAACGCTATTGTTCGTAGCCATTTAGATTATGGATCATTTCTGTTGGACCCAAGTACGAAATTGGCTTTGGGGATTCTGGACAAGGTTCAGTCTAGGTGTCTTAGGATAATCATTGGTGCAATGAAATCATCTCCGATCAATGCGATGCAAGTGGAGTGTGTTGAGGCTCCCCTCTCTCTCAGAAGACAGTATTTAGCAGATAGGTTTTTGTTTAAACTTGTTCAAAATTCCCATCACCCCCTGCTTCGGCTACTGAACAATTTACTTTTACTATTAGAACCCCAAATTGATGACAATCAGGATACAATCCCCTGTTTAATTCGTAGCTTTAGAAAATATTCTCACCTTCCATATCCTGTTGCCCAAACCCAAACATTTCCTCTATTCTCCTCCCCATACGAAGCATTAATTTTCAAACCTAGTGTTCTGCTTGATTTTGGCGTACAAAAAGGTTCTTGCAATGCACGAAATGAATTCTTCCTAAATATGGATAGAAAATACAGAGGGTGGTGCCCTATTTATACAGACTCTTCTAAGCTCAATGACTCCAGTCCTGTTGGTTCAGCAGTCTGGATTCCTTCTACAAAAATAATTTTGAATTATAAATGCCCATCAGTTACTTCTGTATTTACTGGGGAAGCAATAGCTATACTTGAAAGCGTCTTGTTTATCCTGTCACATAATCTAAATAACTCCATAATTTTCTCAGATTCTAAAAGTTCACTCCAATCTATTACCTCAAATCCATTCCGCTCTAAGTCTAATTTTCCAATCATCCTCAAAATTCGTGAATCGCTATTTCAATGCAAAGAACGTGGAATAAATGTCGTACTGGCGTGGATTCCTAGTCATTCTGGAATACCTGGTAATGAAACAGTGGATTCATGTGCAAAACAAGCTATTCAAACAGGTTCCCATGATTATCTTAAAATTTATTCTCATGACCTTTGTGCAACCCCTAAATCTCATTTGGTCACTTCTTGGTCACGTATGTGGGTTGCATCTAAAACTTTAAAAGGCAGACACTACGGTGATATACAACAGGAAATTCCGACGAGACCTTGGTTTTTTAAGTTTCGTTTAGCTAACAAAACCACAACATCAACCATTTGTAGACTTCGCTTGGGTCATGCCTGTACTCCTGTCCACTTAGCTAAAATAAGGATCAGGAACCACTCTATATGTGAATGCGGTCTAGACGAAGGAAACGTTGAACATATGATATTCTCATGTCCGAGGCTGCGGCTATCTTTGTATGATATCACCCCCCCTGAAATCCCTCGTCCTTTATCTTCAAAACTCTTGCTATCCCTTGTATTTTCCCCTTATATCAAATTATTGTGTAAATTTTTAAGTGTAAATAAAATAAAATTGTAAATACTTACCTACCTACAATAGTTTACCTTCATTTATAATATTTACCTACTTATGTAATTTCTTTATATTTTATGTGTGTTTGTGTTTTTACCTACCTAACAAAATAAATATATTATATTACCTACTTAAGTATATGGCATATCAACTTGATTTGTATTAGAGTCTCCCTTCTTACCGTACTCAGATCTCCGCCTTTTTGTTTTAAGATTAGTAAACACTTGACGTTGGCAAATTCGTGGCAACCCTCAGCCGCTGAAAAGCCATATAATAAAAGAAGAAGAAGAAGAATTACAGGCACATGAGGCTTAGCACCTGTGTGCCTCAGCTCGGTGAATGCTTAGCAGTGCATCGTAGGACTCGTTTCTAAGGAGCGTGACCTACAAGGCAATGCTAGTCATGTTTACCACTAAACATCAGGTGGGCCATCTGCTTGTTCCATCAGCAAGTTGTATAAAAAATCTGTAATTTTTTTCTGCAATCCACAGCTTATTTGCTGTAGTCAAATTGTTTTACTTAAGTAGGTACATGATGCTCAGAATCAGGAAGTAGCCACATATGGCTATGGGCAGGCCGTATAGCTTGACCCACAGCCAATGCCAAACAAAATGTCTCCTTCAATGCGGCTAGCCGGGACCACTGTTGTAACTTTTAATGTTTATTTTCAGCTTCAGTTATGACACAGTAATAAATACTTACATTAACAATGAAACAGAACAAATATTGGATTTTTATGAGGTTAGTATATTATTATATCAAGTAGGTGAAGGTGAGTAATAGACTGAGGAACAGCATGATAAGAGAGAAATGTGGTGCGGAAGAAGACAGTAATGAGAGTAGAGAAAGGTGTTAAGATGCTTTAGGCATGTAGAGAGGATGGATGAAAGAAGATTAAGGAAACAGGTGCATAAGGTGGGTCAATGGAACTGTTAGAAACGGAAGACCTCGGCATACATATTTTAATCATGCTTTACAGAAAGCCCAGGTCAAGGGTGCTCTAAACCAATGAGCATGTATCAAGAATGTTATGAGAGTGAATGAAGTAAAAGAGGTATGTCAGGATCGTCTCTGCCTACCCCTATGGGAGACAGGCGTGATTTTATGTATGTATGTAGTATAACACTATGGTATAAATTACAAGCTGAATAATATTTTCTTTATTATAAATATAATAAACACACAACTAAAATACAGAACACTAAAATAAAACAACTACAGAAAACTAAAACTAAAACTAAAATTAGTTTCCTTGAATATGTTTCAGGAGTCGGAGCTGTACACGGGATATCCAACTCGTGTCCATGTCTCTATGAATGAGTCGGGGGCTATTGACTATCCTGTATTTATAACAGCTACTCAGCAGAAAGGTTAGAGTATTTGTTATTGATTGTAGACGACCGATGTGGCGCGGCGGGCGAATGTCCGCCTGTGAGGCAGGTTGCGGGTTCGATTTCCGCCTTGGGATAAATGTTTGTACGATCTGCAAATATTTATTCCAGGTGCTCTGGGTATTTTCTATGTATAATAAAAAAATATGTATGTATGTAATGTATTGTATTAAGTATATCAGTCATCTAGTACTCATAACACAAGATCTGCTTAGCTTGGGGCTAGATGATGATCATACAAAAAAACGGTAGGAACCAAGCCGTAAGTTTCTTGCCGGTTCTTCTAGGCTTGGTCGCGAGGAACTGGCGCTTAGATTCACCTAGATTTAAGACGTTTCAAGATGATCCCTGCGGATATTACTGAATAAATGCCTTTTGACTTTTGACTTTGACTTTTTGACTTTGATGCTGTGTGGATTGTCCAGCATTATTATTATAGTCAAACTCAAAAAGGTTTTTATTCATTGAAATCGTAAAGATCACTTATTCCTGACACTATAAGGTCTATACGGACAGTTCCTCGCAACCAAGCCGTGCAAGAACATATATCAAATTGTCTATGGCATATAGATAATGCACACCCTAAACCACAGAGAGAGAAATATTCAGAGTATATTAGTTTAGTCATCTAGGATAATGATAATGCCTAGTGAAGCTCCGGTGTACAAATGATTCATAACTTCAAATAAAGTTTGATCACAACCAAACTCAATTTCAAGTATATCTTGCAATTATAGGTGTATCAGCCTGGGAGCTCCCTCTGGTGGTTCAAACTAAGAGATTTGCAGTGTTGTTTAACGACATGGCTCGGACGCTGTGCCCTCACGACGCTGGACCTGGTAAGATCATACAGTCACTGACACATTTGACAGTCACCTAAACATACAGCAATCACCTTCACATCCAACAGTAACCTAAACATCCAACAGTCACATAAACATCCAACGGTAACCTAAATATACAGCAGTAACCTAAACATCCAACAGTCACCTAAACATCCAACGGTAACCTAAATATACTGCAGTAACCTAAACATCCAACAGTCACCTAAACATCCAACGGTAACCTAAATATACAGCAGTAACCTAAACATCCAACAGACACACACCAATGCAACAGTCACACAAACATCGAGCAGTCATAGTGTAGCAGAGTTATCTTAAGGATGATTGTTTGTTCCAGATATTAAGTCAGAGAACCGTCCAACCATACACATATCCACAGAGAACCCTAAAAATACATCTGTTGATATCAACCTGAGACGAGTGACTGACTTCTATATTGAACTCGACAAGGTAAACGTAATTACAAGCAGCTACCCGCGACTTTGCCTGCTTCTAACAACTTTCTAAAGCAATCTTGTTGTGGTGTTAAAAGAATAATAGAAAAAGCATCACGGCTTTCATCGCCAAGTACGGTAGATATCCCTTCCGATCTCTTAGGAGGGTAGTCAGAGGTACGTCCAGATAGTACATTTGGTACATACCCACCCAATAAATACCCAATAAATAATGACATAAATTTCACTTAGCGCCATCTAGCCCCAGGCTAAGCTTGTACGATAAGAGCCAGTCAGCTATGCATATTAATATAAAAACTTATTTTTTCAGGAAATATCCTTCAATGTGACTTCAAGTACACCTAAATATTATTATTTTTCATTTGATCAAAACCCGTGGAACATTACAGAGCATATTGAAGAAAACATACATGGCTTACCTATGTAAGTAGACAAGTTTTTTTTAATACTAGTTAGTACGGGCACATGAGACTTGACGCCTCTATGTTAGTGAGGGCACTAGTGCTGTACCTCGTAGGGCACGCTATTTTATCTTGAAAAAGACAGTTTGTAGGAATTAAGACTCACTTGATGGACTGTTAACATTGTGAGTACGGGAATTGGTTTTTAGGGTTCAAAGAGTAAAACGGGACCCTATTACTGAGACTCCGCTATCTGTCTGTCTGTCTATCTGTATATCTGTCTGTATGTCTGTCTGTCATTTTTCTATAGAAAAATATATGTGGAAGGAAAACATCATGAGGAAACCAGTTAGTATTCTAACAGCGGCGATAGGCTACCTGTCACGTATCGAATACTGAACATGTAATATCTGAACGTACCTCTAACTACCTCCATTAGATATTCTCAAAGAATCCCGAGTACTACTAAGAGACCTGAGGGGATATCGACCGTGCCTAAAGAGTGAAATCGTGCAGTTATATATTTTATTTTTAGATTTAACTACACAATACCTAAAAGTGTGATCCTAATGGTAGATTCGTCGGACGAGCTGTGCGCTTCAGTTTCTATACAAAATAACTCTGTAAGTATATTATATACTATATACTACAAATTAATTAGGGTTCCGTACCCAAAGGGTAAAACGGGACCCTATTACTAAGACTTGTCTGTCTGAGGGAATTATTTTTGGGATAATATAAAATTTTTGTGATAGAAATAAATTAAAAAGTTAAAATTACTAATTAAAAAGATAAAAAAGTTAATTAAGACAAGATAGACAATGCAATATAATTACTAGTATATTTTTTTCAGTGTCCGGTATTTGATAATGAAAAGGAAATTATGTATCAAGGGTACCACCTCACTATGACTAGTAAAGGCGGCATCACACTCACGGTATGTACGTATTACTCAAACTTGACAGTATTTTACACGACTTGCCTCAAGACAAGTTAGCTTTGTAGCTCTTAGTGAAGGGCTCGTCCGGGGCAGTACTAGCACCATGCCTATTGCTGCCGACAAGCAGAGCAGTGTATGTAGAGGGACATTACAGGCAATGCACACAATGGCACATGCTGATGGAAGCGAAGTACAGCATTGTAGGGCACGTTTCTAACGAACTTCATCTGAAATGAAATGAAATCGTTTATTTGCGTAATAGGGTGCCTGCGAAGCCATGCTGTGTTATAGTTAGTTACCACTTAACATCAGGTGGATTGCCTTAGCATGTTTTCTGTCTTGCATTCAGTTAGATTGGCACACTGGAGCTTCATTATTAACATTATTATTACTTTGTAAAAGGATTATACAAAAAAACGGTAGGAACGCGTCGCCGTAAGTTTGTTGTGGGTTCTTGGTCGGCTTGGTCGCGAGGAACTGGCGCTTAGATTCACATAGATTTAAGACGTTTCAAGATGATCCCTGCGGATATTACTGAATAAATGAGTTTTTACTTTGACTTTGAATACTTGCTAGATCTATAAGCAAGTTGTATATAAAAATGTATATGTTTTGTGATTCCAGCAATCAATGTTTCCTCGTGGGTTTTACGTGGTATTTATAGTGAAAGAGAGCGATGCGGATTGCACGGGTGCGAGCGAAACGGGAATACTTACCGAGGAGATTAAGAACCGATCCAAGACATTTAAGTAAAACAATTTTTTTATTGCACTGAGACGACGATGACGTCACCTGAGTTAGGTGACGTCATCTTCCCAGTCACCTCTACGGTTCCGTACCCAGAGGGTAAAACGGGATCCTATTACTAAGACTCTGCTGTCTGTCTGTCTGTCACCAGGCTGTATCTCATGAACCGTGGTAGCTGAGAATTGAAATTGTCATAGATGTTGTATTTCTGTTGCCGCTATAACAACAAATAAGTACAAAAAAACAGAATAAAATAAATATTTAAGGAGGCTCTCATGCATTAAATTTTTTTGCCGTTTTTATTATAGACAATTGGTACGGAACCCTTCGTGCGCTATTCCGACTCGCACTTGCCCGGTTTTATTTAACTTTGAACTTTTTCGCCTAATTTTGACTTTCTTAATTAAACTTCAAAAAATCTAATTTATTAGGTTTTATAGTAAGTATTAATATTTATTAGCGGCGGGACAAAATATTAAAATAAAACCAAAAGTATGTCCAGGCAACAAGAGCGCTTTTATTCCTGAATGTTCGACGGCCGATGTGGCGCGGCAGGCGATTATCCTGCGACGCAGGAGGTGGCGGGTTCGATTCCTGCCTTGGGATAAATGTTTTTTTTACGATCTGCAAATATTTATTCCGGGTGTTCCGGGTATTTTCTATGTATAATAAAAAATGACTATGCATGTAATTTATTGTTTTACGTAGTCATCTAGTAGCCATAAAACAAGCTCTGCTTAGCTTGGGGCTAGATGATGCGGTGTGGATTGTCCAGCATTATTATTGTTGTATTTCAGGTTTAGTATAATAGCGACGGTGTCGTACAAGGAGTATGTGATAGGCGCCATCGTTCTACTCGCTGTGGTCTCCCTCGTGGCTGCCTTTGTGCTCGCCGTGGCTATACCGTTCCGGTACAGGCATTACGGTAAGGCGTCCTTTCTGGTACAGGCATTCCTGTTATTTTTTCGGGATATAAAGTAGCCTATATGTTAATCCAGGTTGCAATCTATAATTATTCCAAATTTCATTCAAATCGGTCCACTGGTTAGAGCGTGAAAGAGTAACAAACATCCATACTTACAGACTTTCGCGTTTATAATATTAGTGGCATCTGTACCTATACACGTAATTCTTCAAATAAATACACTTTGTCTTTGTGGATTACTCTGGTTCTTTCCATGTAGGACTATTATGTTTGCTCAATTAACTTACTATTGCGTAAAGATTAAATTTTATTTTTTCCATTCTTTCCTAACAGACGAGGTATTAGTAGAAGAGGAACCAGGTCCGTCCTCTCAGGCTGAAGAGGACAGTGACGTCACACGCTTGCAGAGTGACGCAGACGTCGCGCGTAGACACAGCGACGCGCTGACCGTGGGCAAGCTGTCGCAGGCGCCCCCGGACACGCTGGCGAGACGATCTGACAGGTAATGACAACGTGCTGTCAACGTGCTGTCAACGTAGTGTCAACGTGGCGTCAACGTAGTGTCAACGTGGCGTCAACGTAGTGTCAACGTGGTGTTGTCACCGCACACACAGAGTAACACTTTTCTATATGCAAAAACTATATATTTGCATTGCTCGGAACCAAATTCCTTTCGCCCGCGACGCAATATCAAAATACTGTTTCCACTTGATTTTGACATATACTTTGTATTTAAATAATATTTCTGAGTACTCTGGCTTAATGTACACTTCCGTGCCGTTTAATATTGCGTCTCGGGCCAGCTCTGCATTCTCATTCCATGTTCTCATTAGCCTACATGAGAAGGGACCCATTGCATTAACAGGGATGCTCCCCTACATACCAGCATTAAGACTTTTCTAATAATGGAGTAAGCAATCGATGTACCTCTGTGGCCAGAGAGGCATCGAGGCACTGGCACATGTTGCAAGGCGCCTCTGCTATCAGACAGAATAACTACCTTTTTAATTCCCGCGCTGGTAATATGCCACCTCATGGGCATATTGTATATGACGACCGATGTGGCGCTGCGGACGAATGTCCGCCTGCGACGCAGAGGTTGCGGGTTCGATTTCCGCCTTGGGATAAACGTTTGTACGATCTGCAAATATTTATTCCGGGTGTTCTGGGTATTTTCTATGTATAATAAAAAAATATCTATGTATGTAATGTATTGTATTAAGTATATCAGTCATCTAGTACCCATAACACAAGCTCTGCTTAGCTTGGGGCTAGATGATGCTGTGTGGAGTGTCCAGCATTATTATTATTACATATATATTAGTAGTTAGAACTCGTTGTAGATGAGATGTGTGTCGGGTGGTCGTTGTTGCAGATACTTCTGGGGCGCGCTCACTCTAGCTGTTGTGTACGCGCTGCCTGTTGTACAACTACTCGTCACTTACCAACAGGTTACTCACATTTACTCACTCTTACTTACTTACTTTAGCTTAGCTAGTACTGCTGAAGGTACAAGCCTCAGGAATCTTGAATTCTATATTTTAAATTATTGAAGTAATACCTCTAATGCGATTTCCAACAAGGTTGCGTTAAACGTTTAACGCTACCATGGAGGGGGTATGAAAGTATTCTTTCTCTCTTTCTCTCATAGCCAGTTACGTTTCGTATATTAAAGAAGTTTTACTTCAGTCGTGTGTTAAAGCACACTCGTTTTTTTATATAGCTCTTAAACGGTGAAGGAAAAACACCGTGAGGAAACCAGTTAGTATTCTAGCATCGGCGATAGGCTTGCAACCTGTCATGTATGGAATATCAACTACTGCAAATTATAGGTATATACCTAATGTAGTATATCTGCCAGTTCCCCTGACTACCCCCATAGAGGTACTCGAAGAATTTCGAATTAGTCTAAGTCTTAGACTTAGACTGTAAGAGATGTGAGAGATATCAACCGTACTTGGAGTTTGAAGTCGTCATAAATTTATATTTAGGTATAATTAAATACCACTTTTATAACACAGTTAAATTTAGCACGAAGGGTACAACCCTGCTGCAACCTTTTAGGGGTAAAATTTAGCACGAAGGGTACAACCCTGCTGCAACCTTTTAGGGGTAACATTTAGCACGAAGGGTACAACCCTGCTGCAACCTTTTAGGGGTAAAATTTAGCACGAAGGGTACAACCCTGCTGCAACCTTTTAGGGGTAACATTTAGCACGAAGGGTACAACCCTGCTGCAACCTTTTAGGGGTAAAATTTTTAGAATCCCTGTCTTAGTACACTATGCACCAAGATAATGTACCCTATAAGTTTCAAGTCTCTACGAGTAGTGTTTTTTTTATTTGTGAACAATTTTACATAACATCTAGCCCCAAACTAAGCATAGCTTGTACTAACCTACTTACTTAGAATACTACTTACTTATAAGTATATACATACTTAGAATACAATATAACACCCAGACAGAGAACAAACATTTAAAGCCATCACGCAAATGTTTGTCCTCGGTGGGAATCGAACCCACCACCTACAGCACAGAAGGCAGAGCTAGTCTTAACTAAGCTGTGGGGTCATTCAGCGGCTTATGACAGTCAGTCAGGACAAAGATTCTTAAGTGTTATAGTCTAATTAATATTTATATTCCAGATGGTATTCGCAACCGGAAACCAGGACCTGTGTTATTACAACTTCCTGTGCGCACATCCGCTCTGGTTCCTGTCTGACTTCAACCACGTGTTCTCTAACATTGGCTACGTCATCCTCGGAGTAGGCTTCATGCTGCAAGTGCGAGCGAGACAGAAAACCAGGCCTGATAACATGGTGAGTGAGACGGAAGAGTTAACTATGCTAAATTTGATTGTATGTATGTAAAATAGTTTTTTTTTTAAATAGGTTTACTTAGGTATAAAGTTCTACTTGAGGTAACTAGGTAGATTTTATATGTATATCACTAGCTGGCCCATGCCTAGTTCGTTGGACGGTAAACCTTTTTACTTTTCAGGTTAATATATGGCCTATGACACTCACAGATAACGTGGATTTCTATTGATAACAGAATTTTCAAAATCAGTTCTGTAGATCCAGATATTACCTACAATAAACTCACAAACTTCCTTTTCTATACTATATCTATCTAGATTTTGTTTGTTTGTATTGAATAGGCTCTGAAACTACTGGACCGATTTGAATAATTCTTTCACCGTTGGGAAGCTACGCTAGCCCCGGGTGACATAGGCTATATTATATTTTCAAAAAAATTAGGGATCAGGTTCAGATATATTTATTCTCAAAAAGACTTCAAGTCACTTACATGAGAACAATAGCAATTACAAGTGATTATGTGTTAGTAAAAGTCGTTCAAGTTGAAAATTATTGTTAGTTTGTAGGTAGGTAAGTATTTATTTAGCTAAGTGTACGGGACCGGGAGTCGAACCCGGGGTTTTTCCTATCTGAGTGGACTGTATAAACTCTTCTATTAAATTTCCGGCTTCGCTCCGTTCAAGGTCGCGGTGTACATGCGTGGCTGGGATTCTATCGGGCTTGAATTGAAACAACGTTGCTGATTTTGGTCGACAGGGGGCGCTCGAGGCGGACTGGCAGCTAGCGGGGGGGTATCCGAGGGCGGCACTGCTACTCCTATTTTCACTACTATTCACTACTACTTCTTCTTGCTTGAGGTTAAATGCTGGCATGCTTCCTGACTGAGACGACTTTGACTGTAATCGTCACTACTAATATTTACTTCTCGGACCCCGCGCTAGGTGCCCCTCCGAGCAAGCGCTAACTTTTATTTCAGTACAAATTGCTATACATTTACATCATCTATTTATGCGTCTATAGGTTGTTTACTACAAATCTCAAATTACTATTGGTCATCTATTTTCAGGTGCTGCCTACTGACCTTGCTATTAGACTATCTACTATGTGGAAGGGGTTGTTTTTCGAAGCTTTGCCTATGTTTTATACCAGTATATCCTCCTGAAGGGAGGATATCTAGGTGGTATCTACCTATCTAAAGCCCTACAATTGAAACTACGTTATTTTAAATCATTTATTTCCTTAAATCTAGCAGCACCCTACTTGTAAGTTATATGATCACTATTTACTGTTATAAGCTACATTATGCGATATTATACTATTTCTATACTGTTTCTATACTGTTTCCTATACTGTTCCTACTATTTATTATATTCTGTGACGTACCTACTCCCTACAAAGGTCTTTATTAACTGCGCCCTGTTTACAATTTTACTAAAACTAACTATTTCTAAATCTTCTGTTGGCCGTTCGGAACACTAAGAGTGTTTGGTCTTGATGAATATGTTGGGTAAGTTTAAATTTGAAGGAATTAAATGAATTTGTATGTTTTATTTCTGCGGGTAGTTTATTGTAAAGCTGTGCACCATCATAGATAAAAAAAAATTGCCTACGTTAGTTCGAGTTTTGGGTAGAACCAGAAAACTTGCTCGTCGAGTGTTTCGCTTTGTTATTTGCTTCGTTTTGATGAAGGCTAACTTAGTTAGTAAGTTAGTAAGGATCCTTACTAAAACCCGTGCGAAGCCGGGACGGACCGCTAGTTCTTTATAATATTAGTATAGATTATAGGATATTGTATAGTATAGTGTTGTGTTGAGATGGAGCGAAAAAATCCTTTACTGGTACCCCCGAAATGTCAGTCGTCCCCGTGGAAGAGCAAGGCGACGATGGCGGGACGACATCATGGGAACTGCGGGTGCAACGTGGACTAGATTAGCCCAATATAGAACAATATGGACAGGGTTGAGGCCTTTGCCCAAAAATGGGCGTCTCAAGAAAAAAAAAAACAATACAATTTAGGAAATATATTTAAATAATTACATACGATAATTCTTAAACTTAATTGAGAAATAAAATGGCTTAATAAATAATAATAATAAATAGTAGTGTTGTGTACGATGGTTCAGGAGATGGGCACAGGCACGGACATGGGCATGGGCATCCCGCAGCACTACGGGCTGCTGTACTCGATGGGGCTCGCGCTCTGCATGGAGGGCTTCCTCTCCGCCTGCTACCATCTCTGCCCCAACAAGATGAACTTCCAGTTCGGTACGCATCCACCACCCACCACCATCACATACATACATGTAGTACAGCTCATAGTCAAGTACTAGGGTACTAGCACCATGCCTACTCCTGTCTGTCAGCAGCAGGCATACAGTTGTTGCAATACAGTTCTTGCCTCATGTGACTATTTTTATTGATTTTTAGGGTTCAGTACCCATATGGTAAAACGGTACCCTATTACTGAGACTCCGCTTAATAAAATGCATTGTTTTAATTTATTTTAGTAGGTAGTAGGTTCGAAATTACTACCTTCCATTTTTTTTCAATAAACTATTCAACTCGTTAATGCAGTTTTCCTTTTTACTAAAATCGATGACATGGCTCCTAAGAACAGATCTTCGTATGTTTTAAGTTCCAGACTTTCCCATACTGACCGTGCTAAATGTTACACCCTGTACAACACTCGGAACAAACATCTATGTTTGTCCTTAGCGGGGATCGAACCCGCAACCTACAGCGCTGAAGCGAACTGAACTGTGATGGTTGTCATTTTGTATATTTCAGATTCATCGTTCATGTACGTGATAGCTGTACTGGTTATGATTAAACTTTATCAAAACAGACACTCGGACTTGATTCCCAGCGCACATTCCACCTTCATGCTTCTAGCGCTTATCATGAGCATCGGTATGTACCACCAGTATTATTATCTATCTACCAATGCTGGACAACCCACACAGCACCATTTAGCCCCAAGCTAAGCAGAGCTTGTGTTATGGGTACTAGATGACTGATATACTTAATACAATACATTACATACATACATATTTTTTATTATACATAGAAAATACCCAGAACACCCGGAATAAATATTTGCAGATCGTACAAACATTTATCCCAAGGTGGGAATCGAACCCGCAACCTCCTGCATCGCAGGCGGACATTCACCCGTCGCGCCACATCGGTCGTCTACTTACGTTTTTAGTACTTATAGATAATGGTACGGAACCCTTCGTGCGCGAGTCTGACTCGCAATTAGCCAGTTTTATTTTATTACAACTTGCTGATAGAACAAGCAGACTCACCTGATGTTAAGCGGTCACCATCGCCAATAACAAAGGATTCATCACTCATGTGTTGGTGTTTGCATTGCAGGTCTGTTCGGGATTGTATTCCCGAGCGTGTACTTCTCAGTGCTGTTCACGCTCCTGCACATGACGACGTGCCTCATACTCACACTCAAAATATACTATGCGGGTAGTTTCAAAATAGGTTAGTCACGTGACATTTTTTTTTTTTTTTTATTTGGAAAACTTAATTATACTAATCACTAATTACATGTTTTCGCATATACGATGCTAAAGAACTTGTTTGAATGAACATGGACATAGACTTTCATTTACTCAAGCTTTTTTGAACGCTGTCTACCCTCAAAGTAAGCAAAGCTTGTACTGTGGGAACCAGATTACTGATAGAATCCTACTATATGTAATATTATAAACGCGAGAGTTTGTAAGTATGGATGGATGAATGGATGGATGGATGTTTGTTACTCTTTCACGCTCTAACCAGTGGACCGATTTGGATGAAATTTGGAATAATTATAGAATGCAACCTGGATTAACATAATTCATATAATACTTTTTATCCCGAAAAAATAACGGGAACGGGAAAAAACTGCCACGCGGGCGAAGCTGCGAGCGGCAGCTAGTACTTATATACTCCTTGTTTTGTAAATACATGCTGAGAATTCAATAGCCGGACACAGAATAGACAAATATTTAATGATTAAACGAACTTACCCTGTACGTGAAGTTCTATCATAATTATACTCGTGCTTAGTCTTCTAGATTAGTAATATTAATTATTATTTACACAATGTAGTAACGCGTTAGTGGTACCACTTCAACACTATAGTTTAGAGAATTGCTTGACATAAAGTCAACAACTCTTATTTTTATTCATTTTTGTTTCCGGTTTACCCCCACTTTCCTGCTCTTTTTTACCTACGGTAGGCTCGTGTTATTGCTCTTCATTTAGTTTAGAGATATTTCTAGAGATCCAGATATTTCTGAAACTTTTCGGGCTACTAGGGTGGGGGGGTTTAGGTACTAATCTATTCAGACTAAGCACTTCGTATAATTATGATAGAACTTCACGTACAGGGTAAGTTCGTTTAATCATTAATTATACTCGTGCTTAGTCTTCTAGATTAGTAATATTAATTATTATTTACACAATGTAGATGTTGAGAACAACCAGTGAAAGAAATATCGCCAATAAAAACAATTGATGACTCAATCACTAAATTTATTATTTACATAGGTACTTAGGTATACTATGTATGTCTATTTTAACAAAAATCATTTTCACTTATCAATGAATCAACTAAAGGTGCTACATAAAGTATGTACCTATTGAGAACATATTGTTCTTGCTAATGCTGTATCATCTTCATGGTGGATTATTGGCCTGTTATAAAATCTGGCAAAGATACTGGAATTGTCGCTCCAACCTGCAGTTTGCCTTAGAACATCTATATTAATTCCTAATTTATAAGCCTTAGAAGTCGCAGCGTGTCGTGTGCTATGCGAAGAAAATATAGATACGTCAATTCCACTGTCTCTTAGAGTAGATTTGATCCATCTACTGAGCGTCTGCGACGAAACAGAATTGTGCGGTTTACGACTCGCAATAAACAGTACATTACACTTTCGAATGTTTTTACTTTTATCTATGTATGTGGTAAGAGTCTTGGCAGGGCATATGCCAGGTCTTTCTTCGAAGAAGGGCAAGTGTAATGTTGGTTGTTTAGAACCTACTTTCGAAGTTTTAATCAAATCTGTTATTTTGACAATAATTTGATTGCTTAAAACAACTATTTGGTCAGTTTTAATTTTAGACAATGTTTGTAATCTATGTGCTGTCACGAGCGCAAGTAACGTGACACACTTTTTAGAAAGTTGTTCGAAGGAAAGTTTATCATTAGGATATAATGATTCTAGATAATTTAGAACTACACTTGCGTCCCAAGTCACATTATAACGTGGCAGTGGTGGCCTTAATCTATAAACGCCCTTGCAAAATCTAGTTATTCGGTCGTCATCTGAAATAGTTCCTATGATTAGGGAGAGCGCACAGCGGTGAGTATTTATTGAGCCATATTGACTACCTTCATTAAATAATTTAGTAAGAAATTCTATGACCATTGGGATAGATGGCTGGTACATGTTTATATTATTTTCATGGGAAAAAATAAACCATCGCTTAAAACAGATGTCATATTGCTTCAGAGTGTTGTCTGACAGAGAAGCCAGCATGATGTCTAAGGCAGAAGGCGGGACGAGTCGCTGAAGCATCGCCGTCCGGACAATACTCCGGCAACCAGGGTAGTGCGGGTTCGGATGTTCTGGTTGCTGCAATTAGGAATTATGACATCATTAGATTTCAGATTTATTAAATCTGAAGCAAGTAGTCGCATAAAAATAGGGTACCATGGTTGTGCGGGCCAATTAGGAACGACAACGATACCTAAAGCTTTATCTGATATGATCTTACGCAGGGTTTTAAGAACCACTGCCACTGGAGGAAAAGCATAAAACGAATGTTTCGACCAGTCTAATGTGAAGGCATCTATTGTAAAGGCTTCAGGATCTTTGTGCCACGACACAAATTTTTGACATTTTTTGTTAATGCGAGTAGCGAACAAATCGATCTGAGGGACGAAGAATTTGTTTATAATTTTTTGGAAGCCTATGTCCGATAGTTCCCATTCAGCATCAGGATGGGTTCGCCTAGATTCTCTATCTGCAGTAACGTTTTCTGCAGATTTTATGTATGAAGCTACGACAAAGAGTTTTCGTGCCTCACACCACTGCCATAAATCTTTCGATACTTTGGTTAGATGGGGGTATTGGATACCCCCCATACGATTGATATAGCTAATAGCAGTAGTGTTATCAACACGTAGCAATATCTGACAGTTATATAAGTTCTTTGCAAATATTTTGAGAGAAAAATAGGCTGCTATAAGTTCCAGATTGTTAATGTGTAATTGGATTTCATTAGTAGACCAGTGGCCACTTGCTGTTTGACCATTGCAGGCTGCACCCCACCCAGTCGTTGAGGCGTCAGAGAATATTTCCAAGACGTAGTTATCATCTCTAATTTTATGAACAGAATGGTCAATAGAATTTAGCCACCAGTCTATGTCAGGTAATAGTGACCTCGGTAAACTCATGTACCTATCATAATCTTCACTGTCTTTTAAGCTAAGAAACTTACAACGTTCTAGTTGTTTTGTGTAAAGCCAACCGTACTCAATGGCAGGGCAGGCCGAGACCAACAACCCTATAAGCTGGGCGAATTTCCTAATTTTGCAACGTTTTAATTTTTTAATGTTTTCAAGTTCTAACTTGATTCTATTTCTTTTCTCTGTGGGTAAACTTAACTGCCATGTGTGGGTATTTAAAGTATTTGCAAGATTTTGATGGTATTGCGACACTTTTCTCGTGGTTAACAATAAAGCCTAATGATCCTAATAACATTTGAGTGATCTCAACATTTTGCATACATTCTTGATATGTACAACCGGTTAAAAATATATCGTCTAAGTAAATAGATGATACATAACCACAAGAACGCAACAACTGAATTACGGGTTTCATAAGTTTAGTAAAAACGTATGGAGCCGTACAAATCCCGAACGGGAGTACATTAAATTCGTACATTGAATCATCAATAATAAATCGCAAGTATTTTCTTGACTCCTCATGTATTTTAATAAGAAAATATGCATCTTTTAAATCTAAAGTCGCGATATAGCTTTCTTTAGATATAAGCTTAAGGGCCGTACGGATATCCTCTAGCTTAAAATGTTTTGTATTAATAAACTTATTTAACCCTTTTAAATTCAAAATGAATCTCATCTTGCCATTAGGCTTAGGTATCAAGAAAACACGCGATATATATTGGCCCGAACAGGGCTCACATTTGGAAATAGCTCCCAGAGATTCTAGATCTCTAATAGTATTTATAATGTGAAATCTTTCTACATCTGTAAAATTATTTGATGTTGGTAAACAAGATTGATGTACCGGGCGATCAAACTTAATTTGATAACCCTTAACCCATGATAATAAAGTACGATCTCGAGTTATAAGAGACCATTGTTCATAAAAATGGGCAAGTCTGCCAGCATAGCGTACCGGGTCTAGTGTCGGCGGGTGTGCTTGGCTCGCTGCTTGTAGGCGTGCGACGAGGTCGCGCGCGGTGGCGCGTGCTGTGAAGCAGGCTGCTGGTGACGGGGCGTCTGGACGGTCGGCTGCCTGCGAGCCGGAGTCCTCGCCTTCCAGTTTAAAAATTTTGTTGATGCATTATTTGAAGTAGTAGGCTTAGGTCTTTTATCAACATCTGGTTTCAGATCAGAGGAAGATTTTGTAACAGCTTTAGCCGTTTTCAGGGTTTCTGTAAAGTTACTGCCGAATAAAAACTTGTCTATTTTGGTCGTGGACAACTGATCTTTCAAATCTTTTTTGACAGAATACAATGCAAAGTTTCGCCTTGCTTCGGATTCCTGATGTTGAATGTCGCAAAACATCCGACCGATGTCCATCAGGTCTTTTATTAGGTCATTGTTTTTATCTTTGGTACAAAGTTGGTCGGATATTACTTTTCCAAGAGCAGATATTCCGGCAGCCATTTGTTTTTGTCTGGCCTCGATGGCTCTGTCCCTTTTAACGACCTGTTCAGTCAAAGCAGCCTTAATTTCTAAATTTAGCTGTGGTGCAGCCATATTTATGCAGTTACCTGGTACTAAGTACTTCTTAACGAGGTCTTTGCGAATATCTTTATCTAAGCCAGATGTTGTAATGTGGGCAAACCTGGTTGCAACATCCTTATTGATGTCAGGGCCGTACTCTTGTGGCACTGATGGATCCGCCCCCAATATTTCCAATATTTCCGTGTTGGTAGCCGTGTCTACCTCCACACTTGGAGTGGTCGAGTTTTCAACAGGATTATCAACCACAGAAGGAACATCCTTATTTTGCACCGAACTAGGGGCTTCGTTATTCTCCGGCGAGGGTAGTTCGTTAACTGTATCATCAACATGTATGATAGGGATTGTCTCTTCCTGGTCTGGAACAAGAAGGTAGACCGTTGTTGTAGGTGCTAAGTAGCTGACAAGTGTTTAAATAGACATTGTCAAAATAATTTTAATTCAAATACTGCGGGTTAATCCTTCAGATTACCCTGATGTATTGAATCAGACAAACTATAGGCCATTTATTAATTGCTGCGAGATAGTCCTTCAGACTACCCTGGTGCAAAATAACAATCGTCAATTTATAACCGTATTTTCAATGCGGCGAGATAGTCCCACAGACTATTCTGATGCATTTCGTACCTAAGGCTTTTACAGACCTTAAGTACTTTTTCATTGCGGCGAGATAGTCCCGCAGACTACTCTGATGCAATATTATTTTGAATGTAGGCAGGAGTAGGTACTTACTGTGAGCGATTGGTGAAGGTGATCTTGAAACATCCGATGGGCTCGAAGATCGGCTAGAAGATGACGATGATGAACTCGAATTACCGTCAGTTTTTTCACGGCGCGATCGTTTTATCAATTTACGCAATTGATTTGCTATAGACTTTAAATCATTACGACGGCGTTTCGGCATGATTTTTTACTTATTTACTGGTGTTTAGTGCGATTTATCATGTGAAGTGGATGAGCACTAAAAAGCGAATGAAGAGCAATAACACGAGCCTACCGTAGGTAAAAAAGAGCAGGAAAGTGGGGGTAAACCGGAAACAAAAATGAATAAAAATAAGAGTTGTTGACTTTATGTCAAGCAATTCTCTAAACTATAGTGTTGAAGTGGTACCACTAACGCGTTACTACATTGTGTAAATAATAATTAATATTACTAATCTAGAAGACTAAGCACGAGTATAATTGTCTTCGGTGGGGATCGAACCTACAATCTATAGTGCAGAAGAGCTGTCGTCATTACGCTGCTAGAATGCTAACCGGGTTCCTCACCTTTTAAGCGCACATACATTTTTTGTATAGAATAAATTATTGGTGCACGACGGGGTTCGAACCCATGACATTAGAATCAGAAAGCGTGGCCCTGCAGTAGGTTTTTTATTCGTAGATCCCGTTCGTTATGAACGTGCCCTATGCAGTGTTCTGCGTCCATCAACCTGAGGCATACAGGTGTTGCCTCATGTGCCTGTAACGTCTACAATAAGATAGTATTTGTGTGTTGTGTAACAGAGAAGGCGGTGCTGGGTCGCGCAGTGCGTCTCTGTCGCTCGCGCGGCGTGCGGGCGTTGGTGCCCGGACACCGCGCTCGTGCCGTCCTACTCGCACTCGCTAACATTGCCAACTGGACCTTTGCTATATACAGGTACCTCAGTTTTAAATCTACCCTCATTTTAAAGTAATAATAGATATCCACGCACTGCCTTCTAGCCCCAAACTTGTACTATGGGAACCAGATAGCTGTAAGAATATATACTTAGATACTTTTTTGTAAATACATAAAAAAATTTTTTTTTATCAATTTTTACGAATCGCGTACCAACATGAATTCAATTGTTCTTTTTAAGTTAAATGATATATATATGTGATGTGTCAGCGCCGTGGAGCGGAACAAGGACTTCGCGCGACAGCTGCTCGCCATCCTGATGGGCAACGCCATCCTCTACACCATGTTCTACGTCTGCATGAAGCTCATCCACAGGGAACGCATCCTGCCGCACACCTGGGTAACCAACAACCACATTACATTACATTACTCACACACATACTCACTTTACTAACACATTGACTTGACTGACATATTGACTTGACTGACAAATAAATAAATAAATAATGCCGGACGATCCACACAGCATCATCTAGCCCCAAGCTAAGCAGAGCTTGTGTTATGGGTACTAGATGACTGATATACTTAATACAATACTATATTACATACATAGATATTTTTTATTATACATAGAAAATACCCAGAATAAATATTTGCAGATCGTACAAACATTTATCCCAAGGCGGGAATCGAACCCGCAACCTCTGCGTCGCAGGCGGACATTCGCCCGGCGCGCCACATTGGTCGCCGAATAGGCTTGACTGACACATTGATTTGACTGACATATTGACATTGAAGTCAAATTCAAAAATCATTTATTCAGTAATGACCGCAGGGATCATCTTGAAACGTCTTAAATCTAGATGAATCTAAGCGCCAGTTTCTTCAGTTCCAGTTGATTTGACTAACAACTTCTAAGTCAAAGGGCATTTATTTCACAGACTGACATACCACATTGACTTGAATGTATATTTCGACTTGTATGTATTGACAGTCAAGTCTGAAATATTGGGTTAACTGACATATTTAATTGATTAACATATTGATAATTGATAATTTTTTAATTATAAGTGTATACTTTGTTGGTGACACTATAAAATAAATAAATGTGTGTGTTGTAGGTGTACTTCTTGTTTGCGCACATCGCGTGGTTCGCTGCGCTCTCTCAGTTCGTGAATGGCAACACTAGGTGGTCGGTAAGTTATTACAGTTGCATATACGCTTACAAATGTTTTTGAAGTTATAGGGATTGAAGTAGCGGGATGATGACGACCGATGTGGCGCGGCGGGCGAATGTCCGCCTGCGACGCAGGAGGATGCGGGTTCGATTCCCGCCTCGGGATAAATGTTTGTACGTTCTGCAAATACTTATTCTGGGTGTTCTGGGTATTTTCTATGCATAATAAAAAATATGTATGTATGCAATATATTGTATTAAGTATATCAGTCATCTAGTACCCATAACACAAGCTCTGCTTAGCTTGGGGCTAGATGACGCTGTGTGGATTGTCCAGCATTATTATTATTATTATTATGAAGTATAGTTTTATTCTACTCAGTTTCTTAAAAATAGATACTGTGAAAACCGAAGCACACGGGCCTAAGCCAAGTGCACCTCAGAAGCGGGTCTGGTTTCATTAGGAAGTTCTGTTTGTAAGAACTTTCTCACTATTCTGCAGGTATTCAGTACAACTGCTTTTTTGTAGAAGTATGTAAGTGTATTTAGGTAATTCTAAGGACTCTAAAGATTGAAAAAGTTGCTTGGGTATAACACCGGTTGATGATAATACTATTGGTACTATACAAACTTTTTGTAGACGCCACATACGAGTAATTTCGTTATTGAGGTCAACGTGCTTGGACAGTTTCTCAGCAATAGTATTCTGTAGGTTATGAGTATTAGGGATCGCAATATTACAATATGAGTAAACTCACCTATACAGACTAAGGTACCAGCCCTGGTGGGGCAGAATACACCAAACTTTATAGTGGAAACTGCCCCACTAAATTGATTTAGTGGGGCAGATTCCACTGCAATTTTGAAGGCTGTGGACTCTGCCCCACTAGTGGGGCGCCTTGGTGGGGCAGAGTGGAACAATTCAATATTATTATTATTATGATATAATTGTATTGTTGCAGGAGAGTCCGGCGTTGTCCCGGCGTCGTAACGCGTACTGCTCGCTGCTGCACATGTGGGACCGGCACGACGCGTGGCACGCCGCCTCGGCCGCCGCGCTCTACCTCTCCTTCAACATGCTGCTCACCGTCGACGACGCGCTGCGCCTCACCCGCACTGACCACATCGCTACATTCTAACCTAACCTAACCTAACACATGTACGTACGTAGTAATAATAATAATAATAATAATAATGCTGGACAATTCACACAGCATCATCTAGCCCCAAGCTAAGCAGAGCTTGTGTTATGGGTACTAGATGACTGATATACTTAATACAACACATTACATATATAGATATTTTTATTATACATAGAAAATACCCAAAACACCTGGAATAAATATTAGCAGATCGTACAAACATTTATCCCAAGGCGGGAATCGAACCCGCAACCTCCGCGTCGCAGGCGGACATTTGCCCGCCGCGCCACATCGGTCGTCAAACATCACAACAACAACAACAAACACAACAACAACAACATCTAACAACAACAACACAGTGAGTGAGTTAAGTGTGAACATCTTTACACATCTACCCTCAAACTAAGCAAAGCTTGTAGTGAAAACCAGACGGGTGATTAGTTCATTTGTTTTTATAGTGCTTACATGCACTTAAGGAAATCACAAAGATTTTTATATTATCCCAAAAATTATTTTCCTCGAGTGGGATTTGAATTTCGGTTATCGAGCACGCTTTGATAGTATTACGTCAAGCATGTAGATGGAGCCACGGTAGCGATAGCACCGTATTAGAAACATTCCAAATCTTATTTTCGTCGAGGCATTTGAATCCTCGGTAGCGAAGTTGGTATCGCATCCCCGTATCAAGGGGAAGGTCGTGGGTTCAAATCCCACTCGAGGAAAATATTTTTTGGGATAATATAAAAATCTTAGAGGGATGATTATATAAGTGTAATAATACACTTGTTGCAAGGGTCAAATCTGACAGATTTTATATAGGAAATCTCATATTTGACAGTTGCAGTTTTTTTTTGTGGCAGTGTCCGTCATTTGGAAAATTTTGCCAATGTCAAGTGGGTTGAATAAAATACTTTAGTCAAGTCGAGTCGGTAAAAAAAGTAAAGTCGGCTGTCATTTGGTTTTGAAGAAAAAGATGGCGGTTTTCTTTAAAACCAAAGGGAAACATTTTCGTTCAAATCAGGATGCCACATAACACACTTTCATTTCAATTGTTCACACTTGTGCTAAGACCACAATGATGGGTAAAATACCACCAAAATTACCCATCAGAACTTAAAATAACACTAGAAATATGTAAGTGTTGTTGATAATAAACTTCTGTTGCAAGTGTCAAATTTGACAGATTTTATATAGGAAATCTGTCATATTTGACATTTGTAATAACTCTTGATACTTACTGGAACGTTTTCATCATGAAATAAAAGTATTGCCAGCTCTTTATTTTAATTACCCAAATTGTCCTAAAAAAAATGTTTTTTTTAGAAACGACTGTTCGCTAGACAGAAAAGCTTCGAAGATCCTGTGATTACTGAATGAACATGATCAGACTATATGACCCTACTAAACATTATTTAAATTATAATATTACCTAAAATGTCTCCTGTCACTGTTTGTCAATACCCATTGATAAGAGACAGCAATAGTTTAAGCATTGTTTATCTTATGACAGGTTTTGTAAGGCCTTTAATATATTAGTTATAGTATAACTTGTAAGTATTTAAAAATGCTTATAAAAACTCGAATGTAAGTAACATTTTGTTAGTGAAATATCAAATGCTAGCTTTTGCCCGCGACTTCGCTTGCGTTAAGAAGTTTTATTATTAATCATTCCCTAGTTTATCCCCTTGGGGGTAGAATTAATCAAAATCCTTTCTTAGCGGATGCCTACGTCACAACATCTACCTGCATACCATATTTCAGCCCGATCCGTCCAGTGGTTTGGGCTGTGCGTTGATAGATCACTATATCAGTCAGTCAGTCACCTTTGAGTTATATATATTTAGATTCTAAGTATGTTTACACCAAAAAAGTATTTAAGTATCCGTTACCTAGTTCCTATACTACAAGCTTTGCTTAGTTTGGAGCTAGATGGCGTTGTGTCAAATATATGTCATTATTTAGTGTTCATGACCGCGTTTGCTGGAGCAATAGGCTAGCGGGGTATGGGCATGTCATGAGGAGGGATGAAAGTCATGTAACCAGGAGAGCGATGAACATGAATGTTGATGGATATGTGGGTAGAGGTAGACCACAGAAAAGATGGATGAATGGTGTGAAAGATGACATGGATAAGAAAGGAGTGGGTACAGATATGACGGCTGATAGAGGGGAGTGGAAGAAGGGAACATGTTGTGCCGACCCCACATAAAGTGGGATAAGGGCAGGAAGATGATGATGACCGCGTTTGCTGTTTTCCAAGAGGCTGTGATATACAAATTAGGCCTTAATTTAGTTATTTGTAGAAATAATATTGGCTATTGTTTTAAATATTTAGAAATTTAGAAGTTTGCTTTTTTATGTATTGTACAATTTGACGTAAGTATCTAATGTCAAGTGAATTAAATAAATAGTTTGTAGTCAAGTTTAATCAGTAAATAAAAGTAAAGTTGGCTGTCATTGGTTCTATACGAACGAATGGTGTTTCTTTTCAAAACCTAAGAGAAATATTTCGTCAACTTGTGCTAAGATCTCAAGTATGGTAAATGTCACCGAAATTACACATCAGAATTTTAATAACACAAATGAAATGAAATTTATTTGCTCTAAATACGATTATAATTACTTCTGCCAAAGATGACAGAAACTGAGTTTCTTACTACCTACTATAGTAGTCGGCACCGACTCACCTGGTTATAAGACTATTCTATGTAACCAGTTTGATTCTATGGAATAAATGCTTCTTGACTTTGACTTGGCTGTAATTTAGTTAGTTTGACTATGTAGTCAAAGGATGCGTTACCATTGACGCAGAGCGGAGCTATTGTGCCTCGTCATAGTTAGGTCGTGGACTTGAAACTGCCGCGTCAGTTAGAACGCACCTTATGATAGTAGCAAATAAGTATCGTGTTTTGTAACTTTTTTAATAATAAAATGTTTAAGAATTTTTATTGTTTTATTATTCGAACCTAACGTTTTTTTTATCTTATTTTTCGGCAAATAAATTAATATTAACAGAATACCCATGAAACACAGACGATATCATAATCTGTGGTGCTAGTAAGCTTGATAGATTTAAAACTTGAAATTTGCATGATTTAAATTAATTGACCGAGCGAGCGAAGCGAGCGAAGTGTCCAGTTTCCAGATAGGGCAAAAATGCTTTTGTACGGTTGTCTGTTCTCGCCTACAGGTCGCAGTTTTCCACCGATTTTGACAAAAATTGCCACACATGTTCCTTGAGCTAAAGGATTTTTTTGTCGATCGCGATTTTCGATTGGAGGTAAAATAAGGGGGGAAAGGGGGGAAGTTTGCTGTAGCGTTATTTATCGACGGATTTTAATCAAATTTGAGAGATAAGGGCTTTATTTTTCATAAGATGTTACAAAAAAAATTTAGAAAATGGGAGTGGAGGGGGGAAAACAGGACAAAGTTTGCTGAATTTAGTTTTTTTTTTCGAAAATGTGTACCTACCTACACCAATTAAACAACGCAATCCTCTCCGCCTTTACGAGGCAAACCCATAGACACCAGATTTGACTTCCTAAAACCAAGGAAACGCGAGTCATCGCTAAAACTAATACCCCTATTTTGCTCAATGAAATAGTTTTGTTAAGCCACGGGAAAGTATCGATTATTGCATGGTTATTGACCGAGCAAGCAAAGCGAGCGAAGCATCGCAGTTTTGATATTGACCAAAAATTCTTTTGTCCGTCTGTCTGTCTGTTCTCGCCGACAGGTCGCATATTTTTCAATCGATTTGGACGAAAATTAGCACACAAGTTTAACGGCCTCTATTCCCAGAAGGCCGCGCTTTTGTGATTTTTAAAAGCATCTGAGACATAGAAAATAGTGTTTAAAATTTTGAAAAAAATATATTTAATACTTAAGGATCTGGTCTAGTCAAATTCGTATTCGGTTACAAGATCTGATGAACTTCACTCGATAAAAAAAAATCCCAAAGTTACCCCATTTTCAAATGTTTTTTTAACATGAAAACTAAACTACTGATATTTTGAATTTTTTTTTTGTACTGATTTAAAGACACAAAATATATCTAAACAAATTCGTAGATTTTGACTTGTTAAAATTATTTTCATAATCACTATGTTTAAATAACCACAAAATGCACAAGCCCGGCGGCGATCAGTCGCGCGCTGGCGCTTACAGACGACGGACCTGTGTCAATTTTTTCCGCGGCGAATTTAGTGCACCAATCAATAAGTTTTTGACGAATTTATATAATTATTGCAAGTTTCATAATGGGCAATAAACAACGCCAGCGAAAAAATTCGCTTACAGGCATAAAAATAATAAATTAAAAGAATGCACTATAAAAATATAAGAAAGTAAGTAAATATGATATGATCTGTTGCGGTCATAGTGCCATAGTATAAGAATACTAGTAGGTATAACTAATGAATATCGCTGTCCGATTTTTAAATTTTGTCTATATCCTACCTCTGCGTACCATGTGCTGCATTGACCATTTGCACTATAAATAAAAAATATAATTGGTGTTTACATCATGCATGAGTTCAAAAACGTATATAAACAACAACTGACGACCGATGTGGCGCGGCGGGCGAGTGTCCGCCTGCGACGCAGGAGGTTGCGGGTTCGATTCCCGCCTTGGGATAAATGTTTGTACGATCTGCAAATATTTATTCCGGGTGTTCTGGGTATTATCTATGTATAATAAAAAATTTCTATGTATGTAATGTATTGTGTTAAGTATATCAGTCATCTAGTACCCATAACACAAGCTCTGCATAGCTTGGGGCTAGATGATGCTGTGTGGACTGTCCAGCATTATTATTATTATTATTATTATCGACCGAGCGAGCGAAGCGAGCGAAGTGTCCAGTTCCAGATAGGGCAAAAATGCTTTTGCCCGGTTGTCTGTTTTCGCCTAGAGGTCGCAGTTTTCCACCGATTTTGACAAAAATTGGCACACATATTCCTTGAGCTAAAGGAATTTTTTTGTCGATTGCGATTTTTGATTGGATGTAAAAAAAATTGGATACAAATCATGATACAAAAAACTGACATGGGTGTCGTTTTCCACTAATTTGGGGGTGCTGATTACGATTATTTGGTCAGATTTGAAATTCAAAATGGCGGGAGCAATGATGGTACAAAAAATTGACATGGGTATCTTTTTTGACTAATTTGGGGTTGCTGATTACGAATATCTGGTCAGATTTGAAATTCAAAATGGCGGGTGCAAATGATGGTACAAAAAATTGACATGGGTATCTTTTTCGACTAATTTGGGGGTGCTGATTACGAATATCTGGTCAGATTTGAAATTCAAAATGGCGGATACAAATCATGATACAAAAAACTGACATGGGTGTCGTTTTCTACTGATTTGGGGGTGCTGATTACGAATATCTGGTCAAATTTGAAATTCAAAATGGCGGATACAAATCATGATACAAAAAACTGACATGGGTGTCGTTTTCCACTAATTTGGGGGTGCTGATTACGAATATCTAGTCAGATTTGAAATTCAAAATGGCGGATACAAATCATGATACAAAAAACTGACATGGGTGTCGTTTTCCACTAATTTAGGGGTGCTGATTACGAATATTTGGTCAGATTTGAAATTCAAAATGGCGGATACAAATCATGGTACAAAAAATTGACATGGGTATCTTTTTTGACTAATTTGGGGTTGCTGATTACGAATATCTGGTCAGATTTGAAATTCAAAATGGCGGGTGCAAATGATGGTACAAAAAATTGACATGGGTATCTTTTTCGACTAATTTGGGGGTGCTGATTACGAATATCTGGTCAGATTTGAAATTCAAAATGGCGGATACAAATCATGATACAAAAAACTGACATGGGTGTCGTTTTCTACTGATTTGGGGGTGCTGATTACGAATATCTGGTCAAGTTTGAAATTCAAAATGGCGGATACAAATCATGATACAAAAAACTGACATGGGTGTCGTTTTCCACTAATTTGGGGGTGCTGATTACGAATATCTGGTCAGATTTGAAATTCAAAATGGCGGATACAAATCATGATACAAAAAACTGACATGGGTGTCGTTTTCTACTGATTTGGGGGTGCTGATTACGAATATCTGGTCAAATTTGAAATTCAAAATGGCGGATACAAATCATGATACAAAAAACTGACATGGGTGTCGTTTTCCACTAATTTGGGGGTGCTGATTACGAATATCTGGTCAGATTTGAAATTCAAAATGGCGGATACAAATCATGATACAAAAAACTGACATGGGTGTCGTTTTCCACTAATTTGGGGGTGCTGATTACGAATATTTGGTCAGATTTGAAATTCAAAATGGCGGGAGCAATGATGGTACAAAAAATTGACATGGGTATCTTTTTTGACTAATTTGGGGTTGCTGATTACGAATATCTGGTCAGATTTGAAATTCAAAATGGCGGGTGCAAATGATGGTACAAAAAATTGACATGGGTATCTTTTTCGACTAATTTGGGGGTGCTGATTACGAATATCTGGTCAGATTTGAAATTCAAAGTGGCGGGTGCAAATGATGGTACAAAAAACTGACATGGGTGTCGTTTTCGACTAATTTGGGGGTGCTGATTACGAATATCTGGTCAAATTTGGAATTCAAAATGGCGGATACAAATCATGATACAAAAAACTGACATGGGTGTCGTTTTCTACTGATTTGAGGGTGCTGATTACGAATATCTGGTCAGATTTGAAATTTAAAATGGCGGGTACAAATCATGGGACAAAAAACTGATATGGGTGTCGTTTTCGACTAATTTGGGGGTGCTGATTACGAAAATCTGGTCAGATTTGACATTCAAAGTGGCGGGTGTAAATAATGGTACAAAAAACTGACATGGGTGTCGTTTTCAACTGATTTGAGTTTGCTGATGCCCGCCATTGAACCCATCATTTTGAATTTCAAATCTGATCAGATATTCGTAGTCAGCACCTCCAAATCAGTCGAAAACGACACCCCCATGTCAGTTTTTTGTACCCGCCATTTTGAATTTTAAATCTGACCAAATATTCGGAATCAGCACCCTCAAATTAGTCGAAAATGACACCCATGTCAGTTTTTTGTATCATGATTTGTACCCGCCATTTTAAATTTCAAATCTGACCAGATATTCGTAATCAGCACCCTCAAATCAGTAGAAAACGACACCCATGTCAGTTTTTTGTATCATGATTTGTATCCGCCATTTTGAATTTCAAATTTGACCAGATATTCGTAATCAGCACCCCCAAATTAGTCGAAAACGACACCCATGTCAGTTTTTTGTACCATCATTTGCACCCGCCATTTTGAATTTTAAATCTAACCAGATATTCGTAATCAGCACCCCCAAATTAGTCGAAAACGACACCCATGTCAGTTTTTTGTACCATCATTTGCACCCGCCATTTTGAATTTTAAATCTAACCAGATATTCGTAATCAGCACCCCCAAATTAGTCGAAAACGACACCCATATCAGTTTTAGTACTATGATCTGTACCCGTCATTTTGAATTGAAAACCTGACCACATATTCGTATTTAGCCCCAAACTAAGCATAGGTTGTACTATAGAAACCAGATGACTGCTAGAATACTTGTATACCTATGTATTTTTTTGTAAATACAACATAACATCCAGACACAGAACAAACATCTAGGTACGTTTATCACACAAATGTTTGTGCACGGTGGGGGTCCAACCCACCACTTACAGCGCAGAAAGCTACTACGAACTGAGGTATGACGGCTGCCCTAACGGATGTATGTCTACTGTGCCTGTGGGGGGACAGTCCTTTTGATATGTACCTCATAATAATAAAGTTATTACTATGGTTCGTAATGAAATGTTTTCCCATAATTATCCGAAACTTATTATGTTGGCAATACATGTTCAATCCTCCAAAGTTAGTTTTTTAAGCCGAACTTATTATGAAAACACGAAGAAGAGCGGCAATAACCCACGACCCGCGATTGCCGCGAGCTGGCAACGTCGCGAAACTCACACATATAGAATCGTAGTCGTAAGTGACGACACTATCTGTGTCCACATAAACACTGACAGACATGAACTAAAATTTCGATGCTAGTTTTGCTATTTCTCTTCTGTTTTCTTTAATAAAATATAATTTCACGCAAATGAAAACCACTAAAAACACCAACAATATTTATAACAATGTGAAATTATACTACCTTAGCCTACAATTGGTAAAATACATTTGTATGGAAATCGAACCACCTTAATACTAAAAATATTTCAATTTATAAAATAATCAGAAAAAATCTTCTCCTGTAAAGTTGACTTTTTACAGTTATGCCCCTGTTTCTAAGATACGACGAAATAACCAAATAAAGAAGACCAAATAGAGAATATTACAAACGTAGCTAGACTTTACTTTATTATAGGCAATAGCTGCACTTAACATCAGGTGGGCAACTTGCTTGTTCCGTCTTCATATTGTTTACAAAATTAATAATTTAAAAATATAGTACTGGACAACCCACACAGCATCACCTAGCCCCAAGCTAAGCAGAGCTTGTGTTATGGGTATACTATTACACATAATATAATACATTACATAGATATATATATTTTATCATGCATAGAAAATACCCAGAACAGCCGGAGCAAATATTTACAGATCCTACAATCATTTGTCCCAAGGCGGGAATCGAATCCACAACCACAACCACATTCAGCACTAAAAAACCGGCAAAATAATACCTTATTATGCTTAGAAAACAAAAATAGGGAGGTTCCTTCATTTATTTACGAAACTATTACTTTACTATAAACAAAGTTTGATCACAAAAGATGAATTTCTAAAGTCAAATAAAATGATCCTACTGCTAATTGCTATACTATGTCGCTGGCGGGGGCATACGAGTTCACTGCCGCTGCGTCCGCGCTACGTATTTCGCGTGCGGCCCGAGACAGCGCTAAATGCCTAAAGTTGCAGGAATACCAAGCCTTAATGATTTAATTAATTTTTTTCAGTCGATCGCGATGTTTGTTTAGGGAAAAATAAAAACGTTTTAAAATACTTTTTTTATACCTACTGTTATTTTTTACAGTTAAACATGTCATGGCAAAAAACATAGTTAAAAATTTTCAGTTACCGCAGCACTCTCCGCCACGCTCGAAGATACCTAATGGCTTACCTAAAACATACTG
This sequence comes from Electrophaes corylata, assembly GCA_947095575.1. NCBI lineage: Eukaryota > Metazoa > Arthropoda > Insecta > Lepidoptera > Geometridae > Electrophaes > Electrophaes corylata. Next base: position 123,787 of record OX352726.1, on the reverse strand, counting down.
AGAGACTTTTTACTGTAATTTGTGTCACGGTTAATAAATACAGGTAAAAGGTTTCGACTACCACAGTACCCGCCACCACATAAAAAACATACCGAATGTTTTTTAAGCCAAACTCATAATCACAGTCATTTAAAACCGGTAAACAATCATAATTTAAAAAAACAGTTAAAAATTTTCAGAAATGCCTAATAGCTTAAAAAACAAACTGAGAGATTTTTTGCTATAATTGGTGTTACGGTTAAATACTGGTAAATGGTTTCGACTGCCCCAGTACCAGCCACCACATTCAAACATACAAAATAGTTTTAACTAAACTCATAATCACAGTTATCTAACTGCACTCGCCATGATGTTCAGCCAGGCTGTTTTTTTTAACCAAACTCATATTCACAGTCATTTATTACTGGTATACATGTCATGTCTAAAAATATTCATTAAAAAACCAGATACCGCAGCACTCTTCGCCACATTTCAAGATAGGGGAAAGTGTTAGTTATTCTATAGTTATAAGGGCTCGCGAGGTCTACTGTTCTCACAGAACCGCTAGTTATCTAGATTTAGTTTAATTGTTTATTGTCTGTTAAATGGCGGACAGATGTCATTAAAAAGAAAGGGAGCTTAATTACGGGATAAAATCAGAAATGGGGAAATCTATAAAAGAACTAGCTGAGCTCTTTTTTGTAAACATAATTATGCTTTGTGAAAATGTGCTATATCATGAGTGAGTACATACTCCGACTGGCACTTGGCCGATTTTTAGGTTTTTTGAGGGCTGGATCCGCACCTGACTTCTACAGGCTGCTAATGATGATGAGGTGTACATAATATACTATCAAGTGACGCACTTAAGATATTCTACAAACAAACACAAATACACCAAAATAGGTTCTGGAACCTATTATTAAGTACTTAGCTAATCTATTTATTATTATCAATGTATTTATTTATTAGCTGTCTATTCCTGCCGCCAAGCAGCGCAGCGTGTTCCGATTTGAAGGGTGTGGGTGCCGGTGTAATTACAGGCACATGAGGCTTAACACCTGTATGCCTCAGGTTGATGGACGCAGGGTAGGGCTTCGTAGGGTACGTACCTAACGTGCGTGACCTACTAGGCAATGCTTAGCTAAGTGATAGTGATGGGTACCTCTTAACATCAGGTGGGTCATATACTTGTTCCGCCACCAGCGATGGCATAAAAAAATGCTATAAAACTGCTCACTAAATATATCAGTGCTCAAAGCACAGAAATAGTGATTTTATAGTTTCTGCCGTTATGTGAGGCTTCCAACTTGATGTCAAGCTACAACCCTCACCCAAGAACATCTTGTACCTATCGTGTGATTTGTAAAATATTTTGTCCATGAATAACTTCATTAACCTGAAATCCAAATCATTCATACCAGCGGGGTTGCAGCGCGAGTCGTGTCCCAGAAGTGTGACCTAGGTGTAGCTCAGTCGATGCCCTAGTGCCCTAGATACAGGGTCGAGGGTGGAGGCCGCTATGCGCATGTGCGGCTGAGGGTAGTTTGTTTGTACCTGCTATAATTAGGGCAGTATTGAAAGCGCTGCTGGCTTTTCGGGAGAATTCTGCCTTAATAGCTACCTAAGTACATGGTAGCTCAACACACTTACCTAACTAGGTTGGTGGTCAATTCGGATGACGGAGCTTTTATGCCGCTGGAAGCATAAAAGCTGTCTGTCTGTCATAGCTTAGGAACTACTTAACGTGCTTCCTAGACTACGGAAGCACTCTGATAAAAATACTTCCCGTGATACTGATCTCTGTCCAAATATTCACGGCTTGTAAATAAAAAGTACGATTACGATGCATAATTTTGCAAGATACGCCAGCGCCATGAGTAGGTAGGTACCTACCTACAGGTTATTGAAACGAAAGTGTTAAATCTATTTTGCATGTAATAAGCTAGCATAAAATAAAGTAGGTACCTACCTAACCTAACCTAACCTACCTATCAAATTATTATCTACGTAACAAATAGGCGCTTAGTAATAATGAGAAGGTTTTTTTTTATATACCTAGCATGAGATTTATTGCACATTTTATGGGTACTTATCTATTAGTAGGGGTACCAACCACCTATTGGCTCATTATTGGTTCAGTTTTGAAATTACGAGAGTACCTAATGGTGAGCAATCGTCACAAGTATGATTCATTAGAAACACAAGAACGATGGATAGTAAGAGTATGAAGGCGGTGCGGTGTAGTAATATAATAAAATCGTCATCCCAATGTGCTCTACATTAGAACAACAAACACTTCGCGCGAGGACACTCGTGCCGTGCAAAAATTAGTCATGCTTGTAAATAGAAATAGGTATTCTAGCAATTTAGTTTATTTAATGATACCACACAAGGATTTTTTAATTTTTATAAGGTAAATAATTTTTTGTGTTATTTTAAATTGTGTTAGGGAGATTTCATTTCTGGGGTGGTAGTACTCCCCACTTTTGTTGTCTAAGAAAGAAAGATGGCGGCTGGCTGTAATGTCAAAACTTGCAGGGCGACCTGGACGACCAAATACGCTGAAAACGTGCAATAATTCGCAGATATTGACGAATTCGGTGATATGAGTGTACTGGTGACGTGTGACTGTGCTTCGTAGATAGTTTTGTGGTGATCCTGTGGCTATAAAATACATGCAAGACTGTAAAATCGTACTGAATTTGACTCGGCCAAATAAATGAAAGGTACGTCTTTTGGGCTTGTATTTACTTATAGATCAGCATTTCTAGGCCTAACAAAGGCCCTACTCAGCTTTCAGTACCATCTACGTCACTATAAAGCGTAATTTATAGCCTGAACTTACACCTTACAAATCAGTAAGGGCCAATGATTCTGTCCTGTATTTTGAAGGTCTGAACTCTTGATTTTCGTACAAATCCTTCTCTGTAAAGCATCTATAACCTTGCCGAAGCGTCTATCGAGGTCATCAGCGATATAAACGCGATAATATTAACATTTAACATCAAAATGTTCGCGATATTATTATAATATTCGTATGTATCGTGTGTGGTGATTGGTGGGTGAACAGTGTGTCAGTCACTAAAATAGAACGTTGTTTTCTGTATTTTATCTCTACGTTATCTCTGTGTAGTCTTGATTGCTCAATTATCGGTCACTGGAGAACCACTCGTCATGATTGTTTTGTAACAATGCAAAAAAGATTTGAATACATTATTTTAGTAAATATAGTACCTACTTACCTAATAAAACAGTCAGACACAGAACAAGCATGTATGCTTATCACAAAAATGTTTATCCTGGAGATTGAACCCACTACTTATAGAGCAAAAGATAAATTTACTACCTTAATACCTGAGCTGAGCTTTTAATTCTATACATACTTAGAATTACCTTAAGAGCTTGTGGGCCTCAGTTTGGAATTGTGAGATAAAATAAACATTGATTAATTTACATTTAAAATATTCAAATCGATCTAGCCATTTTTGAGTTTAAGCGAGGCTAACACACAGGAATCGTTTTTTATATAGATTTAAATATAAATATATTATTTTATATTTTGTGGACATTTTTACACAACATCATCTAGACCTAAACTAAGCATAGAAACTAGAATACAATATAGCACCCAGACAACAAAACAAACATATATGTTCATCACACAAATGTTTGTCCTCGGTGGAGAGTGAACCCACAACCTACAGCACAGAAAGCAGAGCCACTACTAAGTCAGCTCTGAGGTGTTTTCAATTTCATTTCACAATACTGTAACATCTGTACCTAAACATGTATTCAGTAAAGAAATACACTGTGATAAGAATAGCTTTATTTTTTTATGCGTGTGTTTTTCCTTACATTGTTTGACATAAATTAAGCCTACATTTTTAAAACTTTGTCTACTTTTTGCTACAAAAATTAAAGCAATAAGTTAAATATCTTTAGTAGCCTTAGCGCAGTTGGCAGTAGCTCTGCCTTCTGCATTGTAGGTAGTGGGTTCAATCCCCACTGAGGATAAACATTTGTGTGATGAACATAGATATTTGTTCTCAGGGTGTTATATTGTATTTGATGGATGAAACTAAAAAAAAGGTAGCTATATAAGAATTTAATCAGTCATTTGGTTCCTATAGTACAAGCTTGGGTTAGTTTGGGGCTAGATGGTGCTGTGTGAAATATCAACAAGTAATTATGTAAGGATTAATGTTCAAAATCTCCACTGCTTTCGAGGAGGTTTTAAACACCTTATTATTACAAATTAAAGGTTAAAAAACATGGACACAAACTGCATGAATGTCAGACAAATTTCATTAATTATATTGAAGTAATACTTCTAATGCGACTTCCAACAAGGTTGCGTTAAACGTTTAACACTACCATGGAGGGGGTATGATAGCACTGTTCTTTCTCTCTTTCACTCATAGCCAGTTACGTTTCGTATATTAAAGAAGTTTTACTTCAGTTGTGTGGTCTAAAGCACACTCGTTTTTTATTTAGATAAATCTGGTGTACCATGAAGCAGAACAGCTTCCTAACCTATATAAGAATCTTGTTCTGACTGACTGACATATAGAATGCACAGCATAAACCACTGCTCGTAAAGACACATTCAGGGTATATTCAGTTTGGTGTGTAAAAGTACTAAAAAAAGAATTCCCGAAATTTAACCCCTAAGTTCAGCAGGGGTTGAAGTTCATATGAAAATAACATTATGCGCGAAGCTTTGCGCGTTTTTGCTTCATTTATAATCCTGTAGCCTTGTAATCATAAAAATAAAGGAAATAAATATGTTTCTATAAATAATTATGTATACATCCAACAGTCAGACTGTAATGGCCTTGAATAAGTTTCCCTGTTAGTATTTATTTTATCATTTATTTATAATTATCAGTCACTATTGTAGTCCGGATTGCATTGATGGAGTCTATCGGTCACTGAGTTAGATCAAAGTCAAAGTCAAAAAGCATTTATTCAGTAATATCCGCAGGGATCATCTTGAAACATCTTAAGTTTAGGTGAATTTAAGCACCAGTTTGGTAAACGGATTATTTTTAATTATGTGTGTATCCGAAGTTGGTAACTTCGGATGTGGTTAACATGTTCTGCGGGTCTGTATGGGCTGGTCAAAAAGTATTTTTAGTTTTGGTAGAAGTTGAAATAGGGAGGATATGATAGAACTAACATGGTTGGTAATGGATGATGACAAAAGTTTAGAAAAAAATGAAAAGAAATATGTATGTAATAAATATGTATGTAATAAATATGTATGTAATAAAGAAACAAATGAATTAGCTTCATGACTCCTACGCACGGTAGATATCCTCTCAGATATTGTTGTACAATTACCAAGTACCTACTCGACTTTGAGGATGTCTAATGGGGGTAGTCAAAGGTACGTCCAAACGTTACATTTGGTAAGTACATGCCCATATTTCGGAGTAGTTCCCATATCTAGCATACGTGACAGGTTGCAAGCCCATCGCCGCTGCTAAAATACTAACTGGTTTCCTCACTCATGTTTCCCTTTACCGTTTGAAAGCAGTGGTAATGCGTATGCATTGGCATTCGATACATAGGTAAATCCTTTGGTGCATGACCGGATTCGAACCCACGACCTTAGGATCAGAAGATGGGGTCACTCCCACTGGGCCACCGGTGCTCTATAGAATATAGGTAGACTGGGTATATTTCTATTCGAAACCCTACGCGAGTAAAGGCGCGGGCGGAAGCCAGTTATTAATAAAACAGTATTTTTGGCACAGATCCTGACTTTTTAGACGCGCCTACCATAAAGTTTATTTTCAAATGACATTTTACTAAAATCTTGTTTACCCGCTGTATAGAAATAGACGTTTACGCGTCAGAGGATATTGAACCTTTTGTGAATACGTCATGTAGGACATGTTCTGTAGCTAGTGGGCGCGTCGTGCGTCGGCTACGTTACGCGTAGCCTACGGTCAAGCGTAAGTACCTAACCTACACTACACCCGTTCGTAATTCCAGACGATGTTATGTTAGGCAACGTTCAGACGGGTGTCAGCTTGTGCTAGAACTGCGATCGATAGCTTGCAGTTTGTGCGCCATGGTGGTGACCTTGCGGCGGCCTAAATACTACCCCACTTGGAATACCAACTACTGCAAAATGTGGGTGTGTGCCAAATGTAAGATACTTAAAAAAGTATCTACGAGATACTTTGATGATGTCTAGTGAGTGTACATCCAAATATTACATTTCGCACACACCCACATATTGCAGTAGTTGCTATTCCAACTGGGGGAGTATTTCTTTTTAGAAAAAGAAATAGCATCACACACATCCATTGGTACACGATCAGATTTGAAGCCACGTTCTTAGATCAGAAGGCAGGGTCATTGCCTCTAGACCAACGGTGCTCTCCGGTTAGGTAGATATAGATACCTACCGACTTGGCACTAAGATATCTGAGGGGATATCTACCGAGCCTGATAATTTACATCGTGAAGTTATTTATTTGTTTTTCTTGTAACGGACGGTTGTTAAATATAGGAACGCGGTCATAACGTCACTAAAGAATCACGTTCCTACTGAGGCCTTTGCCCAAAAATGGGCGTCTCAAGAAAAAATAAATAATACAATTTAAGAAATATATTTAAATAATTAATACTAATAATAACATACTATAATTTTAGTACTTAATTGAGAAATAAAATGGCTTAATAATAAAATAATAACGGACGGTTGTGAAATATTGGAAAACGTCACTAAAGAATGACGTTCCTATTGAGTCACGTTTTCTTAGCGGTTGTGACTCGTCCAGTCACTTTCTGATGACTCCCTTCACGATGACGTATCGAGAGCCGAGGGAGTTGTGAATAGGGCATGCTGCTGACGTCACCATACAGTTGATAGTCTTTTAGCTCGTATGTAGTTTGATAGCCGTCACAGCTCAGTTCGTAGTAGCCCTGCTTTCTGCGCTATAGGTGATAGGTTCGATCCCCATCAAAAACAAGCATTTGTGTGATGAACATGTAGATGTTTGTTCTGTGTCTGAGTGTAACATGTATTCTAATTACTTCCTACTAATGGATGGATGAATGTTTGTTACTCTTTTACGCTCTAACCAGTGAACCGATTTGGATGAAATTTGGAATAAACAGATTAACATATAGGCTACTTTTTATCCCGAAGAATAACGGGAACGGGGGAAAAAAACTGCCACGCAGGCGAAGCTGCGAGCGGCCGCTAGTATTTACATAAAAGAATTAGCTGTATAGTATTGTAATTCAGTAACAGTCATCTGGTTTCCATAGTGCAAGCTATGCTTATATTGAAGTTTGCTCCAAACAGTAGTAAAATAATATATATCTGTAAGTATAACGGGACGATTATTATGCTTAACTTAGGATGTACGTTGTCAAGCAGTGGAGTGGAATGTTTATATGGAAAACTTGTCACCAGTTTCATTTTAAGTTATGTCGGTGACTTGCTAACCAAGCGAGACAGAATCGCATTAGACATGTCCTTCGTGACGTGCCGCGTCAGAAGGCGATCGGTCCCATACATTTGTATAAAAGTGGTTACTAGAACAGACGGCGCGGATCTGCTTCCCCCGTCTCCGTCTGTACCGTACAAAATGTCCGAGACAGTCGACGCGGGTCGTGTTCAATGCGATTCTGCCTTAGCGTTCTCCATAGCTCGTCGACTGTGAGCCTTCTTAGGAGCGTCTCCTCAGAAAAGTAATGGTAGTGTGGTGATGGTTCCAGATGTGAGGCGCGCGACATGTGGGGCGCGGCGGCGGGGTGGTGGGGCGGCGCGCTGGCCGCGGCGGCGCTGCTGCTGGCGCTCGGCGCCCGCGCCCGCGTCCGCGCCCGCGCCCGCGCCCGGCGCAAGCACCACCACGCACACACGCACGTAACTACTGCCTTATCTACCTAACTACCTAAACATGGCGCAGCCAAAAGGATATGTCTTTTCACTTGCTGTATATAATGAATTTTGATTAGACCCTCGAACCTAAAAGTTCGAAGATAATGCACCCAGAAAAAGGCGTGAGGCTAGGTTCTTCTTAGCTTCTTTTCACTTACTGATGATGTGAGCCGTTAGCCAACATCAGGTAATGTTAGGTGGTAACCGTCAACAGTAACGAACATTGCATCGTAAGTCATGCGATGTCTTGCCCTTCGTCAATCAACTTGAGGCGTACAAATGTTAGGCATCATGTGCCTGTAATATCACCGATAACCACACTCTTGAAACTGAAACACAGCGATACTGGTCACGTATGGAACTGGTAGTACTTCCCTAGACGAGCCCTTCACATAGAGAACCGGAAGTTGGCTCAATCGGGGGATCATATTCACCGATACTTGCATAGGGATAGTCGGTGCAGTCGACAAAGAGAAAGAGATAGTAATTACGCATAGGTTTGAGAAGTTAATCAAATCCATCCGGCTGCGCTAGAACATATATTATTTAGGAATTAAACTTACAAAGGATCATAAAAAAAAAGATTATGTCACAAAACAAAACTTATTCACTTCAAATCGGAACACAGCTTAGATGTTAAGCTGGTAACCAAAAAGAAACAAACCAAACGTACACTAAACCACGGTTAATATTAACAACTCAATCTAAACACAAAATAGCTCGCATAGAATTTAACAACCCTGTAGGGTTATAAAGACATTGGCGTCAGCATGGCTTGAAGCCATAAGGTCTCGCACAATAATGAGCAACGCCGAAGCGCTGCCAGCCGTGTGCCTCGGACGAAAGTCCGAGTGAGACTGTAGTTGTGCCGCTCGCTCCGCCTTATATATCCAAGCGCCGCTCGGGTGTTATCGTGTTCGGGCGCTAGGGATGACGCGGCGCGTGAGTCGCCATGTTGTTGTTCCGCGCACGGAGCGGTGTTGCCAGTTGCAGGTAGATTCTCTAACACGGCCTCTCCTGACCGCGAGGCGCCCTCGACCGCTTGACTTGCGATAAACACCTCGGAATCTAAGAGGTCATGAGCAGGTTGATAGCTATCTGCAACACACAAATAAAAGACTGAGAGTATCTCAAACTTCTCTAATCTGAAGTCTGAAGCCAACAAAGCAAAACTTTTTAACTTTAATTCCATAACAAGCCAAAGTGACTCGACAGTAACAATAAGAAAACAATGGATCAGTTATTTTAAAGCTAGAACAGACTCTAATGTCATGGACGCAAGCGTGCACTCAAGAGTCCACCACAAAGATTCTGTTAGCAATACACACATAAAGGTCAAACATTAACCTACAAGGCTTCAAAGGAAGTTTTGCTGAGTGCTTTAGTATGCACAATTAGTCACATTAGTTTGTGTTAGGTTAGGTTTAGTCAAAAGTAAATGAACAATTTCCTAACCGAGCAAAAGAAAGTAATTAGGAAACTATTGATTTAGGATCCTTGTGAACCACAAACCAACAGTCCCCAATCACTAATTAACAATAGGGTCGACCCAGCTAGCATGTACGTACATAAGAACACAATAACAAACACTGAGCACTTACACGGCATAGGCTCTTTAAAGGTTGCATACCACTCAGCGACTCTTCGGCATAGGCGCTTTAAAGTTGGCGTACCGAAAAGCTTTCATGTACGTACATAAAAACACAATAACAAACACTGAGCACTTACACGGCATAGGCTCTTTAAAGGTTGCATACCACTCAGCGACTCTTCGGCATAGGCGCTTTAAAGGTTGCGTACCGAAAAGCTTTCGCACCGTACCAACGAGGCATAGGCGCTTTAAAGTTTGCGTACCTTACGGTGGCTACTGACAGAGGCGCTTTAAAGTTTGCATACCACGTAGACTTCAGAACCAGGCAGAAGGCGTCCCAACTGCCTGAGGTAAACGCAGAACTCGTTGAGAGTTCGAGCGTCTACTATTATATACCAGTGATGGAAGGCTGACTTGACTGAGCCTCGCTCAGCACCGCACAGCTAGGCGTGCAGAGGCACGCATCGCACCACGCGAGCGTCGCTGCAGGCGAAGGCTGACTGAGCCCCTCGCGGAGCACCGCGCAGCTAGGCGTGCAGAGGCACGCATCGCACCACGCGAGCGTCGCTGCAGGCGAAGGCTGACTGAGCCCCTCGCGGAGCACCGCGCAGCTAGGCGTGCAGAGGCACGCATCGCACCACGCGAGCGTCGCTGCAGGCGAAGGCTGACTGAGCCCCTCGCGCAGCACCGCGCAGCTAGGCGTGCAGAGGCACGCATCGCACCACGCGAGCGTCGCTGCAGGCGAAGGCTGACTGAGCCCCTCGCGGAGCACCGCGCAGCTAGGCGTGCAGAGGCACGCATCGCACCACGCGAGCGTCGCTGCAGGCGAAGGCTGACTGAGCCCCTCGCGCAGCACCGCGCAGCTAGGCGTGCAGAGGCACGCATCGCACCACGCGAGCGTCGCTGCAGGCGAAGGCTGACTGAGTCCCTCGCGCAGCACCGCGCAGCTAGGCGTGCAGAGGCACGCATCGCACCACGCGAGCGTCGCTGCAGGCGAAGGCTGACTGAGCCCCTCGCGCAGCACCGCGCAGCTAGGCGTGCAGAGGCACGCATCGCACCACGCGAGCGTCGCTGCAGGCGAAGGCTGACTGAGTCCCTCGCGCAGCACCGCGCAGCTAGGCGTGCAGAGGCACGCATCGCACCACGCGAGCGTCGCTGCAGGCGAAGGCTGACTGAGTCCCTCGCGCAGCACCGCGCAGCTAGGCGTGCAGAGGCACGCATCGCACCACGCGAGCGTCGCTGCAGGCGAAGGCTGACTGAGCCCCCTCGCGCAGCACCGCGCAGCTAGGCGTGCAGAGGCACGCATCGCACCACGCGAGCGTCGCTGCAGGCGAAGGCTGACTGAGCCCCTCGCGCAGCACCGCGCAGCTAGGCGTGCAGAGGCACGCATCGCACCACGCGAGCGTCGCTGCAGGCGAAGGCTGACTGAGCCCCTCGCGCAGCACCGCGCAGCTAGGCGTGCAGAGGCACGCATCGCACCACGCGAGCGTCGCTGCAGGCGAAGGCTGACTGAGCCCCTCGCGCAGCACCGCGCAGCTAGGCGTGCAGAGGCACGCATCGCACCACGCGAGCGTCGCTGCAGGCGAAGGCTGACTGAGTCCCTCGCGCAGCACCGCGCAGCTAGGCGTGCAGAGGCACGCATCGCACCACGCGAGCGTCGCTGCAGGCGAAGGCTGACTGAGCCCCCTCGCGCAGCACCGCGCAGCTAGGCGTGCAGAGGCACGCATCGCACCACGCGAGCGTCGCTGCAGGCGAAGGCTGACTGAGTCCCTCGCGCAGCACCGCGCAGCTAGGCGTGCAGAGGCACGCATCGCACCACGCGAGCGTCGCTGCAGGCGAAGGCTGACTGAGCCCCCTCGCGCAGCACCGCGCAGCTAGGCGTGCAGAGGCACGCATCGCACCACGCGAGCGTCGCTGCAGGCGAAGGCTGACTGAGTCCCTCGCGCAGCACCGCGCAGCTAGGCGTGCAGAGGCACGCATCGCACCACGCGAGCGTCGCTGCAGGCGAAGGCTGACTGAGTCCCTCGCGCAGCACCGCGCAGCTAGGCGTGCAGAGGCACGCATCGCACCACGCGAGCGTCGCTGCAGGCGAAGGCTGACTGAGCCCCCTCGCGCAGCACCGCGCAGCTAGGCGTGCAGAGGCACGCATCGCACCACGCGAGCGTCGCTGCAGGCGAAGGCTGACTGAGTCCCTCGCGCAGCACCGCGCAGCTAGGCGTGCAGAGGCACGCATCGCACCACGCGAGCGTCGCTGCAGGCGAAGGCTGACTGAGCCCCCTCGCGCAGCACCGCGCAGCTAGGCGTGCAGAGGCACGCATCGCACCACGCGAGCGTCGCTGCAGGCGAAGGCTGACTGAGTCCCTCGCGCAGCACCGCGCAGCTAGGCGTGCAGAGGCACGCATCGCACCACGCGAGCGTCGCTGCAGGCGAAGGCTGACTGAGCCCCCTCGCGCAGCACCGCGCAGCTAGGCGTGCAGAGGCACGCATCGCACCACGCGAGCGTCGCTGCAGGCGAAGGCTGACTGAGTCCCTCGCGCAGCACCGCGCAGCTAGGCGTGCAGAGGCACGCATCGCACCACGCGAGCGTCGCTGCAGGCGAAGGCTGACTGAGTCCCTCGCGCAGCACCGCGCAGCTAGGCGTGCAGAGGCACGCATCGCACCACGCGAGCGTCGCTGCAGGCGAAGGCTGACTGAGTCCCTCGCGCAGCACCGCGCAGCTAGGCGTGCAGAGGCACGCATCGCACCACGCGAGCGTCGCTGCAGGCGAAGGCTGACTGAGTCCCTCGCGCAGCACCGCGCAGCTAGGCGTGCAGAGGCACGCATCGCACCACGCGAGCGTCGCTGCAGGCGAAGGCTGACTGAGTCCCTCGCGCAGCACCGCGCAGCTAGGCGTGCAGAGGCACGCATCGCACCACGCGTGTGCCGCCTACCGCACCCTGGCCGACTGGACGCCGCGCTAGCACGACATCTCGCACCCGCACATGATGTCGTCGGGAGCTGCGCCCACGTTGTAGAGGTGAAGTGGCTCGCGTGATAGTTTGACTGGAAAGTAAAAAATATTTCAAAACAAAGCCGGTTTTCTTATTTATGCTCATGTGATTTCATAGAACGTCTCACCTCAGTTTCATTGCTAGGCATTAACACTTTCACAAACGCTTCGACTTGATACTTGCTCGGCTTACCTGACCATTACTGATCGTTTGACCTACGTAATGTTAATCGGTAAACAAGCAGGCAGAACACTAAGCAACAGATGAAATATCCGACCTTTGATGATGCCAATTGCATCTATATTGAGTACTGACTTAGTAGGTACGACACTTAGCATTAGCACTAGACTGTATTAAAAAACAACAAAGCAGAAAGAAGACGCTGCCTGTACACAAAACTGCACTTGGTAGTAGCTATGACTAGCAATGTGCCATGCGGCTCGCTCGACAGAGCCGATGTCAGTAACGTAAGAAAAAGACAATGGTTTTGGCGAGTGAGGTTATTACGAGAACTATCACAATATCCACGTGAACTATGCGTAGGTAATTGAACGCCTAGGGACATAACAATTTGTCTCGATGATCGATCGAATGATTCTGTCTCCAAGAAGATATCGACAAACTACCGTGACTACCGTCGGTATCGTGACGATAATTGACGCTTGATGAGCGTGACCTATCTCGCGTGCAAGTCCTATTCCCATAATTGCGTCGTGATGGTGACCGTCGGTAGGACGCACCTCAAGAACGATATTTTAGCCTACTACGACGCTGGCTACCGCGTGAACTCGTCCGTGAACCCTTCCTTCGCGGTCCTTCTAGACCGACGACGCTTACGATTATGTGAGCTATCTTGTGAACGGCGTCTAGAACTACCACGCGAATTACTTCGTGGCATGATATCAAACGATTAAAACTGATAAACAGTAACAAACAACGTAATCAAATTGTACCTACTTACCAATTGTGGGTAGGTGTTTTTTTTTTCGTTTGTCTCTTTTTAGTTCGTGGGCTTATCGAGTTTTTTATCCCGCTTCTGATTTTAGGAATTAAACTTACAAAGGATCATAAAAAAAAAGATTATGTCACAAAACAAAACTTATTCACTTCAAATCGGAACACAGCTTAGATGTTAAGCTGGTAACCAAAAAGAAACAAACCAAACGTACACTAAACCACGGTTAATATTAACAACTCAATCTAAACACAAAATAGCTCGCATAGAATTTAACAACCCTAGAGGGTTATAAAGACATTGGCGTCAGCATGGCTTGAAGCCATAAGGTCTCGCACAATAATGAGCAACGCCGAAGCGCTGCCAGCCGTGTGCCTCGGACGAAAGTCCGAGTGAGACTGTAGTTGTGCCGCTCGCTCCGCCTTATATATCCAAGCGCCGCTCGGGTGTTATCGTGTTCGGGCGCTAGGGATGACGCGGCGCGTGAGTCGCCATGTTGTTGTTCCGCGCACGGAGCGGTGTTGCCAGTTGCAGGTAGATTCTCTAACAATACGTTATTCAAATACAATGAGGTTGTTTCTAAGTAAGCCTTTCTCTCATTCCAGGTGCACATAGTCCGTGCCGCCCCCCCGGGGCGTGTCGTTCCCCGCCCCCCGGCAGCGTGTTCCCCCCCACGGCCCCCTCGGGCCCCGCGCTCGTTCCTGTCGCGCTCCTTCCTCAGCCCGCGTCGCATCCTGGCTGCTCTCTCCGGCAAGCCCGCCGACGACCCCCCTCCACAGATAGTAATCGTTCGAAACTCGACTCTAAACACAGTCTGCCAGGGCGCAGATTTGAATACGAGCGTCACCCTCCCGAAGCTCCCTCTTCCAGAACAGTGGATGCATAAGCGTCCTCTCGACTACAAGTACACGACGATCCCTCGACCTCTGGCCCAGCTGAGGACAGATTTAGGCGCAGATTTGACCGAACAGTCTAGAGCTAAAAAGTTCTCCGCTACGCGATCTCCCAGTCTTGAGAGAGACGACAAATCTCCCTTTCTCAGCGCGAAGTCTGATAAAGAGCGTGAGGTTTTCGGATTCGACTCGGAAGTGGTTAGGAGACTGAGCGAGAAAGAAGCGAAGATGATATCTCCTAATGAAACGACCGATAGCAACCAGGGCTCTCCCACCAACTTGCGGCGGTTTCGATCTGTCAGTACGAAGCTACACATGTGCGTGAGCGACAACCAGACCGAGCGTCTGGAAATGCAAACTTCGCCGCGAGTGCTGGAGTGTAGTTCGGCGAAGGAAAAGTCCTCAGCGCCAAAGTTCGATTTCTCGCCAAAATTCCTAGACGCGGCTTCTCCAAGATTCTTCACTCCTCCGGAAACGGTCTCCCCTATGTTCTTCAACGAACCTTCTCCGCGATCTGTATACTTCGATACTGTGAGATCCCCGAAGTTCTTTCCAGAAACACCAAGAGATATGGACGTTCCCCAAAGTCCTCGTACTTTGGGCGACCACGTTAACAGAAACGGCATCGAAAAACCTAGCTCGCCAAGAATCTTAAGCGCTCGACCTAGTCCGAAACTCCTGAGTTACAATAAGGAAAATTTTTTCACGTTCGATGTTTGCCCTGAGGATACTCCCATGGCGTCTCCGAGACCGAGGAAGTATGGGGGGAGAAACTCCATCGAACGAGAAAGGTTTACCCCCCCAGCCGATAAAGACGTTAGAAAATACAGAAGGCACAACAGCTGTGATACTTACAAACCTGTAGAACTCAACATTACCAGTCTCGAAGACAATAAAGCTACAGAAGACAATGATGTCGTGGACTGCTGTGCGAAAGTAGACTCTATTGAACTAGAAAATAAGGAGAAACTAAACGAGTTGAATCCAAATTCTGCGCAAGCGAGACGACAGAGACTAAAATCGATATCTCTAGATTCGGACAACGCGAAGATAATTGAACAGAATCTAGGTTTGCCGATCGCGAAACAGATGAAAGATCAGATGAACGAAGCGTACAAGATAGAAAGCACATCGTGCGAGAGCATAGAGAGGTACCAGAAGACACCAACGAACGAACGACCATGCTTCAAATTCGAAGAGGATGCCAAACCTGTCGAAGTTGATAACGAAATGGAGCCTGAATCGCCAGGACTTCTTCAGAAAAAATGCTTACGTCAAAGTTCTGATACACAAGCCTTTATCGACATGCCCCGATTCAGTCCCAAGGAGTTCGAGATAACAGTTACTACAGAAGAAGGAGCGACGCTCCCTATCGAAGCTCAGAAGCCAAAAACTAAAAACTTAAGAAACCTCACCATAGATCTTACAAAGCGAGATAGCGACTTAGAGAAAGAGTTACTCGAATTCGAAAAGCTATATACAGATGCTACAGACAAAAAGGTGAAAACTCCTACGCTAAAAGTGAAGGCTACTTCTCTTGACTCCTCCGAATCTGTCAATCTTTCTCTACCACAGAAGAAAGCATTAGAAGTTCCACAGAACTCCGTGTCAGTACCCAACACTCCTAAGAGGCAGATTAAACGAATATTAGCTCAGAAATACGTGAAACACGACTTCTGCGGTGGAAAAGCCTTCTTACAAAACGCGGAACAGCGCCGCCTATTCATGAAAGGGCAGGACAGTGGGATATATCTCCGTGAACACCATGCTAACCTCATGCTGTACCAACCCGGGACCTCCCGAATGGGTTCGAGAACCATGGGCTCTTTCGATGAAAACACTACTGACTATGAAAGTCCCCCAGAGATCAACATCTGCGGTGCTGATAACCGAACAGGTTACGACGGACAATGCTCGTTAGGCTCAAATTTGCTCAACTACAAGCAAAATCTCAGCGTGTCTAGTACAAATCTGAAGACACTACCTGAAGGTGTACCTTCGGATGATTTTGAACCTAGCGCGGAAGACGAGAAGGTCGTAAAGAAGTTGCATCGAAGAAACTCGAATCAAAGTCTAATGCTGAGTACACACAGTCTGCAAAGCTCAAACTGTTCTCTGAACAGCAGTGGAGCTTCCTGTCATAACATAGCTACAGTCAGAACCAGTATATCGAACTTCAGTCTCAACGATCGAAAAAAACTGTCCTTAGATCATAGAGATTCTACCTCCCTGATGGGCGCAGAACATCTGACGCCAAGAGTTATCTGCTCTTCAAATGCTAGTCTATCAGGCGATGGCTCCAAAAACTGTCTCCTACAACGACGTGGGTCCAATAATAGTCTAACTTTG
The DNA here is from genome assembly GCA_947095575.1 of Electrophaes corylata. NCBI lineage: Eukaryota > Metazoa > Arthropoda > Insecta > Lepidoptera > Geometridae > Electrophaes > Electrophaes corylata. Next base: position 107,124 of record OX352726.1, on the reverse strand, counting down.
AACATATGCTCGTCCAATCTCAGTCGCCACAGCAGCTGCAGTAACAGCTCCCTGAACAAAGATGCTAAGATCCAAAAGAAAGGATTGCTCGAACGCCGAAGCTCGAACACATCTTTGACTCTCAACATCAACAACTCAAATCCTCAACTCTCCGTCAATTTAGGACTCAGTGTCTCTAACTACAACCTGAACGGTTCTTCGTGTAACTTGAGTCGATACAACAGTAACCAAAGTATTGACCATCCTCCGCCTGAACCGAAAAAGGGGATTTTGGAACGAAGGAGTTCTAACACAAGCCTCACCTTGAATATCCCACAAGAGCCAAGAGAGGTGGAGATAGACGAAACGATGTTAGACGAAAACTTAAAAGATCTACCGCTCAGAGATAAACACAGGAAATCTCTTAGCACTGAGAATCTGATACCAAAGTCCTATAAGAATAGACCAAGATTACGGTCAGCAGAGAAAGGTGTAGGGTTTGGGTCCCATGATAATCTCTGGTCCAACTCGTTTGCAGAACCGGAATATCCTCAGAATTTGACCTATGTGTGCGGAGACCAGGAAAATGAGATTATTTATGCGTTCGGGAGACAGGAAGACCCTAATTTCCAACCTGGATTCACTCGGAACATCACCACGAAGCCCTTAAGCCCCCAGTCCACTTCCGAAGACTTCCGGCTGTACCTGGCCAATATGCAACATCTTCAAAATGCCTCCAGCGTTCTTTCTCGTCAGCAGCTGAGAGATTTGAACAACGTCTTCCAAAACGGCTACTCAAAAGTCAAATGCCCGAGCAGCACGGAAGGCCAACACCGCTGCTCAGGAACGGTGGAGGAAAACACCGAAAATCCGCAGATGGTGATCCCGGAGGTGGCCACCCAGCCATGCTCGGAGTACCAGAAGATGCTGCTGAGGAATTTGCATCAGGAGTTCTGGGATATGCCGACGAATTTCCAGGAGAAGCCGATAGTCTCAGGGTCTCATACGAAGAACAGGTATAAGACCATCCTCCCGAATGAGCATTCCAGGTTCATCCTGAGGGCTGTTGTGGGAACTACGGAAGGATACATCAATGCTAACTTTATAAAGGTAACTAAACTTTTTTTCTTTATTTGACAATTAATTATTGACGACCGATGTGGCGCGGTGGGCGAATATCCGCCTGCGATGCTGGAGGTTGAGGGTTCGATTCCCGCCTAGGGATAAATGTTTGTACGATCTGCAAATATTTATTCCGGGTGTTCTGGGTATTTACTACGTATAATAAAAAAATATGTATGTATCAGTCATCTAGTACACATAACACAAGCTCTGCTTAGCTTGGGGCTAGATGATGCTGTGTGGACTGTCCAGCATTATTATTATTATTATTATAATTCATAAAGTATGTCATCATGCATACATATTATGCTGACGTTTGTTTCCTAGACGCCACGGGGGAGCTTTTAAATAATGAAAGCATTTCAAATTTGTAACTTATAATGTATCTTTCAGGGGCATGAGTATGCGAAAAACAGTTACATAGCAACTCAGGGTCCGCTCCAGAACACCATGTACGACTTCTGGCTGATGGTCCACCAGAACTGCACCGACCATCGCAACAACCGGTCACCCGTCCTACACGACGCCGCGCGGCTCGGTGCTACTTCTAATATACAGAAAGTCGTCATGCTCACCAACTTCATAGAAAACAATCGACAGAAATGTGAAAAGTATTTCCCACTAGATGTGGATGAACAGATCACTATTAGTAACGTGGATAGTGATAAAAATGAGTCGTTTGTTATCAAGAATCTGGGGCAGATCAGAAAGGCTGGATACACTATTAGGAAGTTAAACATCAGGTATAGTGAAAGTGTCGAGGAACAAGGTGGTAATAGTGTTGATGGCGTTGAAAAAAGTGAACTCACCGATAAAAGTGATCCGGACTCTGGAAAAAGTGAACCAGTCTCTGGTAAAAGTGAAACTGACGCTGATAAAAGTGATGCAAGTGTAACGGTCTACCATTACCTATTTCATAACTGGGCAGACCACAAATGCCCCAAAGACGTGAATGCGCTCTTAAACCTAAGCTTAGATGTATTAAAAAATAGTGATTGCGACTTTAACTCTCCCGTTGAGAGTGACTCGGAGTGTGTTAAGTGTGATAGTCCTAAACCGGAGTCAAAATTCCTGTTTCCTCCTTTGGAATCCCCTGTACCTTGTGAAATTAAAGTAAGTGTGTCCACTCCGTTAGATGTTAGTGTAGATGTATCTTCACCCCCGACCATAGTTCATTGCTCGGCTGGCATCGGTCGGACTGGATGTCTGATAGCTGTTCTGAACGGTATCAAACAGCTGGCAATAGAGAGTAAGGTTGATGTTCTGGGTATAGTTTGTAACATGAGGCTGAATCGAGGAGGGATGGTGCAGAACTCGGAGCAGTATGAACTTATCCATAAAGTTTTATGTTTGTATGAACAGGCTTGTTTACCTGCTCTATAGCTATAACCTTTTTACTGTCACATTTAAGATTTGACTTATACTTGATACCAATCTTACAAAAGTGTTAGAGGATGGTGTTGGTGGTATTACAATCATCATCATCATCAGCCTGTAGGAGTCCACTGACACAGGCCTCCCCGATACGTTACCAGGAAGAACGATTCGGGCCCTTTCTATCTATCGACTTCCCGCGATAATAACAATGTCAGTCCATCGAGTAGTAAGTCCTATGCTTCGTTTTTTTTACATATCCATTACGTCTCAGAGAGATAAGTAGTAGTAGAGCTCTTTGTGAAAGGGCTCTGGAAGGTGCGTACTACCACCGTACCAACTCCTGGCTGTGAACAGGGTGGTTCTGGTTTGAAGGGTGTGTGGTGATATTACAGGCACATGTGGCTTTGAAGACCGTGACGCGGCGGTTGAATGTCCGCCTGCGACGCTGGAGGTTGCGGGTTCGATTCCCGCCTTGGGATAAATGTTTGTACGATCTGCAAATATTTATTCCGGGTGTTCTGTTCTATGTAAAATAAAAAATATGTATGTATGTAATGTATTGTATTATGTATATCAGTCATCTAGTACCCATAACACAAGCTCTGCTTAGCTTGGGGCTAGATGATGCTGTGTGAATTGTCCAGCATCATTATTATTATTATTCTTTATTATTATAACACCTGTTTGCCTCAGGTTGTACGCAGAACACTGCATCATAGGCTATGTTATAACTTATGTGACCTGCGAGGCAATGCTTGTTATAGGTAATAGTAACCACTTAACATCAGGTGGGTCATCTGCTTGTTCCATCATCACTGTACATAAAAAATAAATCAAAACTAGTAATTTTCCTATATATTGTAATACCAGTACATCCTGGTTATATGATAATTAAATTATCTTCACTTAACACTTATTGTTTGAAATTACTTGAAAATTACATAAACTCAGTACATACATTACCTATGTAAACAGCTAGTGTTGTGCATTCGGCTTTGCTTATTTACCTGTTGTTCTTAACTTGGCTCCGGCCAATCTAACATCATTGTATGTCCTTAAGGGTTGAGTTAGGGGGGTTAATTTCTCAGTGGACTCCCAGTTTTTAAAATCTCAGGTTTAATTTTTGTCCTGTACACAATTTTATATTATAAGGGTTGAATTAGAGGTCAGTTACTCAGTGCCCCCCCCATTTACAAAGGTTCCTTCACACACATTTTTACAACCCCCTATAGAAGTTGAGTTACGGGGTTAATTTCAAAGTGTAATCCCAGTTACAGATACCTGAAACATTTAGTTTTAACTGTTGTCCCGAATACAAATTCTACAACCCTTTGAGCCTCTGAGTTTAGTCATAGTCATTTATTTATAAGATTTCAGGTACAGTCAGCTGCACTAGAATGTATACAATTTGTAACTTTCACAACGGTATTACAGCAAAACAATGAACTCTTACAGCTCAAAAACTAAAAAGTTATGAAATTGGTAAACGACCTAACTTATTTTTTGAATAATTGTCGTGTAAATATTTTTAGCACCGCTGTGAAACCATTTTTTAAGTTATAAATTGTATACATTCTAGTGCAGCTGACTGTACATAATGATCTTAAAAACTTATTTGCTTCGGCTAAAACCTGTTTATATCTGTCTGGTCTGTTCCTGACTTAGAGTCGGATCCCTCCATTTATATTCCTTAGGGAGTCAGCAGCATTCACCACACCACTCATGCTGACCACAGCAAACCCCCTAAATATGGAGGAGGCATATTCTTAATTGCGATTTTAATGCTCTCCTAAATTACTATGCGGCAAAAGTCTGGGTTGATTTAGCATCATAACACTTCTATAAAGAATATTTACTTAACATATTATTTTTAGATTGTGCTAACAGAATACAGTTTCCTATATCTTTACTTCCGCATAAATGTAACAAATTTTAATGGTAGTCGGCTAGAACTATGGTACCTACTCTGACCTATGCAGTCGTTGAAACTCTAACAAATGGGGGCTCACCATCATCATCATCATCATCAGCCTATAGAAATCCACTGCTGTTATAGGAGTCAATGGGGCTCACTTAGTACAAAACAATAATGATCTAGAATACAAATAGAAAACCAGCCAAGTGCAAGTCTGACTCGCGCACGAAGGGTTCCGTACCATTATCTATACATAATAAAAACCGCAATAAATCACGTTTGTTGTATGAGAGCCCCCTAAAATATTTATTTTATTCTGTTTTTAGTGTTTGTTGTTATAGCGGCAACAGAAATACATCATCTGTGCATATTTCAACTCTCTAACTATCACGGTTCATGACATACAGCCTGGTGACAGACGGACAGACCGACAGCGGAGTCTTAGTAATAGGTCCCGTTTTACCCTCTGGGTACGGAACCCTAAAAAGCGACTCGAAATCATCTGATAACCTTCGTCCTTTTGAACCCTGATATTTTAACAACCCCCTTATCGATTCAACTGATATTTCTACCAGTAAATGTAAAATCAAAAATTCGTGACTACCTACCGTGGGATGTCTACCGTGCATGAGGATTAATGCACGGTAGACATCCCCTCAGATATCCTAGTTCCAAGTTGGACCATTAAATGTAGATAGTACAAAATGTAGTTCTACCACATGCTATCCAGATAGCATCAATTGTTTGACAGTTCATACAAACATACAAGGAAACATGCAAACAAATCAATGAACTCACGAATATAATTATGATATCATACGTATATTTTTTCTAAAAGGATACAATTTTCTTTCGTATAGGGTCTTTGACATCAAACAATGTATTTTTAAGGTCACCTTTCAAAGCGTTCAATGACCCGGTAGGAGAATTACACTATGGTGTTACTGATGGAACAAGCAAGCCCACCTGATGGTGAGTGGTAGTCACCAAAGCACTGGTTCGCAGATCACGCGTTCACGTGCTTTATTATGCTTTTTGCGTTTATCATCTTGAAGCATACACGCCTTATGTGCCTGTAATGTCTCTGCTAGCCAGGAACAGACATGGTGCTAGTTCTTCCCCGGACGAGCCCTTCACTAAGGGCTCTACTAGTAAACCTACCTAATGTGGAGTCTGTACTTTATATTGACTATTTATGACGCGGTCCAGCCGACATCGAACCCACTATCGACCACACAAGCCTACTACTAATCCATATGGACAGGTACCCTACAAAAAAAGGCATGATAGATATCTCTTAGTAGCAAGTATCGACTTTGATCATTTTCAAAGTCAAAGGGGGTAGTCAGAGGTACTATAATAAAGCATTCAGATCCATAAATAATTTGAATTCTTCTTAAAGATCAATAAATGTAGGCTCCGAGTTCCTTGCGACCAAGCCTACAAGAAGCTTACCATATTAACCGACTTAGAAAAAGAGGTTCTCAAGTCAGTTCAATTTTTTTTTATTTGTTACCTCAGTACTCCGTCATTTATAAATACTTTCAGATTGGTCTCATAGAAGTTTTATCAAAATCAGCTCAGGAGTTAATCAAAATTACTGGGAAAAAAACACTAAAGAATGTCTCCGAGTTAAAGTTGAGGATACACGCTTTTTAAACTTAATTATTTATATATTTTGTTGTAAACGTGATTTGACTCACTAAATTATATATTTCTCGTATTGTGTATTAAACGTACTTCAATAACTATGGATTTTTGACACCCTAGTTACAATTACCTGGTACAGTCAGCAGAAAGGGCGGCTGATGGCTTGGGGCCTAGGGCGGCCGAGACTGCAAATCCGCCACTGACAGTCAGTCACAAATAGATTTATTAATTTCAATCATTATATGACTCCTTTCTCAATTTTTGAAGTAGTACTTCTTATGCGACTTCCAACAAGGTTGCGTTAAACGTTTAACGCTACCATGGAGGGGGTATGAAAGCACTGTTCTTTCTCTCTTTCCCTCATAGCCAGTTACGTTTCGTATAATAAAGTTTTACTTCAGTCGTGTGCTCTAAAGCACACTCGTTTTTTTTTTCATTACAGCTTCACGACTTAATTCCCAAGCACGGTAGATATCCCCTTGAAGGAGAATCTGCAAGTAAACTTCAAATAATAAAATTTTACCTTTTTTAAATGTTAATTGAACAATAAAAACCAGAAAGGATTTACTTTTGTCGCTGACAGTACCCAGTGGTGTCTCATATAGAAAATTTTATTATAGATAATAAAAAAAAATCATAGTTAAGAAATTATTTGATACACAATACGTTAGAATAATAATTATTTTGTAAAGTGTATTTCCCTATAAGTTTCGCACAATTTTCTTTTGTCAATTTAATTTTGATATCAGCATAAGTAAGTGTACATTTTAGTCTAGTTTTTAATATAAGTAAATTATTGTGTGTTTTATATAAAAGAAATATATTAATTTATTTCTGTTATATTTTGTTGTGAGAGTAATATTTAGATAAGATTATTTAGTCAAGCATTTAAATTTTGTACATATATATTAATGTGTGTAAAGTAATGTGATTTTTAATATATTTTATGATGTGAAGTAAATATTATAATGTACAACATTTTATTTTGGTTTTTTTATTTAATTTGAAACAAATACTCTTATTCATCCTGGTCTGGTTGCTCCTTTAGATAAAATGGCCGATAAGTATGTTGTCATCTCTTTTTGTTGACATGGAAATGACAGAGACAAGAATATTCCAATTTTATAGAGCCATTATAAACTGTCAGATAATATGAATAAGGGTCAGTGTTTTTTTCACTTTCAGTATATCTTTATATACTTTATAGGATACAGTTATAAAGGAAATTGACGACTTAATATTAAAAATATTATATTATGCATAAAAACTTTAACCCTAGCTGTACCCGTTTAGGGGGTTGAATTAGGGAAGTTCCATATTACACCCCTACGCACTAAGGCTGTGCGTTGTCTATATGTCAGTCAGTCAGGACAAAGATTCTTATAATAATTATTATGAATTCTATATATAAGCTGTAGAGGCTCGGCTGTATTGTATAAATTATTTTTATTTCAAAATCAATAGCAATCTAAATGCATTTAGCAATTAGCGTGATGTTATAATGATTTTATAAAACATTTGCATAATTCGGTCAAGCTCGAGTAGGTATCGGACGCGTGGTAATCTGTAGTCTTCTGCATTTCGACCATCTTGGTATTGACAAATGCGGGTAAGAATTCAACATTAGGATTTAGGAACCTCTCCCGAGTCACGTGATGATTTCTTGATGATTTCTTTCGTTCATGATTTATTGAGTAACAATAATAACCCACGTGGTTTCAAGACCCGCACTAATTTGACATTTGTGGTGCGCCCCCTACCGTGAGGTCTGATGCCAAACTGTCAAAAACGACGCCAAAATTTGACAGATTTTTAAGTTTTTTCTTAAAATTGACGCACAAGTTCTTTAATTTATTGAAATGTTTACTCGATCGCTATTTTTTATAGGGGAAATAGTTAGCATCATTAATCGAAATTACAATAAATTTGTGAGGCACACTAAGGACTTTATAATATACAAAATGTTACGAAGAAAATACTAAAGGGGGGAAAGGGGAGAAGTTATATGGGCGGATTTCAATACATTTGGTATAAGGCCGACAGCCGTCACAGCTCAGTTCGTAGTAGCCCTGCTTTCTGCGCTGTACGTGTGGGTTCGATTCCCACCGAGAACAAACATTTGTGTGATGAACATAGATGTTTGTTCTGTGTCTGGGTGTTATATTGTATTCTAAGTATGTATTTACAAAAAAAGGAATAAGTATTCTATCAGTCATCTGGTTCCCATAGTTAGCTATGCTTAGTTTGGGGCTAGATGATGTTGTGTAAATATGTCCACAAATATTTATTTATGTAAGGGTAAAGTGTCGGTTACTTGATGATTATAAAGACTCGCGAGGTCTACTGTTCTCATAGAACCACGAATTTACTCTAATTATGTAATGAAAGGTGTACAAAGAATCATACAATTTAACCCGTGTAGTAGGTACCTAGGTATTGCCGCGGGGATTGAAGTTCGTTTAAAAATATCTACGCGAAGTCCAATACTTTTTTATACTCTTATTAAATACGCAATTTTCCGTTACTTATAATAATGTTTATACAACTAATTGATTACACAATCATAAACCAAAATCTATCATTGTTTGATATATTTTTAGCAAAACACTTAGATTGAAGATTTGTGTACAGGAGTGAAGTAAGTGATATTGGTGAGTTTGAAAGCATTTTTGTAATTATTATTTTATTTTTACTCGCCTTAAAGCATAATTAATAGTTTCATTACACTCTGTAGGTTGTGGGTTCGATCCCAGCTAAGGACAAATTATGAGGCTTCCAAATACACGGGCACCAAACTACCAGACAGTAGTGAGATAAACACAAAATAGATATTTGTTCCGTATCTGTATTCATTTATTTATTCAATCACAATTATATTAGAATCGTATTTAAAACACAGATTAGAATAATATGAGGTAAAAACACAAAAAAATAGTAAATATTATAAATGATTGTTGAGAGGTACTTAATATCATTAAAAGAACTTAATATCAAGAAAACAATACTAATAATGACATAAAAGCACCGGTGGTCTAGTGGGACTGACCCCGCATCTGAATCAAAGGTCGTGGGTTCGTATCCGGTCAGGTACCAATGAGTTTTTCCATTGAAAAAATTATTTGCGCAATGCCAGTGCTGTCCAACCGTGAAGGAAAACATCGTGAGGAATCAGTTAGTATTCTAGCAGCGGCGGTGGGTTTGCAACCTGTCACGTATAGAATACTAACTGCTGCAAAAATATGGGTATGTACCAAATGTAATATTTGGACGTACCTGTGGCTACCCCCGTTAGAGATCCTTGAAGAATCTCGACTAGGTGCTTGGTACTAAGAGATCTGAGGGGATGTCTACCGCGCTTGCGGATGCCGATGTAGTAGTAGTGATGCTATTTATTTATATTTATTTACATGCCAGTCAATGCTGTATTAGTGTTTTATGAAAGACGCTGCATAGTACAAGCTATGCTTAGTTTGGAGCTGGATGTCGTGGCGTAAAAATGTTCACAAATGTTAAATTAATATGTTTTGATCTTTCTTGCAGTCGCATTAAAAAAAAAGTAAGTAAAACGGCCGTACCGCCGTGTTTACACTCCACAGAAGGTGCGAGTAGGACCAGGTCCTACCTTACCCACGTCACTCACACAACACTAGTTTTTTTCTTGTCACCGACAACAACGTATGTGCTGTATTTACTTTGATGTTGTTTTTATCGCGTGATAGTGTCATATCCGCCATGACCTCTTGTTTGGCAACTTTAGCGACAAAGTTCACCGACACTTAACCGGATGTCGAAGGGTTAACCCACTCGTATGCCAGATGCATAATAAATAAACTAGATGCATAATAAGTACCTACATAGTGATGAAACGGAGAGTGGCTCGGCTGGAGCGCCGATATCCGGCGCAGGAAATATATGATTCTGTGTGACTCAATGTAAGTTGTAACCTGCAGGACGGCCTAGCGTAGGTAAGTCCCTGTGCCAAAAAAAAATTATAAAATAAAAAGAAATAAGAAATGGAGCTACCAGGAAAAACAATCTTATAGAAAAACTAGCGAAACGCGCGTGACTTCGCCCTCGTGAAGCTATTTTCATAAAAACTTCAACCCCCGCTGTACACGCTTAGGGGTGGAATTTCGGGAATTCCTTTCTTAGTACACCTCTACGCACCAAGACAAATATACTCTGAAAATTCAAAGTCTCTACGAGCAGTGGTTTAGGCTGTGCGTTGTCTATATCCCAGTCACTTAGTCTGTCAGGACAAAGATTTTTATAATTTGTATAGATAGATATAGATTATAAGATTAGAATTATAAAGCCGATATATAGCGAATACTTCAAGTTGCATTAGCACTACACTGGAACTTCATGTTAGGTATTGTTTTGTACAAACGATCACAAAACAACAGTAGAAACGTCGCCTTAAGTTTGTTGGCAGTTCTTCTAGCTAGGCGGTCGCTAGGAATTACCACCTAGTACCACCTAGCTTTGTGAATCCTTATGATACTAATTAAATAAATGCCTTTTTTATATTTAAATATAGTAAACATTTAAATATAAAATTGCTTATTTATAAGTAACTATACTAAGGTGACATGCGTGTGCAATAACCCATGGCTATAACGGATCGTTTGGTTATGGTGAACTTAATACAGCTTTACTTAACGGATGCAATGCAAAATATGAAAATCATTGGATCTCATATATATAGTAAGTCATTGGCGTTAATACCTAGGTATTAGAATCTTTGTCCTAAAATAATGCGTACTTAGTGTAATTATTTTTAGACAGACATACGTTTATTTACTACAAAAACACATACCTAGGTACACAATTATACACATACAAAAAAGATCAAAAGTGAAGACAAGACGAACAGAAGGACATAAGCAACCTGTCAGTAGCACTACTAAGAAGAACAACTGTAGTACAAATGACACACCTTTGTATCTTTAGTTCTACTACAAAAAATACAAGTAAATTCACTCAACTTTTGAGTTCTAATAATTAAATACAAATGATACAAACTTCAAGTTTGTGTCATTTGTACCTACTACCTACTACCTGTTTGAAACTTGCATCTCTAGTATAAATAAAAACTGAGTGTGCTTTAGAGCACACGACTGAAGCAAAACTTCTTTAATATACGAAACGTAACTGGCTATGAGAGATAAAACAGGGCTTTCATACCCCCTCCATGGTAGTGTTTAACGTTTAACGCTACCTTGTTGGAAGTCGCATAAGAAGTATTACTTCAAAAACAACAGAAAAGTTGTATCTTTAGCAACAGTAGGTGCCTGTGCTGCAGCAAGAAAAGGGTCTCGAGTCAGCGTAGGCCTCGCTACTATTGATACCTAGTAGTTAGGCGCTGGTATTCTGTCCCCGCGGCCAATACACCTTGAGAAAAAAAACAGAGTAATGTTGAGTGTTTTATTTATTTAATTCTTTATTGCACTAAAACAAATTGTACAAAAGGTGAGCTTAATGCTCGATAGCATTTTCTACCAGCCAACCTTGACAGGTGAGAAACAGTGGTTGGCGTGGAGTGTTCCGATCTTAAAATACAATGTAGGTAGGTACCTAAATAGATTTTGACGACCGAAGTGGCGCGGCGGGCGAATGTCCGCCTGCGACGCAGGAGGTTACGGGTTCGATTCGGATGAATGTTTGTACGATCTGCAAATATTTATTTCGGGTGTTCTGGGTATTTTCTATGTATATTAAAAATATCTATGCATGTAATGTATTGTATAAAGTATATCAGTCATCTAGCACCCATAACACAAGCTCTGCTTAGCTTGGGGCTAGATGATGCTGTGTGGATTGTCCAGCATTATTATTATTTATTTCAGACGTGTTATGTTTTAAATGCAGGTCAAGAGTACCCTAAACCGACGAGCATGTATGAAGAATGTGTTGTGAGTGAATGAAGCAAAAGAGGTTGGTCAGGATCGTAGGAAATGAAATGAAATGAATGAATGAAGTGGAAATCCGTGGTCTCTGCCTACCCCCCATTGGAAACAGGCGTGGTTTTATGTATGTGACTTACACCCAAAAGTGAAAAGTAGCTTCAGACCCGGTTTAAATCATACAGTATGCTTGTCAACTCTGGACAAACTACGCTAAGAAAACGCATGATGGTATGATGATGATGATGATGGTATACTAGTATACTTATACCAATATTATCTTTCGGCAGCTCATGGGCAAGTGTAAAAGTGCTATCATAGCGAGTCCGTCAGACAGACTCCCTCAAACAGGCATCATGATAATATATTATAGATGGAGGGTGCGACTGGTACCTATATTATTATTAGGTAATTTATTTACCTTATAATATATTTTATTTTATGCTTCATATTAATTTTTTTATAGGCTTTTAATACTATATTATGATGTAATGGATCTCGTGTCTGAAATAAAGATATATTATTAAATCATACCCAAGTTTTCGTATACATAAAGTAGGTACCTAATTAAATATACAAGGTTTAAATCTTGCAAGATTAGCATAACTGACTGGCGCAAGGTTGTCGCTAAACTGCTGACATGGAAAAAAACAATCTGATGTAAGAATTAGGTTTCATTAAAAAAATACACAGAATTACACTTATTATGTAAAATGCGAAAGTTTGCATGTTTGTTCTCTCTCTCACTCATCGTTCAGCGTGCGCTTGTAACTGAATAGATTTTGATGAAACTTTGATATTTTTTTATATTTTTTCACATTTATTTATTTATTTATTTATTTACTTTAATTAAAACGGTGTTACACCAATTACAGTAATTAAAGATAGATCAAAAATAGGTACATATATACAATGTCAAATTAAAATAGAGATAAGAGATAATAGAGTAAAAGTTAAATGTACAAAAAATGTTAAAATATTGTGTAAATGTCAAATGTGAAAAAAATTAAATTAAATTAAAATCTCTAAACGTCACGCTCACAAAATCTCAAACATTCCAATAGCACTTTCATCCAACTATCCATACTAACACATAATGTAAGTAGGACCAATAATGGGAGAACACACTGACTTCTGTAACACAGGTACACAGGTACCTAGCTCAGTAGTCAGAGACTTCATAGGAATCTGTTACAAAAAAACTTTATGTCAATAAACAAATTTTATTATTATTATTATTATCTGTCTGACATATAACAACGCACAGCCTAAACCACTACTCATAGACTGCTATCTTAGATCATTTAAGAGTATATGATCTAAGACTGCTGTCTGTTCCGCTCTATACTCTCTTCTCAAACAGTGAAGGAAAACATCGTTAGAATACCAGTTAGTATTCTAGCAGCGGCGTTCGGCTTGCGACCTGTCACGTATGAAATAGTAACTACTGTAAAAGGTGGGTAGGTACCAAATGTACTATCTGGACGTACCTCTGACTGGGGGGTCCCCTTACACACAGGCTTACTCTTCTAGGCTTGGTCGCGAGGAACTGGCGTTTAGATTCACATAGATTTAAGACGTTTCAAGATGATCCCTGCGGATATTACTGAATAAATGCCTTTTGACTTTGACTTTGACTTTGACTTTGACACATCCTTGAAGAATCTCAAGTAGACTTGGTTGGTACTGAGAGATCGGAGGGGATGTCTACCGTGCTTTAGGATTAAAGTCGTGATGCTATATAAATATTTTTCTACTCTATTGCAACACTCTTACAAGGTATTACTTATTAACTAATTCTTAATAACTTAGTCTTATCATAAAATATGACTGTTATACCTACCTAATAAGGCAATAAACAATTATGGTTAAACTGTAAAGGTCGAAAAGTCAGACACTAAAAATATTTTTATTAAATCAACAAAAAAAATGTTTGTTTGTTTGTTTGTACACGCATCACGTTTAAACTACTGAATTAATATTGATGCGACAACTTAATTAATATTTGCAGAATTAGTCCAACTTATAACTTAGTATGGGTTTCATTGAGCTGTCACCCCTAAAACTTATAAACTTAGTATGGGTTTCATTGAGCTGTCACCCCTAAAACTTATAACTTAGTATGGGTTTCATTGAGCTGCCACCCCTAAAACTTATAACTTAGTATGGGTTTCATTGAGCTGCCACCCCTAAAACTTATAACTTAGTATGGGTTTCATTGAGCTGCCACCCCTAAAACTTATAACTTAGTATGGGTTTCATTGAGCTGTCACCCCTAAAACTTATAACTTAGTATGGGTTTCATTGAGGTGTCACCCCTAAAACTTATAACTTAGTATGGGTTTCATTGAGCTGTCACCCCTAAAACTTATAACTTAGTATGGGTTTCATTGAGCTGTCACCCCTAAAACTTATAACTTAGTATGGGTTTCATTGAGCTGTCACCCCTAAAACTTATAACTTAGTATGGGTTTCATTGAGCTGCCACCCCTAAAACTTATAACTTAGTATGGGTTTCATTGAGCTGCCACCCCTAAAACTTATAACTTAGTATGGGTTTCATTGAGCTGCCACCCCTAAAACTTATAACTTAGTATGGGTTTCATTGAGCTGCCACCCCTAAAACTTATAACTTAGTATGGGTTTCATTGAGCTGTCACCCCTAAAACTTATAACTTAGTATGGGTTTCATTGAGCTGCCACCCCTAAAACTTATAACTTAGTATGGGTTTCATTGAGCTGCCACCCCTAAAACTTATAACTTAGTATGGGTTTCATTGAGCTGTCACCCCTGAAACTTATAACTTAGTATGGGTTTCATTGAGGTGTCACCCCTAAAACTTATAACTTAGTATGGGTTTCATTGAGGTGTCACCCCTAAAACTTATAACTTAGTATGGGTTTCATTGAGCTGCCACCCCTAAAACTTATAACTTAGTATGGGTTTCATTGAGGTGTCACCCCTAAAACTTATAACTTAGTATGGGTTTCATTGAGGTGTCACCCCTAAAACTTATAACTTAGTATGGGTTTCATTGAGGTGTCACCCCTAAAACTTATAACTTAGTATGGGTTTCATTGAGGTGTCACCCCTAAAACTTATAACTTAGTATGGGTTTCATTGAGGTGTCACCCCTAAAACTTATAACTTAGTATGGG
Source organism: Electrophaes corylata (assembly GCA_947095575.1). NCBI lineage: Eukaryota > Metazoa > Arthropoda > Insecta > Lepidoptera > Geometridae > Electrophaes > Electrophaes corylata. Next base: position 92,016 of record OX352726.1, on the reverse strand, counting down.
TTTCATTGAGCTGTCACCCTGTGCTGTAAAACGGGATGTAAAAAGGGATGAAGCCTTATATAAAAAACAAGAACGAAGTCGCGAGCGGGGCAGCTAGTTATGCATAAGACTAGTAGTAGTGTTTTTAGCCACGGTTTTTAGGGTTCCGTACCCAAAGCGTAAAACGGGACCCTATTACTAAAACCCCGTTGTCTGTCTGCATGTCCGTCTGTAACCGGACTAAAAAACAAAAAAAAACTATTTAAGGGGCTCTCCTACAACAAACGTGATTTTTTTGCAGTTACGGAACTCTTCTTGCGCGAGTCCGACTCGCACTTGGCCGGTTTTTTCTTAGCCACTTCTGGTACCACTACCACATAAAAGCATCCAATTGAGTAGGATATTTGAATTTGGTTGACCAGTAGCAATAAATCATTTTTTTTGTTATGACACCAATAAAATAATATAAAATTGATTTACTACCACACTCCGAGGCTAATGAATTATCAGTGGTTTTGTCGACAACTTCTAGTTTGTTATAAATCAGAAGAGCCACCTTACCTGCGTATTATAATACGTAAATTAGAGAAATTACGTCAATATTCCAAAGATAAACTCGGCACCACTGAAAACCAGCGCCATATGAGCCATTAATTGCGCTTCTTGGCATATACTGAGTGGATGCCTTTTTTCGCCACTTTCCTTTTAGTTTTATATCTACTTTGTGTTCTTTGTATTGTTTTGTGTGGTGTGAATAAATATTTTCTATTTCTATTTTCTATTTCTATAAAATCTACAAAAATAAAGATCCTAGTTTACCAGCCTCCTTGTAGTGCCCTAAAAAAGCTCAATTAGGTACCATGTGATTGTACCCAGGCGCAGATCCAACCCTTAAAAAAGGTTGTGGTCACAGCCACCCAAAAATCGGCCAAGTGCCAGTCGGAGTAGGTATGTACTCAGTTATGATCGATATAGCACCACGTGGGCAAAGCCATGAGGCGAATGCTAGTAAATGAATAAACCTGAAAAATTTTAATTTGTTCGTTCACAAATATTATAATAATAAAAATAAACGAGTGTGCTTTAGACCACACGACTGAAGTAAAACTTTAACTGGCTATGAGAGAAAGAACAGTGCTTTCATACCCCCTCTATGATAGTGTTAAACGTTTAACGCAACCTTGTTGGAAGACGCATTAGAAGTATTACTTCAATATGTGTCTGTTTGCTCGGCACAGATTTTGATGTTTTTTTTAAGTTCAATGATTCAAAATCTCAAAAAAGGATATCAAAATGGATAAATGGATGAGCATGCTTTTCTACCACTGCAGCGAAGTGAAGTTTATGGATCACTGGTTTAGTCTGTGCGTTGTCTATGGGTATGTCAGTCAGGACAAAGATTCTTACATAGGTATTATAAAAGGTAGGGCGCTTCTTGGTTTAGTTAAATCCTAGATCTTTGTATCAATTTAATTCTTGTTGAATGGCATTGCTAAAAATATACGACCATTTTTTTTTTTTTTTACTAAATGGTAATTAATTTAAGCAAATATTTGTTGTCTGCTTGGTAGTACCATAATATGTAAATTCGTCTCAAAATTAAATAACCTAGTCGTTAAAGGATGCGTTTTTTATGGACCTTGTGACCAAAGCAATCTACGTCATTAGACTAACTAGGAAGATATATCACCTAAAATATCAAAAACTTTTTGTAAAACAAAATGAATGAACGTAAAAACTGGCAATGCTTAATTTAATTCGTTAATTACTATTTGATTTACCTCAGTATGTGTCAGCTAGTATATTTTTTGTCTCAGTTGTATACTTTATGACAAGTTACACATTGTGCGGTGTTATAGTTAGTGACAAAAGCAAATTGACAGCAGTTGTTCGCGATTACGCTGGACAGTTGGAGAGGACGGTTCTCGTTGCCATCAGCCTATAGCACGAGCCCATCATCGAATATCAGTATCAGCGAAATACATCATGTAATGACAAAAAAACTTACTAATATAATACAGTCATAATAAATAACACAAAAAAAATTGGGCTATAACTTGTTTTTAGCTTGTAACGTGTTTGTAGATTCTTTTATTTTGTGGCAATCCTAACCTACAGTAAATGGCCCACTTGATGTTGCATTATGGTTCCTGTAATGTCACCCCACACACCCTTCACACCGAAACACGCTGCGCTGCTGACAGACAGGAATAGACATGGTGCTAGTACGCACCCGGACGAACCCTTATTTGATCATAGATTAATTATTTTTGTAAAACTTCACACGATGTTTTTAATCACAGTTTTTCTAGAACAAGCTTTGTTCAGAACAAAACATAGTACCTAGATACGTTTTTGTGTTTTTTTTATTTAATTCTTTGATTAAATGAAAAAAACACCAAAAACTACGAAGACAAGGCCATCTTTTTCACATAAATTTATAAGTACATCGTCCAATCCAGTGAGCCACAGCCACAGATATTGTATATCTATATCTGTGGCCATTTACATTTTTACACAACATCATCTAACCCCCAAACTAAGCATAGCTTGTACTATGGGAACCGATGACTGATAGAAATATTCTTTTTTTGTAAGTACAATACATATAAAATACAATATAACACCCAGGCACAGAACAAATATCTATGTTCATCACACACATGCTTTTCCACATACCATTAGGTACAACAGAAGGATAGAGTTTTCCCACTGCCGAGACCTTCCGATCTCCTAAAGCGGTCACTAATGTAATGCAGGACACCGCCTTTCAATTAACAGCACATGATTAGAATACATTGCTTTCAAGGCGATAAACAACTAATTCATACCTCGAGCCGAACAGAACATACCACCATACTTGCACAGAGCCTGTATTTCTTTCTTATTTCTTACAGGTAAACGTTTGACCGCAATCTCATCTGTAAAAAATGATAATAATTGATTTCAACTACAAAACATCTTATTTGCAACATTTTACCGGCAAAACCATTTTTCAGAAGACAGAGTACCTAGGTAAATATTATTTTCTTTACATGCAGTGCCCTCCACAGATTATATCGGGTGTAATAAGACTACTTCTCAAAACTGAAACTGCGAACATGATTCTGAAAAAAAAAATTAAAACGCAAAAAAATGGCACATTTTGTGCATTGTTTTAAGCATAAATATCGACAATACCATAATAATAAAACAAAAGTACCAAATTTATTTGAAAACGACTGAACACCACAAACAGTAATCTAAATATTCTACTTTCTAGTTTCGTTTTCTATAGAAGCGTATTTTTTAGATTTTTAAACTATACAAAAATTATTTATAATGATGTATTATTGAATAACCGCGAACGATAAGAGGTTGCGAACGGAAATTTACCAATTTAAAAGTAAACTTGGACTTAGCAATAACCTTCCGCGCAAAATACTCAGAACTAAAAAAAATCAGAATTCAATGAGCTTTTCCTCAATAAGTGATTAATTGTATTTTAAGAATTTATATTGAATGATTGTTATGTTCGGAAACTGTTAGATATGCGTTTCATTAACTTTCTTGAGGTAATGTCTCTTATTGATATTATAAGTAAGTATATTATATACCAATTAATTAATAGAAATTAATAGAATTGATGTTAAAGTCCTTTACCTATGTAATCGCTATATTATATTGTTGTTCTATTGCTTCATTAACATCTAAAGACTTATGTAAAATAAAAATGATTGCTAATATAAGCATAATATAATAATAATAATAATGCTGGACAATCCACACAGCATCATCTAGCCCCAAACTAAGCAGAGCTACAATACATTAGATACATAGATATTTTTATTATACATACAAAATACCCAGAACTCATCGGTTTGAATCCGGTCGTTGGATGGATTTTTCTATACGAAAAATGTGTATGCGCAATACCTGTTCTCTCAAGCGGTGAAGGAATCATGAGGTAACCAGTTCTAGTAGCTGCGATGGGCTTGCAACCTGTCACGTTTGGAATATCAACTACTGCAACCTAATATTAGGAGGTACTGACTACAGGATTAGACTTTTAAGTTGATATCAGTATTACTTACAACTAAGAGATCTTATTGTATATCTACCCTCAAAGTCGAAAAACTTTTTCTTTTGCAGTTAAGTACATATTTTTGAACCTATTTTCGTTTACGTACGACCTTAAACAAAGGTTAAATACATTCTTATCATGCCATTATGACTGTATTCGTTTACTTAACCTACACTATTAATCTGATACCTCGCTATCAAGGAGTTTATAACATACTGATATAAGTACATCAGCTGGATTAGTTTACTGTCATTTTTGGAAGTATTATACATAGAAAATACCCAGAACACCCGGAATAAATGTTTGCAGATCGTACATACATTTAATTGCAATGTGTGAGCTATTACAATGAAAGTGTACTGTGGTATCTTGAGTTGAATTGAAATGTTTCTCTAGGATTTAAAGAAAAACGCCATATTTTTATTCAATGCCAATGACAACTAAAAGTATTAATTACTTTGAATAAGTAAGAATAGTCATGTCATTAATAATTTATTTATGGTACGGTTATTTTAAATAAATACAAATATCATGATACCTATTAACTATTTACTATAAGTAATATCTTGTAAGTTTAAATATATTAAATTACCTAGGTACCTAGCATAATAATAAATTCTTTATTTTTAAATACTTATTTAAATTTGTACTTTAAAAAAATGTGTTTTTTGTATGTGTATCTAAATTAGGGCTGCCACCTTTCAAAAACAGTAGACCCGGAGATTTTAGAAATACAGTTTTTTTTTTTAAATAATTTTTTTTTTTTAGTTTTAAGTATTTGATTAATTAAGGTAGGAACAAAGTAATGATAAATGAGTATTGGTAATGTTTTTTTTAATATAAATTACCTAGCTAGTGCTATCTTGAACTAGCTTGACACTTAAAACTGTATTTTTTATTCTGCAGGGATTGTTTAAGCATTTCTTCTTGCTCAGGTTTCTTCAAAAACTTCAAAAATTATTGGCAATTCATATTATAATTTATCTTTACAATTAACTCGGCCTTCACCATGTCCACTGATAAGCAGTTTCGCTCGTCTGTCCACAAATTTCCCACGTTCAACGAAAGCATTGTTTATAGGGATTGAAAAGATTTTACCAATTATTTTTGGCAGTTCGGTGAAGGTTGAGGTGACTTTGAATAGCTGAACCCATCGTAAATCAACAGATAATGTTGAATCAATTCCGCACGCACTCCGCATCGTGCGCCCGGTGCGTGATGACCGGCTGTCGCTTCCCGTTCCATCTGACCCGGAGATATCGATGTTAAACCCGTAGCCCGGACATGCACCATGCAAACCGTAGACTCCGGGTCAAACCCGGAGAGGTGGCAGCCCTAATCTAAATGTAATACGTAGGTATGTTTTATAGTAAATATAAATAAAGATAGTTTAATGAAAACAGAACACCAAATATTAACATTAAGTACTATTATATAAAGTTTATGTATACCTAGTTGAATACAATTTTAAGGTAAATGGGTAAATAAATCTTAAATAATATGAAGGTAATAATGTAAGTATTTCAAAATGATTAGATCAAATGTTACACCCGGTACCAATATTACAGACTTTAAAAATGCATTGATTATGTTAACTTACCTAAAGGAAGAAATATAAAATTAATAATGTATATAAATATGTACATATATATACCTACCGCTATGAGTACCGAAAATAATTATTATTAAACAGTTCTTGGTTATTACAATACGTGGTCTTTATAGCTTTGAATCTAGCTCTTCTAGGTAACCTTAGGAAGTGGATTGGAAAACAACCAATATTACATTATTATAAAATTTATTCAATTTTCTTAATTAAAATAATCCTTGATATAAAATACAAAAACAATATTAATTTATTGTAAAACTGTGTATAAAAGATATTTAAAAATAGAAATTCCATTTGGCATTGACCTTATAAGCTACAAATATTTCAAAAAACTATTGTGCAATCCAAGTATTCTACCAATATTTTATTTAAATAGATTCTCTTTGTTCCTAAAAACTGTCTCTTGCTATTGTTTGTAATCTTAGTAAATTGGTGTGAAAAAAGTTAATTTAATTCTGATTTGAATGTAAAAAAAAATAAGCATTTGCGGAACTTTTTACAGAATTAAATCGTAAGTAAAATGTTTAGTGAGTAAATTAATGTTTTATCGTGTGTAATATAATAATTATACTTAAATATGTAATGTCAGATTACTCTGTATGTGTGATGTTTTTCATAAATGGATGTACGTACATAAGTACTTGTTTTATTTACATTCATAGATTAGTATGTTTTGCATGTGTGGTTGGGTTTTAGCGGAAATTCAACGGAATAGTTTGTAGACATCGCTAATAGACCACGTTTGTAGACTTTTGGTTGTATTTGCACTATTTCTGACATGTATTTCATATTCCGCACGACGGAAATACCTACCATTATCTATACTTACATGCGAGACTTTAATATTATACAGAGGTAATATGTGAGGCTGTGAGATTGTAGGGATTAATCTCTGGATCTATTAAACTAAATTTGAAAATTCTTTTAGAAAGCCACGTTATTTGAGTCACATAAGTAGGTAGTCTAATATTAACCTGAAAAATGAAAAGTAAAAATGTGTGCTCAACGAAGTGGGCACGGAACAGCTAGGGTATATACTAATATTATGAAGAGGAAAGATTTTATTGTTTATTTTTTTGCATTGAATAGGCTCCGAAACTACTGGATCGATTTAAAAAATTCTTTCACCGTTGAGAAGCTACACTATCCCCGGGTGACATAGGCTATATTATATTTAAAAAAAATAGGGATCCTTACTAAAACCCGTGCGAAGCCGGGACGGACCGCTAGTACTATGTATAATTATCTAAATAAATAAATAAATACATATACTAGTGTAAGCGCGTGCGATTTCGTACGCGTGCAACTATTTCCTTTTCTTAGTACAACTCTACGTATGAAAACCCTGAAAACTTCAAGTCTCTACGAGCAGTGGTTTAGGTCAAAGCCAAAGTCAAATAAGGATCACACAGAACAACGGTAGGAACATCGTCTTCTTCTTCTTTTTTTATCATATGGCTTTTCAGCGGCTGAGGGTTGCCACGAATTTGCCAACGTCAAGTGTTTACTATATCTTAGAACAAAAAGGCGGAGATCTGAGTACGGTAAGAAGGGAGACTCTATACAAATCAAGTTGATATGTCATATACTTAAGAGGAACATCGTCGTAAGTTTGTTGCCTGTTGTGGCTTGGTCCTAAGAATATGGACTAAAGCAGGCTTGGTCGCGAGGAACTGTCACCCAGCCATAAACAATGACATTGATTCTATGGAATAAATGTTGAATAAATGCCATTTGACTTTGACTAGTAATGAAACTCGCGAGGTCTACTGCTCGCAGAACTCTTGATATAAATATGAATAAAATGTGAAGTTGAATAATCGAGAGCAGTACACACGTCAGTTATCGCTAGTAGTCTTAACTTTCAACACAGTAGGTACCTACTACCTAGGTAGGTAACGGTCAAGGCTTGGTGCGTCAGCATTTCACAAAAACCCACACTGATGAAGATGACGCCTTAGTATTTCTAAGAAATATCTTGGTCAATACATATACATTGAAAGGATGGTTAATTAGAAAACACTTTATTGTACACCACAACATAACCTCCAGAGTGGCGCGGTTCTAATACCTACCTATACATAAAGTCCTTGCAGTCGCGCGGCGCGCCAGAAACTGTCGCGGACCGGGCTCTGGCTCTCATACTGTCAATAGTCAATAGTTATTTATTGGTAATAAATTTACAGGTCACTGCTTTCTTTGATCTACAAAAAATATCTGATTTCTATAATAAAAATAACAAAATGAAAAAAAAGGCACAAACTTATGTTTACAATAAAAATAAAAATTAATAAGTATTCAATTATTATATCTAGGTACATAATACATCTGGTACGTCACATTACATAGTGTCTAGGTACCTATTACTACTGTTGTATGAGAGCCCGGTCCGCGACAGTTTTTGCCGCTTTTAGGGTAAAAAAACAAGACCCTATTATTAAGACTCCGCTGTCTGTCTGTCTGTCTGCTACCAGGCTGTATCTCATGAACCGTGATGCCGTGATGGTTAGAGAGTTGAAATTTTGCGGTTTGAGGCATTAACTTTGCTTGTGTCTTACCACGTCTAGTTTTTGCTACACGCGGTTTTTCTTCATACTAAGTATTATATTGATGTAAATACATTTTCATGGGTATAACTGGGTACGTATTTATAATTGGTATATGTACAAAATACATATGAAACAGTTGAGCTATCAACAGACCGTTGCAAACGATCTGAAGATAGATCAACTGATCCAAATCAGTGCCAATCTGAAGCGCCCCCAAATTTAATATTGTTGAGATTCATCCATGTACAGTCCGCTGCGCTAGAATGTATACAATTCGTGACTTTCAAAACGGTACCAAAACTTTATAGTAAGCCCTTTAACAGTAAAAACTCAAAAATAATGAAATTAGCTGATAAGTTCACTTATTTTTTGAGTTTTTGCAGTAAATATGAATTTTACGCTGTAAAACAATTCTGCAAGTTAAGAATTGTATACATTCTAGTGCAGCTGACTGTACCTACTAGTACACGCATATCATCTACATACATAATATTTGGCGATTATTATGAACTTTTAAATAATAATGTGATTAAAGAACCTACTTGATTAGAAGGTTGAATGACAATGCAATGCCAAGTGGCTAAAAATAAATTATTATTTGAGTCAATAAAAAAAATAAGTCGGCTGTCGTTGGTTAGAAAAAAATGGCGTTTCTCTCTATTTTTTATGTAATTGCTAATAAGTAGGTACAAGCTGACGTGAGCGAAGCATTACATTGCAGGTCACGAACGTGCCCTACAATGCACTGCTCTGCGTCCATCAACCTGAGGCATGCCTCATGTGCCTGTTTACACCGGTAATCACACCCTTCAAAATACTTTGCCCTGTGCTTTGTTTTTACTTCATAATATGTATTTATTATTATGTACACGTGGGGTGTGTGTATGTGTGTAACGTCCATATGGACGGATTTTAATATTGGAAAAGGGGAAATTGTTAGTTTTAAGAGCTCGCTAAGTCTACTGTTCTCACAGAACCACTAGTTTTAAAGATTTCCTATCAACAACATTTGTATCCTACTAATATTATAAATGCGAATGTTTGGATGGATGTTTGTTCCTCTTTCACGCTCTAACCAGTGGACTGATTTGGATGAAATTTGAAATAAATATAGATTGTGATCTGGAATAGGACATAGGCTACTTTTTATCCCGAAAAAATAACGGGAACGGGAAAAAACTGGCACGCGGGCGAAGCTGCGAGTGGCCTCTAGTATTGTATATATTCGTTGACCCTGAATTATTAATAAGTATACAAGTTATAAATGTTGTGATCTACGACTGAAATATAACAAGATAATTAATATTTAGATTTGGTGTTTGTACCGGAACTGTGGCCTCGCGCCGCCGCACAGTGGATCGAGTGTATGGAGAGGGTCGGACATAGGAATTAAAAACTTTCGAAGTCGATATTTTATTAATTTGAATATGCCATTCGATAGCTTTTTTCATTCTAAGCAATACATATTCTATTGCATTTTAGGCCTAGACTTATAGTTCAGGAGTAAATGGCATAAAACTGATTTCATTGTATGGGGAGCAACGTACAAACAGAAATAGTGGGCGTTTTTCATCCTTTTTCGTTCCGGGGTCTATTAAATAAATAAATAAAATGTTGTAATAGCATGTTTTTGGCACTGTCCCGCAACTTTGCTTTTTTGTGTTTTTTGAGTAACATCGAAAAAACAAAAAAAACTGACCTCTGATTTTATGTCACGGTTCGATAGTGTATCTAAAACTAAGCAAATCTTATTCCGGTGCTATTTAGGATCACACTTATAGTTAAGGAGTAAATGGCATTAAACAAATTTTATTGCCGTGAAGCAACCTTCAAACATGATTAGAGGGCGTATTTCGACCTGTTTCATTCGAGGATTCTTATATCAGGTGTCTGGCACTGTGCCGCAACTTTTCTTCAGACACATGCTGAGCTTTTGTGCGTATTTTTTATTAAATCGTCAAAACTAATAAATCATGTTTTTCTTTAATTTAATCATAAGTATCACTAGTTCCTTAAAATTTTGCTATCACGTAACAATAGTACTACAAAAAATAATGTATTTTGTTAATTTATACCAAGCACAGAGGACTTAGTTTTAGATACACTATCGAACTGCAACATAAAATCAGAAGTAATTTTTTTTTTTCGATGTTACTCAAAAAACGTTACTCCTGAACTATAAGTGCTATCCTAAATAGCAATGGGATAAAATTTGCTTAGTTTTTATAACACTATCGAACCGCAAAATAAAAACAGAGGCCATTTTTATTTTTTTTATTTTTTTGATGTAACTCAAAAAACGCAAAAAAGCGCAAGATGTGTCTTTGAAGGAAAGTTGCGGGACAGTGCCAAGAACACGCTATAATAGACTCCAGAACGAAACAAGACGAAACACGCCCACTATTTCGGTTTGTACATTGCTCCCCATACAATGAAATCAGTTTTATGCCATTTACTCCTGAACTATAACTCTAGGCCTAAAATGCAATAGAATATTTATTGCTTAGAATAATAAAAGCTGTCGAATGGCATATTCAAACTAATAAAATATCGACTTCGAAAATTTTTAATTCCTATGTCCGACCTGCTCCATACACTCGATCCACTGTGCGCCGCCGCGCCGCTACTCACGGACAACCTTCCTGTTTCAATGCATTATATTATTTATGCATGTTTTTATACAAACTTCAACCCCTGTTATAACCGTTTAGGGGTTGAATTTTGGGAATTCCTTTCTTAGTACAACTCTTCACATCAAGACGAATATACTCTGAACATTTCAAGTCTCTACGAGCAGTGGTTTAGACTGTGTGTAGTTGTCAGTCAGTCAGTCAGTCAGTCAGGACAAAGATTCTTATAATTGGTATAGATATAACGATAAAAAACATAAATCAACTCAAATCAAATGACAAGTTTCAAAATAACAGTTACTTGCTCATAATAAAATAAAACATGCTCATTATAATTTGAATTCCATTTTATTTTTGATTAATATGACAATTACTTGCATATTTTATTTTTTTAAGGTTTAAGAGTATATTTTAGATATACTGTTCTATCGAAGGTACAGCCTTTTTTCTTCTATCGAAGGTTGTTTAAGGTAGAACTGAGAAATAAGAAGCGTAATGGCACTTTTTGTTAGGTATTTTAATATCCGAGCATAGCGGAACTAACCGGAGATCACTGTTGGTCTAGTGGGGGTTCAAATCCGGTCGTGCACCAATGTATGTAGGTTCTGATATTCCGCACATACATTTTACGAATAGAAAAATCCATTGGTACGCGGCTGGATTCGATCCTACGACCTCAGGATCAACCTCCCTACCATGAGCTCTTATAGCTTATAGCACTGCATTGATATCGTGTATTGTTTTAATTTTTTTGTACTTAAGCAACTGACTCCGGATATGTACGAAGATGCCATGGTATCTATTGTTCGGCAGTTTGGACTGAGCTCAGATAATTAGGCAAACAAACTATGAAGCTCACGGTTATCCTGCTGAAGGCGGGGTCACTCCCACGTTTCACTACACCACCGGCGTCTAATAGCATCACACAATAATCATTGCAATTCGCAAATTCTTTAAGAAATCTTCGCTCAATCAATAAGTTTTCCCAGTAAATATTAAGTAAAACAGGTCACGTAACTCCGCCTTGGGATACCCCGCTCTCGGAATGCAACTCTGCTGTCAACATTTTTAAAACGCATGTTATAAATCTAAATAATTTGAATATATTATACTCCTTAAGATACTACTTTTTAAAATATTTTTTATACTAGCTGATGTAACACGCACATGGCCCACTCGATGCTAAGTGGTTACCGCTACCTTATACCAAAGCATGGTCTTGAAGGTCAAGTTCGTTAGGTAGGTACATACACTGCTCTGCGTCCATCAACGTGAGACATACAGGTGTTGCCTCATGTGCTTGTAATGACACCGGCACCCACACCCTTCACATCGGAACACTGCAAGCTGCTCACATGCAGGAAAAGACAAATGGTATTAGTAAATAAATAAATAAAATAAATATTTATGGACATTCTATACAACCTCTAGCCCCAAAATAAGCAAAGCTTGTACTATGGAAACCGATAACTGATAAAATACTTATAAACTTACGCTTTTTTTGTAAATACATACTTGAAATACAACCCAAGACAAACACCCAGACAAAGAACAAACATCTATGTTCATCACAAATGTTTGTCCTCGGTGGGGATCGAACCTACAATCTACTTACTGTGCGGCCAGTCAACAAAACTTCTCCGGACGTGCCTCTAGCTCTACTACCTACTACTACTACTTATTTGATCATTTACAATTATTATACCTATTATTGACGACCTATGTGGTGCGGCGGGCGTGTGTCCGCCTGCGACGTAGGAGGTTGCGGGTTCGATTCCTGCCTTGGGATAAATCTTTGTACGATCTGCAAATATTTATTTCGGGCGTTCTGGGTGTTTTCTATGTATAATAAAAAATATCTTTGCATGTAATGTATTGTATTAAGTATATCAGTCATCTAGTACCCATAACACAAGCTCTGCTTAGCTTGGGGCTAGATGATGCTGTGTGGATTGTCCAACATTATTATTATTAAATTTACCTATATTAAAATACAAAATGTTCTAGGATCAGGCAAGTATTTGCTTAGATATTTTATGTTTTCCTATTTACCAACTCAGCAGACACATCAAATAAATCGTTTGCCAGACGCTTTTAGTGCCCATTCATTATTTAAACAACCTATTTGTAAAATACGTACATGAATGTTACGGAGGTACTTAGATAATGTGCAACGCGCCATAATGTTGTCTACTCTTCTTCTTCTTTTCTTCTCTATGGTACCTGCCCGTTCGACCTCCTTCGACAGTCAACTTCGCCAATGTCAAGTGGATTGAGTAAATAGTTTTTATTCAATCGAGTCAGTAAAAAAATAAAGTCGGTTGTCGTTGGTTTTGAAGAAAAAGATGGCGTTTCTCTTCAAACCGGGAAACATTTTCCTTCCAATCAAGAGCCAATATACTACATTTTTATTTCATCTACTCACAGTTGTGCTGAGACCTCAAGTAATAATAGTAAAAATACCACCAAAATTACGCAACAGAATAAAACAATACTTTTTTTTTTGTGGCATCTGTCCGTCTTGCGGACAATTTTGCCAATGTCAAGTGGGTTGAATAAATTCTGTTTAGTCAAGTCGAGTCGGTAAAAAGTAAAGTCAGCCGTCATCGGTTTTGAAGAAAAAGATGGCGTTTTTCTTCAAAACCAAAGGGAAACATTTTCGTTCAAATCAGGATGCCACATCACACTTTCATTTTAAATGTTCATACTTGTGCTAAGACCTAAGTAATGATGGTTAAAATACCACCAAAATTACCCATCAGAACTTAAAATAACACTAGAAAAACAATTAAAATGAAAATACAATGTTGCTTCGAAAGATGACAGAAAACGTCAGAAATCCTTGTTCCTTACGAAGGCATAGTAGTGGTTTCTTTATGATAAAAAAATGCTTCTGTTTGTGGAACAAGAATATGGCCCACCTGATGTTAAGTGGTCACAAAGCATTGCCTTGTTTGTTACAGTCAGCTGCACATTGAGCAAAACATTGAGCTTTTACACCACAAAAACTAAAAAGTCTTGAAATTAGTTGATGACCTCACTTATTTTTAATAATTGTCATGTAAATACACGCACCGCTGTGAAACAATTTTCAAAGTTACGAATTGTATACATTCTAGTGCAGCTGACTGTACGTGCACTACGATGCACTACACTGCGTTCACATACAGGTGTTAAGCCTCGTGTGCCTGTAATGTCCCCAGCACTCACCCTTTACACCGGAACACAGCAATGCTCACATCACTTATAGATGACGGTGCTAGTACAAGGGTAGTACCCACTCTCCAGAGCCCTTCACTAAGAGCTATACTACTACTACTACTACTAAATATTCCGTGGAGGCAGCACTGAAGCCTTGAAAGGCTCCAGATGAGAACAGTATGTGATTATAACAATTAGCTAAAGTAATTAGGTATTAGTGAGGTATCGTCGCAACACTATAGTATAGCGGGTCACGGACGCCTCTGCGCCTGCGTCGTGCATGCACGATGCCTCTGCCTCTGCCTACCCCTCTGTAGCTGGTTAACATAACAGGCCTTACATACCACCGGTTATCTTACACTTTACATAACATCATCTAGCCTCAATCTAAGCAAAGCGTGAGCTGTGGGTAATCAAATACCTACCTAATAGAATCTTTTTAAGGTTTGTACCTATAATTTTTTTTTACAGCTCGCTCATGGTTTAAGCAGATGTCCCACCTGATGTTAAGTGGTTACCATCGCCTATAACAAAGTAGTAGTGCTCGGCGTCCATCAACCTGAGGCATACAGGTGTTAAGCCTCATGTGCATGTAAAATACCTATTACTTAGTGTCAGGTTGGCCTAAGGCTTAAAAATATTAAATTAAATTTCAAATACTTAATACTTACCACTCAAGAGGTAAGGACATTAAAACCTATGTATGATATCGGACGTGATATCACTGTGACACAACTAGGAACGGGTGTGGACCGGGAAGATGCCGGGAAGATGCCGGGAAGATGCCGGGAAGATGCCGGGAAGATTGCCGACATCACAAACAACATTACGTGTCCGCCGTCGAGTATCCTGCATCCGTCTACAATAATATTGCAATGGACAGTACTTTTCGTATCGTGTCGTTTTATTCTCACTGTGCACTAACAATAGAGTCTCCTGATAGTAAATTATTGGTGTAGGTAGTCCCTTTATATATATTTTATTTATTTGTTTAGGATCAAAGACACAATTTAGGCTTACAGTCTAAGAACCAAAGCGCCCAAAAGATAAACTAATCTAAATTAAAGAAAACCAAAACAAATGAGTAGATGGACACTAATCATAACTAATAATTAACTAATAATGGCCCGCTTGCCAGGAGCCAGGAGTTGCGGGTTCGATTCCCGCCTTGGGATAAATGTATGCACGATCTGCAAATATTGATTCCGGGTGTTCTGGGTCTATGTAATAAAAAATACTATGCATGTATGTATGTATGTAATGTATTGAATTAAGTATAACGTCAGGATACCATTTTTACTACGTCGATACGACATGATGCCTATGTTTTGTTATCAGTGCGCGCAGTGGGTATAGGTCGGTGGCTTAGATCATATGCTCTCGGTGGGAATTAGGAACTCTCCTTAGTCCATATTCTTTGTGTCCATTGTATTTCACTACTTATTTTCCATCTCCCCCGATGACAACTGTCCGATCTTGTTAGGAACGTCGGACCGTTTCTACGCAACCACTAACTCTATAGAACGACCAAGGAGATCTCTCTCGCTTGCGTCACTCGCCGCTGCGCCACCAGATGGCAATGACGTCCCGAATACTGAATTTAGCACCGTGTAGCCAATTTTATTACGACAAGTATATCAGTCATCTAGTACCCATAACACAAGCTCTGCTTAGCTTGGGGCTAGATGATGCTGTGTGGATTGTCCAGCATTATTATTATTCACAAGAAAAATTAAGTCGCTATTACACTGACGCTAAACATATTTCTTGTTAAACATGATTAGCTAAACAAAATTAAATCAGATTGTTGGGCAAGCGGGTTAAAAGGCAAATAGGTTAGTCTAGTTAAAATTGAGTTAAAGAGTTATCCATACTATGACAAGGTTTTAGAAAAAAAAGTTGAACCGAACAAAACATATAAGTGTGGTCATTACACAAATGTTTGTTGTCGGTAGGGATCGAACCCACAACCTACAGCGTAGCAGGCAGGGCTACCACTGAGGTGTGAGAGTTGTTCAATGTGTTAATGTACTCTGGTGATGTTGATGATGACGTCACGTCGGCGTCGCGTCGGTACTGATGAACGAACTTGCCACTTCACTTCACCCCATTCAGCCTGAGAGATGTGTCCGTAAGGGTGGGCGCACACTGACAACTTATTTGGTTGATTGAACATCTACCCATTAATTGACCGAGAGAGCGAAGCGTCTCAGTTTCGAGACAGGCCAAAAATGATTTTCTCCGGTTGTCTTATCGCCTACAGGTCGATTTTTTCCACCAATTTTGGCACACAAGTTCTTAGATTTATTACATTTTTTAGCGATCGTGGTATTTGGGGGGACGGAGGGAAGTTTGCTGTAGCGTTATTTATCAACGGATTTCAATATTTGAGAAGCAAACTAAGGATCTTATTCTACACAAGATGTTGATAAAAATCCAACCTTCACAAGACGAACCCATAGACATTTAAAACGTAGTCAGAATTGCTAGCACTTGTACAAAACTCTACATATGGGTAAGCGAGTTCTGCTGTTATTTATTTATTTATTCATCATTCTCAGCCCTACCTTTTCAGGCTAACCTAATACGATAGAGAGAGAACTTATTTTTTTTTGTCCTCATAACCGCTAGTTTAAAGGTCCTTGATTTAACTTGGATATGAACCAATTTAATGGAATACTTAGACACTTTACACAAAGTACCATATAACAAATACAAATGTTTATTTTCCAAAAGAAAGTGTTAACAAAGATAACACAGAACAAACAAACATTTGGGTTAATCACACAAAAAAGTATTCTCGGTGGGAATCGAACCTACAACTCACAGCGAAGAAGACAAACGTCATTGGCTAGACGACTGTGTCAAATGTAGTCATTATTTTTTTGATCAATAAGCAAATGTTTGCAACAATATACAAAACTATATCATAGTGTCCGCCATGATCATTGTCGAACAGCGGCTGCCTTGGATGTAAGCCCTACAGACAAGCAGGCTGGTAGGTGTGCGGCTACACTTAAACAAACCCTTTAAGATAACATTTAGCTGCTCGGAGGAGAAGCCTCAGTCGGTCCCGGTGTGCCAGCACGCTCGCACGTCAGCACGTCAGCACGTCAGCACGTCAGCACGGGCACGTGAGCACGTATTACATAACTACAATAATACGTGATAAATAATTCGGTTCAGTGGATTGTGACTTTATATAATTTGTCCGGTTTTGTTTTTGAACTTTAAATTAAGGTGAGTTTTTTAAATAACTTTTATATTTTTTTTGTTGTATTTATTGACAAAGAAAATTGCAGTTGAAATACACAGAAAACACAAGTATTTCTAGAAAAATAAAATAGTAAAATACAATTAGTGTGTACAAAATACATTTGAAACGGTTGAGGTATCTACAGATCGTTGCAAACGATCTAGAGATAGCTCAACTGATCCAAATCAGTACCGATCAAAAGCGTTCTGCACACTGGCTGCAGCCACCATGATATAATAATAATTATTATAAAAAAAAAATTTTTTACTTGTGTGAAATATTGGAATTTTCTTTGTAAATAAATATATATGGCACTTTTACTAAAGAATATAAGTTATTATACGAAATTGTATAGTTTTATACTTGAAACAGGGTTTTTTTCGATACGGGGATGCGCTAGTCATCTGCGCTAAATCCTGTAAGGGTCGTAGGTTCTAATCCTAGTTGGGGCTTAATTTTGCAATAATTAAGTGTAAAGGTTTTGTGTCATCCAGAGTTCATTGAGTTCAGAGTCTGCGTTGGGCTTGCAACCTGTCACATATGAAGTCCCAACTACGCACTAACGCAAAGAATCTTTACTTGTTATTAAGAGATCTAAACGGATATCTACCGCGCCTAGAGATTAAAGCCGTGAACTTGTTTCAGTTTAATTATTAGTACAATCATAAGTCTTTATTGCGTTAAATGTATGTTATTAGCGGATATATAATTGTAATAATAAAAAAAAATATTTGTAAGTAAACATATATTTGCGGACATTTTTACAGAACATCATCTAGCCCCAAACTAATCATAGCTTGTACTAGGGGAACCAGACGACTACTTATAATTTTTTTTGTAAAAACAAACATCTATATTTTAGTGATAGAGCTCTCAGTGAAGGGCTCGTCCGGGCAAGTACAGTCAGCTGCACTACAATGTATACAATTCGTAACTTACAGAATGGTTTTACAGTCACAATCAATATTATTATTAATTCATTTATTTCAGATAATACAATCCATACAAATAACAGGCAATAACAACAACAGGTTAATAATATTTTTTTTTTAAGTATTAGAATTATCATTTATTTACAAAGAAAATTATGACTAATACAAGTATTTATAATTGGTATGTACAAAATACATTTGAAACAGTTGAGCTATCTAAAGACCGTTGCAAACGATCTAAAGGTAGCTCAAGTTAATAATATTAACTTAATATTAAAAGGGCAAAAACTAAAAAAAAAATTAAAGTGAACTTATCAGCTAATTTTAACGATTTTTGAATTTTTACTGTTTAAGAGTTTACTAGAAGCCGTTGTGAAAGTTACAAATTGTACCTATAGGTACAGTCTAGTGCAGCTGACTGTAATTACCACCTGCCTAGAGGTGAGGGACAGATTGCCCACCTGATGTTAAGTGGTGGTAGCCACTTAACATCGAATAAAATGTTGTCGACGATGTTGTTGACAAGTCGAATAAAAAGTTGCGGGCAACACTTGTATTTACAGAAAGTAAATAAAAGATGATTACTTATAATTATGATTCATTTAACATTAACTCACGAGGCACGGCGATGGCGCGATAGGTATACCTACTACCTACCTACTCGTACCTACAGGTATCTAGGTACGTACCTTGTTTGATATAAGCTACCTACTGTACCTGTGCTAAGTAGTGTACTAACACAGGCGTAGCTAATGTAGGTACATGTGGCTGTTATCGTGTTATTGACCGAGACAACGAAACATCTCAGTTTGGAGATTGACTAACAAACACTTTTTATTTTATTTGACTTACTGATGATATAAACAGATGGCCCACCTCATCACCTATAACAAAGCATTGTCTCGCAGGTCACGTTCGTTAGAGACGTGCCCTACAATGCTTCACTCTGCGTCCATCACCCTGAGGCCTTGTCTCATGTAAAAACGCAAGAAAAATTTTTGTTATTATTTTTAAATTTTTGTTGCCAGGTGTGGTTTTCTTGGCTTAGCTTATTTATTTTTGCTTCTAGCAGCGTTTTACGGGCAATTTTTATTTGTAAGAGAACTATAGGTACCCTTCATTTGGGTCCAACTAATATTGATACAGGGCCCCTCCAAGGCGCGCTACGTCACTGCTCTAGTGTAGACCCCACGTGCCACATCTATATCTACTCTGGTGTAAACACGCGAAATTTATTAACCAAACTACCTACTACCTATTTTATAAATAATTCATAAAACTATCAATCTATACCAATCTTATGAATTTTTGTCCTGACTGACTGACATATAGACAACGCAACGCACAGCCTAAAACACTGCTCGTAGAGACGACACATTTACATTTTGTTACATTATATTTTGTTTTGGTGCTTAGAGGTTACTACACCACCTAATTTAAGAAAGGAATATCTAAAATTCTACCCCTGAATGGGTACAGCGGGGCTTGAAGTTTGTACGAAATAACCGCGGAGGAAGTCATGAACGTTTTGCTAGTATTTTGTTAGAGCTGTGAACGATTCACTGTTTTTATTTCTAGCTTATAGATTATGTTAATTAGCTATCACCGGCACCGCTATGATTCTAAACATAGAAATAGTGTTGTTGATATTGTTTTGAATAATTTAGCAGGTAAATTACCAAGTATAGAAAGTTGATGTTTTTATGGTGCTAACGAAAATTCCTTTCAAAGTCAAAGTCAAAAAGCATTTATTCAGTAATATCCGCTGGGATCATCTTGAAACGTCTTAAATCTAGGTGAATCTAAGCGCCAGTTCCTCGCGACCAAGCCGACCAAGAACCGGATGTGCATGCCTCCAGCTTCCTCATATGGAAAATGCAGATTCTGAAAATGCCAATATTTAGTTCATATCACCATCATAGATTACAACCATAATTTAGGTGCCAAAAAAACAACGACGCTACAAGCCTTTGAAGGTGTGTTAGCTGAAGTAACATGCCACCAGCTTCCTCATTCAGTGTGGGCAAACGAGTGCTGATAGAGCTATAGAACAAACGCTAGCATTTAGTACCAGATTGGTGCACTAGGTAGCAAAATTTCCAAACCTGCAGCTAAAAAACTCTCGGAGTTATAAGACTTCATCAACGTGTAAGCTGACGTACCGTTATTTCAGCACGCACATGCTGGTTCTCTGAAACGGCTGCAGCTATAGACACGGTTGATATCTCCAGATTCAGTGCACAATTGGTGCCAAAGGTACCAAATATTTGAGGCTTCTAGGTTCAAAACTCTTTGAACTACAGGCTTTTAGCAACGTGTAAGCTGGGGAAACGTTTCTCCAGCTGACACATGCTGGATCTCAGAAACGGTAAGAGATAGAGATTCGGTTGATATCTCCAGATGTCAATATGAATTAGTGCACTTGGCACCAAAATTTTGGAGTCTCTAGGACCAATAGTTACATCACAAGAAGCAAAAAACCATTTAACGGTCAACAAATTCAAACCAGTTTTCGCTTCTATAAAAGCGCGGCGTTGCCGCTCTGCACGCTACAATAGCGAGCGAACATTATGCTTGTTCTCTGTCTGTTTTTATATCTGTCTCTGGATACAACGTGTGTTGCCAGTTCAGTTTTAGTAGGTCGACAGTTTTATTCGAGTCTTGTCAGAACAGGTATTATAGGTACGAGGTACTACTAGATAGGTACAGGTACTTTATTTTGTCTAGTTTAAATTGGGTTTGTATGTACTCAAATAGTTGATTTGACGACCGATGTGACGCGGCGGCCTGTGACGCAGAAGTTTGCGGGTTCGATTCTCACCTTGGAATAAAATGTTTAAACGAACTGCACATATTTAATACGGGTGTTCTGGGTATTTTCTTTGTTTAGTAAAAAATATGTAGGTATGTATGTAACGTCAGATTTGGAATTCAAAATGGCGGGTGCAAATGATGGTACAAAAAACTGACATGGGGGTCTTTTTTGACTAATTTGGGGGTGCTGATTACGAATATCTGGTCAGATTTGAAATTCAAAATGGCGGGTGCAAAAGATGGTACAAAAAACTGACATTGGTGTCTTTTTCGACTAATTTGGGGGTGCTGATAACGAATATCTGGTCAGATTTGGAATTCAAAATGGCGGATGCAAATGATGGTACAAAAAACTGATATGGGTGTCTTTTTCGACTAATTTGGCGACAAACCTAACTACCAGGACAAATATATATCCTGTATATTCCAACTCTACGAGCAGTGGTTTAGGCTGTGCGTTGTCTATGTATATGTTAGTCAGTCAGTCAGTCAATGAGTCAGTCAGGACAATAATTCTAGTTCTGTATAATACCTACCTACAAATAATATATTTAAAAATTTATAATATTTAAATTAATATTTTAATCTCACCATAGTATATAGTACTTCTTCTATTCTTTACTATTGGGTAGTAGGTACCTACCTAGTAACAAATACTAAAAACAGAATTAAATTAATTCTAAATAACGCTACGATAGATGTTACGTTAAAAAAGCATTGCTATTTTTAAGATATGCTGGAACACTGGTTTCCTCCCGATGTTTTCCATCACTGTTTGAGAGCAGGGGACCTCACGACAGAATGTGGTGGCTCCTATCTCTTGTTGTACTTATTCCTTGTAATGAGAATAATTAATTATAAATTATTGCAATACTTTCCTTGAGTGATCTTTTTCGGCTTGGAGAGGTCAAGTGCTGAGGTCGGAAGTATCGCAGGCGCGAGGTCGTGGGTTCAATTCCTACCTTATTATGCATTTAATGTCATCGTTACTCATTTATTGTAGGGCTTCGGTAACTTCCTGTAATTATAGCTAGGTTCAGCGGTTACGTTGGATGGGTGACCGCTAGTTGTGCTTTGTGCCCCGCGTGCCAGTTTTTTTTCCGTTCCCGTTATTTTTTCGGGATAAAAAATAGCCTAAATGTTAATCCAAGTTATAAGTCCATGTTTATTCCAAGTTTCATCAAAAATGAAAGAGTAACAAATATTCACCCCTCCAAGCAGAGCTTGTGTTAGGGTACCTAGTGTACCTACACTACCTACTAGATGACTGATATCTGATATACACAACACAATACATTGCATATATACATATTTTTTTACTTTACATAGAAAATACCAAGAACACCCTAAATATATATTTACAGATCGTACAAACATTCGGTACAAGGCGGGAATCGAACCCGCAACCTCCTCCTCCGCAATCGCCCGCCGTGCTAAATCGGTCGTCGAAATAAACTTAAAATAAAAGCGAATAAATAGATAAGCAAACATATATCGTGCGTCCAGTCCCGCGCCGGCCTTGAACCCGCGACAGGCACATTAGCACTGGCAATATTGACTCCACTGATGGAGCAAACAAGCCTTTTCCGTCTAACTGGCCGTAAAGCCTCTTTTACTGACTATTCATTCAATACTATTTATAAATGTGACAGTTTGTCTGTTTGTTGCGTAACTGACGAGCAGTCAGGATCGTAAGTGGAAATCCGTGGGCTCTGCCTACCCCCATGAGAAGTAGGCGTGATTTTATGTATGTGTGTTGCGTTTCACGGCTGAACCGTTCAAGATGAAACACACAAAGATTTTTGGAGATCAAATAAAAATCAAATCAAAATTTATTTATTGAGGGGTTGAGGGCTAACCTTATGTAAACAATGTGCACTTAGTTAATTAATTATGGACAAAGCGGTCTTATCGCCCACAGCGATTTCTTCCAGACGACCGTTTCTAACCTAAATCTTAAAACTAGTTACAAAAGTTCCCATTGTATAAGATAATAAGATAATTTAATTGTTCGTAGTCAGGGTATTTCTAAAGACATGGTTTTGGGGTTGACCCCGCCTCGGATCATGAGGTCGTGGGTTTATTGACAGACAGACAGACAAACAGACATACATACAGACCGACAGCGGAGTCTTAGTAATAGGGTCGTATTTACCCTTTGGTTACGGAACCCTAAAAACTAATTTCTTAGCTTAACAAGCTTAGCTTAGTACACTAGAGCGTAGAAACATTGTATGTGAGCACATTTGCAGTTGACTGTACCTTCCTACTAAAAATAAACGCGAAAGTTTGTATGGATGAATGTATGGATGGATGGATGTTTGTTACTCTTTCACGCTCTAACCAGTGGACCGATTTGGATGGAATTTGGAGTAAATGTAGATTGTAACCTGGATTAACATCTAAGCTACTTTTTATCCCGAAAAAATAACGGGAACGGGAATAAACTGCCACGCGGACGAAGCTGCGAGCGGCCGCTAGTAGGTATATAAGTATGTATTGTTTGATCAGGCAGGTACGTAGGTATATAACAATGCAGGTAAATAACGCTGAGAGGACAAACAGACACACGACGTGACTATAAACACAATATACATTATATATTTCACGGTCAATCCTTATGTAAGTACTTACACCTACTTACGGTTCGAGGAATTTAAATTACGTAAATACAAGGTGAAAAAAGACAGCGCTTAAAAACGTTAGGGCTCTGGGGGGGTACCACCATGTTATATATGCAGTGTGTGGAGTGACGTTACAGGCACATGAGGCAATAACTGTAGAGAGTATTGTAGAGCACGTCCCTAACGAACGTGACCTGCGAGTTAATACTTTGCATGTGATGGTAACCACTTAACATCAGGTGGGCTATCAGCTTGCTCTATCAGCAAGTTATATCAAAGTGTTCGTGTCTTCAAACTATGCTTTCAGAGGACACTAGTAGATACCACAGCTTGAAATCGAGAAAGGTAATTAATAAATCTATACCTAGGTACTAATATTGTAGAGGAAAGATTTGTTTGTTTGTTTTTTTTTTTTAATAAATAATGCCGGACGATCCACACAGCATCATCTAGCCCCAAGCTAAGCAGAGCTTGTGTTATGGGTACTAGATGACTGATATACTTACCTTATACAATATTATATTACATACTTACATAGATATTTTTTATTATACATAGAAAATACCCAGAACACCCGGAATAAATATTTGCAGATCGTACAAACATTTTTCCCAAGGCGGGAATCGAACCCGCAACCTCTGCGTCGCAGGCGGACATTCGCCCGCCGCGTCACATCGGTCGTTTGTATTGAATAGGCTCTGAAACTACTGGATCAATTTGAATAATTCTTTCACCGTTGGGAAGCTACACTATCCCCGGGTGACATAGGCTATATTATAATTTCAAAAAAATTAGGGATCCTTACTAAAACCCGTGCGAAGCCGGACGAGCCGCTAGTACCACATAAAATAATCTTTGTCCTGACTGACTGACATATAGACAACGCACAGCCCAAACCACTGCTCGTAGAGACTTTAAACTTTCAGCGTAGGTTTTATATCCTACTAATGTTATAAATGCGAATGTTTGGATGAAATTTGGAATAAATATAGATTGTAATCTGGAATAGGACATAGGCTACTTTTATTCCCGACTTTTATTAAAGGGAACGGGAAAAAACTGCCACGCGGGCGAAGCTGCGAGTGGCCTCTAGTTTGTGTATAAAAGTGTACTAAGGAAGGAATTCCTGAAATTCAAGGCATCATTGCAATCCTTCAGGGCATCAATGAATCAAGTATGTACGTATCTAGATGATCCCTGCGGATTTTACTGAATAAATGCTTTTTGACTTTGACTTTGACTTGATGAAC
Organism: Electrophaes corylata; assembly: GCA_947095575.1. Lineage (NCBI taxonomy): Eukaryota > Metazoa > Arthropoda > Insecta > Lepidoptera > Geometridae > Electrophaes > Electrophaes corylata. The sequence goes on along the minus strand of OX352726.1, from coordinate 67,109 downwards.
ATACCTTTACAAGGACGAAGTCGCGCGCAAACAACTTTTGTTCCAAGAACGTTCTGACTTTGATGTACAATGACGTCAGTCAGCTGACTTCAGCCGAGTCAAGTGCCCTCTCAGGAAAGACGAACGGTCGTGCAGTATTCACTCATTGCATATATTTACTAACTAAAATATAAATTATATTTTGATAATAATATGATAATGCTGGACAATCCACACAGCATCATCTAGCCCCAAGCTAAGCAGAGCTTGTGTTATGGGTACTATGACTGATATACATAATGCAATACATTACATACATCGATATTTTTTATTATACATAGAAAATACCTAGAACACCCGGAATAAATATTTGCAGATCGTACAAACATTTATCCCAAGGCGGGAATCGAACCCGCAACCTCCTGCATCGCCGGCGGACATTCATCTGCCACGCCACGTAAGTTATCGTCGCCCATTTTAGTTTGTAAATACTCAATAGGTACTTTGCATTCGATACTTTTACTCAATGAGTACTTTTTGACAGGTATCGTATCGAATAACAAAATCTGAGAAATTACCCCATGTATGGAGGTTCGACGGTAATTTATGAGTCGAAATAATACTTTTTATTATACCTGCTTAAAGTTTCCTTATTTATAAAAATTTATTATTTTAATTACAAATGATTGAACAAAATTAATGAATAATAAATTACATTTATTAAATAAAATAAAGTCATAAAATGACGTATTTATTACTGGTCGGATTAAAATTTATTGATTTGGCAACAGCGCATTTAGTTATTAAAATAAGGCGCATTGTAAAAGAGTTTGTGAGTTGCAAGGGAAAATTTTGTAAAAATGTATTGTATTTGTGAAGTTACAGTTGCCTTTTCTATTGTTGTATTAAATTTATGTCTCAATAAAATTTGTTTTTCATGTCGCGTTCTACTGAGGTTATTTACTGACTGATATTGTTATGCGCACTGAGAAAAGTAGGTACCTACTCGATACTTTGAAGTACCTACATATCGATACTTTTATGAGTACGATACTTTTTTTCGATACTACTCATGAGTGAGTACAGCATCGATACTTTCTATTCGATGCCGTGTCTCTAAATATAATAATAAATTCCCACATTTTGCCAGACCAGAATAACCCATCATGCAAATATTACAGACTTTATCTTATCTGCATTCTGACTTTTATTCAATAAGAGCAGCTATTCAAAAATACAAATTGGAATATTGCCTCATCGGAATAAAACGAGTTATTCTTGTTAGTTTGTAATAACACGTAGGGTGAGTTGGTGGAGAGGGTGGTTGCTACGTCATGTGTTTTCGTCAGCGCGTTCTAGGAGTGCGGCATTTTTACTAGCGACATCTAGTTATCAATTTGATAAACTATCCGCTTCTTTAAAACATCAGAGCTTTTGGCTCATGATAAAAATAATCCAGCAAAATAATCGTAAAAGGTATTGATTGTACAGTCAGCTGCTCTAGAATGTATACAGTTCGTAACTTACAGAATGGTTTTACAAAGTTACAATTAATATTTGCAAGGCAAAACAAAAACAAATAAGTGAACTTACCAGCTAATTTCATGATTTTAGAGACTTAGGTACTGTTTAAAAGTTTACTACGAAATGTATACATTCTAGTGCAGCTGACTGTACATACTGCAAGTGGTATTGTATAAGAGCTTGTTGTAGGTAACTTTACACGTTCCTGGAGTATTCAGAAGTGATCTTATTACACCCGGCTTACCTATAGTGTAAAGAATAAATAACTTACAATAAGTATGCCATATTTGAATATAACTCGAAAAAGCACAAGATTTTTCTAGGATAATATTGATTATGTGACGAAAATCTAACGTACATGTCCAGCTGTGGACTCTTACAGGCTGTTGATGATGATGATACCTACCTATCTAGTAGCTAGTAGTAATAATTCATAGTAGATAGGTTAATTATTATTCATAAGATGGTTGAACGTCTGTCTATCTGTTGACTTTAATCTTGAACAGTCTTGCATAGCAATACTGAAGTAGGTAGGTACCTACCTACTTAGTGAACCAACCTAGGTTTCAATGTAGCTAAGTAGATAGTTATCTATACCTATCTAGGTATTTAGTTATGTCTAGAAGCTAGAAGAGTTTTATAATCATGCTAGTGAAACGCGCGCGACTTCGTAGGTAAGTTACTCTCATACAAACTTCAACCCCCGCTATACACGTTTAGGGGTTGAATTTCGGAAATTTCTCTTAGCACACCTCTACACACCAACACGAATATAACTGTAGTGTCCGAGGCACTCGCCAACCGGCGCCGGCGCTTGGAGCGAGCGGGTGGCTCACAGGTCGCGTGCACTCAGATACACATCGTAACCAGATTATTGGTGTTTTATTGGATACCTAAGGTATCCTGTAGACCCTACAATACCCTAAACAATCTCTAGATTGGTATAGATTAATTCATCAGCGACTCCGCTTCGTTCCCGTCAAGACGACGATTCGTTTGTACCCTGTTTAGTTTTTTAAAGTAGGTACATAGTCTCTTTACCTGTATGTACGGTTGGTTAGTACAATAGGTATTATTCACAATACACCTATGTGCGGGACGCTAGTTAGTACCTGTACTTAGGCACATGCCTAGATATACCTAGCTACCAGCAAAAATAAGCTCAAATATTCTTTACGTCTTATTGACAGCTTCCACGATGGTCCCGCGACCAGTCTGCCCGTCTCCCGACGCGCCCCTCATCCCGCAGTTCTACGCCGGGAGGAGCATCTTCATCACCGGAGCCACCGGCTTCATGGGGAAGGTGAACCATCATCCCTTACGCTACTGTAGAGCATTCTCATTCCATCACTCTTCTTCTACTTAGTTGTTCAGATAGGTAAATGAAGAGTAAATTGTTACGTTAATATGAAATTAGACCCAAAATAGAGCCTTGAGGCGACCCAGTCATTTAGATACATTTCATCGTATTACGAATCGAACGCCTCTTCTAAGTCTGTATATTCAATAACTAACTTTCCAGGTTTTAATTGAGCGACTGCTTTGGACTTGCCCCGATGTTGGCCGGCTACTACTATTGATGAGGGAGAAGAAAGATGTTCCTCCCGAAAAGAGATTAGCAAAGCTTAAGGAGTCACAGGTCTGTATCACAAGAAGTGACCAAATTTGTTTAGAAGCTTATCTACGAAGGTATTTATTATCTTTGTTCCTTTCATTGGAAAAGGTGCTTAGTAACTTTGCATAAGTACTAAGTTAGTATAACAACTAGGTACCTATATCTTTGACATCCATATTCAAACAGCTGATATTGATTTGTGCGCTCATTTGTCCACTTGAGCAAAACAGGCATTAGTTTAGTGTAAAGACATCACGGAATATATGCGTTTTAGAATATTTTTGTACACTCCGCCGCAAAGTAATCCGCACGGGGCCATGGCCGGTCCTCCATATGATGAAAGGCTGCCAGCGCATCAGCATCACCTCTAGCGTTTCAGGTTTTCTCGGGTGACGCTGACCACTTTCCACCAGGTTACTCTGACAGTTATTGCATTACAGTGTTAATACTCTGTAATGCAATACCTAGTAAAATAATGGTAAAATATTGTATTTTTGTTAGGTGTTCGACATGGTCCGGTCGCATTGTCCACATCAGCTGGACAAGCTGCAGATGGTGGCGGGAGACACGTCGCAGCCCAACCTCGGCATGGACCTGCACGCCATCGCACAGCTGCGGGAGGTGAGCGCATCCAAACTATCATATCGTAGAATCAACGTCACAAGCTCTTCGAACAAGCTGGTTGGACTGGGAATGGCCCATAGCTCGTAGAATCGACGGCCGCTGCGGAGACAGGTTCTCGAATGGCGACCGTGGGCCGAAATACGAAGCTTAGAACACACTTGAGGCCCAATTCTCATAACGAAATATCGACTAAGAGATTCGATCGTGTCAAACTCCGATGGATAGACGAAACTCTTAAGCAGTTCCGTTTCATAACTGTCTGAAAGCGCTGAACTGTTCTTCTCAAAGTTAGATTTGGAAACATGCCGTGTGGACCTTTGTCTGACAGCAATGTTACTAGTTGACGCAACAAGTCCTTTCGTTGACGCGCATTCAGACAGGCAAACTATAGATTTAGATCGGTTTTTACACTCAAATGTAACGTTTTTAATATCTCCTATTCGGTGGCTTTAAGTCTGAGTTTTCGTTGTAAAACTATCATTAAAAATGTCTAAAATGTGTTCGTTGGGGTGTGTCAGGTGTCGATAGTGTTCCACTCGGCGGCGACGCTCAAGTTCGACGAGGCGCTGGACGTGGCGATGGATCAGAACGTGCGCTCCGTCATGCGCCTCATGGACATCTGCGACCAGCTTCCCAACCTCGACGTAAGCACACACTATCTAGCCATGTTATGTGTTGTAGGACACGGTTGGCAGGCATGTGTTCCAACGAAAAGGGAAGATCTTCCACCGAGTTACCTTCGGCTAGGGGTCCTACCACCAACAGGTGCTTTTCGGAATTTTACTTATACTCAATCTCCGTGAAAACTTCGTAAGCGTGTTCCAGTTAGTTCTTATCTGACTTGCTAGATGATGCTACAAGGTCGAGGTCAGTGAAGTGATCGCTAAGAATAGTCTAACTACGAGTAGGCGCTTGTTCCTCGCGACCAAGCCTTGACGAACAGAAACATACGCCTTGGTTCCTACCGTTTTTATGTGATCCTTTTACATAATAATGTTACACGAAGCTCGAGTGTGGTAACAATCAAACTTAGCGAGATGAAGGCAATATAAATATGTAAAGACAAACATGTCAATAGTATAGGTAAAGGTAAACCATTTAAATGAGCCCACTTCCTAACGAGCTCCCTAAGCTAAGAGTCTGGTAGCTTCTTCTTCTGTTCAGCCGAGCGGGTCTCATTATTTTTCTTAAAATATTTGTAAACATCATAATGCAATTTTTTTGCATTGACTGCTAAATTTATGTCCAAAAATAGCTCGTCTCATCTCGGGATTTTTTTCTTGCTTGTTTGATCGCGACCGTGACTGCCAGTGCAGGGTGACCGCTTGCCGGGTGACAAGCATACTGACTCCGTCGCCCGCTAACGTGGCGACCCCCCGCGTATCTCGCCCCTCACTCCGGGGGACTCGGAGGGAGTGGGCTGATATACATGGTTTACAATAGTAGGAGCTCCATGTCTGTTGGTGTTGTTGTCAGGCGTTCGTGCACGTGTCGACGGCGTACTGCAACGCGGAGCTGTCGCGCGTGGAGGAGCGCGTGTACGCGGCGCCCGCGCACGCGCCGCTGCAGCGTGCCCTCGCGCTAGCGCACGCCGCGCCGCGTGACCTACTCGCGCATCTCACCACTGAGTAACTATCCCATGTTTTGACGATTTTAAGCGTTTTAAATAAGATTAATAGGTGCTCTAGGTATATTTTACGATGTATTGTCGATGCTGATGTCGAAGACGCGGAAAAAACGAACAAAACGTGTCGATTTTTTTCGCGTTTATATTTTTTTGCGCAGTTTCAGTTTTCGGAAGTTGTATTATTACGCTCCCGGTATACGTGCGCTATCAGTCATTCCTCTGTGGTGCCTGAGACACGAGAGGTTGCGGGTTCGATTGCCGCCTTGGGATGAAATGACCGTGTCAACGCTACACCAAGTTTTTTTGTTATTTAAAACTCGAGCTAAAAGCAGGTACCTACGAGAGGGTATGTAAAATACCAAGTCTCAATATTAAGAAACGGGCGCATTAGTCGCGCCATCTATTTATAAATTTAGAACTAAATTATCCACAAGCATTGGCAATGATTGCAAGAGTGTCTGCTCTCCCACAGGTACATATCTCCGAAGCCCAACACATACACCTTCACGAAGGCGCTCGCGGAGAACGCGGTGGAGGAACACACCAGTCGGACATATCCTGTCGCCATCTTCAGGCCTACCATCGGTGAGTAATCAGCGTGGACCAAACATGGTATGAAAGCCGCCTGTAGGTATACCTATATGTCACAAGTTTATAGGTAACTTCACAACTTTAATCCGTAGTCACGGTAAATATCCCCTTAGATCTCTTAGTACCAAATACCTACTCGAGATTATTTGAGGATGTCTAAGGGGTTGTCAGAGGTACGTCCAAACATTACATTTAGTACTTACATACCCACACTTGGCAATAGTTAGTGTTCTATACGTGACAGGTTGCAAGCCCATCGCCGCTACTAAATACTAGGTAGGTAACTGGTTTCCTCACGATATTTTCCTTCATCGTTTGAGAGTACCTACTGGTATTGCGCACATAATGTTTTTCGATAAAAAACCCATTAGCGATTAATTTATTAATTTAATTTCCAACCCACAATTTTGAATGATCACTCAAATGTTTGTCCTCGGTGGGGATCGAACCCACAACCTACACAGAAGGCAGAGCTACTACTGACTGAGTTGCGAGGGCAGGCAAAATAATAGTTTATAATCTTAGACGAGTAAACACTCGTCTAAGATTATAATACATTCTAAGCATGTATAATTACCTTGAAAAAAAAAGTAAAGTATTGTATTAGCTATCTAGTTCTCATAGTATGAGAGCTATGCTTTAGTTAATGAGTTAGTGGGTATATGTGTGTTGCAGTGATATCAGCGCTGGAGCACCCGTTCCCCGGATGGATCGAGAACCTGAACGGCCCCAGCGGCGTAGTGGTGGCGGCGGGCAAGGGCTTGCTGCACGTGTTCTGTTGCCGCGAGGCCGCGCGCGCCGACCTGCTGCCCGTCGACATCGCCATCGACACCTTGCTCGCCGTCGCCTGGCAGACCGCCATCGACAAGTATGTACCTACTGCCTACCTACTGCCTACCTACTGCCTACCTACTGCCTACCTACCTGCTGCCCGTCGACATCGCCATCGACACCTTGCTCGCCGTCGCCTGGCAGACCGCCATCGACAAGTATGTACCTACTGCCTACCTACTGCCTACCTACTGCCTACCTACTGCCTACCTACCTGCTGCCCGTCGACATCGCCATCGACACCTTGCTCGCCGTCGCCTGGCAGACCGCCATCGACAAGTATGTACCTACTGCCTACCTACTGCCTACCTACTGCCTACCTACTGCCTACCTACCTGCTGCCCGTCGACATCGCCATCGACACCTTGCTCGCCGTCGCCTGGCAGACCGCCATCGACAAGTATGTACCTACTGCCTACCTACTGCCTACCTACACACCTACCTACCTACAGCTTAGCCTACTAACAATCCATGTCCTGACTGACTGACATGCAGACAACCACTGCTCGTAGAGACGACACTTTCTCAGGGTATATTCGTCTCGGTTCGAGAAAGGAATTCCCGAAATTCAACCTCTAAACGAATCCAACGGCGGTTGAAGTTTGTATAAAAAATGCCTCGTAACACATAGCATCATCTAGCCCCAAGCTAAACAGAGCTTGTGTTATGGGTACTAGATGACTGATATACCTACTTAAGTTAATACAATGCATTGGAAATAATAAATAATGCCTAGGTACCTATTCAATAATTATAATTAAGACATAAGTACTAAAACTGTTGTTAGTTATTTTAATAACAAATATTAACAATAAAATAAGTAGGTATGTCTTAATTATAATACTAAATATTTATTATAAAACCATTACAATTGAATTGTACTTGTTTTTTTTAATTGAATGCATGTACCTAACTAAATGATTATGATAATATGTCATATCTGAATATTATATGATTAATCAAGTTTTAATTAAGGCACTACAACAGGCACTCCAGCGACCCTTAAATAAGGGCATGAGTGAAAAAGTTGCCCTCAACACTGCATAAATCATCTACGATTTGCAAGGGCGTGGTATAAGAGCTCGCGAGGTCTGCTGTTCTCACAGAAGCACTAGTGGGTACTTAAATATGTAATTTTTCCTCCAGTTCACCTGATGTGAAGGTGTACAACTGCAGCACGTGTGAGAACCCGACCACGTGGCGGCACTTCGAGCGCTGCGTGCGGGACTCCGTACGCGTGCACCCGATGGACGACACCTTCTGGTATCCCTGGGGATCTAGCATTGAGAACACGTAAATACTGCCTTACATTACACCATAACAATTATTCCCATATTATCTAAGCATTTGTGAATACTTAAGCACATAGAATACTATTAACTCACTAGAATACTAGAATACTAATAGAATACTATTTATATTATCACAATAACCCAAGGCATGTTCACGAACGGATTCGAACCCGTGAGTTTAGGGTCAGTAGGCGGAGCTGCTACACTGGCTACCACTAGGTTACTAGTACTTTCAGTGGCACAGTATCTGCAAAATGCTTATTTAAGTAGGTATCATTTACCTAGGTACCGTACCTTATACAATGTGTTATAAAATGTAATTTCAAATTTTCCAGATTCGTGCAAAAATGTATAGAGTTTCTAGTTCAGACGCTCCCGCTACATTTGGCAGAGTATGCGATGAGACTATTCGGGATCAAAAATAAGTAAGTCAACGTTGTGGTATTAAAAAGCTTTGTACTCGTATTTTCATAATATTTACAAGAAGGAAGTCACATCATTCTGCGTAGAATGGAACGTACGAAAATAAAGATGCCAGCTGTAGCGGCTTTTCTACTAGATGGTAGAAAATATTTAACGTTGGTTGTTAGGTAGGTACAATCGACAACAGAAATAAATTCTAGTTTTATTTTACGATAAGAATTCAACCTTTTAATTTTTCAGATTGAGCTTAATAACAATAAGTCAGCGGCTAGTTGCGATGAACGAGGTGCTTCGTTTCTTCTCCCTTCGAGAGTGGCAATTCAAGACTGATAATGTAAAAAAACTGCAGGCGAGGCTATCGCCACAAGATGCCGCTATCTACAACCTGGATCCACACAGCATCAAGTATGTACTAATCTATAAAAATAATATCTTTTTATACAACTTACTCACAGAACTAGCACCTGCCCTCTGATTGCGTATCTTCTGTTGCTAAGCGATTCCTGTTTCAAGTGTCAAATTTGACAGATTCACTATACAAAATCTGTCAAATTTGACACTTGCAACAGGAATCTGTTAGCAGCAGCTTTTACACAATCGCCCCCCTCTGATGTAAAATTGTATTACATAATATTATCTCGCAGTTCACGCGCGATGAGGTCAATTTGTGACGAGTCCTACGATGCACTGCCTTGCGTTTACCAGGTTCAGGCAGACAAGAGAAAAGTCTCATGTGACGAATTATTATCAGAAATCCCTAAATTTCCGATATCAGTTAAAATAACCTTTTGATGTTTAGTAATTATGTATACCCAATGTAAAATAGTTTTTAAAATAAACAAAGCTCTAGTTGCTTGACAAATGTAACGATCATCAATATCATATTACATGTAATTGAATCAATCAATTATGTATGTTATTAGTAAACATTGGTTTGAAAAGGGTATCCACCCAAATAAAACTAAAACATGTGTTAATACTTGCAGCTGGGATAAACATTTGGTCAACTTCGTTAAAGGCACAAGGAAATATCTGCTAAAGGAAAAGGATCAAGACATTGACAAGGCAAAAAGCCACCTACGCAAGTGAGTACACTCAGTAATTATATCAAGAACGCACAGTACTTAAACTGTTTTCTTTACACGAGTCATATAAAAAACGACTTGCTGATGGAATAAGCAGATGGCCCACCTGATATTAAGTGGTTACCATCACCCATAATAAAGCATTTTCGCTCGATAAGCTCGTGTCCTTCGATGCACTTATCTGAGTTCACTCTGAGGCGTACAGATGTTAAGCCTCATGTGCCTGTAATACCACGGGCACACCCTTCAAACCATAGTACAGCAAGCTGCTTGGCGGTAAAAATATGCAGTGGTAATATATAATATAATTTTATATTTATGGTAGTGCTTCCTAGACGAGCCCTTCACTAAGAGCTGTAGTACTTGGTACTTCGTACCAAGAGATTGGAGGGGATATCTACCATGCTTGGAGATTAAAGTCATGATGCTATTTCTTTCTTACTATTTACTTAAGTATTCATCCACCTAAGATTGTTATAGTGAATATTGTATCTCAAAATAAACTTGTTTATTTCTAGGATGAAATTCGTTCACAACACGCTGTTACTGTTTGTGATAGTACTTCTTTGCCGCATCGCCCTTCACAACCCTCTCGTACGAAACATCGTGTACGGAACACTCAGAATACTGCTCGGACTATTCACTGCAGTCAGTTCTATCACCACGCGAGTGACTCCATAGTATAAGTACAATATAATTGAGTGGCTAGGTAGGTACTCAATTTTATTTACATAAGATTGACGTTGTTATGTTAGTAGTAAGTTGTAAATCGGTTTGAATGAGTATTAACGTTGTATTATTTTAATAAGGGAAATTATGATAAAAGTGCCTAATTAAATAAAATTGGTTCTTGTTACTTTAACTGTTGGTAAACAATAAAATTGTGCCGATTTGTTAAGTCTTGCTCAATTAAGCTAAAACGCATTAATTTTAAATTGATGCAGGATCAATCAATTTAGTAATTAGATAGTGTTGTTCTTGTTGTTGTAGCTGTGTTACAAACAAAGACCATTTGCCTCATTCCTAAACTATTTAAACTTCTGTTAGTAGCACTGCTGTAGGCCGATTCCGTGCTTTTATTATATCTGGGAAACGAAAAAACTCAGAATCGGCCTACTGATCCTTTATCGCATAAAATATAATTCTAGTGAGACTTTACCCGATGCCATTATTGCATAGTCAGTGGGTTATTGGGACAGTTTACGTTAGCCAATGGGGTGGAAGATTATCTGACAGGCGATACAAACCGCTACTAACAGATTCTCGTAGAATGTAAGAAAGTGTTTACTTAATACATTATGGGTTGGTAAGGTACTTAAATAAATATTTTGCTATAATTTTGAAAACTAATGGTTTAGAGCTATTTTTATTAGCAATGGGATAGCTCACACACGAATTTCATGCGCATGCCAAAATATCGGAAAATAATTAAACTCAAAAATCGTGGTATATCACGTTTCTAGAAAAATAATTATTTAAAGTGATAACTAAGTAATTTAAGCTCATTATGTATTTGAATCTCTTAAAGTGATATAATTTTATTTGTAGATAGGTAGTTGGTAGATACATAGTGATTTTTGGTATAAAATATGGTAGTTAATTTACTGCTTACTAATTTTATTTTCATTTATGCTGGCTTCAAGTTAAATGAGAAGCTTGTTAGGTTCCTTGTTAGTTTACCCTGTGAATTGCTCTAATTGTAACACTGATGCCTGGTAGTTACTTATTAATAAAATATGAATATTAATATACTTACTATTATATGAGTATCTAGATATTACTTCTAATTCATGTTTTAATGTATATTAAAATCATTGTGATAAATTAATAGTAATAAACGTAGGTACCGATTATGGAAGTGACTTATTTTCTTTACCAATTACCTGACCCTCCCTTGCTATTTCCTCTCCATGTAACCAAGTCACAGCATGGTGAAGGGTTGGAAATACCTTTGTCTTTGTTTAGTTGCATCATCGTAAGTAATTTAACGGCACTTCATTAACATCCACAATAACTTTAAGGATGTTGTTCGCAAAGCCTTAACTGCTGGTCGTATAGACTTTATATTCCTTCTTGGTGCGTAGGTAGGGGTGAAAGGTATTTAATAAGAAGAAAGATGTTGGTGTTTGTATAAAATAGTTTCACGCTAACAGATGGGTCAATGAACATGAGTAAGACGAAAACTTGTGTCGCGATGCCCATGCCCAGCCCGCACCGTTGCATGTTGGAAATGATATCACCACTATGTTTATTTGGGTAAGATAGAGGTCAAACGACGAATCCAACTTGGATGGGTAGTGGTCGGGGAATGATTGCACATCGTCCTGTGACAGATACAGGTATTGCACTACCTACCTTAAAACAGAAGTTTATGCTCATTGCATGCTACCAGTGATGACTAATAGAACTGAGACGTGGTCGCTAACTATTGGTCTCATACTCTCATACACAACCTCAAAGTAGAACAACGGTTTATGGAGAGATGTTGGTAATTTAATACGAGATGGAATCAGAAATGAGGAGATCCGTAGAAGCACAAACAAAAGTCACCGACATTGATCTCAAATTGCTCATATAAAGGTTCTCAAATGGTGACCACTAATGGTAACCACTAACTGAAAGAGTGAAGCGTAGGATGATCTCCTACCCGATGGATTGAGGACATTGTTAGAATCATGGGTAGTCAGTAAATGGAAAAGGCTTAAATCATTCTGCTTGGAAACATTTTACCCGTACGATTATTATTTTTATAATAAATAAATAAATAATGCTGGACAATCCACACAGCATCATCTAGCCCCAAGCTAAGCAGAGCTTGTGTTATGGGTACTAGATGACTGATATACTTAATACATATTACATACATAGATATTTTTTATTATACATAGAAAAAACCCAGAACACCCGGAATTTATATATTTGCAGATCGTACAAACATTTATCCCAAGGCGGGAATCGAACTCGCAACCTCCTGCGTCGCAGGCGGACAATCGCCCACCGCGCCACATCGGTCGTATAATGTTTATTAATTAATGTTAATTATTATTATTATAATGTTCAATATGCAGCAGTGAATTTCTACAGCTGTTAATGATGATGAGGTTGATAAGCTTCAGGCGGGCGAAGTTCTGCAGGTATAGGTATCACGAATCTTGCTGTAGTAGATTTTTAAATAAATATGTGGCAGCACTGTTTTACTGCCGACTGTCAAACTCAAAAGTTAAATGATCTGTCAAATTATCAAACGTCAACGTCACGCACGGCAGTTAATCAATCAAGTAGAGACGTCAAAAAGAACGCAAATTGCGCAAATAAAAATGAATTTCGCTATTTTGAACTGTTAAAAATGTTTAACAAAGTGATCCAACGCGCCCTGAAGTTCCGTCTAAAGAAGAACTACCCGACTAACATCTATGATCTATCCCGAGGGTCCGCCATCGCGATCCGGCGGCCGTACTCCGACGAGGTGAGGCGCGCGCAGGCGCAGAGCATCGCCGCGCCGGGGCCGACTATCTTCGACAAGATTATATCGAAGGAGATCAAAGCGGATATCATCTACGAAGATGACCTGTGTATCGCGTTCAACGACGTCGCTCCGCAGGCGCCGGTGCACTTCCTAGTGATCCCTAAGCGCAGGATCGCGAGACTTCAGGACGCGGAGACGGGAGATGCCGAGGTGAGGATAAGGAACCTCCTTAGACAGGATTTTAGTGAAAATATATTAAGAAATATTCATGCACAATGAGGTACATACGGACTCGAACAAGATCCTCGACAACAGAAAGTTGTGAATATTCTTGTGAAATGAAGCAGGAACAGTCTCTAACAGTATGATGGCTTTAGCATGTTTTCTGTCTTGCATTCAGTTAGATTGGCACCACACTGGAGCTTAATATACACTATTATTATTTTGTAACAGGATCATATGAAAAAACTGTAGAAACCTAGTCGTAAGTTTTTTGCCAGATCTTCTAGGCTTTGTTCAATATTATTATTATGATAAACTTACTAGATGCTTCTTTATAAGTTGGATGAGTCCATAGAAATGAGTTTGAGCTTACTTTCATCGCTCAAATCACTGCATTATATAATGAAACTTAGTTTGAGTGTACGGTATAAACCTTTGTTTTTCTTATCATCAGCCCAATCAAGTCTACTGCTGGACATAGGCATTGACATATTTCCAGAAAGAATACATTTAAACCATCAATGTACTGACTTTCTGCAACCTTTCAATGTTAGTAGGTAGATCATGTCCTAGGAAGATAATAATGGCCCAATCTAAACCAATTATAAGAATCTCTCTCCTGACTGACTGACATAATAGACACTCAAACTGCTTGTACAAGCTTGAAAATTTCAGGTTCTATTTGTCATGATGCCTGGAGGTGTACTAAGTAAGGAATCCCAGAAATTCAACCCCTAAATGGGAGCAGCGGGGATTGAAGTTTGCATGAATGTAACTTTGCGCGGACAATGTTGTTAGTTCAATATGTATCCAAACACGATTGTGATAAAGGTTATTTTGCATTGAAAGCAATTGCGATGGCACAAGTCTGCTATCAGTTATCAGGGTTATTAGCATTCCTTTGGAATTAGTCAACTATTACTGCAATGAGTGTTCAGATAACACTATCTGAACATTCTTTGAGGTGATCTGGAGAAGATTGCTTTGATAAGGCAATACTGTTGAGATAAGTACTTCTGTCCAAGAATAGGTTCAAAGTTAACTGCAAATACTATTGTAGCCTGGAGCACTTCAACGAGATAAGCTACAATTCTCGTTTTGTATATAAGGAGGTACATGAAGTATTGGATGAAGCATGCATCACATGCATGTGCCTGTAATATCTCCGGAGCCACTCTTCAAACCGGAACATGCCGCTCACAGCAAGTATATATGGTGGTACTACTGGCTCCCAGTACACTATTGCAGTACCTTTATTGGGTAAATCGGTATATTATGAACTAGTGAACGCGTGCATCTTCGTCTGCGTGATGTTATTATCATACAAACTTCAACCCCCGTTGTACACGTTCAAGAGTTTCGGAAATTCCTGTATGTCTAGATATGTCAGTCAAGACAAAGATTCTGATAATTGGTATAGATTGACGCTAAAATCTTTACCTAGTCCTGAGATCTGATAATGATAAACCTACGTTACGTACATAAGGTAGTAAACACTGAATACTATTAAATATAGTATTGTAATATCGGTTTCAGTTGCTCGGCCACCTGATGTTGGTGGCTCGGTCTCTGGGCGCGGCGCGAGCGCCCTCGGGCTGGCGCCTCGTCGTCAACAACGGCAGAGACGGCGCCCAGTCCGTCTACCACCTACACCTGCACGTGCTGGGAGGCCGGCAGATGGGATGGCCTCCGGGGTAGTCGAGCCTCGTCTCCCCCCCCCCCCCACCCCTGCTGCCTCTCTACTCTACCAACTACAGAGACAACTTGTAATATCGATGGTCTATCTTCCGGGTAGGGGGTATGTATGTATGTATGTACTTAGAAGGGGGATGGAAGTGGGATTGAAGGAGTAAGTTTTGGAGTAAAATCTGTGTTATATGAATTCAATAAGAATAAAAAATGAGGTGCCTTATGTACGTAGTTTGAATTCAAAGTTACATAGCAACACAGGCATGTAACTAATGTTTGTAAAAAAAATATTATTAATTTTAATCAGATTTTGCTTCAATCTCGAGTATATTCTTTTGTTAATTTTGCAAAAGAATCTCTACTGTATTTACTACTTTAAAGTTGAATTGAGTTTAATCTTATCATACTATTGTTTATCTAGTCAGGTCAAGATTCTTCATTCACTAAATCCCAGTTATAAAGATTTGACACAAAACAAAAATTTTATTATACAATTTCTAAATGTCATAGTAGTAGTAAAGTCACAAATATTCATAGTAAACCAGTTTTAGCAATTTTTAAGGTAAAAATGTTTAATTTGTGTCAAATTATGATAGATGTTACTAAAAGGTGTCATAATGAAGCCATAGGTAGATTTTAATAGTAGCTAGTGCAATAATTCGGCCAAATTAGTTAATAAGGACTTATTTAATTATATTGTGAGTTTTAAAACGGAATGCCACAGTTTGAAGTTATTCTAAGGACAGGCAAGAGAAATCTTTGTAGAAAAACAAAAAAAAGTTGCTTAATTGACTTTCATAGTCAATTGAGCGACTTTTTTACCATAATGCTTCTGTGTAAAAGACTGAAGAGGGGTGATTTTGTTTGTTGGTTTTACTAGCAATCTTTTTCAAATTATAATTATAGTAGAGAAAGGTACAAAAATTGGTGATTTTATAAGTAGCGCCAGGAGAAACTTTTTAGCTACCTGCGCTAAAAACAAGTTAGAAATTAATGATGTATGATATTATTTAGTACGTAGGATATTGATTCCAAAAAAGTATTTTGTCTATCAGACAGTTTTTTTGTTATTAATAATGTTATTTAAAATAAGAAAAGCCTGCAATCAATTAAACATTTAATTTAATCTTGTTCTATGTGTAGGTACTTTAACTCTTCGACCCCTTACCTCAATAGATAAAATATTAATAAATTAACTTAGTTTTTCGTTGTTTTAAATAACATTCTTAGTAAGTAGTTGCACAAAGACTGATAGTTTATTTTACAACAATGCCAATTACAAAATCGCTTGCCCCGTGACTGTATTACAAGATTCTATAAGTCTCAGATCATGTGAAAAGATTGAGTAAGTATATGTTACTAAAACTTGTAAAATTATTTTAAACCAAATAAATGACCAAAGTAAATAAAGTTGTTCTAGATTAGGTTATCAATATTGTTGTTTTAAATGTTACAAATGTATACTTTTGTTAAATAATGATCTGAGATGATATTTAGAATCTCGTGCGGTTACACTCAGTCGATACAGTTTAACAAACACGTTCTAGTCAGAAGCCCTATTATCGTAACGGAATATCCTCAAATTCTAAGTTGGATCTTGTCCAAATGGCATTCTGTGAAACTGACATGCATTTTAGACAAACCCAATAAATATTTTCTGGACATTTTTACGCAACATCATTTAGCCCCGAAAAAAGCATAGCTTGTACCATAAGAACCAGATGACTGATAGAATAGGTATCTGTTTCTTTTAAAATCAAATTATAGTTTCAATATCGTCTCAACAAATAACGAGAATAGTGTCCCAGAATGAGTGAGTGCAACTTGTGTTGTCGACTGTACTGCTTCTCAAACTGTGGTATTTTTGAACGCAGACATGACTCCCACAGGCGGGAGCCGCTTCCATCTCGCCGCGTCGGTACCTACCTATACCTATTGAGTGTGTGTCTGCGTTCACGTTTTTAGTTTTATTTGTGCATATCGTAGAGTACCTAGTAGTTTGCATTTTATTTTTATTTTGTTTCTCGGCTCAACTGTTTGTTGGAGATATTTAGAAATACACCTTTATTGATCTAGCGAGCGAAGCGTCTCAGTTTCGAGATTGACAATTTCTTTTGTCCGTCTGTCTGTCTGTTCTCGCCTAAAGGTCGCATTTTCAAGCGATTGTGACGAAAATTGGCACACAAGTTCCTTGAAATGTATGAATTCGCATTCATTGATGGTCCGTATCTCCAAACGTACACTGTACAGTGGAGCCGCGAGCTAGGTATAGTGGTTGCGGGAGCGGCGCCGCGGCTATTCCCATTTTGATGGTGTTTTCAAAATGCGCAGAATGGTGGCGCGCCGGACAAAGTGCGTTTCGAATTTAAAATGTTTTTAAATTCTGTAACCAAAGTTTTATTAAATGATTTTTATTATTGAATAATGCTTTTTATTAATTTAAATGTTACTTCTAGTTTGTTCTTGCCTTTTGCTGCCAAATTATTAACTTGTTTATTTCAGTGACTGATGTCAAATTTTTATAAAAAAATAGGTCTGCGGCACTATAATACTTATCAATACATCTAGTAGCGCATGGAATAATTAACTTAGGTAAAGAATAAACAAATATTAGTACAAAAAGTTTATTGATTTTATAAACAAAAACAATCTCTTATAATTTACGGGCTCCTATTTATAGGACTCATAAAATGAGAGAAAAAAATCATAATCTGTTATAGGTAGTAACAGGTAGGTGCACAGGGCAGGGGCGCCGCGTACGTGGGGGGTGCTTGCAGGGGGAGGGGCAGGGGGGCGTAGGGGGAGAGAGCCGCGCAGCCGCCGCACGGCAACACAGCCTCCAGCAGCGGGCCCGCCGCCGACAGCGCTGACGTCAGCACCGTGGGCAGCGCCGCCTCCAGCAGCGGCGGGAGCGTCGCCGCGATCGCGTCCGAGAGACTCAGCGCTAGCACTGGCGCCAGGGCGGGCAGCGCGGGGGCCAGCGCCCCCAGGGCCGGAGCCAGGCCGCACGCGCAGGGGGGCGCCGGCGCCGGCAACACTAGTGGCGCAGGGGCACAGGCGGAAGGGTACGCGTAGGGGTAAGCAGCGGGCGCGCACGAGTATGCGGGGGCGGGGGCAGGAAGGACGAGGGGCGCGGGGGCTGGGGCGCAGGGGGAGGCGTACGAGTACGCGTACTGGGCGCTGGCGCTCTGGAATGGAAATAACGAGCACATGTAATATGAATGAATATTATGTTCATAATCGCATCTAAAAATTCAAAAGTTTGGTCCATAGGTAGGTAGTAAAATGAAACACGTCTTTGCACCAATTCTAGATGATTTGACCTTTCAATCGTGCCTTCGTTCGAGGAACGCTGTATTGTTTGGAACATGTTAGATGAAGGATGCTTGGAGCACCTATAGCATCCTCCCAGCTTAGTCATCCACAGGAACGACATGGTAATACGTGTGGTGGAGCTGAGTGAGCCAGGAATTTCCTCAAGTTTTCTCCTCGCAACAGAAGGTTGTAAGCCACAGAAAATGGGAACAAAGGACGAGGTCGCTTCCACTAGACCCCCTACTACCTACCTCATTACCTCCCTGTGCCAAATTAAAAACTTTTTCCAAACTCGTAAATAAAAAAATATAAATGTGTTACTCACCTGGCAGATGGCCGCCGCGGCACAGATCAGGAGCACGGGCACAGGTGCAGGCAGCATGGCGAGGCGGAGGCGCGCGTGCGTGTGCTGGCGGCGCGCGCGGCCGCGGGTATATGCCGGCCGCGCCTTATCGCCCGCGCCACTCTTGCACACTGCATCACTGCACGCGACACGCGTACGCGCGATTCTTCAAAAAAGTTGTTGACAAAGAAAGTTATTTCGTAAATGTTGGCATGTGGCTGGAGAAATAATTTCGTGTTGTGTCCTAACCTAGATAACTATGCAGGTAATTAGGTACTTACAGCAATAACCAAGCCGTAAGTTTGTAGGCAGTTTTTTTATGTTTCACCGGCTTCCACACCATTTGAACCAGAACACGCTGCGCTGCGTGGCGGCAGGAATACACATGGTGGTAGTAGGTACGCACCCGGACGACTAGGCTTAGCTCGACGCGAGGAACTATTGCTTAGTAGGTACCTAGTTAGATACTTGGTACATTTATTTTTGCGACAGAATCGGCAGACGAGCAGACGGGCCACCCTCCGGGTCCGTGGGAATGGGAAGTATTCACCCTCGTCCATGGACATCTGTCACACCAGAGGCGATGCTGTTGTAGGAACCCGTTTCTTGAAGGTCCCCATGTTGAAACGCAGGGGGAAGACCACCTAAATGCCTTTTAACTTAACTTTAAAATCGTGTTTGTTCTGTCCGTTGTTGATGAGTTGAGGTCTTTGGGCTTCGTTCAGGCAACTTTCAGTGCGCTCATCTTTTGGATGGGTGGCCACTACCAACTTAGTAGTATTTTCAGTGGTTTGCAAGTTAGGTAGATAATACAAACCTAACTTACCTACATATTTTATTTCTATGACGGGTGGTTTTTGTTTCACCAAGTATAAAAGCCACCTAACCTAATCCAGTGACCAAGAAATAACCTACAAGTGGTACCTACCTAATGCTCTGTTCTACTTATCAACAGGTACCTTGAAGTAGGTAGAAAATACCTACGTAGCGTAGTACCTAGGTATTAAAATGTTACATAATTAGCTTTCTTGGCATGCTTACCTACCTACCTACTTACTTAAATAGGTAGGTAGGTACCTACCTTCTTATCACTTGTACGTGATTTATGTGACAGTACCTACCTACGTGTAGGTGTTAGGATATGTGTGCTGTGATGTAGGTTTCTTGAGGCAGGTATGTAGTTACGACCTTTTTTTCGGTGGCGGCTAGTTGCACCGCTAACGCAGAAACAAATATCTCCCTAAATATTTTCATAAATTTAGGTAATATTTTTGATCTAATTTTGCAACGAATTTATGCTTTTAATTAAACTCTAAGTTACAAAACCTGTCTGGAAGTGTTTTTTCCACTTCCTAAGCATATTTCTGGTAAGTAATTATTATTAATACTCAAACGATGTCTCAGCAAGCTTTATAATAATACATACCTACTAGGCAGGTATCTATCAATAGTGGTGCGGCGTCCCTGGTGGTGGGGATTAAAATAGTGAAGATATATTTTTTTATGTACCTACCTACTTACTTACCTAAATAAATTAGATCGGATAGTGTGGGTCACCCTCCATCAGCCCCGTGGACGAGATTGTGCCCCATCCTGCCCCACTACAGGCACTACAGCGTCCCTACTGCTACATGTGCCCATGTAACCTCGAGATTGTGCCCCATCCTGCCCCACTACAGGCACTACAGCGTCCCTACTGCTACATGTGCCCATGTAACCTCGAGATTGTGCCCCATCCTGCCCCACTACAGGCACTACAGCGTCCCTACTGCTACATGTGCCCATGTAACCTCGAGATTGTGCCCCATCCTGCCCCACTACAGGCACTACAGCGTCCCTACTGCTACATGTGCCCATGTAACCTCGAGATTGTGCCCCATCCTGCCCCACTACAGCGTCCCTACTGCTACATGTGCCCATGTAACCTCGAGATTGTGCCCCATCCTGCCCCACTACAGGCACTACAGCGTCCCTACTGCTACATGTGCCCATGTAACCTCGAGATTGTGCCCCATCCTGCCCCACTACAGGCACTACAGCGTCCCTACTGCTACATGTGCCCATGTAACCTCGAGATTGTGCCCCATCCTGCCCCACTACAGGCACTACAGCGTCCCTACTGCTACATGTGCCCATGTAACCTCGAGATTGTGCACCATCCTGCCCCACTACAGGCACTACAGCGTCCCTACTGCTACATGTGCCCATGTAACCTCGAGATTGTGCCCCATCCTGCCCCACTACAGGCACTACAGCGTCCCTACTGCTACATGTGCCCATGTAACCTCGAGATTGTGCCCCATCCTGCCCCACTACAGGCACTACAGCGTCCCTACTGCTACATGTGCCCATGTAACCTCGAGATTGTGCCCCATCCTGCCCCACTACAGGCACTACAGCGTCCCTACTGCTACATGTGCCCATGTAACCTCGAGATTGTGCCCCATCCTGCCCCACTACAGGCACTACAGCGTCCCTACTGCTACATGTGCCCATGTAACCTCGAGATTGTGCCCCATCCTGCCCCACTACAGGCACTACAGCGTCCCTACTGCTACATGTGCCCATGTAACCTCGAGATTGTGCCCCATCCTGCCCCACTACAGGCACTACAGCGTCCCTACTGCTACATGTGCCCATGTAACCTCGAGATTGTGCCCCATCCTGCCCCACTACAGGCACTACAGCGTCCCTACTGCTACATGTGCCCATGTAACCTCGAGATTGTGCCCCATCCTGCCCCACTACAGGCACTACAGCGTCCCTACTGCTACATGTGCCCATGTAACCTCGAGATTGTGCCCCATCCTGCCCCACTAAAGGCACTACAGCGTCCCTACTGCTACATGTGCCCATGTAACCTCGAGATTGTGCCCCATCCTGCCCCACTAAAGGCACTACAGCGTCCCTACTGCTACATGTGCCCATGTAATTGTACAAGGTATCTGAATTTCATTTCCTATGTGAGATGTAAAATAAAACAGTAATGTGATTCTGAACAAAGTATTATTAATTACACAAACATTATTTACAGAAATTTCTACTTCATAAGGTAAGTAAGTAGGTATACAAAACTCGGTCAAATATACAATGTTAAATAAATAATGTACCTACTGTGGGTACGACATTTGAAACCCCATCCAGCCCCAAACTGTGCAAAGCTTGTACATTGAGAACCAAATAACAGATATAATACTAGAATACTAATATATATGTAGGTAGGTACCTATTGCTATTAAAATATGGATGGTGCTATTAAAATAGCGCTAAAAAAAGTTTTTAGCGCTATTTTAATAGCACCATCCAGCCCCAAACTGAGACTAGATAACGCTTAGCCTACTGTTGAACCTAGCTTCTCATCTGTCGGGGCTGATAGGCTCTGTTGCGTTGAGATTCCCGTTTGCGTTGAAAGATGGACAAATTTAATTCCCGAAGGATAAGTGGGTCTAGGTAGGAACCTAAGATTTTTTTTATATAAAACTTTGAAAACGTGTGCAAAAATACATCACTTGCCTTTCAATGCTACTGCTGCCTACAAGCCAATGCTTTGTTATAGGTGATTGTTACCACTTCACATCAGGTGGGCCAAATGTTGTGTAACAAGCTTTAGTACGTGCCTTACGATGCACTATCCACCAACCTGAGGCACACAGGAGTTGTCTTATGTGACTGTAGTTTCATTAAAAAAAACTACAAAATTAAAAATGTATACATCTAAAATAGAGTAAAATATTTATTGTACTATCGTCTGTAGCCGCGAGTGAAGTCGCGAGCTGAACACTAGTATATGGGCAAATGTCAACACGTATTTAATCATTACTGTAATTTGTTTCTGTCTACGGATTAAAAACACAAACATTTTTTTGATTTCATTAATTACATTTATTTAAAAATCGAAAACATTAAATCTCCAAATTATACATTTAATAACTATTCCATTCAATACTAATATAATAGATTAATAAAACAACTTTTAGTTATGGTGGCATCGGATTGTGGACCCTTGTATACGGAAGCGGAGTGTTATACCGTAGGTACAGCGGCCAATTACGTACACCGAAGTTTTGAGTGAAGGAAACGTGATAAATGTGTTTGTCACTGTCAAACGCATCCGTTGAATGAAGTTTTGTATCTGTGTAAGTCATTGCATCAGTCTGAGTCTGGGCTAGGTAGTAGGTACGTCACCGGTGAAATTGTATGGCAAGTGATTTCGCGCTCGGTTTTACTGGTTTTTCTCATGAGAAAGTAAGCAGTGAGTGCATATTTTTATAAAGTTATTATAGTGACGGTGTTGTATTACATTTTTAGGTAGGTATATTTTTATGAGTGAATTATGGCTGGTTGATCACATTATTGCGAATATTTTTGTAATTACAGACCATTGAAGTCCAAAATTTGGTTTCGGATAATTTCGTACACTGTACGGTATTACCCGCCATAACATATAAAATTGTGTCTTCGTTTGTTTTTTTACATTTCCTTAATGCTTCAGATGCCTCCGAAAAAGAAATGTGCTTGGTCACCACGAAAAATGAAAATAGCTGTACAGGCCGTACAAAATGGGGCTAAATTGCGACAAACTGCTGCTTTATACGGCATTCCTGTGATGACACTATCAGATTATGTGAAGCAATCAGGTAATCGTCGTACAATAAAGTTTAACAGAATAGGAAGAAAACCGGTCTTTACAGAACAGCAAGAAACTGCTATAAAAGAGAATATTTTGGGTCTCTCTAAGCAATTTTATGAATTAACGCCACACTCATTGAAGACTTCTGTGTATGAATATGCAGAACAAAACAAAATAAAAAATCCTTTTAACAAAAATTTAAAAGAAGCTGGAGGACTGGCTATACGGTTTTCTCAAAAGAAATCCCGAGGTCTCAATAAGACGCCCAGAAGCAACAAGCATTAACAGGATCCTCAGGAAGTCAAATTATATTTTGACAACTTGAGCCTGTCCATGATGAAGCACAAGTTTCCACCACATCGAATCTTCAATGTGGACGAAACTGGAATAGACAGCGTGCATAGACCTGGAAAAATTCTAGCTCAAAAAGGACTCAAACAAGTAGGAGCAGCAACGCGCTGGGAACGAGGGGAAAATATCACAATATGTTGTTGTGTCAGCGCTACAGGCCAGTACATTCCGCCCCTGATAATATACCCACGTCAGCGTATGCAAGCCTATCTAGAAAGGGGAGGTCCAAGCGGATGCATTTACAGATGTTCAAAGAGTGGGTGGATGAATGAAGAACTGTTTCTGGATTGGGTGGTTCATTTTAAAGAACATGTAGGAGCAACCCATAAAAATCCTGTCTTATTGATTCTCGACAATCATAGCAGTCACATTTCATTCAGCATCTACAACTACTGTCGTGTGAATGGCATCCATATGGTGACTTTACCGCCACATACGTCCCATCGAACACAGCCACTAGATCTGACTGTGTTCGGGCCTCTAAAAAATGCATTGCACAAAGAGTGCCAGACCTATATGAATGCACATAATTACGAGAAACTAACGCCACTGGAACTAATTCCCCTTTTTACTATAGCCTTCCTCAAGATATCTAATGCTGAGAAGGTTGTCAATGGTTTTAAAACTGCAGGCATCTGGCCGTTAAATCCAAATATGTTTGAGCAGCTGACTGAGGAAGGAAATGATGGCCCAACGAATGAATATATATCAGCGGAAGAAGCTAAATATGAATTCAGAGCCACACATCGTATCAACAAATGATCCAAACAACGCACAGCCTAGTGCATCAGGTCTGAATAGTCCAATCCGACATGAAAACATTGAACCAGAGATTATCATATATTCAAAGCACACTGAAGAAGAAACAAGTCAAGGAAATATTCCAATCCAATTTGAACAGAGATCTGAAGAAGAGAATGATGATGATAAGACATCTTGTGGAACTTCAGAAGAAGAAATCGAATGTATCGGGAGACAAGTTATTTTCAAAAACTATGACAATCCTAACGTTCTGCATTTGTCAGAAGAAGACCAACCGAACAACGATCCAAGAACACCTGAGAAGAGAAAGTCTAACAAAGAAGAAATCGAACTTGTTAAGAAAAACATCCTGATATCTCCTGAGCCTGGGCCTTCCCGCACTGTACCTTTCAGCACAATTTCTCCAATGCCAAATAAAAACAAAAAGGAAGACAAGGGCAAAGGCCAAGGGAAGAAAACAAAACAACATTCAGTAATTCTCACTTCTACTCCAATGAAAACACTCTTAGAAAATAAAGCCCAGAAAAAAACGATACAGAAAGAAAAATAAGAAGAGCTAAAAAAACGATTAAAGACGTGCAAAAACGCAAGAAGAGTCTCAAAAAATCCTATTCAAAAGAGAACTAAAAAACAGACAAAGAAAAGAAGGATTTATTCAACATCATCATCTAAAGCTAATGAAAACGTATTGTGTGATGACGATGATGACAATGATGGGCAGTTTTATGACGAGGGACAGCAAGGAATTGACGAGTTGTGCGTAATATGTGGTGAGTTTGGAAAAAACCGAGAATTATGGTTCAGATGTGTTACATGCGGAAAGTGGGTACATGCTCTGTGCAGTGGAGAGAATTCAGCTGACAAAATTATGTGTGTGCGTTCTGTGAATAAATGTAATATTGATTAAAATAAATTGTTTTGATTGCAAATATTGAAGTAAAGTACCTCTTATCATGATTTTATGAGCTTAAAAACGTTGTACGATATTAGACGAACGACGTACGGAATTACACGCAAGTGTCGGGTTATTCCGTACATGCCTACTTTTAAAAAAACTTATTTTTGTCAGCTCCACGATTAATTTATTTAATTGCTTTTCCTTGTATGTAAACCTCAACAAATGTAGGGTGACTTGGAATATAATACTTGGCCTTGTACTCAACAAATTCGAAGAAAATTATGTTAAAAGTTAGGTGTACGGCAATACCCTCCGCTCCCTATGTATACATACAACATACGTTATCTATATCAAATACTTCTACGAACCTTTGTCCTGATTGACTGACATCATACACAACGTACAAAAAAATATTTATATAAAATATTATGAAAATATTTTCGCACAAACTTCAACCCCCGCTGTATCCATTTAGGGGTTAAATTTCAGGAATTCCTTTCTTAGCACACCTAAACGCACCAAGACGAATATACTCTGAAAATGTGTCGAGCAGTGGTTTGGTTGTGCGTTGTTTACGTCAGTCAGTCAGGACACAGATTCTTATAGTTGGTTCGAAAATATATTGAGATACCGTCCGCAAGAATGCCGACGCATGCTGCCGTAGTTACAAATATTTTGTAGACTAAGAATTTCTATAACTTGGAGTCTTTTCTATGTACTGATAAGGTTATAAATAGGTTCACAATTCGATTCCCTCACAACACGAGCCGCCATCCAGCTCTGCCTGTACTTAGTCACGACGGACACACCCGCATACGACTATCATAATGTTAGTGAAGGGCTCTCTCTGGGGGAGGCTGCGTGTTCCGGCTTGAAGAGAGTGTGCCTCTAGGAGTGCCTCAGGTTGATGGTGACGTCAGCGAGGCAATGCATTGTCACAGGGGATGGTAACAACCCATGCCAAAAAATGACAAATTCTTAAAAAGAAGTGCCATAAACATTGATGTTAGCTAAATGACCACCGCGGATAAAACCGCGGAAGGTTAGTCATATATTCATGCTCGGTCCTCTCTGCGTAGTACTATGTAAGTAGACATTTTCTAGATGTAAACTTAATAGTAGTACGTTAGATAAAAATAATACCGGCCATACCCAGTAGTATCCTACTACACCAGATAAAAGTAGTACTACGTCAGATAGAAGTGGTTCTAGTACTACGCCACCTTAGATCATTTATATGTATAGATAGACTAGCTGACCCGCTCGCGACTTCGTCTGCGTTGTTCTTTGAATTTTTCATACAACCTTCATTCCCTTCTTACACCCGCTTTAGGGATGATAGCTCAATGAAACCCATCCTAAGTTTTAAGTTGGACTTTAAGCTAACTAATTCTGCAAATCGCATCAATATTAATTTAGTAGTTTTTGCGTGATGCGTATACAAACAATCGCACAAACAAACAAATGATTAACGTTGATTCCGTTTTTTCCCCTTTTTAAATGAGAAAAATATCTTTAATGTACAGACGTTTCGACCTCTACAGTTTTATTATAGTGTAGAATATGGAAGATATAGATAGAGCGTCGCGTTGCAATACGACTTAATTAAATATACCATGTAGGTATGCCGGTGTGCGTGACCGCTGCTGTGTCTTACACCCACGTAGTTATCCTAGTGTGCGTGCGCATTGATACCAACTCTTGAAATCATTTAGTAGAAAATCAAGTATATTTTTAATCTACAAAATAAGCTCCAAGTCACAAATACAATTTAAATCGAAATACAACATAAAGAATATTAAAATGGTAATTACAAAAATATATTTACGTATCTACGAGCATCCACAGGAGCTATCTACCAGCGTCCGTAGGAGCTATCTACAATCTGGCAACACATACGTCAAACTATGGAAGCCAATGATAGCCAATATTTAATATGCTTTTTTAACTTATACTGGATGTACTGTACTGATACCAAATAATGTTACTTACTCATGATAGGGTGACACCATTTTTTTCAACGCGTCCGCGGCTATGACTGTCTATCCAGACATATAAATGATCTAAGTACAATAGATTCAATTCTTGGTTTACTACGCTAGATAGGGGTAGTACTACGTCAGATATAATACGCAGTAACAGTGCTACGCCAGAGAGAAGTAGCAGTAGTACGTCAGGTAGAAGAGGTACTAGGCTAGATATGAGTAGGTGTCGAGTGCGTGTGGCGCGCGCTCGAGGTACTGCTTGTCGATGAGGGCCTCGATGCACTTCTTGATCATCGCGACCGACGGCGCGAACGCAACCCGCGCCTGGCTCACCACCTCCTGCACCAGCTCCGTGTGCCGCAGCATCTGCAGCACAACAACAACCAGCCGTTACTCCACCGTGTCCGCCCACTACTGTACCCACTGTACCCGCTGTACCCAGGCGCGACAACACTCACCTTCCGTTGCTTCATGATGCGCACGATGGCGGCCTGCAGGTACATCTTGCGGTCGTCGTCGCAGTGCGCCGCCGACGACGACTCCGCGTCCGCCCCGCCGCCCCCCACGCCGCCGCCACCGCCTGCAACATATTACGAATATATATATCCGCGCGGCCCCGTGCTGTACATGACGCGTCTAATGTTTCTGTCTGTACGTCGCATTTCTGTCTGTACGTCGCATTTCTGTCTGTACGTCGCGTCTCTGTCTGTACGTCGCGTCTTTGTCTGTACGTCGCATTTCTGTCTGTACGTCGCATTTCTGTCTGTACGTCGCATTTCTGTCAGTACGTCGCGTCTCTGTCTGTACGTCGCGTCTCTGTCTGTACGTCGCATTTCTGTCTGTACGTCGCATTTCTGTCTGTACGTCGCATTTCTGTCTGTACGTCGCATTTCTGTCTGTACGTCGCATTTCTGTCAGTACGTCGCGTCTCTGTCTGTACGTCGCGTCTCTGTCTGTACGTCGCATTTCTGTCTGTACGTCGCATTTCTGTCTGTACGTCGCATTTCTGTCTGTACTTCGCGTCTCTGTCTGTACGTCATGTCACTTATCTTAAGATCGCCACTGTATATTCTAACAGTATAATATACTGACCGGACTGCGACGGCATAGCGGCGCACATGAGCCGCACTTTGCTCCTCTTGCACGTGAAGGCGAGGTTCAAATGCAGCATCCCATCGCAACCGATTTCTTCGTTCTCTGAAATATTCAATTCTTTAACATAAAGGGCAGGTCTCAAAATCATAATGTTTGGTATTCAAAACAATAAAAATAATAAAAATAAATCAATAAACTAATGGTGTATGGTCTAATGTTACTATGTGCTAACGTTACTATGTGTCCTAGGGTCATCATTACTGTCACTTACATAAACTAAGAATAAAAAGAGACCTAATATCGAACCCTGTGGTACTCCCATGTCAATGAATTACCCAGAACATCTATCGCCGCTTACATCAATTTTTAGGACTCTATTGGTAAAGTAGGATTGTATGAGATCAATTGCCCGGTCTTGGATGGCGTTTGTTTAAGTTTAGATAGTAAAGTAGTAGTTAGTTAAAGGTAGCGCGACTAACACACTCAAAATGTTTAGTGAGACAGGTGGGGTATTTTGTCCCCATCGCATTTTCAGAGTTTTCTCAATAAATAAATAATTAAATATGAAGTAAGTTTTTGATAGATGTAGGAATTTAGCGTAAAGCAATACCAAGATTGGCCGATTGAAACGACGAATCTTTTTGTTGGACAGTTCGTCATCACGATGCTGTTTGCGTCGGAGTCATAATGTACCGACCGGGTGTGTCGAGGTCACCGTGTACCGACCGGGTGTGTCGAGGTCACCGTGTACCGACCGGGTGTGTCGAGGTCACCGTGTACCGACCGGGTGTGTCGAGGTCAGCGCCCACGTCTCCGGTGGCGGTGAGCAGGCCGACGTCCAGCAGCGGCCTCAGGTGGCGCGCCCAGGCGTCCCCTTCCAGCTGCAGCGTGTCCCGCACCTCTCGCGCGGGCGCACAGTCCGTCGTCTCGAAGTACAGCAGCAGAGCGCACTGGAACATGCGATATGAGAGGAGCGGTCACAGAGCGCTATAGGACCTAGTGGGGACGGGTGCAGGGTGCAGTACCTGGTGCGTGGTGGCGCTGATGTGGTAGAGGCGCGGCGTGTAGCGCGTGCGCAGCTCGCCGGTGCAGAGGTGCTGCAGCCAGGCGAGGCGGCGGCCGCTGAAGGCGCGGCGGTAGAACGCCTCGAACAGGCGCGCGGGGGCAGAGGACAGGGGACAGGGGGCAGGGTGCAGTACCTGGTGCGTGGTGGCGCTGATGTGGTAGAGGCGCGGCGTGTAGCGCGTGCGCAGCTCGCCGGTGCAGAGGTGCTGCAGCCAGGCGAGGCGGCGGCCGCTGAAGGCGCGGCGGTAGAACGCCTCGAACAGGCGCGCGGGGGCAGAGGACAGGGGACAGGGGGCAGGGTGCAGTACCTGGTGCGTGGTGGCGCTGATGTGGTAGAGGCGCGGCGTGTAGCGCGTGCGCAGCTCGCCGGTGCAGAGGTGCTGCAGCCAGGCGAGGCGGCGGCCGCTGAAGGCGCGGCGGTAGAACGCCTCGAACAGGCGCGCGGGGGCAGAGGACAGGGGACAGGGGGCAGGGTGCAGTACCTGGTGCGTGGTGGCGCTGATGTGGTAGAGGCGCGGCGTGTAGCGCGTGCGCAGCTCGCCGGTGCAGAGGTGCTGCAGCCAGGCGAGGCGGCGGCCGCTGAAGGCGCGGCGGTAGAACGCCTCGAACAGGCGCGCGGGGGCAGAGGACAGGGGACAGGGGGCAGGGTGCAGTACCTGGTGCGTGGTGGCGCTGATGTGGTAGAGGCGCGGCGTGTAGCGCGTGCGCAGCTCGCCGGTGCAGAGGTGCTGCAGCCAGGCGAGGCGGCGGCCGCTGAAGGCGCGGCGGTAGAACGCCTCGAACAGGCGCGCGGGCCGCTCCAGCTGCTGCGGGGGCGCGAGGGGCGCCATGGCCCCGCCCAGCGGCCACGCCCCCGCCTGCAGGACCTGCCGCCGCAAACACCACCGACATTAGCGTTAGCGATTACCTGGAGGGTCCATCCTAGTCTTGCTCTCGCAACCCAGATGAAGTAATTTGAAAACCTGATAAAATGTATGTGATAAAATGTAGAATGAGTATCTCTTGATTTATCTTAGCCGTTTCAATATGTTTATCGTGAAATCCTCCTTCGTTAAATTATGCTATTCACTAAGGTGTTAAGGGGACCTTTAATCTATATCTTACCGAAGCGGAACAAGTTCGAGATGCTGATGATATGATCCATGCTATTGAATGCTTCGAAATGAATACGGGTGTACCCCAGGGATCTATTCTCGGTTCACTTCTGTTTTTAGCGTATATCGCATTTCTAGTCAAATATTTGACGATCGCATCTTTTTTGCTGTATAAAAACAAAAAAAAACAAGTAGTCATAGAGAGGGAGATAGTGAGGAGGGGAGGGGGAGGGGGAGAGGTACCTGTGCGAAGAACCCCGCGTTGTAATGATTCCTTGAGTCCTATGAAGCAGCCGCGTCCAACACACAGTAAACACAATCCTAATTATTTACTTAATGCGAAAGTTGTGCTAACTAAATATTACTGTGAACAAGGTGTACTCGTATATCGATGGTAGCGGCGCCTAAATATTCATTATTTAAGATACGATTGAGGAGGGAGTTCATGTTAGCGATACGATTTCCGAAACTTCTGCGAGTGCTATAGTTTTCTACAAGCTTGTGCCATGTTTTGTGTTACCTTAGCTAGTTTAGAGTGTTGGGGTGTTACCTTGGCTAGTTTAGAGTGTTTGCGTGTGTTACCTTGGCTAGTTTAGAGTGTTGGGGTGTGTTACCTTGGCTAGTTTAGAGTGTTGGGGTGTTACCTTGGCTAGTTTAGAGTGTTTGCGTGTGTTACCTTGGCTAGTTTAGAGTGTTTGCGTGTGTTACCTTGGCTAGTTTAGAGTGTTGGGGTGTGTTACCTTGGCTAGTTTAGAGTGTTGGGGTGCGTTACCTGGCGTAGTTTAGAGTGTTTGCGTGTGTTACCTTGGCTAGTTTAGAGTGTTGGGGTGTTACCTTGGCTAGTTTAGAGTGTTTGCGTGTGTTACCTTGGCTAGTTTAGAGTGTTGGGGTGTGTTACCTTGGCTAGTTTAGAGTGTTGGGGTGCGTTACCTGGCGTAGTTTAGAGCGGACGCACCTGCACTTGGAAGCCTGCGTTGGTGGAGAGCGAGTTCTCGCGCAGGTGCTGCTGGAACTTGCCGTTGAGGTCGGCGGAGACGGCCACGTCCGTGAACATGCGGTGCAGCTTGTTCGTGAACTCGTACCCGCACGCCGCCTTCAGACGGTTGATCATGGCTTCCTCCTGCGCATACGCATGTCGTGAGCTGCTGCTACCCTACACTACACTACACTACGCTATAGGACGTGCGAGCGCGGCACCTGTTCCATGGAGGCGGAGAGCTGATGGATGAGCCGTCTCGCGAGGGCCCGCGCGTAGTACTTCTGGAACACGTCCTTGTCGTCGACGTACTTGAACACCACGATGGCGGCCGCCAGCCGCTCCTCCGTGTCCGACTCGCCGCTGTTCTGCAACCATGTAAGCCACATGCTTGTTCCACCGTCAGTAGCATAATAAAACACATGCAAAGGTGAATAAATGAAGTGGGTACCTTCTTCCTGAGCAGGGTGTCGCAGTAGCGCGCGAGCAGCTCGGGCGCGCGCGCGGAGGCCTCGCCCACGCGCCCGTTCACCGCCTCGCTGCAAGCCTGCCGACAACCATCCGCCACAACAACAACCATCACTCAACTATTCTATTTCTATTTTCACCAATCGATTTGGCTACATTTTTATGTTAGGTCCCAAAGGATCTAACAGGTAGCTAATTAGAATAGGTTAGCATGGTTCTAGGTTTATAATTTATCTTCTTCTCATTCGTAAGTAACTACCCCGCCGTCGATTACATTTAGCTTTATTCCTTCCGTACAAGGGTTACCTGGAAGAGATCGCTTTCAGCGATAAGGTCGCCCATTGTTTAACCAAGTTGTGTACGTGTCCTGTATTATGTTTCTGTGTGGTGAACAATACAGAGTTATCTAAACAGAGTTTTTAATAAATAAATAAATAAATCTATCTATCACTCACAACTCACAACCTGACAACGACTCTGATCTTTCTTGGTCGGCTTGGTCGCGAGGAACTGTCGCTTAGATTCACCTAAATTTAAGACGTTTCAAGATGATCCCTGCGGATATTACTGAATAAATGCTTTTTGACTTTGACTTTGAACCTACTTCTACACTTTAAGTGAATTAGGCTTAGAATCGTTGACTTGCAACATCTCGCGCGGATGTTCCTAGGAGATGGGGATCACCATCTCTTAGCTCCTTCTTGTATTTGATTGATCCGCGGGATGGATGTTCGTCTTTTAGATCTTAGTAAACTTTGATACCATTTGCTAAAATAATATTTTATTAATTTATTTGCTGTACCTCTAACAACATAATATACATCTAGCGTTTGCAATAGTGAGTCATAGTCAACATGACCGAAATGCTTTAGTCATGTTCATGTAAGGAGTACTAGCACTTTTATTTGTATCCTTATTGATCATAATCTGCTCCATTGATGGATAAGCTAGATGTTACCTATGCTAGATGTTACCTATGCTAGATGTTACCTTGTCTAGCGCCCCCATGAAGGCCTGCGCTCCGTTGAACACCTCCGTGAAGAGCTGCTGGTACTTGCCGTGCAGAGACAGCATGGAGTTCACGAAGTGAATGTGCGCCTAACACATACAACAACAATTTGATTTAAAGAAATTTGTGATGGAAACAACCGATGCACAGGAGATATCGAGATCATGACAAATATCATTGCAGGACGAACACATGCGATACAGTGTCGTATGCTGACCGTAATTAGTGCGAGTTGAGGGGCAAGTGAACGCAGAGCGATTAGCGTGGATATTGCAAGGTATAGTTTTCCGAACACATCGGGGGCAATCTATTTTTCCTTTTAAGACTTTATGAAGGCATATGATCTTAGCGGTGATGCGTCTCTGTTCGAGTAATAAAAATTTGTAGTGCACAAGTCTTGACTACGAGTATAGGTATAGGAAAGCCAGGTCGTGAGATTGTGACATAGAATTACTGGCGTAAGTGAGGTGCTAAAGAAATACTGGAAGCCTCTCGATTCTCTCGATGCAAACCGCATCCGATGGACTCCATATAGGGCAGCGATATTCTAACAAGCTACGGACGTAAGAACTGATGAGTAAGATTGCATTTTATGAAATTTGCATTTCCGTACTACAACATGGAAATGGAGCAGGTGCGGGCAGTCCACTACAAACCCGCGGCTCATCAACATCTTCCCGAACTAATTACAAATAAATCGCGTGTAAATCAAGCAAACCTCTTTATATTTGACGTCCCGTCGACGCTATTTACATTAATTTTGCAAGTTTTTTATTTGACGTGTTTTTTATGTTGATTGTATAATTTTGTAAATTTTAAGATCATGAGCGAAACATCAAAATTTGGAAGTTATACTGGGGCATAGATAATTTATAAACATGAGGAAAAATAAAGGCGCGAGGTGTGAACCGCAAGGTACGCCTGAGGGCACTGTTCTGGCTGGGGACATGAAACCACGTTTAACAACAATTTGTGACCGGTTTGGAGGGTAGGTAGTGTAATGATTTATCAGGTTTTATGAATAAATTGTACGTTTTACGGTAGTAATACAACGGTGTTATACAGGTAACACTAAAATATTTAGGAGATTCTTAATTTATCATGATGGTATTACCATTCGTTTAAGGATTATTATTGACAAATTTCCCTTTTGACTTATTTTAATTAAGTAATAATCGTATTAAATCTAAATTGGTTTAGTTACTGTCTAAAACATAATTATTGTCTGTAATTATTAAATATAGAAAATTTAGTTGTTAAACTATATGCTTGTGAACGGAAGGGAATGCCAGTGGCGCCAATCACGGAGATCGGTAAAATTGGGAACGTGGGGGTGATTGGCAATGGCGGGCATTACCTGTTCGGAGGAGAATGCGAAAAGTGTTAAAAGTTTAGTTACGTGAATATAAGGAGATTCATATATATAACCAAGTCGTTTTATTCATCAAAGTTCAGAAGTGCGATTGGTTAATTCTACGCCTACATAATTTCGTTGACGAAGTCGCAGACGTTTCAAATGTAAGTACCATTTATGTACAATTTTACTATTTTACCGCTAGATTGTGTTAATCATTCTTCATAATCAATTTTCGAAGTAACAAAATGCTTGAGAAGCATTTTTACAAACTATTTGCGACGAAATTTTATAAAAATGAAAAAAATATATTTTGAGGGTATGTCGGCTTTCACACGACTCTGATAATTTATAAGATTGAGCATTTTGAGCGGAATGATGGAATGCTGTGATATCGTGATATTTAAGATTTATAAGCACATTTTGCTTAGCACAGTAACAAAAGTAGGTAGTCAGTGCCAAGTGCTTCGGCACGTTTAGAAAACTGACAACGGACAAGAAATGTGTCTTATTAAATTAAATTGAATTGAATTGAACTGAACTGAACTGAACTGAACTGAACTGAACTGAACTGAACTGAACTGAACTGAACCGAACCGAACCGAACCGAACCGAACCGAACCGAACCTAAATTAAATTAAATTAAATTAAATTAAATTAAATTAAATTAAATTAAATTAAATTAAATTAATTTAAGCAATTCTCTGTTCGAAGTGGTATTTCAAGTTGTAGTTTCGAAATAACATGTATGTGTAAGTTTTATATTGAAAACATGTATGTGTTCTCAATATAGTTATATTATGATAAACGTATTTGAGACACGTAGGTGTTTCAGTACTGTTTTTGTTACATTATTGATTTAATACACAAGTAGGTGTCTTTATTTTTATTATTTTCATTCTAAATATTGTGACATGTATGTGAGATTTATATTGAAGATATTATGGAAGAGTTTTCAACAATTTTATCATTTTAAATTGAGACATGTGGGTGTTTCAATATTGTTTTATAACTATGTTAACATGTAGGTGTGTTCAATAAACTTCTATAACTATAAATTAAATTCAGATATGTGAATAACGACGACCATGTAAAGGCATGTAGTTGTTCTGAATTTTTTATAATAATTAATATCAAGACATGTAGGTGTGCTTGAGCTAGTTTTATTATTTTCTTTCTAAATATTGTGACATGTATGTGTGATTTATATTGAAGACATGGAAAAGTTTTCAACAATTTTATCATTTTAAATTGAGACATGTGGGTGTTTCAATATTGTTTTATAACTATATTAACATGTAGGTGTGTTCAATAAACTTCTATAACTATAAATTAAATTCAGATATGTGAATAACGACGACCATGTAAAGGCATGTAGGTGTTCTGAATTTTTATAATATTTAATATCAAGACATGTAGATGTGCTTGAGCTAGTTTTATTTTTAATGATAATAAAGAAATTACAAGATATAGTAAGCAAATACAAATGGATTGCTTGAAGTAACATTTTTTAATGATACAATGACAATTGAATAGATATAATAGCTAAGGTGTATATGAAAACAAAAAAAAAAAAAAAAACAGTCAGTCATAATTTGGGATGTTCCAGATGGGTTCCAGATTTGATTCCGATGAAGATGTTCCTAAACAGAAACGCCGCCGAATTCGGTTGCCGTCGACATCGTCGGAATCTGAAGTGGAAGATTTGCTAAGAAGTGTTCAGCCAAGTACTACCGGTAGTGAGTCTAGTATTATACATCCAGTTTCCACGCAGCAACTGACTACGGAGGACCTTCTTAAAATTATTGCTTCACTGCGAAATGATTCAAGTAAGGTTTTAGGTACTAATCAACAGTTGAATGTTATTCCGGAATTTGATCCCAACAATAAGTCACAGAATGTGGAGAGATGGTTGAAGAAGGTAAATGAGTGTTCGACTATCTACGGATGGAACGAAAAACAAACAATACACTTTTCATTGCAAAAGCTTTGCGGGTTAGCTAAAAAGTGGTATGAATCGCTCTCCACTCTCACTTATTCTTGGGATGAATGGCAGGTTAAATTGCAAAAATCTTTTCCTAGTGAGGAAAATTACGGAATAATATTGCAAGAAATGTTAAATAAACGTTGTCATTATGGTGACAACATTAGAGAATATTTTTATGAAAAATTGGCACTGTTAACTCGCTGTGAGATTATAGGACGCAAAGCTGTTGACTGTATGGTTCATGGTATTTATGACGCGTCAATAAGAAATGGCGCTCAAGCGTTACAGTGTACGGAACCAGAAGATCTGTTAGCGTATTTTGTTTCTCAACAGTCTAAAGGAGCTGGATTTCAAACGATGCACCAGCCTAAAAGAAGGGAATATCACAGTTCACACAGCAATAACTCGGCTAACATAACTAAGAGCGTCAATATCAATGATTCCGGTTTCAGAACTGGTCCAATTTGTTACAATTGTAACGAAAAGGGGCACACTTTTTATAAGTGTCCTAAACCAATAGTTAAATGTCACAAATGTGGTAGAGTAGGTCATGATTTAGATAGCTGCATAAAAAAACCTTTGTTGAGTCATGATCCCAAACAAGCAAATTCAATTCGGAAAACTTTAAAGATTTCTTCAGAGGTGCAGGACATTGTAGAGCCTAACATTGAAACATCCAATCAAAAGTTTTTTAAAGTAATTTCGATTAACGATACATCGTTGCAGGCTTATGTTGATTTTGGTAGTGATTGCACGTTAGTACGATTATCTGATGCCAAAAACCTTGGGTTAGCCGAGGACATTAATGATCTTCCGATTGTACGAGGTTTTGGTAATTCGTCTATAAAACCATTATTTAGATCGACAGTTAGCGCTAAGTTAGACGACATTGAAGCTCATGTAGAGGTTTTGGTAGTTAACGATGTGTATTTACATACATCTGTGCTTGTAGGAAGAAATTTCACTGAACTACCTAATATCATGGTATTAAAAGACAAAGAAACGTTGTACTTTTACAATAGTCCCTTTCAAGCGGCTAACATTGAGACCGACGAGAAAATAAATCTTTTCGTTACTAAAACAACTTTGGTTAAACAAGGCGGATTAATAGAGGTCAGTTCACAAGAGGAATGCTCATGTGATGTCTATCTAGAAGGTGATACTAGATTAAACCCAAATCAAGAATATAGATTGCACAGAGGTTGTTATAGATTAGATAAGGGAAAAGGATTCGTTTTAGTTACAGCTTTAACCAATACCCCTGTAGTTTTAAATGAGAATTCTTTGATTGCCAGGGTAAAACTAGCAATAGAATGCCAAAATTTACAAATAAATTCAGAAAACATTCAGAAAATTCCACCGTTGAACCGTAATGAAATCAAAATAGGATCTGCACTAGATGATAATAACTTCAAAAGATTGTATGAGCTGTTGCAAAAGTACAGATCATGTTTCGCGATGAATCTGGGTGAATTAGGTTGTACAAAAGAAGCCGAAATGTGTATCGAGTTACACGATAACAAGCCGGTAATGTATAGACCATATCGCATGTCATTTCATGAACGTGGGAAAGTAAGGGAGATAGTTGATGAATTAATTGAAAATGACATAGTACAGGAGTCCCAGTCAAACTATGCTAGCCCAGTCTTACTAGTAAAAAAGAAAACAGGTGACACGAGACTCTGTATTGACTTTAGAGCGCTTAATAATAAAACCGTAAAAGATAAATATCCGTTGCCTCTAATAGAGGATCAAATTTCTAATTTAAGCGGGAATAAATTTTTTATAACGTTAGATTTAGCTTCTGGGTATTACCAGATACCGATGGCAGAAAAAAGTCGCCATCTGACTGCATTCGTTACTCCGGACGGTCACTATGAGTTCAAACGTATGCCGTTTGGACTAGCTAATGCACCCGCCATTTTTCAGAAAATGATCAATAGAGTACTTGGATCACGTAGATTTACTTCAGCGCTAGCCTACATGGATGACCTTCTTATACCATCAGAATCTTTAGATGAAGGGTTCAAACGTTTAGAAGATGTGTTAAAATTACTAAAAGACGCGGAGCTTACTCTGAAATTGGCAAAATGCAGGTTTTTTGATACTCAGCTAGAATATTTGGGTTATGAAATTTCGGCTAATGGTGTTAAACCAAGTGAAAGAAAGATTGCGGCCGTTAAAGATTTTCCTATTCCTCGAAGCATACATGAAGTTAGGCAATTTCTAGGACTAGCAAGTTACTTTCGAAAGTTTGTTCAAAACTTTGGAGAAATAGCTAGGCCTTTGACGAATTTATTGAAGAAAGACTCTAGCTGGCAATGGGACGACAGGGAGAACTTAGCTTTTACAACATTGAAAGCGCAATTGATTGAACGTCCAACGTTGGCGCTGTATGATCCTAAATTAGAAACTGAATTGCACACAGATGCAAGTTCTCTTGGATTAGGTGGTATACTATTACAGTGGCAGGTAAACCCTAGAGTAATAAAACCAGTTGCATACTTTAGTAGGCAGACCACAGCGCAAGAACATTTTTTTCACTCTTACGAGTTGGAAACACTTGCAGTGGTCTGCTCGCTAAAAAAATTCCGTGTGTACTTGTTGGGCTTAAAGTTTACAGTGTTTACTGATTGTAATGCATTAAGAACCACCCTTACGAAACGGGATCTGATCCCACGCATTGCTAGGTGGTGGTTACAAATCAGTGAATTTGATTTCGACATAGAATATCGTGCTGGTTGTCGGATGTCTCATGTTGATGCATTGAGTCGTAATCCACCAATAGAAACGGATGCTGAACTAGAAAATTTTAATGCTAATGACGATTTGACTGTTTTCAATATATCTACAGAAAACTGGCTGTTAACTTTACAATTAGCTGATCCCGAACTCGTCAGAATAACCAAAATTCTAAAACCTCAGACTGATAAAGAAGCTGTAGACATAAAAAATAATTATGTTATTAAGAACAATGTGTTGTATAGAAAAGTTGGGGATCAATTAAAGTTAGTGGTGCCTCGTAACGTTAGATGGCAAGTTTGTAGGATGAACCATGACGACATTGGCCACTTTGGTCAAGGTAAAACACTTGAAAGAATTCAAGCTCAATATTGGTTTCCTAAGTTACGACGTTTTGTAAAAAAATATGTGGCTGCATGCATTAATTGTGCTTATACCAAAGATAGTGCGGCTAAAACCAAATGCGGTCACTTGTATCCGATTGAAAAGAAAAGTATTCCATTCCATACTCTTCACATAGATCATTTAGGGCCTTTTGTGAAGAGTAAAGCTAAAAATAATTATATTTTAACAGTGGTCGATGGTTTTACCAAATATTTGTTTGCCAAGCCCGTCAAAGACACGAAAACCAAAAACGTCATTAAAGTATTGGAGAGTATATTTTATGATTTTGGCATTCCTGAAAGAATAATTTCAGATCGTGGGTCATCGTTCACGTCATCTCAATTTAGTGATTTTTGTGTTGCGAATGGTATTAAACACGTACTAAACGCTGTGGCAAGTCCTAGGTCAAATGGACAAGCCGAACGTTTCAATCAAACTATTCTTAATGCGTTGTCTTCGAAAAATTTAAATAATGATGAGCGAGACTGGGACAGACAATTAGGAGACATTCAATGGGGTATTAACAACAAAATTAACGCAACGACACAAAAAACACCGTCAGAGTTGTTGTTTGGCATTAAATTAAATAATGCATCAATGCATAAGTTTGGAACTAGCAATAATGACAGCGTAGAAGATATAACACTGGATAGGGAAAAGTTAAGACAGACAGCTAGTGAAAATATTAAATCTTCTCAAGAAAAACAAAAAGCATTGCACAATACGAATAAACCTCCTGCTAAAAGCTATGAGGAAGGTGATTTAATAAAAATCTTAAAAACTAATTTTAGCAATGACGGTAAGAGCAGAAAACTATTACCAAAGTTCATAGGACCGTATAAGGTTATAAAAAATCTAGGAAATGACAGGTATAGTATTTCGAATGTACCAGGGTTTAAATCAGCCCGATTGTATAATGCAGTCGTTGCTGCAGATCGCATGCGACCGTGGATACATATTGAGGCACTTGATTTGAATAATGATTCTCATGAGATGATGTCTAGTGAAAGTGAGACGGAAGTAGAAACATAAAACTACTAACGAAATAATAATAATTTATGCATAGGATTATTACGATTTAATGTTATATCGATTATCAATGAACAGCAGAATGTAATGATTTCATTTAAGTTGTATAATTTAGTAGAATTAGAATGTAAATTGATTATTTGTTAATTTTATTAATTAATTATTGTACAACTATAAAAGTGTTTTTGTTCATATCATTGGATTATTTGGTTTTGTTTTGATATTATTATTTTTTTATTTTTTATCAATAAACAAGGAAATGTTTATCGTTTAAATGTATTAGTGCACCGGGAGGTTGCACCGTGTCTGATGGCCGAATGTAATGATTTATCAGGTTTTATGAATAAATTGTACGTTTTACGGTAGTAATACAACGGTGTTATACAGGTAACACTAAAATATTTAGGAGATTCTTAATTTATCATGATGGTATTACCATTCGTTTAAGGATTATTATTGACAAATTTCCCTTTTGACTTATTTTAATTAAGTAATAATCGTATTAAATCTAAATTGGTTTAGTTACTGTCTAAAACATAATTATTGTCTGTAATTAGTAAATATAGAAAATTTAGTTGTTAAACTATATGCTTGTGAACGGAAGGGAATGCCAGTGGCGCCAATCACGGAGATCGGTAAAATTGGGAACGTGGGGGTGATTGGCAATGGCGGGCATTACCTGTTCGGAGGAGAATGCGAAAAGTGTTAAAAGTTTAGTTACGTGAATATAAGGAGATTCATATATATAACCAAGTCGTTTTATTCATCAAAGTAGGTCACACCACCTAATCAGTGAGCCACATATCCCAGCATGTCCAAGCTTTGTGATAAGAATATTACGGTCGACCACATCAAACGCCTTAGAAAAGTCGGTGTTTATACTTTATAGCGTGGACTTCGCTATTATTTTAAAGAGCTTCGTGAATATCGTCAACGTATCCAATTAGTTTGTCGACGCTTGTCGCAGTCGACCTCGAAGTGAAGATGATAAGTGGAATAAAAGTTCTGAGAAGTTGTGAAATATATTTAGAAAAGATTTGAGGACAGTTATGTTACCTCCTCCTTGTTGTGTTCCATGGCTAGTAGCGCGTGTCCCTCAGCGGCGGCCTGCGCGTGCGCCGCGTCCACCAGCGGCCGCAGCGCACCCGCGCCCAGCGGCTTCAGCAGCACGTACATGCGACGCAGGTCCGCTCTGTCACAAACATTGTACATGTAGCCGAATGTAGCCGAGGATACCCTGCACTAGGCTCGGCGCTAGTGTTGAGTGCAAGCACAGCGCGGCGGCAGGTGTTGCTGCAGTAGGGTAGTGTACCTTGCATTAGGCTCGGGGCTAGTGTTGAGCGCGGGCGCGGCGCGCTGCAGCAGCAGCGGCGCGTGCGCGTGCAGCGGCGGCAGGTGTTGCTGCAGTAGGGTAGTGTACCTTGCATTAGGCTCGGGGCTAGTGTTGAGCGCGGGCGCGGCGCGCTGCAGCAGCAGCGGCGCGTGCGCGTGCAGCGGCGGCAGGTGTTGCTGCAGTAGGGTAGTGTACCTTGCATTAGGCTCGGGGCTAGTGTTGAGCGCGGGCGCGGCGCGCTGCAGCAGCAGCGGCGCGTGCGCGTGCAGCGGCGGCAGGTGTTGCTGCAGGGCGGCGCGCTCGTAGCACGCGCGTGCGGCCGCGCGGGACGACACGTGCAGGTATCGGATCACCAGCGCCTCCTCGCGTTCCAGTCCTGCGGCAACCACACACAGATCACTCTCCGAACACGCAACGCGCAGCGTCCGACGGATGGCGGAGGGAGGCAGGCCCTACCTTCGAGCACTTGCTGCATGTAGTTGGAGACGGAGGTCTGGTGCAGCAGCGCGGCCGCGTGCTGCGCGTGCTGCGTGGCCGCGGCCGCCAAGTAGGGCTCCAGCACGAGCGCCTGGTAGCGCGCCAGCGGAGCCCGCGCCCGGTACCCGCCCACCTGCAGGCACACGCGTGCTGTACTACTGTCCCGCGGCGTGCCCTAGCTGCGCGCGCATGCTCGCTCACACACTCACGTCCACGGTGGAGTGCACGGCGCGGCGCACCACGTCCGCGAGCGCGGGGTCGAGCGGCTGCAGCCGCGCGCGTGCGATCGCGCTCACGACGCGCCCCGACAGCGCCGCGCCCAGCCCGCCGCCCAGCAGCACGCGCTCCCATATTTCAAGCCCGAGCTCGCCCACCTAAACGTTACATATTTAACTATTAGCGGAGACCACTTACCAACCTGAGTGGAACAACTCGCGGGATATCCAGATCTTTCTAAGGCATTTGATATAATAGACCATGACATGGATCTACTTATTTAATAACTGGGACATGCTTGGGACTCGAGAAAGTCTCTGCTGAGGTGCGATTCGTATCTTCGAAAGCGCTCTCAACTAGTAAAAGTTCGAGACTTAAAGACCCCTGCAACGATAATGGTCAGGTGTGCCGCAAGGCTCGCACCTGGAACCTTTGTTTTTTCTGTTGTTTTTTTACAATGATTAATGTAAATTATGAACGCAACCTCATCAAATAGTCCGTTTATTTATGAATTTTATGGTTTTAAAATTATGTAATTCCTACATCTACATCCGTGGTTCGATATTAAAAATCTTCTGAATACAGTAACTAAACCTACTTTCCTTCAAAGACTGAAAATCCCAATACGGTAGCAGAACGTGGTTGTCTAATACTAAACATGCATGCTAGTAAACCAGGAAGGATAGCAAAAATGCATTAAATTTAGAGAAATAGAACGTGCTCCACAATGCATTGCTCTGCGTCATCAACTTGAGATGTTGACACATGTGCCTGTAATGTCACTCCCACACCCTTCAAACTGGAACACGCTACTTCCCCCCCAGTCCTTCACTAAGAGCTCTACTGCTACTAAAATATCGTATCAACATGTGAGTCACACTGCGCAGTATCCAGACAACATTCCGACAAGACAACAGTTGAGTTATCGATACCGCGCGATGTACTTCAAATGTCACCATGATACGCTTACGTTAAAGATGAGAAAATATGCTCTGTACCTCTAGTTGTCGGTTTTCGTGGTCTGCAGTTGTGACGGTG
Source organism: Electrophaes corylata (assembly GCA_947095575.1). NCBI lineage: Eukaryota > Metazoa > Arthropoda > Insecta > Lepidoptera > Geometridae > Electrophaes > Electrophaes corylata. The sequence continues at coordinate 23,590 of OX352726.1, read as the reverse complement.
GCTGCGGACCCGTAGATGATCTCCGCATCTGAAACCTGACCACATCTCAACTCAACAAACTTATCATTAGCTAATATACCAATTATTATAACAATCTTTGTTTTAACTGCTTATACCGATACATTAAAAAAAAGCAGTGATCCTGTTCCTTGGGGGATCCCCATACTTCATAACTCTCCCTTCTTCAGAGGAGTGAGATTCTTCGCATCTAGTTTTAAAAGTAATAGTTTTTATTGCTGTTTGCAAGGTAAGGCATTTCCTTTAATCTGCAATATGTGTCAAACTTGTGAAATAGAATATTGTGATCAATATAATCAAATGTTTACGTCATTTCACGGAAAATTTAATACTCAGGTATTCTCCTACATATCTCTATTACTTAAATCACGATACAGGAAATCGAATACGCCGTATTTATTGTTTTGTTTGTTCTGAACTCTTTTTTCTCCGTACAAAAACTGTGTTTAGATTCAAAAAATAATTACCAATAGAAGCTTTAATGCATCTGGATACACACCTACACTTACGTTAATTTTGTGAAAGGGGAAAGTGTCGGTTATAGCATGGTTATAAGGGCTCGCGAGGTGTACTGTTCTCACAGAACCACTAGTAGTTACCTTTTGCCGCTTGACATGCTGCAGGTTGAGATAGGAGTAGAGGCAGTTGAGGTAGGCTACCCCCTGGCTGTACTCATGCCAGGCGCTCACGTACCTGGAACGAACACATACACACTTAATAATATTATTTGACTGTCCTTATAGCTCAGTTAGGAGTAGCTCTGCTCTCTGTGCTGTAGGTTGTGAGTTCGATCCCCACCGAGAATAAACATTTGTGTGATGAACATAGAGTTACCTGGAGAGCAGGCCGTCGTCGGGATCATCAGAGTCGAGAGGTGTGTTCCCTTTCACTCGCTGGAGGATGCTGGACACATGGTCCTCCAGGAAGTTCCTGGAACATTGTCACAAGGTCAAAGTTAATACATATCTCTGGCAATTTATTTTTATTACCACATCGTGGAGTGATTACCATCCTATGGGGTAATTAAGCATGATATCAAATTGTTTCTTTTTTATCTATGCTAAGAATTATATTTCATAGTTGCAAGGAAAGTAGGTAAGTGGTAAGGGGTAAGTGGTAAGGGGTAAGTGGTAAGGGGTAAGGGGTAAGGGCTAAGGGTTAAGGGGTAAGGGTACATACTTGGTTTCGTCATAGAGTCTGTCGGCGAGTGGCTCGGGGTGCGCCACGCAGAGCGCGTACACGTCGGAGAAGCGCAGGTTCCACACGGAGCGCTCCACGGCCTGCAGCCCCACCACGCCCGCCACCTGCCACACACACATGTGCCTGAGCCACAATACTGATCTGACACAACCACAGTTCATGAGATCCAGCCTGGTGACAGATTTATTTTATTTATTTATAGACGAGCAGCTTTCGCTGATATGTCTACGTCACACAGTGTTGAAATTTTTGGTCATTGTCTTTTATTTTAGTTGCACACTTTAAGCACTGTTCTACTTAATCGTAACCAGTTATAGAGCTTGTTTTTGAAGGCAATGACAGATGAACAGATAGACAGACCGCGGTGTCATAGTAATAGGGTCCCGTTCTACCCTTTGGGTACAGAACCCTGAAAACTGTGGCTGCTACAATGAATGTGCAGATACTATAGAAAGCTACATACATTTGTCTTGTCCAGCCAGAGGGCTTCCGTGCAACAATCCACATGCTAATGCCTGCCTGAGCCACATTGTAACTAATGAGTATAAGGTCCATAGTGGTGGACTTACCGTTTCTTTGAGGTTAGCCCACGTCTCTTGGAAGTCCACATTCCTGGGCTTGAGGGACATCATCGGGAATTATTTGCATGTATCTGAAACAATTACATCTCGCATGTAGTGCTTTTAGCGCCATGCACAAGCCAACCATTGTATTGTGTTATTTATATTATGTTGTCCAACAGGTACCGTCATTTTACAAAAGTAATGAGACGCAGTTGCACTGGCAGGCCTGTGCCACTCAGCTGATACAACATAAACAAGCAGGGCAATAACAAACATAGATGTACATAATATGATCTGAGCAAGAATTTGAAATTAATGATTTCTGCAACTCATTGACACGATTCCTTTGTTTAGAACCCACTGCTCGTCGAAGCCGGGAAGTTGTCAGGGTCTTAAGGTCACGCGCGGCAAACTAAACCCTGCGCAAGTTTGGGACTCCAGAACGAAAAGTCAATATTTGTAAGTAATATATTACCGATTCGCAACAATATCTGCAATGTTTTGCGGCGCCGCGCGCCGAGCACTTGGCAAGGTGTCAAGTGTAGTCAGAGAATAGCGCGAGCCAGCTGCTGGCTACAAGAACCGAAAATTACTCAGCAAATAAGTTCACAACACATACGTAGGTAACACAACACAGGTAATTATAATAAAACACCGTGTCTACGCAGTCGGAAACAAACTTACAGAATATAAAGCTTCTGTAGTTAGCACTGTTGTCTAATATAAATTTCACAGGTAAATATTTACGACTTATGTTTGTAAAATTAAACTTTGTGGTTCAAAATTCAATAGGTAGGTAGATCGCGCATTGTAATAAGTGTAAATCGCTCGTTTCGTAAATTTTCGTTTGTCTTCTTTGCTTTGACATACCTACGCGATGTAACCTTCGAATAATGTTTGAGTTTGACATTCGTTTGACGTAAGTAATGTACATGCTAATGTCAACGTCTTATGTTGCAGCCACACGAGCCACACTACCGGGAAATGCCATTTTAATTCCGGCGATGATGGACAAAATAATAATAATAATAATGCTGGACAATCCCCACAGCATTATCTAGCCCCAAGCTAAGCAGAGCTTGTGTTATGGGTACTAGATGACTGATATACATAATACAATATATTACATACATAGATATTTTTTTATTATAATCGGCGACCATCATTTGACGACCGATGTGGTGCGACGGGCGAATGTCCGCCTGCGACGCAGGAGGTTGCGGGTTCGATTCCCGCCTTGGGATAAATGTTTGTACGATCTGCAAATATTTATTCCAGGTGTTCTGGGTATTTTCTATGTATAATTGACGACCGATGTGGCGCGGCGGGTGAATGTCCGCCTGCGACGCAGGAGGTTGTATAATAGTATATAGTAGTAGGCATGTATAATAAAAAATATCTATGTATGTAATGTATTGTATTAAGTATATCAGTCATCTAGTACCCATAACACAAGCTCTGCTTAGCTTGGGGCTAGATGATGCTGTGTGGATTGTCCAGCATTATTATTATTATATCACAGTTATTTTGTAGCTAGCTAGATGGCGCTACATAGTCGAGAGATGCTGCTTCTCATCTCTGTGCGTTCGTGTAAGTGTAGACGATTCTTATCCTCGAGTCGGCAGTTTGTGGTGGGTGGTGGGTGGCGGGTGTTTGGGCGTCCTATACAATCGTAGCCAGGCAGGACCGTCGCTCATGTTACGCGATAGCGATATACTAAACTAAATACATAAATAGGTATAGTACCTACCTACTTACTTACCTATTTTAAATATCAACATAATAGGTATTTATGGAAATATCGTTAGCGTAGCGCCGGAGTTCTAGTGGGAATGACCCCGTCTTCTGATCCAATGGTCGTTGGTTCGAATCCGGACGTGCACCAATGGATTTTTCTCTCTAAATTATACCTATGTGCGCAATACCAGTGCTCTTAAACGGTGAAGAAAAAACATCGTGAGGAAACCAGTTAGTATTCTAGCAGCGTATGGAATACCTACCAACTACCTACTTCTAAATGTGCGTAGGTATATACCAAATGTAGTATTTGGACGTACCTCTGACTATCCCTATTAGGCATTCTCGACGAATCCTCTTTCTTGCCCCGCCATTGATTCGGGGATGGCGCAGTGATTCAGTGGTAGGTACCTAGGTACCTACTACCTTACCTACCTACCTACCTAATCGAATCACAGCTGATACGATACGATAGTGTTATAACTAATCCTTAATTACGTCGAAGATAATACACGCGGGTACAGATTATAACTAAAGAACTTACCTATGTTCAATTACTTCATTGTAATCGTAGACTAGGTACCTACCTAGCTAACTACTCATTTATATTGGGAAAACCATCGACACAAAACAATACAATACAATATAATCGTTAGTAGATAACATGGAGGCCATACCTATAAAGGTCTTTACTAATACAGATAATAGGTAGGTATATAACAAGCAAATTTTTTTTGTAGATATTATAATAAAATATCTTTATACCCAAAACGATGTTATTCACAATGCTATACATTCGCACTACAAAGCAGCTATATTTTTAAGAGTGCTAAGTACCTACCTCAATACTTATTTTATTTATAAAGGTCCGAAAAAAAAAGTGTTGTTGAGGCTACGTGAGGCTAGGTAGGTACGTGACACTGCAGTACAAAGGTCGTAACATGTTTATTGCTTAGTACTTACCTAAATTAAACATTTAACTTATGACAGTACTATGCAGATTGTTTCCAGGAGAACGATTTTAAGCCCTTTCCATCCATTGAGTTCCCGCCATAGATGGTTCGTGGTCGCCATAGATGGTTCGTGGTCGCCATAGATGGTTCGTGGTCGCCATAGATGGTTCGTGGTCGCCATAGATGGTTCGTGGTCGCCATAGATGGTTCGTGGTCGCCATTCTAAAACCTTTATTTCCCACTGGTTGTCGGCTCTACGAGCTACGTATACGTATGACCTGTCTAATGCCACTTTAACTTACTGATTCTGATAAGCAAAGTTTTGATTCTAAAATTGTATATTCAGACAGTGATGATTACCTACAATAAGAGACAAAATTGTGACAAGAAACTTTTGGCCATCGATATCTTCATTACATTTTCAAAGTAAAACCTCACTAACCTATTTACTGTACCTACCTAAACAAATTTTTGTATCGAGTAAGTAGGTAGGTAGGTAGGTGCTCGTTTTCCGATGAGATTACACCAAAAACAAAGCCGCGGTGTTTCACTAGTGACAAGTTAGTTATTATAAAAGACGTTCAGATGTTTATTGATTTCAGTAATTCCTAAAATGAGCATGAAGATAGTACTCCTCGCCCTGGCTTCGGTGAGATCTTATCTTCATATTCTGATTTCTGATTGTGGTATCACTGTCTGTCTGTCATGCTCGTACCTACAAATTATAATATTATTAAACCCATCAATATTCAATCAATAACTCCAGTAAACATTGTGTAAATTTAAATACATATTACTTGAAATGAGACCCATTAGGAACTGTTTGGCATTTTAATTATTCAATCACAATTATTTTACAAATCGTAAGATGAACGTTACCTAAATTTTAAACACAAATTCTAACAACTGCGGAATTTAAATTAAATAAACAATTAAATACTTCATGTTACAAATCAAAACGAATGCCTACCTAAAATGTAAACATTGTTTCAGTATTCAGTTTGTTGAGGTAGGTAGGTAGGTAGGCTTAACGTTACATAGTCAGTACCAACTAGAAATCATTCATGGTAATTATAATTACTTTCTATTGCAAGAAGTACCTACTTATTTGAATTGTGTGAAATGGGTGCAACGTACACCATAATTGTGATAGGTGGTTAGTAAGTGGAATGTGTTGCGTTAGGTGTCGGCGGCGGCGGCGTCTGGGTGGGCCGCGGAGCCGATGCAGGTGTCGTACCACGAGCACGTCGGCATCCCGGCGGCCGCGCGCCTCCGCCGCGCCGAGCAGCAAGCCTCCAGGATCGCCGGAGGCGTCCCAGCCGCACTCACTGACTTCCCGCACTTTGTAAGTACTAGCACAAGCGACCTATTTCAATAACGATATCATAAAACAACATAAAATGAGGATGGTTAAAAGTTAGATTATAAAGACACGAACCTGTGGGCTTTGCGGAGAGGCGGACGAACCGCCTCTTCACCTTCTAGGAGAGGGTGGACCACTAATCCGAACGCGTAGCATCCATCATCAAACCATAATACCCTGAGCCCGGATGAACAACGAGAACTCATCCCCAAGAAAATTCTCCAGCTCCTAAGCTGTAGAATTCAGTGGTACTCGTAACTATGACCGCCCCGACGCAGGGCGGTCATGATACCTTAGCAGGTGGCGATCACAATAGACCGCAGTGATACCAAAGCCGCAAAATATAGTAAAAAATAATAATAATAAGTATGTATATAAGCAACTATATGTATACCTAACTGTGCCTTTTATCCTTTTTGTGTAGATTAGCGCAGCTATAATTGTAATAATAAACGTAGGAACCACTAAAATTTTTGGTTAGAAAATACTGAGCAAAGGTTGCTGTGTTCCGGCTCGAAGGGTGTGCGTGTGCGTGTGCGCTGGTGACAGTAAAGCATCGTGAGACACCTTCCTAACGAACGTCACCGAAGGCAATGCTTTGTCATAGATTTTGGTAGATGAGCTTTCGGCTTGTTCCATCGCTAAGTCCCATAAAAACGTGTTTGCACGGCGGGGGCTAGTTGATGCAAAACTACTTATAACGATGAGTTGAGTTCACGCTCAACTGCATCGCATGTAGGTGTTTTTCATCATTCGATTGCGGATCTTCTGCTGCTCCCGTTGCAACAACACTTACACAGCCAGCCCTCTGTTATAAATACTTGTAAATGATAGTGGTGATATGCATATTGTGTGAGTGTGTCGCTTGTGTGTGTGTGCAGGCGGGGCTGCTGGTGGAGCTGAGCGTGGGCGCGACCTCCGTGTGCGGCGCCTCCTTGCTCACCAACACCAAGCTGCTCACCGCCGCGCATTGCTGGTTCGACGGACTGCATCAGGTCCCTACACCATCACTACACCATCACTACACCATCACTACACCATCACTACATCACCTACAACCTTTTGCGAACAGTAGACCTCGTGACCACGAACTTCCAACAAAAGAAATACAAAAGTGAGCAATTGACTCCATTTTGAGGAGCTACTGTGCTCGTCACGCCAAAGGTTTTCATCAAAGCATCAGTAGGTCAATATTTATGTAGGTAACTAATTTAAAATTACTTACGTTACTACTTACATTTAAGTACAAAAAGATCGATTAAAATCGGTTCAGTAGCCCCATTTCTACCTTTTTTTTTTGGAGGAAAAACGTACTTATTTGTTTTAAAACATCCTCGACAACAAAAAAAAATTGCAAATTTGTTAAGTCTCCGTCTACTATTAAAACCGATATGCAAAGTTTCGTACCGTCTAAGAGTATCTAAGAGTAGACTTCCTGACGTATCGTGGATGCTCGTATTATCTGGTTCAAGAGAGCAGGTGATGCCTACGCTTGTAGAGACGCTGCAGCTGTTGGTTGCGGTTGTGTGAGTGATGGTTGTGTGAGTGATGGTTGTGTGAGCGCAGGGCGTGCGCGTGACGGCGGTGCTGGGTTCCACGACGCTGTTCACCGGCGGAGTGCGCGTCAGCTCCACGCAAGTGGAGATGCATCAGAGCTTCAACACCAACAACCTCAACAACGACATCGCCATTGTCACCATCCCTCGCGTCGACTACACCGGTGAGTTCCGCAACGCAATCTTATAATGTACGTCGTCCGAGATATTATATCCGGTACCTGTGTCGAGTGGTGAGGGCAGGGAACGTGAGGAGCCTCTAGTTCAGGAGATTAAGCTAGTTAAAATAAAAATATATTTCAGATGTGATCCAGCCGGTGACGCTGCCGAGCAGCTTCCTGCTGTGGCTCACCTTCGAGTACAGTCAGGCGCAGCTGGTCGGCTACGGCGTCACCAGAGACGGTATGCACCCCTGCCTACCTACTATTCACCTATTACCTACTTCTCCCCTGCCCCTGACGAACCACCCCACGTGACTAAGCTGCACACATTCCGCATGAACTTTCGTTCTGGGCAGATCACTTGATGCATCAATCACCGGACATGTTTATCATACGTACCTAAATCACATTCAATATTATTTTCCTTACCATATTGACTGAAAGAGTATTTATGATTTTTAAAACACAGGGCAGGATCAGACCCCTAAATTCAAATTATTGTTAACAAAACCATAGATTAGAACTACCACACCTTTATGCTAAACTATTGTCAATAAACTTAGGCAAATTTTCTTTAGTTTAAAGAGTAGAATTATTAGTCTTCAGAACGAATACCTTGCTAAAGATATTTGGGTCTTATTTATTGTACTACTATACTAGAAACATACGACAGTAAATGTATGTTTGTATCACCTACCTATCTATTTAGATGAGGATATAACGACGTCGCAGAGCTTGCGCAGACTAACCGCAATGGTGGTCAACAACCTCGACTGCCAGAACGTGTACGGCTTCAACGTGATCCACTCCACCATCTGCACCAGCGGCCAAGGCAACGTGGGCCCGTGCGGCGGAGACTCCGGAGGCCCACTCACTGTCAACATTAGTGGCGACACCGTGCTCGTGAGTTACCTATCCCACATATCCACCACTACCACTAGAACCTACACCTACCTACTCCTACCTACTCCTACCTACTCCTACCTACTCCTACCTACTCCTACCTACTCCTACCTACTCCTACCTACTCCTACCTACTCCTACCTACTCATACCTACTCATACCTAGGCCTCCTTCATGCTCAGGGGCTTACCATAGTCTGCTCGCTTGGTGCGGTGGATTGGCTCGTGCAGTGACAGCACCTACAGTAGAGATGCTGCTGCACATATCCCGGTTCATTCTCTTGTCAAAATAAATGTACCAGAATCTCTATAGGCTTACCTAGCCTATAGGTAAAGACACTAAACAACAAAGTAGACATATTGGTAGTTCAGTACCTAGGTGTCTAGGTAGGTAGGTAAAAGTAAGCATCACTCTAGTAATATTTAGGTGATAGCTGGGATCTATGTATTGTACAGGTAACTACCTACTTACCTATCTACCTACCCCAGGAAAAATTTCGAACAATTTTTTGAACTTTCGACGCAGAAGTTCGAGGATGTCTAGGGTGGGTGGTAATCTTAGACGAGTAAACCAGGTGGTAATTGAAAATAGATAAGTAGGTACAATTGGACAAAAAGTGATTTATATATTTTGTGATTTAGATTGGCGTGATATCGTTCCACGCGGGCGCCGGATGCAACATCGGCTTCCCGGGAGGATACGCGCGCGTCACTTCCTTCGTCTCCTGGATCCAGGCGCGTCTCTAAACGTATCATAATGATATTCCTGCGCTTCCATCGATCAACACTGCGGAGTAGAATCTAGAGAACTAACAAGGCACATGCGAGAGCTAGCACCGAGAGTCAAGCTATTTGTACGTTTATTTGTTCTAGGCACCTAGGTTGGTGAAAGTGATCCGTGTTTATTTATTGAATAAAAAAAACATTTTAACAATCTTTATGATATGAACTTTTTTTTATCTACTTACCTGTAAGAGAAGAAATGAGGGTCGTTACAACTTGTGCTATACGTGCGTGCGTGCCCGCGGTGAACCATCTGACAAGCCAATGTAAAAATCTTCGTATAGCTACCTACTAGTAGTAGCACCTGGCACTTACGATACAGCCAGCGCAGGACTGTGGGAGCCGGTGCAGAGGTGAGCTTATGGGTTGCTAATACTGTATACTGTATAGTGTATAGTGTACAGTGTACAGTGTGGTTGCCGCGGTGAAGCTGCGCACCTCTACCCGCTCCAAGCACGGCCCACTAGCTACCTACCTGATAGCTTGCTAACTATTCTAGATATCGATACCTCCCTACTCAGAGGCTGATTTGCAGTCTCGGCCGCCCTAGGCCCCAAGCCATCAGCCGCCCCTTTCTTTCACCATATACTGCCCTACGGTCGTGGCCGCCCTAGGCCCGGGCCTACAGTTACCTAACCTATGCAAGGAAGCGCAAGAGAGAATTACCCTTTCCTACTATAGAGTTCACAGGGCTTGCGTCTCCGCCTGACCGCGACGCGACACGGCCGCCCGTATACTGGAGGGACCTCCTCCGGGGCCGACGACGGACGACAGACGAGTGGCGCACAAGACTTTTCTCGGTTGCGTGGTACTCTTTATGGGAAATTTTAATGCAAATGCCATTCAACAAAAATTTGAAGGTTATTTTGGAAAAATTGTCTAAGTAAGTAGGTGTTTTATTAGGTCGGTACTGAAAGGAGAGAAAAACAAATTGTAATTCTATTCAATTCTACTTATTCCAATCATCCAACCTTACAACTTTTTTTTTTTTTTTTTTTTTTTTTTTTTTTACAGCCCAAACCATTTTTCTGAAGACAGAGTATAAATTATTTTCTTTACATACAGTGCCCTCCACAGACTATATAACTAGCCACACACGACATGAAGCAAGATGGAATTTACAATCAATTATAAGGTTTCAGTACCTACCAGTAAAGTATATTGATGCGTGAAAACTGTGATCACACGGCGCGCAGATCGTAGCCGACGTTTAAGGCGGGCCTTTCGGAGGACCATTTCTTATGGTAATTAACCTATCTCGCTGAAAGGAAGTTTTGAATAATAAGGCGCGAACGCTTAAATTGAGTGTGTAAAGTAAGCGTGTTAAATAAGCGCTTATTGTGGAAAATCGGATGTTATACCAAAAATCAGCAGAAGTACAGGGAAACGCTTGAAAAGCCGACAGAAGAGCCATCACGTATTGCCGATTTGAACCCAACTTTAACGTTTGTTTTACGCATTTCTATCAAATAATGAAGATATAGTTTACGAGTAGGTAGGTAGGTACTGTAGGAAGTGTGGTGGCGTGCAATATGCAAAAGTAGTTAGTAATCAGGTTGTCTATGCATTATAAAAAATATCTGGGCTTTTTTTTTTTTTTTTTTTTTTTTTTTAACCCGTGTTAGGTTTGGGTTAGGTTTGGGTTAGGTTTGGGTTAGGTTTGGGTTAGGTTTGGGTTAGGTTTGGGTTAGGTTTGGGTTAGGTTTGGGTTAGGTTTGGGTTAGGTTTGGGTTAGGTTTGGGTTAGGTTTGGGTTAGGTTTGGGTTAGGTTTGGGTTAGGTTTGGGTTAGGTTTGGGTTAGGTTTGGGTTAGGTTTGGGTTAGGTTTGGGTTAGGTTTGGGTTAGGTTTGGGTTAGGTTTGGGTTAGGTTTGGGTTAGGTTTGGGTTAGGTTTGGGTTAGGTTTGGGTTAGGTTTGGGTTAGGTTTGGGTTAGGTTTGGGTTAGGTTTGGGTTAGGTTTGGGTTAGGTTTGGGTTAGGTTTGGGTTAGGTTTGGGTTAGGTTTGGGTTAGGTTTGGGTTAGGTTAGGTTAGGTTAGGTTAGGTTAGGTTAGGTTAGGTTAGGTTAGGTTAGGTTAGGTTAGGTTAGGTTAGGTTAGGTTAGGTTAGGTTAGGTTAGGTTAGGTTAGGTTAGGTTAGGTTAGGTTAGGTTAGGTTAGGTTAGGTTAGGTTAGGTTAGGTTAGGTTAGGTTAGGTTAGGTTAGGTTAGGTTAGGTTAGGTTAGGTTAGGTTAGGTTAGGTTAGGTTAGGTTAGGTTAGGTTAGGTTAGGTTAGGTTAGGTTAGGTTAGGTTAGGTTAGGTTAGGTTAGGTTAGGTTAGGTTAGGTTAGGTTAGGTTAGGTTAGGTTAGGTTAGGTTAGGTTAGGTTAGGTTAGGTTAGGTTAGGTTAGGTTAGGTTAGGTTAGGTTAGGTTAGGTTAGGTTAGGTTAGGTTAGGTTAGGTTAGGTTAGGTTAGGTTAGGTTAGGTTAGGTTAGGTTAGGTTAGGTTAGGTTAGGTTAGGTTAGGTTAGGTTAGGTTAGGTTAGGTTAGGTTAGGTTAGGTTAGGTTAGGTTAGGTTAGGTTAGGTTAGGTTAGGTTAGGTTAGGTTAGGTTAGGTTAGGTTAGGTTAGGTTAGGTTAGGTTAGGTTAGGTTAGGTTAGGTTAGGTTAGGTTAGGTTAGGTTAGGTTAGGTTAGGTTAGGTTAGGTTAGGTTAGGTTAGGTTAGGTTAGGTTAGGTTAGGTTAGGTTAGGTTAGGTTAGGTTAGGTTAGGTTAGGTTAGGTTAGGTTAGGTTAGGTTAGGTTAGGTTAGGTTAGGTTAGGTTAGGTTAGGTTAGGTTAGGTTAGGTTAGGTTAGGTTAGGTTAGGTTAGGTTAGGTTAGGTTAGGTTAGGTTAGGTTAGGTTAGGTTAGGTTAGGTTAGGTTAGGTTAGGTTAGGTTAGGTTAGGTTAGGTTAGGTTAGGTTAGGTTAGGTTAGGTTAGGTTAGGTTAGGTTAGGTTAGGTTAGGTTAGGTTAGGTTAGGTTAGGTTAGGTTAGGTTAGGTTAGGTTAGGTTAGGTTAGGTTAGGTTAGGTTAGGTTAGGTTAGGTTAGGTTAGGTTAGGTTAGGTTAGGTTAGGTTAGGTTAGGTTAGGTTAGGTTAGGTTAGGTTAGGTTAGGTTAGGTTAGGTTAGGTTAGGTTAGGTTAGGTTAGGTTAGGTTAGGTTAGGTTAGGTTAGGTTAGGTTAGGTTAGGTTAGGTTAGGTTAGGTTAGGTTAGGTTAGGTTAGGTTAGGTTAGGTTAGGTTAGGTTAGGTTAGGTTAGGTTAGGTTAGGTTAGGTTAGGTTAGGTTAGGTTAGGTTAGGTTAGGTTAGGTTAGGTTAGGTTAGGTTAGGTTAGGTTAGGTTAGGTTAGGTTAGGTTAGGTTAGGTTAGGTTAGGTTAGGTTAGGTTAGGTTAGGTTAGGTTAGGTTAGGTTAGGTTAGGTTAGGTTAGGTTAGGTTAGGTTAGGTTAGGTTAGGTTAGGTTAGGTTAGGTTAGGTTAGGTTAGGTTAGGTTAGGTTAGGTTAGGTTAGGTTAGGTTAGGTTAGGTTAGGTTAGGTTAGGTTAGGTTAGGTTAGGTTAGGTTAGGTTAGGTTAGGTTAGGTTAGGTTAGGTTAGGTTAGGTTAGGTTAGGTTAGGTTAGGTTAGGTTAGGTTAGGTTAGGTTAGGTTAGGTTAGGTTAGGTTAGGTTAGGTTAGGTTAGGTTAGGTTAGGTTAGGTTAGGTTAGGTTAGGTTAGGTTAGGTTAGGTTAGGTTAGGTTAGGTTAGGTTAGGTTAGGTTAGGTTAGGTTAGGTTAGGTTAGGTTAGGTTAGGTTAGGTTAGGTTAGGTTAGGTTAGGTTAGGTTAGGTTAGGTTAGGTTAGGTTAGGTTAGGTTAGGTTAGGTTAGGTTAGGTTAGGTTAGGTTAGGTTAGGTTAGGTTAGGTTAGGTTAGGTTAGGTTAGGTTAGGTTAGGTTAGGTTAGGTTAGGTTAGGTTAGGTTAGGTTAGGTTAGGTTAGGTTAGGTTAGGTTAGGTTAGGTTAGGTTAGGTTAGGTTAGGTTAGGTTAGGTTAGGTTAGGTTAGGTTAGGTTAGGTTAGGTTAGGTTAGGTTAGGTTAGGTTAGGTTAGGTTAGGTTAGGTTAGGTTAGGTTAGGTTAGGTTAGGTTAGGTTAGGTTAGGTTAGGTTAGGTTAGGTTAGGTTAGGTTAGGTTAGGTTAGGTTAGGTTAGGTTAGGTTAGGTTAGGTTAGGTTAGGTTAGGTTAGGTTAGGTTAGGTTAGGTTAGGTTAGGTTAGGTTAGGTTAGGTTAGGTTAGGTTAGGTTAGGTTAGGTTAGGTTAGGTTAGGTTAGGTTAGGTTAGGTTAGGTTAGGTTAGGTTAGGTTAGGTTAGGTTAGGTTAGGTTAGGTTAGGTTAGGTTAGGTTAGGTTAGGTTAGGTTAGGTTAGGTTAGGTTAGGTTAGGTTAGGTTAGGTTAGGTTAGGTTAGGTTAGGTTAGGTTAGGTTAGGTTAGGTTAGGTTAGGTTAGGTTAGGTTAGGTTAGGTTAGGTTAGGTTAGGTTAGGTTAGGTTAGGTTAGGTTAGGTTAGGTTAGGTTAGGTTAGGTTAGGTTAGGTTAGGTTAGGTTAGGTTAGGTTAGGTTAGGTTAGGTTAGGTTAGGTTAGGTTAGGTTAGGTTAGGTTAGGTTAGGTTAGGTTAGGTTAGGTTAGGTTAGGTTAGGTTAGGTTAGGTTAGGTTAGGTTAGGTTAGGTTAGGTTAGGTTAGGTTAGGTTAGGTTAGGTTAGGTTAGGTTAGGTTAGGTTAGGTTAGGTTAGGTTAGGTTAGGTTAGGTTAGGTTAGGTTAGGTTAGGTTAGGTTAGGTTAGGTTAGGTTAGGTTAGGTTAGGTTAGGTTAGGTTAGGTTAGGTTAGGTTAGGTTAGGTTAGGTTAGGTTAGGTTAGGTTAGGTTAGGTTAGGTTAGGTTAGGTTAGGTTAGGTTAGGTTAGGTTAGGTTAGGTTAGGTTAGGTTAGGTTAGGTTAGGTTAGGTTAGGTTAGGTTAGGTTAGGTTAGGTTAGGTTAGGTTAGGTTAGGTTAGGTTAGGTTAGGTTAGGTTAGGTTAGGTTAGGTTAGGTTAGGTTAGGTTAGGTTAGGTTAGGTTAGGTTAGGTTAGGTTAGGTTAGGTTAGGTTAGGTTAGGTTAGGTTAGGTTAGGTTAGGTTAGGTTAGGTTAGGTTAGGTTAGGTTAGGTTAGGTTAGGTTAGGTTAGGTTAGGTTAGGTTAGGTTAGGTTAGGTTAGGTTAGGTTAGGTTAGGTTAGGTTAGGTTAGGTTAGGTTAGGTTAGGTTAGGTTAGGTTAGGTTAGGTTAGGTTAGGTTAGGTTAGGTTAGGTTAGGTTAGGTTAGGTTAGGTTAGGTTAGGTTAGGTTAGGTTAGGTTAGGTTAGGTTAGGTTAGGTTAGGTTAGGTTAGGTTAGGTTAGGTTAGGTTAGGTTAGGTTAGGTTAGGTTAGGTTAGGTTAGGTTAGGTTAGGTTAGGTTAGGTTAGGTTAGGTTAGGTTAGGTTAGGTTAGGTTAGGTTAGGTTAGGTTAGGTTAGGTTAGGTTAGGTTAGGTTAGGTTAGGTTAGGTTAGGTTAGGTTAGGTTAGGTTAGGTTAGGTTAGGTTAGGTTAGGTTAGGTTAGGTTAGGTTAGGTTAGGTTAGGTTAGGTTAGGTTAGGTTAGGTTAGGTTAGGTTAGGTTAGGTTAGGTTAGGTTAGGTTAGGTTAGGTTAGGTTAGGTTAGGTTAGGTTAGGTTAGGTTAGGTTAGGTTAGGTTAGGTTAGGTTAGGTTAGGTTAGGTTAGGTTAGGTTAGGTTAGGTTAGGTTAGGTTAGGTTAGGTTAGGTTAGGTTAGGTTAGGTTAGGTTAGGTTAGGTTAGGTTAGGTTAGGTTAGGTTAGGTTAGGTTAGGTTAGGTTAGGTTAGGTTAGGTTAGGTTAGGTTAGGTTAGGTTAGGTTAGGTTAGGTTAGGTTAGGTTAGGTTAGGTTAGGTTAGGTTAGGTTAGGTTAGGTTAGGTTAGGTTAGGTTAGGTTAGGTTAGGTTAGGTTAGGTTAGGTTAGGTTAGGTTAGGTTAGGTTAGGTTAGGTTAGGTTAGGTTAGGTTAGGTTAGGTTAGGTTAGGTTAGGTTAGGTTAGGTTAGGTTAGGTTAGGTTAGGTTAGGTTAGGTTAGGTTAGGTTAGGTTAGGTTAGGTTAGGTTAGGTTAGGTTAGGTTAGGTTAGGTTAGGTTAGGTTAGGTTAGGTTAGGTTAGGTTAGGTTAGGTTAGGTTAGGTTAGGTTAGGTTAGGTTAGGTTAGGTTAGGTTAGGTTAGGTTAGGTTAGGTTAGGTTAGGTTAGGTTAGGTTAGGTTAGGTTAGGTTAGGTTAGGTTAGGTTAGGTTAGGTTAGGTTAGGTTAGGTTAGGTTAGGTTAGGTTAGGTTAGGTTAGGTTAGGTTAGGTTAGGTTAGGTTAGGTTAGGTTAGGTTAGGTTAGGTTAGGTTAGGTTAGGTTAGGTTAGGTTAGGTTAGGTTAGGTTAGGTTAGGTTAGGTTAGGTTAGGTTAGGTTAGGTTAGGTTAGGTTAGGTTAGGTTAGGTTAGGTTAGGTTAGGTTAGGTTAGGTTAGGTTAGGTTAGGTTAGGTTAGGTTAGGTTAGGTTAGGTTAGGTTAGGTTAGGTTAGGTTAGGTTAGGTTAGGTTAGGTTAGGTTAGGTTAGGTTAGGTTAGGTTAGGTTAGGTTAGGTTAGGTTAGGTTAGGTTAGGTTAGGTTAGGTTAGGTTAGGTTAGGTTAGGTTAGGTTAGGTTAGGTTAGGTTAGGTTAGGTTAGGTTAGGTTAGGTTAGGTTAGGTTAGGTTAGGTTAGGTTAGGTTAGGTTAGGTTAGGTTAGGTTAGGTTAGGTTAGGTT